>CM067173.1:68878610-68998610 GCA_034093135.1 Erigeron breviscapus
TAATCATTCTGGTCTATTCTTAATAATCTTAGTTTTAGTTTCGTTAATCTATATAACCTGGAACAGTACTGTTAATGGTTACAAATCATAGTTTCGGGTTTTACTTAAGCATCAGATCACTTCCTGTTATGATCAGAGTAGTTGACAAGCCGAGTATGTTCAGCCAGAGTGATTTCAGCATTTATTATCTTTCTTGCATTGGCCCTGAACATCATCATTTCTTCAAACTTTGCCTTTTGTTTAGCCAACTGAACCAAGTCTTCAGTATCCCTGGATACACCACTCTGCTGTCCTTCACTGGACTGGTGTACTTGTCTATTTATCTTCAGAGTTGTATCCAGTGGAATAAAAGTGCTTACATCACCATCTTTTATGGCCTTCAGTTGTCTGGCAGTAAGTTTGGGTAGACCAGTCATTTTCTTCCTGTATTCCACTTCCAGTGCACCAGCATTTTTTCTTATTTTCTTCTGGAGGCTTACCAGCTCCTCTTTTCTCTGCCTGATTAACTCTGGAATGGATACACCATATATCAAGGAATCATACACCTGCTCTTCCTCTGCATAGAATGAACGTATGTGAACATCATTCAGTGCATCAATACATTGTTGAACTCTGGGATCCTCCTTCATCCTTTTGAACACTTCAATAATTACGCCCAGTCTTCCAGCATTGTAGGAGTCCAGAGTCCCATGATTAGCCATATCCCTAAGATGGGCCAGCAGTTCATTTTTCTGGTTTGTTTTGAATATTTCGATCATGATGCACTGTTGTTCTAACTTTCTAGATGTTTCATTGTCAACATCTACAGTCTTTTCAGTTTCCTCTTCACCAGACACCATCTTTTCTTTCCCTTTAACTGACTTCAGTGTGGTAGGGATGTCTGGGAAGGATTCAAACTGGGGCTCGGCTTCAGTACCAGCAGCCTCTTCTTTAATCTGCACATTGGCTTCAGTGCCAAGTGCTCTCTGGACTATACGTGCACTGGCATCAGTACCAGTCACTTGTCTTCTCTGGACAACGCTTTCAGTAGCGACTGCCCTAACAACTTCTTTCTTTTTCCTTATCAACCCTTCATGTTCACCAGTTGATGGAATTCTTTCCCCCTTGGAATGATCTCCAGTCCTTGACTTTAGATCATTCCATAAATCTTCCATCATTTTTCTTCCAGCATCTGGATTAGAATCAACCATATTCTTCTTAAGTTCCAGGACTTCCTTTTTCAAGTTATCAATTTGTTGTGGCAAGTCCTTTGGCAACTTCTCATCCAGTAGCTTCTCAAAACTTGGTAAAACCCCATCATAAATACTTCTAAGGACAGTCCCAGAAACCTCTTCACATAATTCTTTTAACATGTTGTTTCTGAACTTCCTTGTACACTCATCACTGATATTGCTAACAACTTCACCCTGATCAAGTGTGGGCCTACTCTCCAGTGAGCTTACCCTGAACACCAATTTGTTAACTTCTTCTTTCAGCCCTGCCAGTTCACCTGTTACTGCAGTCTGAACAGAAGACACCAGTTTCGATTCCAACCCCTGGACTACCACTCTTATATTTTGAGAGTTAGTATTAGTGGCCAGTACCAGCTCATCCAACTTCTCAAAAACTTGCTTCTCATTTCCAGCAAATGTATTCATTTCAGAAGCCAAGTTATTTGATAACAAGGATTTGAAGTCAGAGACAACCTTGGATGATGACTGGAGTGATCTCTCCAGGTCCGCCACCTTACTAAGAAGGCCTTGGACCTCGGTTGAAGACGAAGTGGAGAGACCAGTGGGTGGTTCCAGATGCGAAGCCAATCTGGTCATTACTGGGACTTGTGCCCAGACTTCTTCAGATTCAACAGTTGTTGAGTCTGGCACACTTTGTTCGGTTGGTGCAGTGAAAGGAGTGAAATATGGAGTTGTTGGAGGAATTGAAGGTGGTGGTGGTGGTGGCATTGATTCTGGTGGTGGTTGAGTGGGTTCTGGTGGTGGCATTTCTGGTGTAGGTGTTTGTATTTCTGGTAGATTTACTTCTACTTGTTCATCCTCACCCAAAAAGTTTAAACTTGTATCAAATCCCTCAGACATGGGGGAGTCAACATCATCCCATTCTGGAATGTTCCCAACTGCCTGCTCACCAGACTGTTCACCAGTCACTACTTGTTCACCAACTACTACATTTAAATCAAGTGGAGCCTCCTGCTCACCAGAAGCTTGTTCTTCAGTCTGAACAACTTCAACAACTTCTTCAACAACCTGGCCAATATCCTCTTGTACTACAGCCTGGACTTCAGTGTCCACTCTCTGTTCAGATTGTACAAGAGATTCAGTATTCTCTTCTTCGAAAATGGGAGAACCATCAATATTAATAGTATCACCAGGATGAGTTGATGGGTTTACCTGGACTCCTCCCCTCATCAGACGCCTATGAGTTCTTGGTCGTTTGGAAAGCTCCACAGTTGCTTGACTGGAGCTTTCTGGAGCCACTTGCCTAATTGGTTGTATCATTTCTACAACCTACACCTCTTGTTCATCACCAGTGCTATCAACATCTTGTACTGGCGCCACATTCTCTTCCATTCTCTGAAATGAGAGCATGGACTGAGGAATTTCTACCTCACCAACTGGAGACCTTAGATTGACAAGGTCCCTCATATACTCACTCACTGAAAAATGAGTAGTATTCATATCATACTGGTCGCCTAGTGCATTTTTGAACATTAGTGAAAGGAATCGAATGTAAGGAATGAATGGCTTTCTTCCTTTCACCTTTAGGCGCTCAACCAGGTCGTCAAACAAAATCTGGGCAAAATCAACCCTTAGCCCGAACCACAAACAATAGGCAATCTGGAGGTGTGTTTGGTTGATCTGATCTAACCCTCCAGAGCTGCCTCCTAGACACTCAACAATGTGTGTGAAGAAATATCTCCATGAGTCTGACAGCTTGCTCATGTAGATAGTTCCCTTTCTGGATAGCTGCCCATGCTCATCCATAATATCAGTATGCCCCATCAATCTGCATACCTCTCTAAAATTTATACCAGTGGGGAGTTCAATCGGCAACTCATTCTGTTCATGATAGTTCAATTGTAGAACAGACCTGAGAAGACTTACTGTAAAACCAAGGGGTCTGGTACCCTCCTTTAAAGTATAATTGATCCTTGATGTTTCATCGTTATATTGGGCCGTGTACCAGAATTCACACAAGTACTCGTGGTACATCCTACCAGGATTCACCCCCCCCCCCCCCCCCCCCCCCCCTCTCCCTCACTCGTGGTACATCCTACCAGGATTCAAAGTAAGTGCACCATACAATGGGCAAGAAAGGAAGAAAGAATTTAATTTCCCTATGATTGATTGAGCATCATGAACACTGGACAACGAAAGTCTTGCCATCCAATTGTTCATATTTATCCTTATGGCACTTGCCTCGAGATTGATGTGAGGTGCCCTAACAACATTATCAGAAGGAACGAATTCATTTGCAAGCAGATTTCTTAGAGTTCTTGACTGTCTAGGTGCCATTATGAAAGATAGATGAAAGATGAAATTGAATGAATATTTAAGGTTATGAAGAATTTAATGAATTTGAAGTTAATATGCGAGTATGAATGATTGGAAAATGAATGAAGAAAGGAATAAATGAAGGAATTTGAGAGATTTGGGAGTTATGTTCGAAGTAAATGAAATTGAAAGTGAAAGTGGGTATTTATAGGGGAGTTAATGTGGAACTCAAACGTTTAATTTGAATTTATCAAATAACATTTTTGATCGTGTTTTGAGATCCGCATTTAATTACATCACATCACCCATAAATGGGTGATGGTTTACCGCCCATAAAAACTAATCAACTTGTACTTTTTGTTTTCCCAAAGTAAAAAGACCATCATTATTTTGAAAAATTTGCATGCCACATAGGATTCAAGATAAATATCTTCGAAAAAGGTTTGCTTACGTGGCACATACAAAGACCAAGTATTTGAAAATATCATGACAAATTTCAGTACATCTGGAGGTTGACTAAACGCTCCAGTATCACTGGTGGATTAGTCCAGTGAACATGTACTGATGGTACACTGGAGGGACACTCCAGTAAAGTACCAGTGAATACCATTTTTGAAAGACTGGTAACCTCAAACGTGCACGTCAACTAATATAGACAAATGAGAGGGACACATTTACAAGAAGACAAAAGTCAACTCAAACACGCACTTCAACCTATCCAATTACCAGTGAGAGGGACATATTTACAAAGCACCAGTAATATTTTCTGAAGAATTTGTCCAGTGAGAAAATAAATTCCCCCTGAACTTAACAAGTTTAATTTAGAAAATATTTTTTAAGTCTTCCCTGGAATGTTCCTCCAGAAATCTAATAATTGTAAAGATAGTACACAATGGCGTTCAATATCTGAACAATCACCAGATCTAAGGATTTAGCATTCCCAACTCACCAACAAGATATTCAAAAGTTTTAACATCCAGTGGTTTGGTAAAAATGTCAGCGAGTTGTTTGTCAGTGGGAATAAAATGGAGTTCAATATTATTTTTCATAATATGATCGCGAATGAAATGATACCTTAAGTCAATGTGCTTCGTTCTGGAGTGCATGACTGGATTGTTTGAGATAGCAATGGCACTGGTATTATCACAAAAGATGGGAGTCTTTGAATATTTAATACCATAATCAAGCAACTGGTTCTTCATCCAGAGTATCTGAGCACAACAACTGGCTGCAGACACGTATTCAGCTTCGGCAGTGGATAATGAAACTGAAGTTTGCTTCTTACTGGTCCAGCTGACCAGTTTGCCACCTAGGAAATGACATCCACCAGTTGTGGATTTCCTATCTATCTTACAACCTGCATGATCTGAATCTGAATAACCCATTAGATCAAGTCCAGAGCCTTTGGGGTACCAAAGACCTAGACTGGGAGCACCTTTAAGGTACTTCAGTATGCGCTTTACAGCAAGCATATGAGATTCCTTTGGGTTAGACTGATATCTGGCACATAAACATGTTGAAAACATAATATCTGGTCTACTGGCAGTTAAATACATCAGTGAACCAACCATTCCTCTATATACAGTGGTGTTCACTGGTTTGCCATCTGGATCAGAGTCCAGTGTCAGTGGTGCAGAAATAGGAGTTGGTTTAGATGGTGAAGAATTCATATCGAATTTCTTTAAAAGATCTCTAACATATTTTTCCTGATTAATAAAAATGCCATCTTTGTTTTGTTTAATCTGGAGTCCAAGAAAATATGTTAATTCACCCATCAAACTCATTTCGTATTCAGTGGACATGATTTTAGAAAATTTCTTGCACATGTTTTCATCAGTAGACCCAAAAATTATATCATCAACATAAATTTGTACCATTAACAGATTACCTTTCTCATGCAATATGAACAAGGTATTGTCAATTGCACCTCGTTTGAAGCCATTTTTCAATAAATGTTTAGTCAGAGTATCATACCAGGCACGTGGGGCTTGTCTGAGGCCATATAGCGCTTTGTCAGACGATATACCCAATGTGGATGCTTGTCATCAACGAAACCTGGAGGTTGTCTGACGTAAACTTCTTCTTCAAGCTTTCCATTCAAGAAAGCACTCTTCACGTCCATCTGGTAGACCTTGAATTCATGACTAGCAGCGAATGCTAAGAAAATTCTGATCGCTTTAAGTCTAGCCACTGGAGCAAATGATTCATCAAAGTCGACATCTGACTGGCAGTAGCCTTGTGCTACCAGTCTGGCCTTGTTTCGAATTACGTGGCCATCTTCATCTACTTTGTTTCTGGAGACCCATCTTGTTCCAATTGGTTCTTTCTTTCCAACTGGGAAAGGAACCAGATACCATACCTTGTTCCTTTCAAACTGGTGAAGCTCTTCTTGCATAGCAGTCACCCAGTTTGGATCTTCCAGAGCCTCGTCAATCTTCTTAGGTTCGTTCAGTGATAAGAAACTGACATTTAAGCATTGATCACTGGAGGCTCTTCTGGTCTGGACACCACGACTGGAGTCACCTATGATTTGATCAATAGGGTGAGCTTTTGTCCATCTGGAGTACTGACCAGGATTGTTACTGACAACAATATCAGTGCAAGAATTCAGTTGAGTCTCCTCTGAAGTTGCTTCAGGAGGAGGGTCTTCATAAACTACTTCAACATCTTCATCTGATTCATTCAAATCACGATTTGCATCATGAAATTCTTCATATGAAGGCATTTCTTGTAGTACTTGTTCAGTTAGGTCACCAGAAGACATTTCTGGTAAGTGCTCAACTGACACTGATACTGGGGGAGTAGTACGTACATCTGAACCAATATTAATTTCAGTGGGTAGTTTGAAAATAATAGAAGGATAGAATGGAGTACTACTGGCGAGCTTCTTTTTCTGAACAGGTTCCAGATCAGGATGACTGGAAACTGTGTCTGGTGAATCATCCATTTTGTCGTTTATTGGATCAGATTCACAAAAGACAATTGGAGTAACTGGGGGGGTATCAAGGATTGGCTTTTTGTTGATTGAAGCATTTGATTCATCGAATGTTACATGAATTGACTCATGGACCTTCTCCAGTCTCTTGTTATAGACTCTGAAGGCCTTGCGAATGGCTGAATAGCCTAAGAAATACCCTTCATCAGCTTTGGCATCAAATTTGCCTAGCTGACTGGAGTCGTTCAGGATGTAAACTGGACATCCAAAAACGTGAAAATAACCAATGTTTGGTTTTCTATTTCTTAAGACTTCATAGGCTGTCTTTTTGTGTCTTTTGATGTACACTGATCGATTCTGGGTGTGGCAAGCAGTTGCAATTGCTTCCGCCCAGAAACTGGTAGACAGTCCAGATTTAGCTAGCATACTCTTGGCAGCTTCTATCAGCGTTCGATTTTTCCTTTCCACCACTCCATTCTGTTCTGGAGAGCGGGCTGAAGAGAAGTTCTGGAGATGCCAGTGTCAGTACAGAATGACTCCAGAGTTGCATTCTGGAATTCTGTTCCATTGTCACTTCTTAACTAACACACTTTTCCACTGTACTTGAGCTCAACTTGCTTGATAAGACTGATGATTTCAGCAGCAGCTTCACTTTTGGACCTCAGAAAGATCACCCAACAATATCTGGAGAATTCATCTACTATCACCAGGGTGTATCTTTTACCAGCACGCGTTTGAACATTCACTGGACCAAATAGGTCCATATGAAGCATATGAAGAGGTTCAGAAATGCTGAAATTCTGTCTGGTCTTGAAACTAGTACGCTTTTGCTTACCCATCTCACATCCTGGACATGGTCTTTCCTTTTTGAAGGAAACTGAAGGTATCCCATCTGCAAGTTGTTTTCTGGACAACTTGTTAATGTTTTTGAAATTTAAATGGGATAACCTTTTATGCCATAACCAGTTTGTGTCTTCATCAGCTTGAGTATAGAAACACTGCTCATCTGGAGAGCTTTCCATATCCATCACGTACACATTCCCTTTTCTGGGAGCAATCAACACTACCTTCCAGTCCTTGTTGAATACAATGCCCTGAGAAACATTGAATAAGACTTGATAGCCATCGTCACACAGTTGACTTACACTGATCAAGTTATATTTCAAACCATTCACAAATGCAACTCGTCTGAACTTGACTTGTCCATTGTTCAGAACACCATATCCCTCAGTCTTTCCACAACCATCATTTCCAAAAGTGATGGAGGGTCCATCAGAAATGGTGAACTCCTCCAGTAGGGTCTTACATCCGGTCATCGTCCTGCCAGCTGCACTGTCAAGATACCAGATATATTTCTTTCGATCGCCCTACACATACACCAGATATTGATCAGTTAGATTTGGGAACCCATCTACTGATGGGTTCACTGGAGCCTCCCTTATAGGTTCCAGGGGCAATCTGGTCTAGTTCACTTACTTCTACAGTGGTCTTAGTTGAGAAGACCACTGGAGTTGATAGTTTTGAAACCTTTTCATTTTTCTCAACTGGAGAAATAAATTTGTCTTTCTTTGAAAAAGGTTTTGTATTTTGTCTAGGGCCAGATGAAGTACCCTCAATAAAGTTTAATCTTGCATTAAAACTTTGTGATTGACGAGTTAGATTTTGAATCTGGCTCTCTATCCTGGACAAAATATTTTCATCAGATGCCTTTCCAGTCCAAGGCTTTGGTAAGGGTTTGGTCTGAGGCAAAGGTCTATTCTGCTTCACCTTTTTAACTGGAGCAGTCATCTGGACAGCTCCAGTCTTAACCTCTGGAGATTGAACTGGGTAAAAGTTGGTCTTGGGTGTTGCAGGCATATCATAAACAGTTGTGGGCCTTAACACCTCGGGTAATCGATCGATTACTGGTATTAATGATGCTACATGAGTATTTCCATCTAAATATGCACGTTTTTGAGCAGGAAATTGATTTACTCCAGCATCATATGACTTTCTGGTTTCTAGCCATGATTTAATAACCAGTTTTTCTTTTTCTAAAATGATCTCAAGATCTTGTTTTTCTTGGATCAATTGTTCAGTTACCAGAACCTGGGCTTGAAATGCCAGTTCAATATCTTGAAGTTCTTTTAATTTTGATTTTAAAGCATTTAATTCAGAAGAATCTGTTTCTAGACCATTTACACCATCAGATCTAACAGTTTCTACAAAAATTAAATCAGAATTAAGAGCTTCAGCAATGTCCAATTTTAGTTCTTGGTCAGTTGCATTATCATAATCACTAACCTTTTTAATAACTATGTCCACCCATCGTCCAGATGTGACATCTTCCTTCACCAGTAGCTCTTCATCTGCCAGAGCCATGTAACAACAATCTCTTTCTTCTTCTTCATCAATAGATGAGTCATCAGAAGGAACCCACTTCTCTTCAGTCTTTGCAATCATGCACTTATTATTTGTTTCGATTTGTTGTGCCATGAGAGCAATTTGTGCCTTAAGCTTCTTATATTTCAATTTGTAGCTATCATCAGGCTTATTATTATTTGAAGAGAATGGACCAGACTTGGATGCAAACTGGTTGGACCTGCACTCTTTCATGAAATGACCCTTTTTGCCACACTTAAAGCATGTCAAATTGGTCTTATCAGTGGAAGAACTGGAAACTGGATGCAAATTGTCCAGATGGCCTGTTTGCTCTTGCTTTGAAACGGTTGAACGTTTTAGCAATCATTGCAACGAGGTCATCATCTTCAGATTCATCACAGCAGTCTGGAGAGATTTCACTGGTTTCTCCAGAATCCATTAGTTCAGACACCATCTTCTTCATAGAAAATACATTCTCAGAAGATATAAGTGTTGTACCTTGTGGTTCAGTATGACTGACCACAATAGGAGTACTGGAGGCATGGTTGTAGGCATCTCTTTCTGCCACCACTCTCTGAGCTTGATTTTCTTCAGTGTACCTGAAAGCTCCATAAAGAGTTGAGAGAGTGTGTGTGTGCAGAGTTTTTCCTTGTCTTAAGACTAGGATCATATGAGACCATTTGGTGGGAAGAATGTCACAAAATTTCTCCAGAAGTATATCCTTGTCCTTCTCAACCCCAAGACCTCTCAGTTGGTTTATGATACTCATAAATCTGGTGTAAGTACCAGTGAGAGACTCGTTAGGTTGAGCAAAAAATGACTCATACCTCTTGTTTAAGGAGACCTTTCTAGTGACAATGGTGTCATCTCCTCCTTCATGTTGGTTCAAAAGTTCATCCCACATGGTTTTTGCACTAGGAAAAAGAACTAGTATGGGAATTAGGGTTTCTGGAACAGCCCCGAGGATCATGTTTTTAAGGAGGGTGTCTAAATTCACCAATCTCCTCTCCTCTTCAGACCAATGTTCCTCCCTCTTTTCCCTTCCCCTTCTAGATCCAGAAGGATCAAGAAGTGGATTGAGAGGTGATGTAGGTACATATGGACCTTCGTTTAAGATCTTCATCATGTTTCTCTCAATACCAGTGACATGCAACACCATCCTAGCCTTCCACGTACCAAAGTCATCACTGTTCCCACTGAATTTAGGAACAGGATTATTTGAGTAGTGCACATGCACGTGTGGAGAAGCAGGAGTAGGAGGAGGAGGTGGTGGATTAGTGTTATTAACGTTTTGAGGTTCAGTTGGATCATTAATAATAACATTAGGATCAGGACCAAGACTATAACCTTGTGTATTTTCTTGGTTAGCCATCGAGAAACAGATCTAGGCAATGATTAGCCTTCTGCTCTGATACCAATTGTGAGTCCCGTTTTAAGTGCAAGACGGTTAACCTAGAAAGTGTAAAATACAACAAGTTATAATAAGCACTAGATATGGACTAGTATTACTTGTAAATAAATATGCAAGATATATAAACAAAGTAATACAAGACTTAAAGCAATAAACAAGTAAAGTGGAACATTATGTAGTTTTCTGGGTATTTCATTTATTGATGTTTAAACAAAATACAAGGTTGTTGCGGAATCAAGATAATACAATAAAGTATGTATCCTAACAACCTTTGAATTACAAATGATCTATATTTGTCAAATAGCTCTTTAGGATCGAGATACTTAAAGTTGTGAAGTATCCCTGTTTAAGATCGAGAGTATTTTAGACAAATTCACTTTTATGCTTTTCTAAAAGTTTATGCTTTTAAAGTATTTTTCTTAAGGAAATGACTTAGTATTTATAGGCAACAAAATTCACCAGTGAATTTTGTGCCGTACAAATATGGTTGTATACATTTAATGATCCGACAAGAACATTAAATGTATTAGATAAGAATAAGGATATTGTCACATCAAGTGCAAGTGTATCCTTATATCCAACCACCTTAACACACGTATACTTTGTTAAGGAACAAGTGGGTTGTTCCTTGGAAAGTGTGTTAAAGGCTTAAGTCAAACCTCGTTATCAGTGTTCAGACTTGTAGTATCTAGAACACTGACCATCCTCCAGTGTGTAGATCTGGTAAGACTTTCCAGTGGACTCCGCCATTTGTTAAGTCTTCTTCCTTCAGACTTCAGTCTTTGACTTCAGTCAGAATGTCTTCAGTAGAGTAGATCTGGACTGGGATGAAGTCTTCAGTGAGCTAATCTGGATAATGCTCCAGATTACCTATACAAGTATTGCTCACTAGTCTTCAATTATTTATGAGCAAATCTTCAGAGGGACTCCAGATTCCAAGTCTGGAGTAGGTCCAGTAGAACATGTTTTCTGGTCAGATCTTCAGTGAGGCTCCAGAAGTCGGGTCTGGAGCATGTCCAGCAAAACATGTTTTCTTGACTTATATTTGATAAGGTTCCAGTAGTCCAGTCTGGACCAGTCCATTAATTCTGGACTAATTCTGGACCTAACAGGTAACCTCAAACGTGCACGTCAACTAATACAGACAAATGAGTGAGACATATTTACAAGGAGACATTAGTCACCTCAAACACGCACTTCAACCTGTCCAGTTACCAGTGAGAGGGACACATTTACAAAGCACCAGTAATATTTTCTGAAGAGTTTGTCCAGTGAGAAAATAAATTAATAAATTCCCCCTGAACTTAAAACACTTTTAAGAACAAAAATATCTTTCAAGTCTTTCCCTGGAATGTTGATCCAGAAATCTAATAATGCAAAGATAGTACACAAAGGCGTTCAATATCTGAGCAGTCACCAGATTTAAGGGTTTAACATTCCCAACTCACCAACAAGATATTCAAAAGTTTTGACATCCAGAGGTTTGGTAAAAATGTCAGCGAGTTGTTTGTCAGTGGGAATAAAATGGAGTTCAATGTTGTTTTTCATAATATGATCACGAATGAAGTGAGACCTGAGGTCAATGTGCTTCGTTCTGGAGTGCATGACTGGATTGTTTGAGATAGCAATGGCACTGGTATTATCACAAAAGATTGGAGTCTTTGAATATTTAATACCATAATCAAGCAACTGGTTCTTCATCCAGAGTATCTGAGCACAACAACTGGCTGCAGACACGTATTCAGCTTCAGCAGTGGACAATGAAACTGAAGTTTGCTTCTAAATGGTCCAGCTGACCAGTTTGCCACCTAGGAAATGATATCCACCAGTAGTGGATTTCCTATCTATCTTACAACCTGCATGATCTGAATCTGAATAACCCATTAGATCCATGCCTGAGCCTTTGGGATACCAAAGACCTAGACCGGGGACACCTTTAAGGTACTTCAGTATGCGCTTTACAGCAAGCATATGAGATTCCTTTGGATTAGAATGATATCTGGCACATAAACATGTTGAAAACATAATATCTGGTCTACTGGCAGTTAAATACATCAGTGAACCAACCATGCCTCTATAGACAGTGGTGTTCACTGGTTTCCATCTGGATCGGAGTCCAGTGTCAGTGGTGCAGAAATGGAGTCCAAGAAAATATGTTAATTCACCCATCAAACTCATCTCATATTCAGTTGACATTATTTTTGAAAATTTCTTGCACATGTTTTCATCAGTAGACCCAAAAATAATATCATCAACATAAATTGTACCATTAACAGATTACCTTTTTCATGAAGAATAAATAAGGTATTGTCAATTGCACCTCGTTTAAAACCATTTTTCAACAAATGTTTAGTCAGAGTATCATACCAGGCACGTGGGGCTTGTCTGAGGCTAAAGCGCTGGGTCCAAGACCAGAGGAGAGACAAAGGTGGCAGGGATCTTTGGTTCGGAAGCAAAGAAAAAAGGGGGGGTGGATGACATTAACCGGATTCTTTCCTGCATAAGCTTTCCATTCAAGAAAGCACTCTTGACATCCATCTGGTAGACCTTGAACTGATGATTAGCAGCGAATGCTAAGAATATTCTGATCGCTTCAAGTCTAGCCACTGGAGCAAATGATTCATCAAAGTCGACATCTAACTGGCTGTATCCTTGTGCTACCAGTCTGGCCTTGTTTCTAATTACGTGGCCATCTTCATCGATCTTGTTCCTGAAGACCCATCTTGTTCCAATTGGTTCTTTCTTTCCAACTGGGAAAGGAACCAGATACCAGACCTTGTTCCTTTCAAACTGGTGAAGCTCTTCTTGCATAGCAGTCACCCAGCTTGGATCTTCCATAGCCTCGTCAATCTTCTTTGGTTCTATCAAAGATAGAAAACTAACGTATAAGCATTGATTACTGGAGGCTCTTCTGGTCTGAACACCACGACTGGAGTCACCTATGATCTGATCAATAGGGTGAGATTTTGTCCATCTGGAGTACTGACCAGGATTGTTACTGACAACAATATCAGTGCAAGAATTCAGTTGAGTCTCCTCTGGAGTTGCTCCAGGACGAGGATCTTGCCATCTGAGTCATTTAAATCACGATTTGCATCATGAAATTCTTCATTTGAAGGCATTTCTTGAAGTACTGGTTCAGTTTGGAATTCTTCACCAGAAGACATTTCTGGTATATTCTCAACTGACACTGATACTGGGGAGTAGTACGAACATCTGATCCAATATTAATTTCAGAGGGTAGTTTGAAAATAATAGAAGGATAGAATGGAGTACTACTGGAGAGTTTCTTTTTCTGAACAGGTTCCAGATCAGGATGACTGGAAACTGTGTCTGGTGAATCTTCCTTTTTGTCGTTTATAGGATCATATTCACAAAAGACAATTGGAGTTACTCGGGGAGTGTCAAGGGCTGGCTTCTTGTTGATTGCAGCATTTGATTCATCAAATGTGACATGAATTGACTCATGGACCTTCTCCAGTCTTTTGTTGTAGACTCTGAAGGCCTTGCGAATGGCTGAATAGCCTAAGAAATACCCTTCATCAGCCTTGGCATCAAATTTGCCTAACTGACTGGAGTCGTTCAGGATGTAAACTGGACATCCAAAAACGTGAAAATAACCAATATTTGGTTTTCTATTTCTTAGACTTCATAGGCTGTCTTTTTGTGTCGCTTCACATACACTGACCGGTTCTGGGTGTGGCAAGCAATAGCAATTGCTTCAGCCCAGAAACTGGTAGACAGACCAGATTCAGCAAGCATACTCCTGCCAGTGTCAGTACAGAATGACTCCAGAGTTGCATTCTGAAATTCTGTTCCATTGTCACTTCTTAACTGACACACTTTTCGACTGAACTTGAGATCAATTTTCTTGATAAGACTGATGATTTCAGCAGCAGCTTCACTTTTAGACCTTAGAAAGATCACCCAACAATATCTGGAGAATTCATCTACGATCACCAGGGTGTATCTTTTACCAGCACGAGTCTGAACGTTCACTGGACCAAAGAGGTCCATATGAAGCATATGAAGAGATTCAGATATGCTGAAATTCTGTCTGGTCTTGAAACTGGTATGTTTTTGCTTACCCATCTCACATCCTGGACATGGCCTTTCCTTTTTGAAGGAAACTGAAGGTATTCCATCTGCAAGTTGTTTTCTGGACAAGTTATTAATATTCTTGAAATTTAAATGGGATAACCTTTTGTGCCATAACCAGTTTGTGTCTTCATCAGCTTGAGTATAGAAACACTGCTCTGAACGAGAGCTTTCCATATCCATCACGTACACATTCCCTTTTCTGGGAGCAATCAACACTACCTTCCAGTCCTTGTTGAATACGATACCCTGAGCAATATTGAATAGAACTTGATAGCCATCATCACACAGTTGGCTTACACTGATCAGGTTATATTTCAAACCATTCACAAATGCAACACGTCTGAACTTGACTTGTCCATTGTTCAGAACACCGTATCCCTCAGTCTTTCCACAACCATCATTTCCAAAAGTAATGGAGGGTCCATCCGAAATGGTGAACTCCTCCAGCAGGGTCTTACATCCGGTCATCGTCCTGCCAGCAGCACTGTCAAGATACCAGATATATTTCTTTCGATCGCCCTGCACATACACCAGATTTTATCAGTTAGATTTGGGAACCCATCGACTGATGGGTTCACTGGACCCTCCCTTATAGGTTCATGGGGCAATCTGGTTCAGTTCACTTTCTTCAACAGTGGTCTTAGTTGAAAAGACAACTGGGTTGATAGTTTTGAAACCTTTTTCTTTTTCTCAACTGGAGAAATAGATTTATCTTTCTTTGCAAAAGGTTTTGTATTTTGTCTAGGGCCAGATGAAGTACCCTCAATAAAGTTTAATCTTGCATTAAAACTTTGAGATTGACGAGTCAGTGTTTGAATCTGGCTCTCTAACCTGGACAAAATATTTTCTTTAGATGATACCTTAGCCTTTCCAGTCCTAGGCTTAGGTAGGGGATTGGTCTGAGGCAAAGGTTTATTCCGATAAACCTCTTTAACTGGAGCAGTCATCTGGAATGCTCTAGTCTTGACCTCTGGGGATTGAACTGGGTAAATATTGGTCTTGGGAGTTACAGGCTCATCATAAACAGTGGTGGGCCTAAACCCCTCTGGTAGTCGATCGATTACTGGTATTAATGATGCTACATGAGTATTTCCATCTAAATATGCACGTTTTGAGCAGGAAATTGATTTACTCCAGCATCATATGGCTTTTTGGTTTCTAGCCATGATTTAATTACCAGTTTTTCTTTCTCTAAAATGACTTCAAGATCTTGTTTTTCTTGAATCAATTGTTCAGTTACCAGAACCTGGGCTTGAAATGTCAGTTCAATGTCTTGAAGTTCTTTCAATTTTGATTTTAAAGCAGTTATTTCAGAAGAATCTGTTTCTAGGCCATTTACACAATCAGATCTAACAGTTTCTACAAATATCAAATCAGAATTAAGAGCTTCAGCTATGTCCAGTTTTAATTCTTGGTCAGTTGCACAATCATAATCACTAACCTTCTTAATAACAATGTCTACCCATCGTCCAGATGTGACATCTTCCTTCACCAGGTGCTCATCGTCTGCCAGAGCCATGTAACAGCAATCTCTTTCTTCTTCTTCATCAGCAGATGATTCATCAGAAGGAACCCACTTCTCTTCAGTTGTTGCAATCATGCACTTATTATGTTTTCAATTTGTTGTGCCATGAGAGCAATCTAGGCCTTAAGCTTTTTATATTTCAGTTTATAGCTATCATCAGGCTTATTATTTGAAGAGAATGGATCAGGCTTGGATACAAACTGGTTGGACCTGCAATCTTTCATGAAATGACCCTTTTTGCCACACTTAAAGCATGTCAAATTGGTCTTTTCAGTGGAAGAACTGGATGCAAATTGTCCAGATGGCCTATTTGCTCTTGCTTTGAAACGGTTAAACGTTTTAGCAATCATTTCAAAGGTCATCATCATCAGTTTCATCACAACAGTCTGGAGAGATTTGACTGGAATCTCCAGAATCCATGAGTTCAGACACCATCTTCTTCATAGAAAATACATTCTCAGAAGATATCAGTGCTGTACTTTGTGGTTCAGTATGACTGACCACATTAGGACTACTGGAGGCATGGTTAAAAGCATCTTGTTCTGCCACCACTCTCTGGGCTTGATTTTCTTCAGTGTACCTGAAAGCTCCATATAAAGTTGAGAGAGTGTGTTTGTGCAGAGTTTTACCTTGTCGTAAGACCAGGATCATGTGAGACCATTTGGTGGGTAGAATATCACAAAATTTCTCCAGAAGTATATCCTTGTCCTTCTCAACCCCAAGACCTCTCAATTGGTGTATGATACTCATAAATCTGGTGTAAGTACCAGTGAGAGACTCGTTAGGTTGAGCAAAAAATGACTCATACCTCTTGTTTAAGGAGACCTTTCTGGTGACAATGGTGGCATCTCCTCCTTCATGCTGGTTTAAAAGTTCATCCCACATGGTTTTAGCACTAGGAAAAAGAACTAGTGTGGGAATTAGGGTTTCAGGAACGGCCCCAAGGATCATGTTTTTGAGAAGGGTGTCTAGATTCACCAATCTCCTCTCCTCTTCGGACCAATGTTCCTCCCTCTTTTCCCTTCCTCTTCTAGATCCAGAAGGATCAAGAAGGGGATTGAGAGGTGATGTAGGTACATAAGGACCTTCATTTAAAATTTTCATCATGTTCCTCTCAATACCAGTGATATGCAAAACCATCCTAGCCTTCCACGTACCAAATTCATCACTGTTCCCACTGAATTTAGGAACAGGATTATTTGAGTAGTACACATGCACGTGTGGAGAAGCAGGAGTTGGAGGAGGAGGTGGATTAGTGTTATTAACAATAGATGGTTCATTTTGATCATTAATATTAGCATTAGGATCGGGACAAAGATTAAAACTTCCTTGTATATTTTCTTGGTTAGCCATCAAAGAAACAGATCTAGGCAATGTTTAGCCTTCTGCTCTGATACCAAATGTGAGTCCCTTAAGTTCGATGGTTAACCTAGAAAGTGTAAAATACAACAAGTCTAATAATCACTAGAATGGACTAGTATTACTTGTAAATAAATGCAAGAGTATATAAACAAAGTAATACAAGACTTAAAGCAATAAACAAGTAAAGTGGAACATTATGTATTTTTCAATTGTGTATTTTATTTATGATGTTAAATAAAAATACAAGGTTGTGCGGAATCAAGATAATACAAATAAGTATGTATCCTAACAACCTATGAACTACAAATGATCTATATTTGTCAAATAACTCTTTTGGATCGAGATACTTAAAGTTGTGAAGTATCCCTATTTAAGATCGAGAGTATTTAGACAAATTCACTTAAATGCAAAATGTATGCTTAAAAGTATTTATGTCAAGGAAATGACTTTGTATTTATAGGCAACAAAATTCACCAGTGAATTTTGTGCCGTACAAATATGGTTGCATGTATTTAATGATCCGACAAGAACATTAAATGTATTGGATAAGGAATAAGGATAAAGTCACATCAAATGATTTTGTATCCTTTTATCCAACCAGCTTTACACACACAAACTTTGGTAAAGAACAAGTGGATTGTTCTTTGGAAAGTGTGTAAAGGCAAAAGTCAATCCTCGATATCAGTGTTCAGACTTGTAGGGTCTAGAACATTGACAATACTCCAGTGTACAGATCTGGTAAAACTTTCCAGTGGACTCCGCCATTTGTAAGTCTTCTTTATTCTGACTTTAGTCTTTGACTTCAGTGAGAACGTCTTCAGTAGAGTTGATCTGGACTGGGGTGAAGTCCAGTGAGCTAATCTGGAGAATACTCCAGATTTCCTATACAAGTATTTGCTCACTGGTCTTCCATTATTTCTGGACAAATCTTCAGAGGGACTCCAGATTCCAAGTCTGGAGTAGGTCCAGTAGAACACTTTTCTGGACAGATCTTCAGTAAGGCTCCAGTAGTCGAGTCTGGAGCGAGTCCAGTAAATCTGGACTAAATCTGGACCTAACATTACCCTAGAAAAATTAAGAGAGTAAAAAAAATGGTTATATTAAGAGAATGTTTGGATGGGTGCATTTCCTCCTTTAGGCTGTGATAATCAAATTACTAGTTGTTTAAAGTGCTTCATAGGAGTCTTACTTGAATATGGAGGATGCTGTCACGGCTGTAGATAACATCAAACGAATAGTCAGGATATGTTTTCTTAGCACAATCAGCAAACTCGAACTCAACAGAGAATTTGAGCCCATGTCATTGTTCAATAGCAAAAATGATCATATTTACCGAAAGATCAATGCCCGCAACATCAAATCCGAAGTTCTTAGCCATATAGAAGTCTCTCCCCGATACCACATCCAACATACAAAACTTTCTGGCTGGGCTTCAGATCCAGCTTTGCAACAAATTCTTTTGTGGTGTCTGCTCACAGAATGCAACAATCATGACGAATGAAAAAGAATGCCATTGGGAATTTTAAAAAAATAGAGTCAGTAAGGAACAGAAACTAACAAAGATGCAAAAAAAATTTCTAGCTCATTATCTTTTATTATAGGTTGCAAAATGGGTGTGGTGGGAAGATTGGGTAATGGATCAATATGGTTCGGTTGACCTCCCTAACACCTTTTCTCCTTTACCCGAAATTTGTATTACCAAAAAGCTATTTTTAAGGGAACACCAATGTTGCTTATATGAAAAAAATTTGAGAAGGTTGTAAAAACTGAAGTGTAGTTTTGGGCAAATTCTGAAACATTCAACCAACTTGACCCATTTCTGTTTTAGCTATAATTTATAGACGTATACTGACTTGATCAATTATGACTTAAGAGTACTCCAAATGAACCAATTTTCACAGAAAGTTCCAATTTTATCTATGATCAAAAGATAAAACACAAAGACGCCCCAAGTAGCTCGCTAAGTGGACTTACTACCTCACGAAACATCAAATCACAGGTTAAGCTTCCGCCACGTGGCTTTTTTAACTTGAGTATTTGAAGTGATTATGCAAGTAAGATAACGATGGGAAGTGCTTTTGTTGTTTAAAGTTGCAATAATCAGATAACTAGACATTTACATGTTTGTCTGATTATATAAGGATATAACAGATGAATTTGACCCAAAAAAAAATTAGCATACCTATTTCTCCTGTCGGATTATGGCTCTGATACCATGAAAAACATTGTGTTTTTTTGTTATTGAATTGTATGAATGATGAGATTACAAGAGACCATATATATAAGCTAATCTAAACTTAATCATCAAGCATTACAATGATATTAGAAAACTATATATCTAAGATATGGAAAGTATATTCTAATATCTTTAAGCATCTAAAGATGATACATAAATGGATCAGAAGACACAATACTAAAGTATTAAGTAAGATTGGTTTATTGCAATATATATCTTAATATATTTATTTACCTGGCCATGTGTTTCAACATCATGGAGATCATATCCTCTTTGCTTGATGTATTCTGCGAAGTCTTCAGACGATGTTCCAGCTTTCTGCAGTAATCACTAATGAGAACTTTGCCACCTGGTTTCAACCACTTATAGAAGGTTTGGAACAATGCAGGTTCATACTAGAAAACAAAGATGCACATTGTTCTCACTCATTATCTGTTACTATAGGTTGCAAAATGGGTGTGGTGGGAAGATTGGGTGGTGATCAAAATGGTTTGGTTGACCTGCCTAACACTTTTTCTCCTTTTCCCGGAATTCGTATTACCAAAAAGCTATTATTATTAAGGGAATGCTAATGTTGCTAAAATAAAAAAAATTAAGGTTGTAAAAACTCAAGAATGGGTTTCTCCTGGTATTGGAGTTCGGCATATGAGGAGCCAATGTTGTTTAAGCCCAAATTTGCTGTTTAAAAAACAAATACAACATTGACCCATTTCTGTTTTAGCTATAATTTATAGACGTATACTGACTTGATCAATTATGACTTAAGAGTACTCCAAATGAACCAATTTTCACAGAAAGTTCCAATTTTATCTATGATCAAAAGATAAAACACAAAGACGCCCCAAGTAGCTCGCTAAGTGGACTTACTACCTCACGAAACATCAAATCACAGGTTAAGCTTCCGCCACGTGGCTTTTTTAACTTGAGTATTTGAAGTGATTATGCAAGTAAGATAACGATGGGAAGTGCTTTTGTTGTTTAAAGTTGCAATAATCAGATAACTAGACATTTACATGTTTGTCTGATTATATAAGGATATAACAGATGAATTTGACCCAAAAAAAAATTAGCATACCTATTTCTCCTGTCGGATTATGGCTCTGATACCATGAAAAACATTGTGTTTTTTTGTTATTGAATTGTATGAATGATGAGATTACAAGAGACCATATATATAAGCTAATCTAAACTTAATCATCAAGCATTACAATGATATTAGAAAACTATATATCTAAGATATGGAAAGTATATTCTAATATCTTTAAGCATCTAAAGATGATACATAAATGGATCAGAAGACACAATACTAAAGTATTAAGTAAGATTGGTTTATTGCAATATATATCTTAATATATTTATTTACCTGGCCATGTGTTTCAACATCATGGAGATCATATCCTCTTTGCTTGATGTATTCTGCGAAGTCTTCAGACGATGTTCCAGCTTTCTGCAGTAATCACTAATGAGAACTTTGCCACCTGGTTTCAACCACTTATAGAAGGTTTGGAACAATGCAGGTTCATACTAGAAAACAAAGATGCACATTGTTCTCACTCATTATCTGTTACTATAGGTTGCAAAATGGGTGTGGTGGGAAGATTGGGTGGTGATCAAAATGGTTTGGTTGACCTGCCTAACACTTTTTCTCCTTTTCCCGGAATTCGTATTACCAAAAAGCTATTATTATTAAGGGAATGCTAATGTTGCTAAAATAAAAAAAATTAAGGTTGTAAAAACTCAAGAATGGGTTTCTCCTGGTATTGGAGTTCGGCATATGAGGAGCCAATGTTGTTTAAGCCCAAATTTGCTGTTTAAAAAACAAATACAACATTGACCCATTTCTGTTTAACTATATTTTTAATACTTATACTCATTTTATCCATTATGACATAAGACTATAAGAGCACCCCAAACAGACCAATATTCAAATAAACGAGCTGAAAGTTCCATTTTTATCTTGTGATAAAAAGATAAAAACACCCTAAGTTGCCTAACCGGACTTATTGGTCTATTGCCTCACAAAACATCAAATCACAGGTTCAACTTTTGCCCACGTGGCTTTTTTAAACATGGGTATTTAAAAGTATTTATGGGAGTAAAATAATGGTGGGATGTGCTTTTGTTATTTTAAGTTGCAATAATCAGATAACTAGACAATTGCATGTTTGACTGATTATATAAGGACATAACAGATATATTTGACCAAAAAGATATTGGTATACCTATTCCTCCTGTGCTCACAAACCCATGTCCAAATATACTTTCAGAGTGTATAACGCTACTGCTTTTGAATTGGACATTACCCAAGAATTGCAGGATCCCCATATCGTCCTCTGAATTCACCTTCTGCCATTTCCAGCAGATCTGCAATGAAGACCAACATAGTGTATTCCACTATGTAATTCAATAGACAGAGAGCTATCAATATATCTATATATATATATATATATATAGGAAAAGATAAATTGAGTCCAGGTCTTAATTTGAGTCCAAAGGGTCCATTGATTTTCTTCCCTCTCCTCAAATCCCAACCACCTCCTCCCACCACCACCATCATCTCCGACCACCACCATGATCCTCCGGCGACGGCGACCACCGCCACCACGACTTACACATGTGTAAGTTAACTTACACATGTGTAAGTTATACAACCACCATCACCACCACCACCACCATCATCTCCGACCACCACCATGATCTTCCGGCGACGGCGACCACCGCCACCACGACTTACGCATGTGTAAGTTACAACTTACACATGTGTAAGTTACATGGACCCTTTGGACTCAAATTAAGACCTGGACTCAATTTATCCCACCCCTAGATATGTATATGTATGTATAAGTAGGAAACAAAGTACCTTGTTTTGATTTGCCTCGTCAATTTTATAAGCTCCGAGGCTTTTCGATCGAACAAGAGAGAGTTCAAACTATTTACCAGACATGTGACATTCCTTAAAGATCCAAAAAACAATACCAAGCAGAAAACCATTACGTTTTACACATTCATTTGATTGCAAGACATACAAGCACATGTATCATTTCAGTACTTGTAATATTCCTTGAATAATTTTTTTGTATTTTTGTTTAAATGTTTAACACGATGAACATTAAGAACATTTTGACAAAACTGATCTGAGTTCAGAAGGTTCCTTATTAATTGTTCTTCAACAAATAATCAAACAATTTACTTGGTTAACGTGTCAAATCGGATATTGGAACTTTCTAGAGCAATTTATATATACTTTACCGTAAAATCTAGGCTCACAGAAAGGTGCTATGTTGGTCTCTTGATTATGGTCTTCAGCAAGTCTAGAAGTCTTTTAGCACTGTCCTCAACCTGTAACCATCAAGAAAACAAAATTAGGCAAGGTTAAATCGTTGCCCGTCTAACCCTAAATCTAGAAGATAACATCTAAGCCAGAATCAAAAGGGAACAAACTAGAAAACGAGGCAGAAGAATAAAAATTATCAGCTTAAATTGTGACGAAAGAAGCACAATTATATGCTGAAAGACTAATCTGTGTCATAGTCCTAGAATTGACAAGATGGCCAGGTCGGCTGGGTTGGTAACGTGTTAAGAGTGAGTTATGTTTATTGCTGGCCAAGTGGCCAGTTGCCCTGGAAACACTTTTTTGTCCAATTTAAAACCATTGTAAATAGTTATTGCACTATTATGATTAAAAAGATTGTCATTGTTACAATAAGAACCCAAACTATTGTAAAAAAACAGGTTCGGAGGCCTAAATTTTTTATTTGACCCATTTGGGATTAAGCATAGCCCAAATTGACCCATTGATGAGAAAATGAGTCTAAATTGACAACTCTACCAAGTTTCTAAGAATACACACCAGGGTCCTCGAAAAAACCAAAAAATGCCAGGTATGGAAATTAGTTGAACCAACATAAACTGAACCAACTGTGCTTCCGACATTCCTAAATAGCAAAGAGGATTTGTTCCAACAAACAGAAACAAACAAATGAACTAATTTTACACCATCAGGATATACATGAACAAAATTATAACTAACAGAACAACAAATTTACAAAAAGAAATATCTCATTTGGCTGTTTGATTGAAACATTGACATGTTTCCAAATTTGTAAGTCTTTGCTTTATGAATCAGTTAGAATTAATATTATTATACTGAAAGATCATGAAGGAAACGATTAACTGTTCACCTCTTTGTTAAAGAGATTCATCAATAACCAGTTTGAGATAATTGAATCATTTGATTTGGCTGCAAGGTTTAGGTATGCCAAAGTAACATCGCCACACATGAATTCGACATTTTCACGGTGCCCGTTAATGCTCTGATTATACAAGAGTAACTAGTTATAACTGGAAACTATAGCCTCAGAAAAGCATAACTTCTTTATGATATGCATCTGCTAGAAATTATATTATGATACGTATCAAGGGGGTGGCAGGAGGTTGGGCTGGGGTGGGCTGGGCTTCATAGGGGTTAAGTGTCAGTTTTAATAATTCTTTATCTATATTAGTTAATTATGTGTTCTCCAAGTGAGGGTTGTGTCCTATTTAAATAAGGCTTGTATCCATCATGTTTTAGTGTGGAGAATTATCATTGTTAGTTTATTATTATCTAGTTATTATTCTTGGAGCAGCTGAAGCTCGAATTCAGCCTTATCAAAGGAACAGCCGACTTTGTTCGGTTATTCCAGTTTATTATCTTCTGTTCAATACTATTCTGCTGCTGGACATTGTTAGTTGTTGGTTTCTGCTCGTTTATTGCTTATTTGCTGCCTATTTCCTGGTTTCTTATGGTTGGTACATATCAATTGGTATCAGAGCTATAGATTTTGCAACCTGTGGTTTTGTCTTTTTGATTCTTAAATTAAAAAGATGAAGGAATTCAGGGCAAAGATGGAGGAATTTAGGGCAAAGACGGAGGAATTCATTAGGAAACATGAGGAATACATGGAATGGCGTGCAAGGCAACATAATGAGATCATGACATTATTAAGGGAGCTAGCGGTTTCGAGGGGCTGCGATGTGCCTGACTGGCCCTCATCGGCTGGGGTTGAAGGTACTCAGTCAAATAATGGATGTGAAACCAAAGTGGTTGTGAAGACAAGTGTTGTTAGTGAACAACATTCCACCCAACAAACCGATCAAAAAATCAACACAGTGGAAGATACTGGTACAAAATCAGCACAATCAGACCATGAAGAAAGACGCAAGGAGCCCGAGGATGAGGCCACTAAAGTACAAAAGAATAAGGCGGTACCAGATCTCAATGATACTCGTCAAGGTACAGTTGGTAAGGAGATCAAATGTGTTTCAGATTCAGTAGTAGGTAAACGTGACCCATATAGACGAATCGATAGTCACGTGCAGGGAGGTGAGATGACTGTTGACGACTGCAAAAGCCAACATGGAAGAAACAGGACCATAAAGACCAAAATTTTGTACAGCTTCAACAAGCAACTCGGTGGTGGAGATGGACGAGACAACTCTATAGCACTTAACTTACCTAGTGTTATTAGTCAATGTGGTCTGGTTGGTGTTGGACATGTTTTTGGGTGTTCGAGAATGGTTTGGGATCCGGGAATCACCTGACGCAATTTTTGAAGCCACACCTTGAGGACAAGGTGTGTTTTGCGGCGGGGAGTAGTGATACGTATCAAGGGGTGGCAGGAGGTTGGGCTGGGGTGGGCTGGGCTTCATAGGGGTATTGTTTATCTATATTAGTTAATTATGTGTTCTCCAAGTTAGGGTTGTGTCCTATTTAAATAAGGCATGTATCCATCGTGTTTTAGTGTGGAGAATTATCATTGTTAGTTTATTATTATCTAGTTATTATTCTTGGAGCAGCTGAAGCTCGAATTCAGCCTTATCAAAGGAACAGCCGACTTTGTTCGGTTATTCCAGTTTATTATCTTCTGTTCAATACTATTCTGCTGCTGGAAATTGTTAGTTGTTGGTTTCTGCTCGTTTATTGCTTATTTGCTGCCTATTTCGTGGTTTCTTATGGTTGGTACATATCAATTATTATTATTGTAATTATAATTTAGGAAATTATTGTATTTACTATAGATATCTTATGATATCTTTTATATTATTTAGTTAGCTTGCTAATCAAACTATAGGATTAGTATTTATATAGAAAATAGGCTGTAACGTTTATTATGAATGAATTGAATTAAAGTGAGGCTTATGCTTCTTGGAGATCCCTGTGTCTCTAATCACATGAAATGAGATTGCTTACTTCTCGAATTGTAAGTATTATCTATTTAGATACTTTGATACACATCAATTTTCCACCTGTAGTATCCAGTTAAAAATAATAATAGTAAAAAAAATTATTGTTCATCTGTTACTGTTCGCATACTGTTCCGGGGGGAAAAAAATTCTCTAATGGCAATAATGGAGGATTTCAATAGGAGACACGAGGAATACATGGAACGGAGTGCAAGGCAACACAATGAAATCATGAGATTATTAAGGGAGCTAGCGATTTCGAGGGGCTTCGATGTATCTGATTGGCCTTCATCCGCAGCAATACAACAACCACTACCACCACAACTCCACAAAAAACAACCCCTACTTGCCCGCAACCCGTGCCATCACTACAACCAAAAAACCTTCCCATAAGTACCACCAATAACAACCCTTACTTCTCCTATTCTACCAAAAACAGTTCCGTTGGTATCTACCTTCAAAGCTGTTTCAGCCCTATCACCAACGGTTCCAACAATAGTCAGCCCAAAACAAAAACCACCAACTTCACCAAAAACAGCCCCGGCTTCCGCGCAAACTGTGCCATCATTACCACTAAAAACAGCGCCTATTCTTATTCCACCAAAGACCGTCCCTTGATGTCTACCTTCAAAGCAACAGCCACTAAGGCAACTAAGGCATTTGATCAGAAACATGTTACAAAAACAGCCCTGGTGCCCCGTTGATGTCTACCATGTGCTGGTCACGTGTGACAAAAACAACAGCAACTACAACCTTTGATCCAAAACAAGTTGCAACAAATGTGGTTTTTGAGAATCAGAAACAAGAGTTCTCAAAGAAGAAATTCGGTTGCCAAGCCGTCGGAAGAGAAGTTCTTCGAACAACGATATGGGATCCGGGAATCATTTGAAGCAATTTTGAAGTCACGCCTTGAGGACAAGATCTGTTTTGGGGGACAGGAGTAATGATATGGATCTGCTAGAAATTATATTATTATTATTTATAATTATGATTAGGAAATTATTGTATTTACTATAGATATCTTATGATATCTTTTATATTATTTAGTTAGCTTGCTAATCAAACTATAGGATTAGTATTTATATAGAAAATAGGCTGTAACGTTTATTATGAATTAATGAATTAAAGTGAGGCTTATGCTTCTTGGAGATCCATGTGTCTCTAATCACAGGAAATGAGATTGCTTACTTCTCGAATTGTAAGTATTATCTATTTAGATACTTTGATACACATCACTTTTCCACGGCGAGGGACATATACGTTTGTTAGCACGCTTTCAATAGAATCGAGGGCTATGACCTTGCCAACCTTTTTGGCTAGGTCATTGGTAAGTTGACCAATACCATCTCCTAGTTCAAGGATTAGATTCCCTTCATAAAGTGGGAGGCACGCGAGAACCTTCATAAAGAGTCGGCGACAAGAAGCACACACATCCGAAAACTAATTACAATCTAAACGTAAGAATGATTGTGTTAGGTCCAGATTTACTGGACTCGCTCAAGACTCGACTACTGGAGCCTTACTGAAGATCTGTCCAGAAATGGTATATTACTGGACCTACTCCAGACTTGGAATCTGGAGTCCCTCTGAAGATTTGTCCAGAAATAATGGAAGACCAGTGAGCAAATACTTGTATAGGAAATCTGGAGTATTCTCCAGATTAGCTCACTGGACTTCACCCCAGTCCAGATCAACTCTACTGAAGACATTCTCACTGAAGTCAAAGACTGAAGTCAGAATAAAGAAGACTTACAAATGGCGGAGTCCACTGGAAGTCTTACCAGATCTGTACACTGGAGGATTGTCAGTGTTCTAGACCTTACAAGTCTGAACACTGATATCGAGGATTGACTTTTGCCTTTACACACTTTCCAAAGAACAATCCACTTGTTCTTTACCAAAGTCTATGCGTGTAAAGGTGGTTGGATAAAAGGATACAAAGTCATTTGATGTGACTTTATCCTTATTCCTTATCCAATGCATTTAATATTCTTGTCGGATCATTAAATGCATGCAACCATATTTATAGGTGAATTTTGTTGCCTATAAATACAAAGTCATTTCCTTGACATAAATACTTTTTAGCATACATTTTGCATTGAAGTGAATTTGTCTAAATACTCTCGATCTTAAACAGGGATACTTCACAACTTTAAGTATCTCGATCCAAAAGAGTTATTTGACAAATATAGAACATTTGTAATTCATAGGTTGTTAGGATACATACTTATTTGTATTATTTTGATTCCGCACAACCTTGTATTTTATTTAACATCATAAATAAAATACACCATTGAAAAATACATAATGTTCCACTTTACTTCTTTATTGCTTTAAGTCTTGTATTACTTTGTTTATATACTCTTGCATTTATTTAGAAGTAATACTAGTCCATTCTAGTGATTATTAGACTTGTTGTATTTTACACCTTCCTCGTTAACCATCGAACTTAAGGGACTCACATTTGGTATCAGAGCAGAAGGCTAAACATTGCCTAGATCTGTTTCTTTGATGGCTAACCAAGAAAATACACAAGGAAGTTTTAATCTTGGTCCCGATCCTAATACTAATATTAATGATCAAAATGAACCACTTGTTAATAACACTAATCCACCTCCTCCTCCTACTCCTACTTCTCCACACGTGCATGTGCACTACTCAAATAATCCTGTTCCTAAATTCAGTGGGAACAGTGATGAATTTGGTACGTGGAAGGCTAGGATGGTTTGCATATCACTGGTATTGAGAGGAACATGATGAAAATTTTAATTGAAGGTCCTTATGTCCCTACATCACCTCTCAATCCCCTTCTTGATCCTTCTGGATCTAGAAGAGGAAGGGAAAAGAGGGAGGAACATTGGTCTGAAGAGAAGAGGAGATTGGTGAATCTAGACACCCTTCTCAAAAACATGATCATCGGGGCCGTTCCTGAAACCCTAATTCCCACACTAGTTCTTTTTCCTAGTGCTAAAACCATGTGGGATGAACTTTTAAACCAGCATGAAGGAGGAGATGACACCATTTTCACCAGAAAGGTCTCCTTAAACAAGAGGTATGAGTCATTTTTTGCTCAGCCTAATGAGTCTCTCACTGGTACTTACACCAGATTTATGAGTATCATAAACCAGTTGAGAGGTCTTGGGGTTGAGAAGGACAAGGATATACTTCTGGAGAAATTTTGTGATATTCTACCCACCAAATGGTCTCACATGATCCTGGTCTTACGACAAGGTAAAACTCTGCACACACACACACTCTCAACTTTATATGGAGCTTTCAGGTACACTGAAGAAAATCAAGCCCAGAGAGTGGTGGCTGAACAAGATGCTTTTAACCATGCCTCCAGTAGTCCTAATGTGGTTAGTCATACTGAACCACAAAGTACAGCACTGATATCTTCTGAGAATGTATTTTCTATGAAGAAGATGGTGTCTGAACTCATGGATTCTGGCGAGTCCAGTCAAATCTCTCCAGACTGTTGTGATGAAACTGATGATGATGACCTCATTGCAATGATTGCTAAAACGTTTAACCGTTTCAAAGCAAGAGCAAATAAGCCATCTGGACAATTTGCATCATGTTCTTCAACTGATAAGACCAATTTGACATGCTTTAAGTGTGGCAAAAAGGGTCATTTCATGAAAGATTGCAGGTCCAACCAGTTTGTATCCAAGCCTAGTCCATTCTCTTCAAATAATAAGCCTGATGATAGCTATAAACTGAAATATAAAAAGCTTAAGGCCCAGATTGCTCTCATGGCACAACAAATTGAAAACAATAATAAGTGCATGATTGCAACAACTGAAGAGAAAGGTGGGTTCCTTCTGATGAATCATCTGCTGATGAAGAAGAAGAAAGAGATTGTTGTTACATGGCTCTGGCAGACGATGAGCACCTGGTGAAAGAAGATGTCACATCTGGACGATGGGTAGACATTGTTATTAAGAAGGTTAGTGATTATGATTGTGCAACTGACCAAGAATTAAAACTGGACATTGCTGAAGCTCTTAATTCTGATTTGATATTTGTAGAAACTGTTAGATCTGATTGTGTAAATGGTCTAGAAACAGATTTTTCTGAAATAACCGTCTTAAATCAAAATTAAAAGAACTTCAAGACATTGAACTGGCATTTCAAGCCCAGGTTCTGGTAACTGAACAATTGATTCAAGAAAAACAAGATCTTGAAGTCATTTTAGAGAAAGAAAAACTGGTAATTAAATCATGGCTAGAAACCAAAAAGCCATATGATGCTGGAGTAAATCAATTTCCTGCTCAAAAACGTGCACTTAGATGGAAATACTCATGTAGCATCATTAATACCAGTAATCGATCGATTACCAGAGGGGTTCAGGCCCACCACTGTTATGATGAGCCTGTAACTCCCAAGACCAATATTTACCCAGTTCAATCCCCAGAGGTCAAGACTGGAGCATTCCAGATGACTGCTCCAGTTAAAGAGGTTTATCGGAATAAACCTTTGCCTCAGACCAATCCCCTACCTAAGCTAGGACTGGAAAGGCTAAGGTGTCATCTGAAGAAAATATTTTGTCCAGGTTAGAGAGCCAGATTCAAACACTGACTCGTCAATCTCAAAGTTTTAATGCAAGATTAAACTTTATTGAGGGTACTTCATCTGGACCTAGACAAAATACAAAACCTTTTGCAAAGAAAGTTAAATCTATTTCTCAGTTGAGAAAAAGAAAAAGGTTTCAAAACTATCAACCCCAGTGGTCTTTTCAACTAAGACCACTGTTGAAGAAAGTGAACTAAACCAGATTGCCCAGGGACCTATAAGGGAGGGTCCAGTGAACCCATCAGTCGATGGGTTCCCAAATCTAACTGATAAAATCTGGTGTATGTGCAGGGCGATCGAAAGAAATATATCTGGTATCTTGACAGTGCTGCTGGCAGGACGATGACCGGATGTAAGACCCTGCTGGAGGAGTTCACCATTTCTGATGGACCCTCCATTACTATTGGAAATGATGGTTGTGGAAAGACTGAGGGATACGGTGTTCTGAACAATGGACAAGTGAAGTTCAGACGTGTTGTATTTGTGAATGGTTTGAAATATAACCTGATCAGTGTAAGCCAACTGTGTGATGATGGCTATCAAGTTCTATTCAATATTGCTCAGGGTATGGTATTCAACAAGGACTGGAAGGTATTGTTGATTGCTCCCAGAAAAGGGAATGTGTACATGATGGATATGGAAAGCTCTCCTTCAGAGCAGTGTTTCTATACTCAAGCTGATGAAGACACAAACTGGTTATGGCACAAAAAGGTTATCCCATTTAAATTTCAAGAATATTAATAAGTTGTCCAGAAAACAACTTGCAGATGGGATACCTTCAGTTTCCTTCTAAAAGGAAAGGCCATGTCCAGGATGTGAGATGGGTAAGCAAAAACGTACCAGTTTCAAGACCAGACATAATTTCAGCATATCTGAACCTCTTCATATGCTTCATATGGACCTCTTTGGTCCAGTGAATGTTCAGACTCGTGCTGGTAAAAGATACACCCTGGTGATCATAGATGAATTCTCCAGATATTGTTGGGTGATCTTTCTGAGGTCTAAAAGTGAAGCTGCTGCTGAAATCATCAGTCTTATCAAGCAAGTTGAGCTCAAGTTCAGTCGAAAAGTGTGTCAGTTAAGAAGTGACAATGGAACAGAATTCCAGAATGCAACTCTTGAGTCATTCTGTACTGACACTGGCATCTCCCAGAATTTCTCATCAGCCCGCTCTCCAGAACAGAATGGAGTGGTGGAAAGGAAGAATCGAACGTTGATAGAAGCTGCCAGGAGTATGCTTGCTGAATCTGGTCTGTCTACCAGTTTCTGGGCTGAAGCAATTGCTACTGCTTGCCACACCCAGAAACGGTCAGTGTATGTGAAGCGACACAAAAAGACAGCCTATGAAGTCTTAAGAAATAGAAAACCAAATATTGGTTATTTTCACGTTTTTGGATGTCCAGTTTACATCCTGAACGACTCCAGTCAGTTAGGCAAATTTGATGTCAAAGCTGATGAAGGGTATTTCTTAGGCTATTCAGCCATTCGCAAGGCCTTCAGAGTCTACAACAAGAGACTGGAGAAGGTCCATGAGTCAATTCATGTCACATTTGATGAATCAAATGCTGCAATCAACAAGAAGCCAGCCCTTGACACTCCCCGAGTAACTCCAATTGTCTTTTGTGAATATGATCCTATAAACGACAAAAAGGAAGATTCACCAGACACAGTTTCCAGTCATCCTGATCTGGAACCTGTTCAGAAAAAGAAACTCTCCAGTAGTACTCCATTCTATCCTTCTATTATTTTCAAACTACCCTCTGAAATTAATATTGGATCAGATGTTCGTACTATTCCCCCAGTATCAGTGTCAGTTGAGAATATACCAGAAATGTCTTCTTATGAAGAATTCCAAACTGAACTAGTACTTCAAGAAATGCCTTCAAATTAAGAATTTCATGATGCAAATCATGATTTAAATGACTCAGATGAAGATACTGAAGTAGTCTGGCAAGATACTCCTCCAGAAGCAACTCCAGAGGAGACTCAACTGAATTCTTGAACTGATATTGTTGTCAGTAACAATCCTGGTCAGTACTCCAGATGGACAAAAGCTCATCCTATTGATCAGATCATAGGTGACTCCAGTAGAGGAGTTCAGACCAGAACAGCCTCCAGTAATCAATGCTTATATGTTAGTTTTCTATCTTTGATGGAACCAAAGAAGATTGACGAGGCTATGGAAGATCCAAGCTGGGTGACTGCTATGCAAGAAGAGCTTCACCAGTTTGAAAGGAACAAGGTCTGGTATCTGGTTCCTTTCCCAGTTGGAAAGAAAGAACCAATTGGAACAAGATGGGTCTTCAGGAACAAAGTAGATGAAGATGGCCACGTAATCAGAAACAAGGCCAGACTGGTAGCACAAGGCTACTGCTAGTCAGATGTCGACTTTGATGAATCATTTTCTCCAGTGGCTAGACTTGAAGCGATCAGAATATTCTTAGCATTCGCTGCTTATCATTAGTTCAAGGTCTACCAGATGGATGTAAAGAGTGCTTTCTTGAATGGAAAGCTTGAAGAAGAAGTTTATGTCAGACAACCACCAGGTTTCGTTGATGAAAAGCATCCACATTGGATATATCGTCTGGACAAAGCACTTTATGGCCTCAGACAAGCCCCACGTGCCTGGTATGACACTCTGACTAAACATTTGTTGAAAAATGGTTTCAAACGAGGTGCAATTGACAATACCTTATTTATTCTTCATGAAAAAGGTAATCTGTTAATGGTACAAATTTATGTTGATGATATTATTTTGGGTCTACTGATGAAAACATGTGCAAGAAATTTTCAAAAATCATGTCAACTGAATATGAGATGAGTTTGATGGGTGAATTAACATATTTTCTTGGACTCCAGATTAAACAAAACAAAGATGGCATTTTTATTAATCAGGAAAAATATGTTAGAGAACTTTTAAAGAAATTTGATATGAACTCTTCACCATCTAAACCAACTCCAATTTCTGCACCACTGACACTGGACTCCGATCTAGATGGAAAACCAGTGAACACCACTGTCTATAGAGGCATGGTTGGTTCACTGATGTATTTAACTGCCAGTAGACCAGATATTATGTTTTCAACATGTTTATGTGCCAGATATCAGTCTAATCCAAAGGAATCTCATATGCTTGCTGTAAAGCGCATACTGAAGTACCTTAAAGGTGTCCCCAGTTTGGGTCTTTGGTATCCCAAAGGCCCAGGCATGGATCTAATGGGTTATTCAGATTCAGATCATGCAGGTTGTAAGATAGATAGGAAATCCACTACTGGTGGATGTCATTTCCTTGGTGGCAAACTGGTCAGCTGGACCAGTAAAAAGCAAACTTCAGTTTCATTGTCCACTGCTGAAGCTGAATACGTGTCTGCAACCAGTTGTTGTGCTCAGATACTCTGGATGAAGAACCAGTTGCTTGATTATGGTATTAAATATTCAAAGACCCCAATCTTTTGTGATAATACCAGTGCCATTGCTATCTCAAACAATCCAGTCATGCACTCCAGAACGAAGCACATTAATCTCAGGTATCACTTCATTCGTGATCATATTATGAAAAACAACATTGAACTCCATTTATTCCCACTGACAAACAACTCGCTGACATTTTTACCAAACCTCTGGATGTCAAAACTTTTGAATATCTTGTTGGTGAGTTGGGAATGTTAAACCCTTAAATCTGGTGACTGCTCAGATATTGAACCCCTTTGTGTACTATCTTTGCATTATTAGATTTCTGGAACAACATTCCAGGGAAAGACTTGAAAGATATTTTTGTTCTTAAAAATGTTTTAAGTTCAGGGGGAATTTATTAATTTATTTTCTCACTGGACAAACTCTTCAGAAAATATTACTGGTGCTTTGTAAATGTGTCCCTCTCACTGGTAACTGGACAGGTTGAAGTGCGTGTTTGAGGTGACTAATGTCTCCTTGTAAATATGTCTCTCTCATTTGTCTGTATTAGTTGACGTGCACGTTTGAGGTTACCAGTCTTTCAAAAATGGTTTTCACTGGTACTTTACTGGAGTGTTCCTCCAGTGTACCATCAGTACATGTTCACTGGACTAATCCACCAGTGATACTGGAGTGTCCAGTCAACCTCCAGATGCACTGAAATATGTCATAATATTTTCTAAATACTTGGTCATCGTGCGTGCCACGTAAGCAAATCTTTTTGGAGATATTTTAATCCTACGTGGCATGTAAATTTTTCAACGTAATGATGGTATTTTTACCTTGGGAAGTCAAAAAGAGCAACTTGTTAATGTTTGTGGGCTGTAAACTGTCACACATTTATGTGTGATGTGATGTAATTAATGCGGATCTCAGAACCTCGATCAAAACTATATTTGATAATTTCAAATAAACCGTTTGAGTTCCACATTCTTTCTCCTATATATACCCACTTTCAATTTCATTTGCATTTACTTCGAACATATTTACTCCCAAATCTTTCAAATTCCTTCATTTACTTCTTCATTCATTTTCCAATCATCATCATCTCTCTTATTTACTCCATTTCCATTCAATTCCTTCATCAATTCTTCATCATAACCTATATATATTCAATTTCATCTTCATCTATTCTTTATAAATGGCACCTAGACAGTCAAAATCGCTCAAAAATCTCCTTGCCGCTAAATATGCTCCTTCTGAAAATGTTGACAGGGCACCTCATATCTCTCTTGAGGCAAATGCCATAAGAATAAATATGAACAACTGGATGGCAAGACTCTCTCTTTCCAGTGTTCATGATGCCCAATCGATTATTGGGAGATTAAACACATTCTTTCTCTCTTGCCCATTATATGGTGCGTTAACATTAAATCCAGGAAGGATGTATCACGAGTACCTTTGTGAATTCTGGTACACTGCAAGATATGATGATGAAACTTCATCTATCAATTATACTCTCAAGGGAGGTACCAGATCCCTTGGTTTCACTGCAAGTCTACTCAGGTTTGTTCTACAGTTAAACTATTTTGAACAGAATGAGTTGCCTATTGAACTTCCCACTGGTATCAATACAAGGGAAGTATGCAGACTGATGGGGCACACGGATATCTTGGATGAGCATGTCCAGCTATCCAGGAAAGGAACTATCTACATGAGCAAACTGTCAGACTCATGGAGATATTTCTTCACCCATATTGTTGAATGTCTGGGAGGCAGTTCTGGAGGGTTAGACCAGATAAATCAAACCCATCTCCAGATTGCCTACTACTTATGGTTTGGGCAGAGAGTGGACTTTGCTCAAATTCTTTTTGATGACCTGGTTGAGCGCCTTAGAGTGAAAGGAAGAAAACCATTTGTTCCTTATATTCGTTTCCTTTCTCTAATGTTTAAAAATGCTCTTGGAGACCAGTATGATTTTGATACTACTCACTTTTCTGTGAGTGAGTATATGAGGGATCTGGTTAACCTCAGGTCTCCACTGGACGAGGTAGATATTCCTCAGTCCATGCTTTCCTTTCAAAGGGAAGAAGCTGGGATGGCTCCAGATAGAGGTCAAGCTGTTGAAGGAACCTCTGGAGACCAAGATGTACAGATAATAGAAGCTGTACAACCCATCAGAAAAGTTGCTCCTGAAGGTCAAGTACTAGAAGTTGTTGAACCTTCCAGACGACCTAGAACAAAAAAGCGTTTGATGAGAGCTGGACTTCAGGTGAATCCTGAAAGACATCCTGGTGATGTTATGAATCTGGATGGGTCACCAATTTTTGAACAAGAGAACGTACAAGAGGTTGTTGGGCAGGTGACTGATGGGGAGATTGAACAAGATGTTCAGGTTGTTGAGGAAGTTGAACAAGATGTTCAGACTGATGAACATATTTCTGGTGTGAGCAAGAAGCTCAAATAGACTTGAATGTAGAGGCTGGTGAACAGGTTAATGTAGAGACTGGTGAACAGCCTGGTGAACAGACAGTTGGGATGGCTCCAGAATGGGATGATGTAGATTCCCCAATGCCTGAAGGCTTTGATGTAAACATGAATTTCTTGGGTGATGAAGAAGAAAATATTGAAACATCTGCTATTGCTTCAGTCACCCAACCAATTATGTCTTCTGAAATGCCACCACCACCAGAATCAAATGAACCACCACCACAATCAAACATGCCACCACCACCACCACCTTCAATTCCAGAAAACACTCAATACTTCACTCCAGCAACCACTCAACCTTTACAATCTCAACCTCCACCTCGTGCGCCGGAGTCACCAGTTGCAACATCTGAAGCTGCAACTGAAGAGGACTGGGCACAAGTTCCTCTTATGACCAGATTGCCTTCAACTCTTGAACCTCCAGTGGTCTCTCCACTTCATCTTCTGCCGAGGTCCAAGGCCTTTTAAGTAAGGTGGCGGACCTGGAGAGATCACTCCAGACTTCATCTCAGGTTATTTCAGACTTCAAATCCTTATTATCAAATAACCTTGCATCTGAGATGAATCTGTTTGCTGGGAATGAGAAGCTTGTGTTTGAGAAGCTTGATGAACTGGTACTGGACACAAACAACAATACTGAAACTTTCAAAGTGGCAGTCCAGGGTCTAGAGACAAGGTTGGTTAATTCTGTTCAGACTGCAGTCACTGGTGAACTGGCAGGTCTGAAAGAAGAAGTTCAGAGGTTGGTTTCCAAGGTCAGTTCTCTGGAGAGTAGATCCACACTAGACCAGGATGCAGTTGTTAGCACAATAAGTGATGAATGTACAAGGAAGTTCAGAAACAATATGCTGAAAGAATTATGTGAAGAAATTTCTGAGACTGTTCTTCGTACCATTCAAGATGGGGTATTACCCCAAGTAGAAAAGTTATTGGATGAAAAGTTGCCAAAACACTTGCCTAAAGCAGTTGCAAATGTTCAAAAGGAAGTGCAGGCACTTAATAAAGTTGTGACTGAAACAACTTCAGTGACATGTATAACATTTGGTGCACTGGACAGACATATGCTGGAACAGTTATGGAATGATCTCAAGTCAAGAACTGGTGATCATTCCAAGGGGGAAAAGTCGTTTGGTGACCAAACACTGAAGCACTTGGCACAAAGAGCATATGGCACTGAAGTCGGGCTAACTGAAGAAGCTACTGGTACTGAAGCCAGTGAGCCCCAGTTTGAGTCCTTCCCAGATATTCCATCAACTCTGAAGTCAGTTAAGGGAAAACAACAAATGGAATCTGGAGAAGAAGAGCAAACCACTGAAGATGCTGATGATGAAACTTCCAAGAAGCTAGAACAAGAATGCATCATGATAGAGATTTTCAAAAGAAATCAAAAAGATGAACTGCTGGCCCATGAAAGGGAGATGGCATCAATGGGGACTCTGGACTCTTACAATGGTGGAAGGTTAGGCATAAATGTTGATGTATATAAAAAGATGAAGGATGACCCCAGAGTTCATCAATGCCTAAATGCATTAGATGATGTTCATGTACGCTCATTTTACGTCGAAGAAGAACAAGTCTATGATTCTATAATTTATGGCGTGAGTGTACCAGAACTCATCAGACAAAGGAAGGATGAACTGGTAAGCCTCCAGAAAAAGATCAGAAAGAACGTTGGTGCTCTGGAGATAGAGTACAGGAAGAAACTGACTGGCTTACCAAAACTGACTGCCAAGCAAATCAAAGCGATCAAAGATGCTGATGTAAGCAAATTCATTCCCCTGGACACTTCTCGAAAAATCAATCGTCAAGAACTCCAATCTGCTGTAGAGCAAATGAGAGTGTCCAAGGAAACTGAAGCATTGATCCAGCAAGCCAAGTTGAAAGACAAATACAATGAAATGTTAAATTTCAGGGCTGATGCTAGAAGGATCACTGGTGCTGAAATCAAATTGGCTGAAAATAATGAAGGCCTGTCCAAGTTTGAAGTAAAGTTGACCAGGGAGGGTAACTTTACTGATGAAAGGAAAAGTCCTTCAGTCCAAGCATTTGGATGGAGTGAACTGAAAGAAATCGCTTTAACGTTCAGGGGGAAGACAAATGTGTCGACTGATGTTAAAGCATTTCTAAAAAGAGTTGAAAAGGTATGGAGAAGAAAGCAACAGATGGAAGTTGCAATGGGCATAAGATCGCCAGAATCAATACCATCTTCTCCACCACCAAAGAGAAAGGCTACTGAAGATGCTCCAGGACAGACATCAAAAAGAAGGGTCTGACTCTTATCATTTACTTGTTGTAAATTATTGTTTTATGAGAATTGTAAACTATTTATCAGTTGATGTATGTAATAATAGTTGCAATTTTTGATTCATATAAGTAAATGATCAGATTTAGTCTAAGTTAGAACTTAAATGATGAAACTGAAAACACTCATGATCTATAAAGTGTTTTCCAGTAACTTAGATTTTTAGACTAAGTCAAAACTTGTGTTTTTCAAGCATACAAAATGTATAGATTTAAGCTTGAAAACACTTGCATTATTTCTAAACAAATAGGGGGAATTTATTAGGTCCAGATTTACTGGACTCGCTCCAGACTCGACTACTGGAGCCTTACTGAAGATCTGTCCAGAAATGGTATATTACTGGACCTACTCCAGACTTGGAATCTGGAGTCCCTCTGAAGATTTGTCCAGAAATAATGGAAGACCAGTGAGCAAATACTTGTATAGGAAATCTGGAGTATTCTCCAGATTAGCTCACTGGACTTCACCCCAGTCCAGATCAACTCTACTGAAGACATTCTCACTGAAGTCAAAGACTGAAGTCAGAATAAAGAAGACTTACAAATGGCGGAGTCCACTGGAAGTCTTACCAGATCTGTACACTGGAGGATTGTCAGTGTTCTAGACCTTACAAGTCTGAACACTGATATCGAGGATTGACTTTTGCCTTTACACACTTTCCAAAGAACAATCCACTTGTTCTTTACCAAAGTTTATGCGTGTAAAGGTGGTTGGATAAAAGGATACAAAGTCATTTGATGTGACTTTATCCTTATTCCTTATCCAATGCATTTAATGTTCTTGTCGGATCATTAAATACATGCAACCATATTTGTACGGCACAAAATTCACTGGTGAATTTTGTTGCCTATAAATACAAAGTCATTTCCTTGACATAAATACTTTTTAGCATACATTTTGCATTGAAGTGAATTTGTCTAAATACTCTCGATCTTAAACAGGGATACTTCACAACTTTAAGTATCTCGATCCAAAAGAGTTATTTGACAAATATAGATCATTTGTAATTCATAGGTTGTTAGGATACATACTTATTTGTATTATCTTGATTCCGCACAACCTTTTATTTTATTTAACATCATAAATAAAATACACCATTGAAAAATACATAATGTTCCACTTTACTTGTTTATTGCTTTAAGTCTTGTATTACTTTGTTTATATACTCTTGCATTTATTTACAAGTAATACTAGTCCATTCTAGTGATTATTAGACTTGTTGTATTTTACACTTTCCTGGTTAACCATCGAACTTAAGGGACTCACAGATTGGTGTATAATACACAACTATTTAACTCCCATGGACAAAAAGGTACTAACCATATTGGAAAGAAAAACACACCCATTTAAAAATGATACACGTGGTTTATATATCGAATTAAGTTATAGCATATTGATAATTTTAACATTACATAACGAGTGTAACTTTTCTTGATAAAGAGTAACAGATGCTTACGATACGTTGCAATGCCGAGATATTAAAAGCGAGATATTGTATATTAAAAGTGTAACTTTTCTGTAACAATGAGGGAATAAATTGACTAGATTCAAACAGAAATGTCCATTCAAAAGCAAATACGTTCAGGAAAAAAACAAGACAAACGAAGAAACAAAAGTTATAATATCATTAAACATTATAGTAATTAAAAATGATGAAGAATAAAAGTTTGATTTCTACGTACCTCCGACTTATCTTCATTTCCAAGATCAGAGGCCATAGAATCAAACTGTAAGATAATTAAAAATGATGAAGAATATAAGTTTGATTTCTACGTACCTCCGACTTATCTTCATTTCCAAGATCAGAGACCATAGAATCAAACTGTAAGATCATCACGGTGCTTCACTCACTCTATCTTCAGGATCTCATTATCTCACATTCTTCATGTCATTTTTCAATATATTACCAAACAAATAGATATACTATATACAAAGAAACTAAAATTAATTGTTCCCACACACAAAAGCACAAAACGAAAAACACTCAAGGTGTCATTTTGGATGTCACATCAAATTTGAAGCATATGGAATCATTTTGGATCATCAAACACTAAGACATGGAGTATTAATAATTCAAGCATTTGCAAAAAGAAAACTCTTAAACAAGTCTGAAATTTGAAGCAAATAATGATTAATGACATTACTTATACAAGACAAAGTAATTTATTCTACCTTAAATAATGACAAGCGTTCTCTCCCTGGTGTAGTACATCACTTGGTAAATCATTTCACATCTTCTATTTGTGATTGCTTACTGATCCAATATATAAAACCATCTAACTGATCATGCAAAAGCAGTGTTTCCGTATAAGAACACATAAAGAAGGAATAATAGTCTCCTTCAATCCCAAGGTTATCAATGGCTTCTGAGTTGGGATCATAAATTTCAACTTCGGCATGTTTTTTATGTTGTTGTTTCGTTTCCAGTACAAGTTCACTGCTCTTCCTAAATCCTAGTAATGTCTTTACAGTGGCATGTGGCATGTTGATGTTGTATAGCTTTGTAAAAGATATATTGACACATTGCTTCTTCATCATCCATAAAGAACAAAATGATACGTCTCCCTCAAACTCTCTATGGTATTCAAGCAAAACAAGAGACTCTCGTAGCTTAGATATAGTCTCAATACTACAAAGCTTGTCGGTTAAACTGCCTGTGAGATTAATCTCTTTAAATTGTTTGGAAATCAAATCAAATGACATGATCAAGAAAGGTGATTGAGATCGACCATCTTCAGCATCAAGAAGCATATAATCATAAGCAACCCAATAAATAAACCTATCGATAACCACCTGAGGCCCTGCATATAAACCTCTATAAAAACCTATCGATTCGCGGGGCAGATTGGTAGATAGAATACTCCAAGTCCCAGTGCTCAAAGTAAAAACCCAAACTTTCCAAGGGACGCTAATGCCAGGCATATATTCCATTTTCCGCTTATAATGAACACATCTAATAATGAGAATAATAGGCTCAGAAGTGGCAGGACAAACCCCAAAACTAAAAGCAACCCAACATTGTTAAACCTTTCATCAGGTATAGTATAGATAAATGGGACTTGAATACCAACGGATTTCCTTATCGAAGGATTCCAAAGATAGACCATCTCTTTGATATCATCACTATATAGATATTCGTGATAACCCTGAAAACACAGCAAACCGTGAGAGCTACCAACTACACTAAACCCAAGTGTGTCAATGAGGTCAGGAACAGTGGAAATAAATTCTTGTTGGACAAAACCATCATCTTCATTATCAACAAATCTTAAATAGTTATCAACATCAGGATAAACTTCGTACCTTAAGATGAAACTATCGGGCTGAGGGTGACGAACACCGTAAGAAACGATGAAATTGGGGCTGTCGATCAAACGCTTATATGATTTTGAAACTGATCGAAATTGAATTAATGGCTTTACAGGTAGCCTCTTCAAGATTTCTGCCTGAATTTCAAAAGGGATATACTCCGACGACATTATTTTATTTTGATCTTAATTATTTTGATTTTAATTTGGGGGAATAATAAGGTTGAATATGAAGTAGGGTTTTTGAGGGTGAGCAGGACTCAGGAGAATAAGAATAGAGTTTTTGTACTCAAGAAAATACCCCCACCCCTACGGAAAAAAAGTTGGATTTTAACTTCTTTTTTTACCTTATTTTCTTTATTTTTAGAGAAAATTTCATTACATACCCCTGTGGTTTGCCATATTATCAAGTTTCACCCCTATGGGTTTTTTTTATCATTAGATACCCATATGGTGGCTTTTCATATCATTACATACCCCTCCATGTAACGTCCGTTTGTACCCCGCCGTCAACCCCCTCACGTGTGTTCCACGTGAGGGTATTTGAGTCTTTTTAATCTAAATATCCATCTCTCTTTCTTCTTCTGCAAATCTTGTTCCATCATGATCATCTCTTAGACCAGATTCATTACATTTCCAAACTATATCTATATTTTTGGATCCAATAACAATAATATCAAAATGGATTATCAAACATCAATAAACTAACTCATATCATCTTCACCACATAATAAATCAACATTATTAATTATACCATGAAAAAAAATCAACCATTTTCATTTGTAGTAAGAAACAAGCATATAAAGGAAGTGACAAGAAAACATATGGATGAACTGAAATCAAACCCCCATTGAAAGCCCCATTCCATATCTCAGAGTGATGGAAAGGGCGGTGGTCAGATCCTTGAATTTCCGGCAAGAAGACATGGCTTGAATCTTGTGCCACCACCATTAGCGTTTGGATCTTAGAAACAAAAAGAACAAACTCACTGTGTTGGATCTCCAGGTTCTGTCTTCAGATCCATGTCTCTCTCTTTCACTACCGTCTCAAGTTGGATAGATTGAAGAGAGAAGAGCACGAAACAGATTACTGGATCTCCAGGTTCTGTCTTCAGATTGATTCTTGAATTTAATGTTTTGATACCATTCACGTGATTCTTAGCTTCACCATATACGAATTTGAAGCCTTTACATGTTACTGTGAGTTCTCCCTAAAACTTTGAACAGTATGTTGACCAAAATTTTGTTTGAAAATAAGCCCAAGATCACATAATTTACTAACGGCTTAACTTGCTTTTGTTGAATTCATATCATATTGAAAGATGTCATAAATCCGGTCAAGCAACGTAACCAAGGCATCCTATTAAAAAAGTGACCCACCACCACAAACGGAGCTACCCACCACCACCATCAACAGAGATCTCTTTCACCACCAGCGGCCGAATGTGTCGGTGGTCCACCGCCACCGTCATCTCGTGTTCGCATATATGATAACTCTAAATCTAATTACAATAATAGATCTAGTACTTAATAGATCTATGTATGTGTTTTCTTGGTTTTACTTGTTTGTGTTTTCTTGGTTTGTAAAAGAATAGGAAGGAGTATGATTATTGGAGATGTCGAGACAAAAAATTCAAAGAATAAGAAAAAAACAACTGAAATAATATTGTTGGTGTGTGTATTTTTTTTTATCATCAGGAAAAATAAATGTATGAGTCAAAAAAGAGAGAAGTGAATGAATGAATTACAAGATCTAGAGTTGTATTTGAAAAAGAATTTGTGAAATATAAATCAATTTGATTGGTGTTAAAATCTGAAAATGGTGAAGAAGTTGTTGTTGAAGATGATGTTATATGATTTAGATCTGTGAAAGTTATAAGGAGGTTGTTTTTGGTGCGTGTGGACAGAAATACCCTCATGTGCAACGCACGTGAGGGGGTTAACGGAGACTAACAAACGGACGTTACGTGGAGGGGTATGTAATGATATGAAAAGCCACCATATGGGTATCTAATGATAAAAAAAAACCATAGGGATGAAACTTGATAATATGGCAAACCACAGGGGTATGTAATGAAATTTTCTCTTATTTTTAACTTTAATAGTTTTTTAATAAAAATTCATTCTAAAAAAAAGTTACTCGTAATAAAATTAAAAAATTCTTGCAGATGAGTACATATTTACACATGTATGTATAGGGAATTTTTTTTAGTTTTTTTAAAAAATTTAAATGGGTTTTTACTAAAAAAATAAAAAGATTATAAAAAATAAAAAGAAACAAAATTTTAAATTACTTTATCTTCCTTAAGACATCTTCTCATTTGATACTATCCTATAATACTTGTCACATTAATAATTTATAAGTTTGGTGGATGTATCAAAAAATAATGAAAATATCACTTTAACTTGTAGCCAATAACTTTTTTATATTCAACATAGTACCATAATCACATTATTATCTTTTTTTATAAAAAGCTCAAAAAATAATATACAGAAAAACCTAAAAAGAATAAAATAGACAAAATGTCAAAAGACAGCATCAAAACCAAATATGTGTTTATTTAAGTATAATATCACAACCACAACAAAGTTTGTTACATATGTCAAATTTTAAAATGAACTATTTGTCAAATTCATAAAAAAATCATGAATAAAAAGCAACAAAAGTTTCAAAAAAAAAAAAATAATGAAAATATCACTTTAACTTGTAGCCAATAACTTTTTTATATTCAACATAGTACCATAATCACATTATTATCTTTTTTTATAAAAAGCTCAAAAAATAATATACAGAAAAACCTAAAAAGAATAAAATAGACAAAATGTCAAAAGACAGCATCAAAACCAAATATGTGTTTATTTAAGTATAATATCACAACCACAACAAAGTTTGTTACATATGTCAAATTTTAAAATGAACTATTTGTCAAATTCATAAAAAAATCATGAATAAAAAGCAACAAAAGTTTCAAAAAAAAAAACAGTCACATTTCACACTTTAATTACGCCAAATAATTTCATAATAAATATTATACAAACAAAAAATAAAAAAATATAAACCTTCACCAAGTGTCACATTCAAATTGGGACAATTATCAAAATTCCATTTCAATTAACTTTAAAATTAGAAGGATTAGATGGATTTTCGACTTTGAAAATTTTGAACATCCTAAATTTCGACAGTTATGGTTGTCGAAATTAGTGATGTTTGAAATTTTGAGGCTACATTAAGTAGAGGAGTTGTTTCTAAAAGGTGAGACAACTAATGAAACTTTTGAGGCTACATAGGTATATAAGACAAGAAACATATGAACATATATGTGACTGTTGTTTTTAGTTGTAAGATAGAAAAAAAAACCTTTATTTTTATTTTTTTATCAGAAGTAATAAATTACTTTGTCTCACATCTCGTATTTTGTAAACAAAATAATAGTTTGTCGTTTTTTTTTTTTTTTTGGAAAGGCAACTTTCATTCCAACAAAAAATGTTACAACAGGTAACATATACACCAAATAATAGACTATATAATTACAAGAAGGAAAATTTTTTCCATTTCTCCCATGTCAAGTTCAATCTCGGGACCCTATTTTTGATCCACAAAAACCCGAATGTTTGAACATCTTGCACCACTTGATGAGCAGAGACGAGAATCCCCTTGAAAACTTTATCATTTCTTGCCCTCCATAACCTCCAACAAGCAATCATAATAGCCGAGTGAAACATACCTTTAGACACTGAACTAACCTTGGAAAATGAATGAAGCTCAAGCAAGTCTTTCATGGAGAAAGCGTAAATCGGAGGAACATTACACCATTCCCCCACCTTGTACCAAACTTCTAACGCCAAAGGGCACGCGGTCATCAGATGATCAAGTGACTCGGGAGATTCATTACATACGGGACATTGATTACATATGAGAGTCACATTTCTAGTCGCCAAGTTGTCCCTAGTTGGAAGTCTATTCAAAGCCGCCCTCCAAGCAAATACATTAACCTTTATAGGAATCCAATTGTTCCATTTAATCTTATTTATATTATCTCCAACCGGCTGATGAATTGTCGTTATTTTGTTAACAAGATACGAGATACACAAGTACAGAAACAACAATAGCTTTGGGATACTTTTAGCCCAGTTCACTTGTTTAACTTATTACTTATTATTAGTGTTTAGGTAATACTACTTTTATTTGACGAATCTGTCTATTTCTATTTCCATCAACCCACACATACAACAAATTCAATCTTTATATCAACCCCAGGCATTCTTTACTCAATATAATTGATTTATATGAGGTCTCGTATTTTTGTTATCGTATGAGTATATAACTATGTACACAACACTTGCATGAAAATTATTTTGTTTACGTAACCTTTTAACATTCCAATGATGTCTGAAGCAAAAATACTTTTATGCCAATTTTTTATTCAAAAATTATTATACAGTTATACTAAATGCCATCTTTGACCTTTGTCATTAGAAAACACTTGATAATGAAAAAACCTTCAGTTTACGTCGCTTATATTAAAACCTTACAGTCCTTTGACAAAAAACTCTTTTACCGGAGTATGATTAAGCGGAGATATGGCAAGTCCTAAGGAAAAAAACTACAGCTAAGAGCACCCCTAACGTAGCTTCGTATTGGGCGTATTGGAGTTCGAATACGGTACACACCATTGGGTGTGTACCGTATTGGGTTAGTATTGAGCGGCGTATTGGTGCGTCCGTGGTGGTGAATACGGAGAGTGTTAGGCTTTTGTTTTTTTTTTTTAATCCCTCCAACGGCTAGTTTAATAAAAAAATATATATATTTTGAATTTAATATTTTTTAATTCAAATAACCTTAAACAAACACATTACTTAATTAAAACAAACACATTACATAGAACACACTTAATTAAAAGACTAAAACACACTTAATTAAAAGACTAAAACAGACTTAATTAAAAGTAGGAAACCGTGATAAGCTCCATGAAGCACTGCTCGTAATGGAAGCCCCTCCCATAATTCTCGCGGTACTCCTGATGCGCCGTTGTATAAAGCAACTCATCAGATAAGGTCCTCCTCTGTGCCTTCAGCCTCGTATAGATTGCCTCAAACTCCTTACATTCATTGCGAATTTTTTTGAAGCGACCTAGTAGTTGAGATATGGTCCGTGGACCTTCAGTCGTGAGTCTGTTGAAGCTTTCTGATATGTTGGTCCAAGCAGTTTTTTGGGTTGGGTAAAGCATTTCACATCCTTCTATCCAACACCTGCATAACAAAAGATCTTCGGATTCAGTCCACATTTGTCTCGCCATTTTGAAATTGAATGGTTTGAGAGAAGTTGAAAGAAGTTGAAAGAAGTAGTTGTTTATATAGAGTGAAATCCAGGCTAGCCGTTCAGGGACTGGAAATGTAAATATTTTAGAATTTTTGGCCGTTTGAGAGATTAAAAGTGTAAATATTTTGAATTTTGAACGTTTGTAATGTTTTTAAATTATTAATAAATTTTTATATAATATTTGTGTTTATTTTAATTATATTTGTGGTTTTATTTATTAAAAGTTTGAAAATAAATATGTTGGAGTGTATTAGAATATATTGGATGTTGGGTGTGAATTGAGGAAAATGTATTGGAAAGGGGTTTTACTGATGTAGCACTGTATTGGATAGTATTGGGTTCACCTATTGGGGTGCTAAATGGACTACGGAATTCAAACCTTAGACCACATAACACATCAACCACCGACAACGTGATGTTATAACAGAGTACTTAAAGTACAACCCACAAGATATTTGCCTGAGACTCAGGTACAGTCTTATTTATTTTGAAATTCGGGTTATTCAAAACATAAAAATACTAGGAATACTAAGAGCCATCATGCCATTACTTATTTTTCACAATAACCATGCCCCATCTCTGCTCACCGGAACCAGTTCTGACAAGTTTTGCCTTCCAACCACCAACAATATCGTTGTAGTCTTCCTGCATCTCATATTCATGTAAGTCACCTCCCCCGATACCAGATTTGAACATTTAAGCATTAAGTTATAAAGTGTTTATAAAATAACTGTTACTAATAATCTTTAATATCTTTTTAAGGTGCTTAAGATTACTCCATGATAGAGACACAATATACATAATAACTTTACTTCAATTCACTTATATGCACATCTGTACGCCTACATCCCTCATGTTGTTTTAATTTCAAGTACAGTAAATCACATTGCAAGAGAGTAAATTACTTCGAAAGTGACCACTCCATTGTAGTCTGATCATGTTGGGACCACTAAGGACCATACAAGAGCCACCTCTTTACATATTACATTAACCCAAACCAAACCAGAATGAGACCATGACAGAAGATAGGTGGGCCAAATCTTCAAATATGCTAGTTGTTTTAGCTAGTTGTTTATATACTTGTACTCATTTGATCCATTATGACTTATAAGTACTCCTAGTAGACAACTTCTCACATAGATGGGTTGAAATATCCATTTTTATCTGTGATCGAAAGATAAAAACACAAAAACACCCCAAGTAGTTGGCTAAGTGGACTTACTGCGCCACGATAAATCAGATCACAGGTTCAACTTCCACCACGTGGCTTTTCTAACATGAGGGTTTGAAGTGATCCACCGAGTAAGATAACGCTAGTGCTGTAAAATCAGGTTCACGTAAAGGTGTTGTGTTGATCTTTTCACGTAACGTTCCATTTTTATCTTGTGATAAAAAGATAAAAACACAAAGACACCCCAAGTATGTTGCCTAACCGGACTTATTGCCTCTCAAACATCAAATCACGGGTTCAACTTTTGCCCACGTGGGTTTTTTAAACATGAGTATTTAAAAGTATTTATGGGAGTAAGATAATGGTGGGATGTGCTTTTGTTATTTGACGTTGCAATAATCAGATAACTAGACATTTTCCTTTCCAAAAAAAAAATAACTAGACATTTGCATGTTTGACTAATTATATAAGGACATAACAGATAAATTTGAACAAAACGATATTGGTATACCTATTCCTCCTGTGCTCACAAACCCATGTCCAAATATACTTTCAGAGTGTATAACGCTACTGCTTTTGTATTGGACATTACCCAAGAATTGCTGGAACCCCCTATCGCCCTCTAAATTCACCTTCTGCCATATCCAGCAGATCTGCAATGAAGACCAACAGGAGTGTATTCCACTATGTAATTCGATAGACTAGAGAGGTATATATATATGTATATGTATGTACAATTAGAAAACAAAGTACCTTGTTTTGATATTCCTTGTCAAGTTTATAAGTTCCAAGGCTTTTCGATCGAACAAGAGAGTTCAAACTATTAACCAGACATGTGACATTCCTTAAAGATCCAAAAAACAATACCAAGCTGAAAGCCATTACATTTTACATATTCAATTGATTGCAAGACATACAAACACATGTATCATTTCAGTACTTGTAATATTCCTCGGATAAATTTTTTGCAGTTTAAATGTTTAACACGATGAACATTAAGAACATTTTGACAAAACTGATCTGAGTTCAGAAGGTTCCTTATTAATTATTCTTCAACAAATAATCAAACAATTTGCTTGGTTAACGTATCAAATCGAATATTTCAACTTTCTAGAGCACTTTATATATACCTTAGCGTAAACTCTAGGCTCACGGAAAGGTGCTATGTTGGTCTTTTGCTTATGGTCTTCAGATAGGGTTGAGCACATCTCTCTAAAGAAAATGTATCCTTCAACTTTCAGCAAGCTTAGAACTCTTTTAGCAATGTCCTCAATCTGTAACCATCAAAAAAACAATATTTAGCAAGGTCAGATAGTTGACCATCTTAGGCAGAATCTATACGGGAACAAACTAAAAAAAAAGAGGCAAAAGAATAAAGATTTCAGCTTAAAATGAGACGAAAGAAGCAATAATATATGCTGAAAAACTAATCTGTGTCCTACTCCTAGAAGTGACAAGATGGCCAGGTCGGCTGGGTTGGTAACGTGTTAAGAGTGAGTTATGTTTATTGCTGGCCAAGTTCAACAACGGGCCAGGTTGACCCGTAAACACTTTTTTGTCCAGCTTAAAACTATTGTAAATAGTTATCGCACTATTATGATTAAAAAAACGTCAATGTTACAATAAGAACCCAAACAATTTTTAAAAAACAGGTTAGGAGGCCTAAATTTTTTATTTGACCCATTTGAGATTAAGCATAGCCCAAATTGACCCATTGATAAGAAAATGGGTCTAAATTGCCAACTCTACCAAGTTTCTAAGAACACACGCCAGGCTCCTCGAAAAAATCGAATAATGCCAAGCTATGGCAATCAGTTATACCAAGATAAACCGAACCAACTGTGCTTCCGACATTCCTAAATAGCAAAGAGGATTTGTTCCAACAAACAGAAACAAACAAATGAACTAATTTTACACCATCAGGATATACATGAACAAAATTATAACTAACAGAACAACAAATTTACAAAAACAAACATCTCATTTGGCAATTTGATTGACACATTGACATGTTTCCAAATTTGTAAGTCTTTGCTTCATGAATCAATTAAGATTTAATAGTATTATAATGTGTTTATTATATGAAAGATCATAAAGGAAAAGATTAACGGTTCACCTCTTTGTTACAGAGATTCGTCAATAACCAGTTAGAGATAATAAGCTAATTAAATCGTTTGATTCGGCTGCAAGGTTTAGGTCTGCCGAATTAACATTGCCACACATTTCATGGTCCGTTAATTCCCTGATTCTGCAAGAGTAAATAGTTATAATTTATAAATGAAAAGTATAACCTCAAAAAAAAAAACATAACTTCTTTTCCAGGGCGAGGGACATATACATTTGTTCGCACGCTTTCAATGGAATCGAGAGCTATAACCTTGGCAACCTTTTTGGCTAGTACTGGTAAAATGACCAATACCAGCTCCTAGTTCAAGGATTGATTTCATTTCATAAGGTGGGAGGAACGCGAGTACCTTCAGAAAGAGTCAGCGACAAAAGGCACACACATTCTAAAACTAACTACAATCTAAACGTAAGCATGATTGGTGTATAATACACAACTATTTAACTCCCATGGACAAAAAGGTACCAACCATATTGAAAAGAAAAACACACCCATTTTATAATGATACATGTGGTTTTTATATCGAATTAAGTTTGACCATATTGATAGTTTTAACATTATAATATTATATATAAAGAGTGTAACTTTTCTTAATAAAGACTAACAGATTGTTACAAAACGATGCAATGCCGAGATATTAACAGCGAGATATAGTAAATTAAAAGTGTAACTTTTCTGTAACAATGAGGGAATAAATCACTAGATTCAAACATAAATGTCCATTCAAAAGCAAATACATTAAGGAAAAAAAACAAGACAAAAAGGATCCATTGTTACAGAAAACGAAAGAACAAAAGTTATAATACCATTAAGCATTATAGTAATTGAAATGATGAAGAAGAAAAGTTTGATTTCTACGTACCTCAGACTTATCTTCATTTCCATCAGAGGCCATAGAATCAATCATCACAATGCTTCACTCACTGTATCTTCAGAATCTCATTATCTCACATTCTTCATGTCATTTCTCAATATATAACCAAAAAAATATATATACTATATGTCTATATACAAAGAAACTAAAATTAATGGTTCCCACACACAAAAGCACAATGAAAAACACTCAAGGTGTTATTTTGGATGTTACATCAAGATGCAAGCATATAATATCATTTTGGATCATCGAACACTGAGACATGGAGTGTTAATAATTCAAGCATTTGCAAAAAGAAAACTCTTAAACAAGTCTGAAATTTGAAGCGAATAATGACATCACTTAAACAAGACAAAGTAATTTATTCTACCTTAACTAATGACAAGCGTTCTCTCCCTAGTGTAGTACATCAGTTAGTTAATCATTTCACATCTTCTATTTGTGATTGATTATCGATCAAATATATAAAACCATCTAACTGATCAAGCAAAAGCAACGTTTCCATATAAGAACACATAAAAAAGGAATTCCTATCTCCACCAATCCCAAGATTATCAATGGCTTTTGAGTTGGGATCGTAAATTGAAACATCGTTATATGGTGCGGACTGTAGTTCCATTTCCATTATTAGTTCACCGGTCTTCCTAAATCCTAGTAAACAGATGATTTCGACATCTGGCAACAAGTTGATGGTGTATAGCTTTGTAAACGATCTGCTAACACCTTGCTCCTTCATCATCCACAAACAACAAACTAATTCCTCAAACTCTCTATGGTATTCAAGCAGAACAAGAGACTCTCGTAGCTTAGATGTAGTCATAACTTCACATTGCCGGTTTATTAGACAACCTGTGAGATTAATCTCTTTAAATTCTTTGGCAATCAAATCAAATGACATGATCAAGAAAGGTGATTCAGATCGACCATCTTCCGCATCAACCATATTATCATAAGCAGTCCAATAAATAAACCTATCGATAACAACCTGAGACCATCTAAATTCAATCGATTCACGGGGCAGATCAGTAGATAGAACCCTCCAAGTCCCGGTGCTCAAAGTAAAAACTGTACCTCTCGTGCGAGGCGTATCTTCCATTTTCCCCTCAAGATTTTCAATGACGAAAATAGTAGGATCAAAAGTAACAGGACAAACCCTAAAACCAGTAAAACCATCAAAGTTTTTATCAGTATGTATTCTGACATTTTGATTATTTTTATCTTATTTTGGGGGGAGTACGGATGGATGGATGGATGGATGGATGAATGCTGGTATAGCTAGGGTTTTTGAGGGTTTGTTTATTTGTTTATTTTTTATGGTGTGTGATCTGTCTAGGTTTTTTGACACGGGAAACCTAATTTTGTTTTGTTTCTGGATTTGTGTAACGAACCTCTTTGTAATTAATTATCCCCGGTCGATTGGTTCCGTGTGAGACATACTGATAAGAGACATTAGCTAATGTATTTTTTTCTTTTGAACATTCAAATCTTTATTGATAAAAAACTAGCGAGTGGCTAGAAAGGTTTACATTACAAGGTAATAAAGAGAAAAGAAATACATATAGAGGGTATTAGGTTATACTAGAAACGAAGTTAAAACAAGGGATGTTTCTTTTGGGGGAACGATTTGCAATCCAAAAGAAACTGGTGGATTTGAGTTCTTTGAATGCAAATCTTAAAGACGGTGTCTTGCCGGAGAAAATGCAGTCATTTCTAATTTTCCATATAACCCAACATAATGTAAGGATAATCAGGTTCATTATTTGACGTTTGTTGGGGCTGATGCAGGGATCTCGATGTGCCATGAGGAGCTCTCGGATGTTGAGTGGTTTAGCAAGTGGCAGGTTACACCAGCAGATAAAATATGACCACAAAGAGTCAGCAAAAGGGCAGTGCAAGAAAAGATGGTTTGTGCCTTTGTGGATTCATCTTGACAGTTACACATGATGCAAGTTTTTGAGCCCACCGTGATGTTCCGCTGTGCTAGCTGATCCATATTGGGAAGTCAGTTTAACTCAAGACGCCATCCAAAGACGTTTATCTTTAGTGGTGCAAGTCGGTTCCAAGGGTAAAGCGAGTGGGCAGGTCCGTAATGAGCTGATTGAAGGCAACCTTTGAGTGACTTTACAGTAAACAAACTGGAGGGGTCATGTTTCCAAAGCCAAGAATCCTTTGAGTTGGATAGGGTAATATGCGAGAGTTGCGATAACATGTGTTGAAGTTGGAATAGTTCATTCAATGTTGAAGGAGGGCGTGTCCACTGCCACTCTCACTGAGAGTAACGACCACCATTTGTACAACGATCTTTGATGAGACATGCTTTATGCCTTTCTAGTCTGTATAAATCGGGGTATGAAGTAGAGAGTGGTACATCATTGATCCACATATCGATCCAAAAACGAATCAGAGTTCCATCTCCAACCTTACCTGTAATCATAGTCTCCAAAGAAAGATTAAAAGGACTAAGGTGGGAGTTTAGTTTGGCAATGGTCTTCCAAACTCCCACCATTGAAGAATTAAGGAGAACCAAAGAGCAATTTCTTCTCGATGAGTGGATGGCCGATACAACACGAGCCCAACGGCTAAGGGGTTCAATGCGTATCAGCCACCACCATTTTGAAAGCAAAGATAAGTTTTTAATTTGTAGACTACCCAACCCAAGACCGCCCATATTAGATGAAACAATGACACGATCCCATGAAATCCATGCAGTTTTCCTTCTAGAAGAAGAACCCCCCAAAAAAAAGATTTACGAATGGATTCAAGTTTAGTGATGACACTGGATTGAGATGTCTAAAGTTATTCTCAAATTTATTGGTTAAGTTGGATATCTTTACTATTGAATTAATATCAAATGTTAAGGCATTGATTTTAATCCAATAGTCAAAATGTCTCCAATTGTATTGGTAAAGTTGAAAACAACCTTAGAGAATCTTTATCCGTTAAAAGTTTATCACCATAACATTGCTATTGATAAAGTTGAAAGCAACAGCTTTTTTGTTGATTTGAACATACTAGTTAATCAACACGGGTTCAACCCGACATGTTAATTATTAAAATTTTAAAATTATAAAATACATTAAAAAAATTATATATAATGTTTGTTATTAAAACATTATAACTTGATATAAATCTAATAATTCAACTAACATAATAATTATAGTTAATAAATCAACTAACACAATAATAATTTTTAAAATAAAAATGACTACTGCATTAAGTAATAAAAAAAGACATTTTCTTTAAATAAATGATTAATACTTTTATTAAACATGTAAAGGGCTATTTCTATTTTATTTATATATGACATCATAATTAAATAAAAAAAATTTTAAGGTGAAATATGAATTTGCCACATCAAAAACTTTCTAAAAATACTTATAGGAAACAATCTTGTTTTATTATATATAGAGATAGAGATTATTAGTAATTTTATTTTTGTGATATTACAAAATTATTAGAATTATCATAATTGCTTAAATAATTATTTGAAAAAGATTATTTAAACTAGATAGAATTGTAGAATATCTTGATAAAACTTTCTAAGTTTTTTTTAAGAAAATTATTTAAAATAAATCTAAATAAATGATGACGAATATTCACCAAATTTAAAATATATTTAAAGTTTTTATTTATTAAAATTCAACTAAATGTGATGATTTTGATGGACATAAAAGTTTTTTCAGGTTTGATAAAACTTAGGTCGCAATGACCTTAAATAGGTTTGCTAACTTTTTGATGGAATTAGTTACCGGCATAATTAGTAATAGAAGTAAAATGGTATATGGTATGTCAAGACGATTAATAGAATTCATTTCTGATGTGGAAGTTAAGACACAAATGTAACTACTTATGAAATTCTAAAACCGAGACCTCTATCGAACCTTGGCTCTGGCGTCTGGCCAATGGTTTGGAAACAACGAACCCAATAGTATTATTTGTAACACCCCAAGCCAAGGCTCAGAATATCACGAAAATCATATAACACAAGGTGGAATTAATGTAGAACATGAACTAAATGCAAATAAAGGATCCAGTGAATCCAAACAATAAAAGAAACAAGTATCAAAATATAACAGAAGCAACAAATCGTCAAAGTTTACAAAACGACATCAAAAGGAAGCTATCAATCCTAAGTACAATGCAACAGAAGGTAAATGGATCCTTGATCCATATAAGTCCAGTCCGGGTTCGACAGCAAGCAAACAAATCAAACTCCACGCCCTGGATAACCTGGTTACCTGAAAAGTGTACTAAGCATAGTCAACACAAGGTTGGTGAGTTCGTAGTAATGGTCCATAAGGAACCATCGTCAATAATCACAATATACACGTAGAGGTGAAACATGACTTACAGTGAGCCTCTAAGTAACACAATAACGTCCAACAACAAGATCACACCAAACAAGTAAGCGTGTAATAAATGTGCACAAATGATGTAAATATCAATACAAGTGCTAAATGCATAAACAGCCATAATGCATATCATAATGTATATCAAATTCGTATCAACCATGCCACAAATGCACCAAATAGGGTGTGCCTGCGTGTAGACCGCTTAAACAGAATATACATGCGTGTGAACCGCGTATATAAATAGGCTATGCTTGCGTGTGAACCGCGTGCGTGTGAACCGCGTATAAATATATATATTATGCTTGCGTGTGAACCGCGTATGAATATATATATGCTTGCGTGTGAACCGCGTACAAACACCAACCACAAATTCAACAATCATCAACCATCAATAATTAACTCAAAATAAACTACACGCACATACACTTAGGATGATTCTACTTTCATCAAGTTCTAGATGCTTATGTATAGGGTCACCCGCAGCCTTCCCACCACATCTAGAACTCTTTGAAGGCATAACCGACTTTCATGTATGCACGTCCATCCTAAATAGTAATAATAATAATAACAATAATAAATATATATATATATCGCAATCCTTTACTAAAATCAATCATAACTACATTGCACATACATTTCATACGACTTTACTTTTAAGGAATCATAGATGCTTATATATAGGGTCACCCGCAGCCTTCCCACCACATCTACAACTCACTAATGGTATCATCGTCTTCCATGTATGTACAACTATCCTATTCACAATATCAAATCACTACAAGATCATATGGAGTAAAGCAACAGCGCATAATAAATGAGTACGCGAATTATTAACGTCAGATCATGTATCATAAGTATGTAAGACCATAATGTATCAAATGCGTATCAATACGTCATCAATGCAACAATAAAAGTATGTTTGAGTGTGCACCGCACAAGTCAAGTATAACAAAGCGTATATGAACATCCCAACATATTCCCAATATCCATCAATTCCTCTAAACAACGCGTACATCCACTTCGGAGGTTTTACTTTCGTCAAGTTCTAGATGCTTATGTATAGGGTCATCCGCAGCCTTCCCACCACATCTACAACTCACTAATGGTATCATCGTCTTCCATGTATGTACAACTATCCTAGAGAGTCACAATATCACAAACACATTCGTAAACCATCACTCGATCAATCATAACTACATTGCACATACATTTCATACGACTTTACTTTTAAGGAATCATAGATGCTTATATATAGGGTCACCCGCAGCCTTCCCACCACATCTACAACTCACTAATGGTATCATCGTCTTCCATGTATGTACAACTATCCTATTCACAATATCAAATCACTACAAGATCATATGGAGTAAAGCAACAGCGCATAATAAATGAGTACGCGAATTATTAACGTCAGATCATGTATCATAAGTATGTAAGACCATAATGTATCAAATGCGTATCAATACGTCATCAATGCAACAATAAAAGTATGTTTGAGTGTGCACCGCACAAGTCAAGTATAACAAAGCGTATATGAACATCCCAACATATTCCCAATATCCATCAATTCCTCTAAACAACGCGTACATCCACTTCGGAGGTTTTACTTTCGTCAAGTTCTAGATGCTTATGTATAGGGTCACCCGCAGCCTTCCCACCACATCTACAACTCACTAATGGTATCATCGTCTTCCATGTATGTACAACTATCCTAGAGAGTTACAATATCACAAACACATTCGTAAACCATCACTCGATCAATCATAACTATCTACCAAACGACAATCAATCAGAATTTAACTAGACAGGCAATCAAGTAAACCAAACAAACACACAACACGTATATGTACACTTTCAGCCCAAATCTCTATTGAGTAGGGAGCTACGAAACTCACCTTGATCGGCAAAGAAGCTTAAGTCGAGTAAATGAAAGATTAATAGCGAGTATTGGGCCCCACGTGTTCACAACCTATCAAAGCATGCCATATATCATACCGTCAACTCTACAACCTTAAACAAGTTGGTTTAGTATGATTAAGTCAAGTCACGAAGTCCTAGACACAAGTACAACTTCAACGAGTAAAAACAAGACGCGTTTGACTCGACATTTTTAGAAATGGGAGAAGATTCATACAAAAAGAGTGTTATTACTAGCAACTAGACTCTCTTACGATTCCAACGATAGGTCATACGACTTATTTGGAGTTACGGATCAAAAGTTATTAACGTTTGAAAACTGACGCGCACGATTCCCAGATTAAATCCACTGCGCCGCAGTGAGCCAGAGCCATGCTCACTGCGCCGCAGTGGGCTAAAACGAGCCAGAGGTCAGAAAAATAGCACTGCGCCGCAGTGAAGGAGGGGCTAAGCCACTGCGCCGCAGTGGCCCCTTTCTGCAGCCTGCACCAGCAGCTCAAGTGCAGAAAAACCAAGACCAAAACCCTAAAATCGACCCAAACCATTCCAAAACGACTTGTAGGAGCTTGTAACTCATTTTTGAAGCATAATTAAACACCATTAACCATAAATACACATAACCCAATCCATAATTTCGACCAAAACATCCAAATCACACCCAAATCCTTCAAACCCTAATTAAACCCTAATTTGACCCAAAACAAGATTTAAGCCGATTTAGGACTTGTAAATGTTTAAGATGACTAGAAATGCATAAACAAACATAATTAGATACAAATGAGATGAATTAAACTTACCAAAACTTCTCCTAGAGCTAGAACCCGAAATTAGGTCAAAACGGGTAAAAATGCTTGCACTTGACTTTTGATTCTTCAATATGACGATAATGAGATGAAGATGACTATGATTCTAATGTTATATCAGTTCTAAACACCAAATCGATGAAAGAAGAAGAAGAAATGAAGATGGCTTTCCTTTGCTTTTACTTTAGAGAGAAAAGAGAAGAGAAAGAAAGATAGATAGATAGAAATGAAAAGGGGGAGAAAGAGATATGGGGGGAGAATGGGTCATTGGTGGCTGGTGGGTCATGGACTACCCACGGGCCGACCCGTTTCTCCTTTCTAGCCAAAATACAATCGTTACACATTTAAACACCGATCAAAACATATTATCGACCCGGATATAACACATTGTCATTTAATTCATAAAACGACTCAAATACTTCATTAACTTATATTGTTAATCATATTACACATAAAGTCAAACGGTCAAAACTCACGGATGTTACATTATTAGTCACAAAGCATAAAATGGTAACGTAAAATAAACTAGAAATAATGAGATGATAGGACGAACAAATATAAGTCTAAGAGGTCGAACACTCGAACCAACATCTATTGGCCACGTCATCTTCCATATCATATCCTTACAAATCCTTAAATTTACTTCCAATCATACAAACATTCTTACATATCCTTACATTTTATGGATCACCACACTTATTTCACATGCAAAAAAATAAAAAAATGTGAGGATTCCTAAGGATTACATCACTGGCTAAGGATTTCTACCCATAAATCCTTAGTTAAGGATTTACTTCAATGGTAAGGATATCTAAGGATTCCTAAGGATATCCTTACTTTTACACCATTGGAGATGGTCTAATCCGAGCTCAGAAGATTCCTTAATTATTATACTTTAACAAATAATCAAACAATTTGATTGGTTACTGTGTCAAATCGAAAATTGCAACTTTCTAGAGCAATTTATTTATACCTTAGTGTAAAATTTAGGTTCACAGAAAGGTGCTGTGTTACTCTTTTGATTATGGTCTTCAAATTGGCTTGAGTACATCTCTCTGAAGAAAATGCATCCCTGACCTTCAACAAATATACAAGTCTTTTAGCAATGTCTTCAACTGGTAACCAGGAAAAAAAACAATATAAAGCAAGGTCAAATTGTTGACTGTCAAAGCCAGAATCTAGCAAAGAACATACGAGAAGAAAAGAGAGGCAGAAGAATAATGATTAACAGCTTAAAATGAGACAAAAGAAGAAAAGATGGCCAGGTCGGGTGGGTTAGTAACGTGTCAGAGTCATGTTTATTGCTGGTCAAATGGTCAACAAGGGGCCAGGTTGACCCGGAAACACCTTTTTGTCCATTTTAAAACCGATTATAAATATTTATGGCGCTATTATGATTAAAATAATGTTATAAGTTACAATAATTACACAAATTATTGAAGTAAAACAGGTTTGGAGGTCGTATGCTGTTGGGCGACTTGCAAGTGATTGACGCATTCTCCTTTTAGTAAAATATTTTATTTGACCCATTTAAGATGAAACCTAGCCCAAATTGACCCATTCATTAGTGAATGGGTCCAAATTGCCAACTCTACCTAGTTTCTAGTAATACACACCAGGCTCCTCGAAAAAAATCAGAAAATTGAAAAATGCCAGGTATTAAAATCATTTATACCACAACAAACTGAACCAACTGTACGTCTGAGGTTCCTAAACAGCAAAGAAGATTTGTTACAACAAATAGAAAACAAACTAATGCACTAATTTGATCCCACAAGAACATACAATGATACGAATGAGCCGTAGGCCACTGCGTAGCATATACATGGACAAAATTATAACTAACACAACAAAATTTACAAAAACATATATCTCATTCGGCAGTTTGATTGTATAATTGACATGTATCCAAATTTGTAAGCCTTTGCTTCATGAATCAGCCAATATGTAATATTGTTATAAACGTCTTTATTTTATGAAAGATCATGAATGAAGAACAAGATTCACGGTTCACCTCTTTGTTGGAGAGTTGAATGCATAGCCAGTTTGAGATGATTGAGTCGATTGATTCGGTTGCAAGGTTTAGGTCTGCCAGAGTAACATCACCATACATGAATTCGACATTTCCATGGTGCCCGTTAATGCTCTGATTCTGCAAGAGTAACTAGGTAAAATAAGTATAACTTATTTTCCAGAGCGAGGGACGTATACCTTTTACCACGGTTTCAATGGAATCGAGGCCTATGCACTTGCCACCCTTTTCGGCCAGTTCACCCATTGACCAATACCAGCTCCACTAATTTCCCCCCATAAGGTAAGACGAACGCGAGTACCTTCATAAAGAGTGGGAGACATAGGCACACACATTCGAAACTAATTACAATCAGAACATAAGAAGAGTTGGTAAATATAATACATAGCTATTTAACTCCCATTCACAAGAAGGTGGCAACCATACTGGAAAGATTGACATTATTTTATATATATAAATGAGGGGGTAAATAACAATATTTAACTTTTGTTGATAAAGACTAGTATATGCTTATAATAAGATTCAATGCCGAAATATTAACAGCAAGAATTTGTAAATTCAAGGTATAACTTTTCTGTAACATTGAGGGGGTAAATAATAATAGTCAAACAAAGATGTCCATTAAAAAGCAGATATGTCCAGGAAGAAACAAAACATAAGTTATAACACCATTAAACATCATAATAAATTAAACGAGGAAAAAGAAAAGTTATATTTCTACTTACCTCGAACCTATCTTCGTTTTCAAGATCAGGTGCCATCAAATAGTAAGATCAACACAGTGCTTCACTCAATTGTTCTTCAGAATCACATTATCTCATAATCTTCATGTCATTTATCAATACATAACCAAATAATATACACTATATAAAAATAAAACTACATACAAAAAAACTAAAATTATATCCCACACACAAAACAGAAAACACTCCAGCTGTCATTCGGGATTTCACATCAAATTTAAAGCATATGGAATCATTTTAAATCATTCAACATGAAGACATGGAGCATTAATAATTCAAACATTTGGCTCCATTTTTCTGTGGATAGAAGGACCTTCAATCCCTTCACAAATTTGAGGCCTCGGTTCAATTGCCTCTACACGTTAATAATCATTTAGAAATAATTAAGTATGTAGATTATCTTAAGAATTTATATATTGGGTATTGGACCTTATATGGAATCTTGAAAGTTATTGAATTTGGCAATATTGAGGTATTGATGACCAAATGGATTTGGTATGATGAATGATTAATCAATTGATATATTTTCTCTCGAAACTTTTAAGCAAGTCGTAAATTTGAAGCGAATAATGACATCACTTATACAAAACAAAAATAATTTATTCTACCTTAACTAAGGACAAGCGTTTTCTCCCTGGTGTAGTACATTACTTGGTAAATCCACCCACATCTTGTAATGCGATTATGTGATTAGTTACTCATCAAATATATAAAACCATCTAACTGATCATGCAAAAGCAATGTTTCCATATAAGAACACAAAAAGAAGGAACGATCTTCTCCATCAATCCCAAGATTATCGATGGCTTTTGAGTTGGGATCGTAAATTGAAACATCGGCATTTGGTGCGGACTGTGGGTGCATTTCCATTATTAGTTTACCGGTCCTCCTAAATCCTAGAATACGGTTGATTGTGACATCAGGCAACAAGTTGATGTTGTATATCTTCGTAAACGATCTGCTAACACCTTGCTCCTTCATCATCCATATATAAAAAACTGTGTGTTCCTCAAGCTCTCCATGGTATTCAAGCAAAACAAGAGATTCCCGTAGCTTAGAAATAGTCTGAATACTACATAGGCGGTTTGTTAAACTATCTGGGAGATTACTCTCTTTAAATTCCTTGGCAGTAAAATCAAATGACATGAGCAGAGAATGTGATTGAGATAGACCATTTTCGGCAACAGGCATATCAAAAGCAATCCAGTAAATGAACCTATCGATAACAACCTGAGACCCTCTAAGTGTAATTGATTCACGGGGCAGATTGATAGATAGCATATCCCAAGTCCCAGTACTCAAAGTAAAAACCCGGACTCTCTAAGGGATGCTAATGTCTGCAGGCATATATGTTAGCTTTTAATTTAGTTAGTGCATCTTTTGTATCTTTGTAATTGTAATGACCTTTGTAATTATATATGTTAATCATGGAGGGACTATTTCATAATTAGGGAAGGACTTAATTGAAATTAATGAGGGGGTTTAATGTAAATCCTTTCCCTATAAATAGCCCTCCCTCACATGTAATTACAACCTTTTTGCCAATTAATATATTTCCCACATTTCCTTTCTCTCTCTACTCTCTCTCACACACTTAAGATTCAATACACATTTTAGCATATATTACATTTGGTATCAGAGCAAAATCACAACTTGTGAAAGATCCATGAATTGATTTTGTTCATATTTGTGCTATTTTGTGTTTTTTTTTTTTCCATTTTCCCGAAAACCACGATTTTTACACATTAACCATGTTAAATTTATCACCTTTTTAGTGTTAATCCATCCATTACCTTCCTATTATATCACATATTAAGTTTCAAATCCTAACTCCAAACAAAATGCCTAAAAATTAAAATTTAGCTTTCTGGTCTGAATACCGGTTTTCATACCGGGTTTCAGTTGGGTTGAATATCTGTTGTAATACCGGGATTCGTTTAGGTTTAATTCTGTTCTATTACCGGGATTCATACCGGTTTTCGTACCGGGTTTCATACCGGCTTTCACAAATTTTGTGAAAATCCTATTTTCTTTTAAATTCACAAAAATACCTAGTTTACTCCAAAACCGGTATTAGTTAACATATTCATCATTTTTCAACTCGTTATAATCTTCGATTATCTTCAAGAAAACCGGCATTTGTGAAGGAGTTAAAAGAATTTTTCGGTATCTTAAAGGTACTATGAACCTTGGTTTATGGTATCCGAAAGATACCGGTTTCAAACTAATTGCTTACTCAGATGCCGATCATGCAGGGTGTAAGTTAGATCGCAAAAGCACGTCCGGAAGTGTACAGTTTCTTGGAGATAAGTTAGTTGGTTGGTCCTCAAAGAAACAAACATGTGTTTCCACATCCACTGCTGAAGCTGAATATGTAGCAGCCGCTAGTTGTTGCTCTCAAGTATTGTGGATGAAGACCCAACTTTCTGACTATGGTTTCAAGTATGAACGAATCCCCATCTACTGTGATTCCAAAAGTGTCATTGCCATCTCTTGCAATCCTGTTCAGCATTCGAAGACAAAGCATATCGATGTAAGGTACCACTTTATCAAAGATCATGTGGAAAAAGGTAACATCGAACTTTACTTTGTCCCAACTGACTACCAACTTGCAGACCTTTTTACAAAACCTTTGGATGAACAAAGGTTTAATTTTCTGAAAACCAAGTTGGGTATGCTGAATCTACAAACTTAATTGCCTTTTTGCTATGTATTCTCTGTTTATTTTCTTGTTCAAACAATTGATGTGTGCTTATATGCTTTTACATGCAATATTTGAGGGGGAGAACAAGGGTAGAATGCATGATTCTAGGGGGAGTTTGTATAATTTTATCTGTTTATCTGTCTGCATGTTCCTAGGGGGAGTTTGTATATTCTTCTCTCTGCCAAAATTTTTCTAAGTCCTCAACTCTTTTTTCCAAATTTTGTCCAAGTACTTAAAACATTTAACCAAAAAAAAATAAAATCGAGTCAAAACCGGTGGTCAAACCGGGTCAACCCGAAACCCGGTGGTCAAACCCGGTTTTGACCACTATAAATACCCCTCTGACCTCATTTGACTTCCTTCAAAAAAAATTTCTAAGTTTAATTCTTTATTAATACCGGCTTTCTCTCAAACTACCGGCTTTCCTACCGGTTTTCCTTTTTCCCCAAACACTTTCAAAGCGAATACCGGTATTAGTGCATATTTTCTTCACTACTAAACCGAATACCGGCATTAGTTAATATATTCTTCGAAAACCGACTTTTAGGTAATTTCTTTACTAATACCGGTTTTCCTTTAATTATTCACTAATACCGGATTTCGTTTTATTCTTTACTAATACCGGTTTTCATTCTTAACATCATTTTATCTCTTTTATTTCTTATATTTCAGGGGTGATTACTTGTCTTTTAAGTGCTTTATTGTTCGTACTTTTCTTGTTCATACATTCGGGTATTTCATCTTCTTTCCTATTTCCTTTCCTTATTAATTCATGCATACTTTCTATCTTCATTTATGTGCCTTATGTGTTGTTATTGCTTCTATATCATTGCTTAAATTGCTTGCATGTGTGTCTATTTACTCTATCTGCTGCATTGCTGTGATCATATCTTATTTATCATCTCGCAAGTGCATCGATACCAAGTTTACTTGGTGTCTTGATGCTTTGCCAATATAGGTTTCCCAAAACCGGTTTTACTTATACTTTTTCAAAGTTATACTTAAAACCGGGTTTTCAAACCTTATTTTTACTCGAAAACCGGTATTAGAACACAATTTATTTAAATTCTTTACTAAAACCGGTTTTCGCCATACTTAACATTTTGAATACCGGTATTACAATACATTTTCTCAAATTCTTTATTAATACCGGTTTTCAACTTCACTAACGAATTTTCCAAAACCGGTATTACAACATATTTTCTCCAAATTCTTTACTAATACCGGTTTTCATTACTTAGAAAATTTTTATCATATTTTCAAATTTTCTTTGACTCTCAAATCATTTTTCTTACGGTTTGATCATGATAATCATTTTCTTAGATCATTGTTGTGCCTTACTTAATCTTTAATTTGTGAACATTTCCTTGTTCATCAAAGTGACAAGTTGCACACACATTTGTCCCTCTCATCTCTAGTTGCTCTTTAAATTGTCTTAAGTTCTTGCAAAGTAATTTCCGTACGATGCAAAGCATTGAACGCCTTGATGTACTGCTTCTGCAGTCGTACATGAAACACTTTGCACGTTCTTCTGCATTCTTTTTCTTACCTCGCCAAATTATATCTAACTTTCAGTTTCCCTAGAATGCAAGGTATCGAACGCCTTGATGTACTACCTTTGTAGTTCTTTGGAAAATGATTGTTAGACCATTTTTCACAACTTTCATCTGTATGATAACTTGTTTTTCCTCATCCTACATTGGTTTTCCCTAAGAAGCAAGGTATCGAACGCCTAGTTGTACTACCTTCGCATCTTCTGCCAAAAACAGTGTAGGATAAAACATTTTTCAATAAATTAACCCGGGAAACAATGTTTCCTATTCGTATTACTGTTAATCGCAGAATGGATTTCCTTCAAGATGGTGCCACCGAGACAATGCAAAACAACCTCCAATTGATGATACCATTTACTTGCCAGCATGGCATCATTCCAGTCATGCTAACATATCATCCGATGTTTAATGTCTTCACCATTTCTTCCGAAGGCATTGAAGAAGAACTCCTCTTTCAAATGTGGCGCACCATCGAATATATCGTCCCAAGAGGAAGAACAAGCACCCCATATTTCCAGTTCACTCTCCTCACTACTGAAGGGACACAACAAAACTTTACTTTCACTCTTGAGGATTTCCGTAATATTCTTCAGTTCCCAATAGCAACCTCAAGAGAAGGGGCCACATGTTTTGTTCCTACCCCTCCCATGGGTGACATGCTTCAACGTATACAAGCTCTTGGTTATGACGGTGTTTTGACAGCATTGAAAGATGTTAAGAAGAAAAATTTTCACCCACTTTGGTACACTTTGTGCTCCATTATCAACTATTGCTTGTCTCCGTCTCGAAAAGGACAAGATGACATTACCTCTGCCACTCTCACATACTTATACGGCATTGCATATGATGTTCACCTCGACTTTGCCGCTGTTGCATGGAACCATCTTCGCTTAAATGTCAACGGAAAGTTCACTGCCAACAAAAAATACATTCCATTACTTCGTTTCATGACTGTTCTGATGCAACATTTCCTTATCACAAATGATAATATCCAGCGCTTCCCAGAGTCTACACTTGTTGTTATTCCAAGCTATCGTTCCGTGTATAGTAATCCTCGGTTAGCAAGACTTCCTTTCATGCCAATTCCCGAGTCTCTGTTACGCCAGGTGCCCATAGATGATCCTGATCTCAGGAATTATAGAGTGTATTTAGGCGGGGGTATGGAGCTCAACGCCGAGCTCCGCCTTCCCCACCCCCGAATAGGCCGCCTCGTGAGGGTCGTAGGTCTAGGAAAAGAACAGAGGGGTTAGACGGAGAAGTGGCACCTGGCTCAAACATTCCTTCGTCATCCAATCCTCCACCATCTTCATCCGCACCATTTACTTCCACCGATATTCCAGAATCATCTGAACCGCCCCGAAAGAAACATAAATCTCACCATCGCTCAAAATCCAAATCCAAGTCAAAATCAAAATCAAAATCATAGTCGAAATCTACAACATCTACTTTCACCGCCCCATCTCCTCTTACTTCCACATCCTCATCCTCTGAAACTCTTATATCTCATCCCACTTCATCTTCACCAGATATTTTCTTTCTTTTAATTCTCTCTTTCGTCTATTCTTCCTCGCTCTTCCCTTGTCTGCCCCCCCGCGTCCCCGTTTACCTCTACAACATCTACTTTCACCGCCCCATCTCCTCTTACTTCCACATCCTCATCCTCTGAAACTCTTATATCTCATCCCACTTCATCTTCACCAGATATACAACCATCATAATCAATTTCTTCTTCTTCTACACGACGAATTCCTAAATTCAAAATCATTCACTCAAGAACTCTTCCAACCATTGAAGAAAATGTTGAAGAGGCTCAACCCGAGCATCATGATGATCCTTTAGATGACAATCCTTTCGATGATGTTATTTTTGATACTCCGGAGAGACAAGGTAGTCCTGAGGGAGGGGTCGAAAAACTTAACGGAGAGGATGAGAGGTCAGGGTTAGGAACAGGGCGAAAAGAAAACGTTGGCCCTCCGATAGTTGAACCAATTGTTAGCCGGGAAGCAACCCCTAGGATAGAAGACGAGGACTCCCCAACCTCGCATGATTCGCCTCCTCGCCGCTCTGGAGCCTCTTTACAGGATCCATATGCATTTTTGCACAGGCACCAGCCGCATCTACTATCGATTCCTCGTTCGGAGGAAGCCGATATTGAAGCCGCGGAGACTCTTGCCTCTCTCCCACTTTCATTTCAAAACACTATTGAGTCTAGATCGCCTCCTAGGTCACTTGATGCTGTGCACGCACATCCTTTGGATGTTTCCAGAACATACTGAGAGTTGGTTCATGAACCTTCTCAAGGAGAGTATGGAAGACCTGTCAGTGCCATCATCGAACAAGCACTGCATTCAGGCACTGAGGAACGAAGCTTTGAGGAAGTGAGGCTCGCCTGGCTTCCTCCTAGTCCAACTTCCAGTTCAACGGGCAATCTTGGAGATCCCGAAAGTCCCACCAACCGGAACATTGTGCTATGCATTCGTGCAAAGCCAATTTGTTCTGAAACAACCAATGTCGAGCCTTCGCTTCATAAATCATTGGGAAGCCCTGTTGGTTCACAACCTTCAGGCCGCACTGTAAACCCACCGGAGCCTACAGTTGCGCCAACGACATCCACGTCGGTCGTTCCTTCCATTCCAATTCAACCGCCACCAACCGCAGAGCTCCGCATTCAAACCGACAAAGGAAAAGCTCCCGTTCAACCTTCTACTCCTAACTCCTCCTCTAGTGACAGTCCTCCTCCAAATCCTGATGCAATAAGACTTAAAGCCAATCAAGAAGAGCGTGAAAACTTTATAGCTCTTGATGCAGCAGGACTCCTTCGTCCTAAGAAAACTCACACCCAACTTCCACCAATCATCCCTAATGAACCACCTTCTCCACCACATTCCTCATCTTCTTCTTCTTCTTCTGACAACAACTCCCAAAATTCATCACCACAAAACCCTCAATCTCCACGTTCTCGCCTTAATGCACTTTATGGTGATCTTTATGCAACCCTAACTGCTCTTGATGATCAAACTGATGCCTTCGATAAAGCTATTTTTGCCACTCTCCAAGCATGCTTTGATCATCAACATCAACTCCTGCTTCAAAAGCAACAAGCAGAACAAGAGAAATTCCTGGTCGATGCAGCACTTGAAGCAGCACAAAAGAGAATCACTGAATTAGAAGCTACATGTAGACAAACTGCAGTCATCCAACCTAGACGTGATGATCCTGATAATTCGGATCACCACGAGGGGGAGAACAGGGATGATGATATGACTGAAGCTAGGGCTAGTGCTGCTACTGAAGTCATTGGAGAGGATGTAAATATTGGAGATGAAGCTCAATCGAGAGATCCTCCACAAGATGTTGAGATGATTGAGCACAATGATGAAAATGCTGAACAAATGGATGTTAATGATGAACATACTGAAGAAGTACACTTCGATGAATCAGTAATTCGAGCCAGTGCTGCTACAGATATTGTCTTAGGCTCTGATATAAGAGATGATGCTCATTTTCAAGGACTTCCCCGTGATTCTTCGATTATCAATGAAGACTTTAATGATGTTGATTTTCCAGAGAATGATCCAAGAGATAATGATGGTGATGACAACAACAATGATCCAAATGATAACAATGATTCTTCAGACGATGATGATTTCCCTCCCGGTTTTGATTCTTACTTAACTGTTCCACAACCAAATCCCGCACTCAACCAATTGAACTTTCATAACCTCATTCATCAACTCAATAATCCGCATCTCCCCAGAGTACCACCAACTCAAATATATGATGGTGGTTTCAGAATGAATAAAGCCAAACAAATTGACTACCTCCGTATACCTTCTCATCTCTTCAAATCAACAAAATTCCTTGAAGAAAAGGCTTACAAGATTTTCTCAAAGAAACAAGAGTTGGTCAAGATAGATGTTGATGAGATTCGAGCAAGAAGAGCGTATGATCTTGATCACCATAGGGCAAAATACTTAAAAGATCTTCGAGAAGCCAAAAGTCACAAAGCCAACAAGACCTGGAAGAATCAGTTCAAATTGAAGATCATTGAAGTCATCAGCATTCATTTCAAGGAATGGCGTGATCCCGGGTTTGCAAGACCCCCTGGCTTAATCTGGTTGATTGTTAGACGTGAAGATAATCGTCATTACATGTTTGGAGAAGCCAGGTTTAACTTACTTTCCGCTGATGATCTTATCTTCCTTCTCCATCACTTTACCAGTAAGCTCATTCAACCAGATCCAGAAAATCAAGAGGCCTACTATGCTGTGAAGAGATACTTGGATAGTCTTATCTTGAGTCAAACTCAAAAAGACTTCCAATTGGTTATTGAAAAGAAAAGAAAGAAAGTAAACCTCACCGTACCAAATCAGAAGATAAATGGGGTTGACATTAGAAACTTCAACACTGGCGCAATTTTTGATAACCCCCGGAGGGTTTGTATTTATAAGTGACCAGGGACACAAAATTTTTATCCGACTCGACGAACTTAACAAATACTCAGACGGCACACTGAAGCAATGTCTACATGTTTTTGAAGCTTACACGAGTTCGAAGAGTCAGAGAAGGAAAAGAAAAGGTTGGAAAGGGTGATTAGAAAGATTAAGACAAGGTTGGATCACAGAGATAGAACCAGGCTAATCATCAGTGCTAGATTACCAAGAAAACGTCCTGGTGTAATACATGTACCCCAAGGCACCCGGCTCAGATACTCGCCAAACAATGAGCTTGGAATGCATAATATGCCTCCTGTTAACTTCGCCGATAACATCATTGAACCTCCTAATCGCCCTGAAGATCCAAAGTTCCATTTTGTTCCAAAGAAGTTCTGGAAAGAAAAGGAGAGTGAATACAAGAAGAGAGCCTTCAAGTCTCAGTCAGTACAAGAAGACAAGCCCGAGACTTCAACCAAGAAAAGAAATCGAAGACAGAGGAAGAAGAAAAGGTCTAGACGATGATCGTTTGCAAAACAGCACTAAAGAGGGAGATTGTTAGCTTTTAATTTAGTTAGTGCATGTTTTGTATCTTTGTAATTGTAATGACCTTTGTAATTATATATGTTAATCATGGAGGGACTATTTCATAATTAGGAAGGACTTAATTGAAATTAATGAAGGGGTTTAATGTAAATCCTTTCCCTATAAATAGACCTCCCTCACATGTAATTACAACCTTTTTGCCAATTAATATATTTCCCACATTTCCTTTCTCTCTCTACTCTCTCTCACACACTTAAGATTCAATACACATTTTAGCATATATTACAATATATTTTATTTTCTCCTCAAAACCAATACACTGAATCATGAGAATAGTAGGATCAAAAGTGACACGACAAACCCCAAAACCAATAACATTAGAAACCCAAGCATGAATAAATATATCATTCGGGGAATCATACATATCTCGGAGTTGAATACCAACGGATTTCCTTATTGAAGGATTCCAAAGATAGACCATCTCTTTGATATCATCACTATATAGATATTCATGATAACCATGAAAACACAGCAAACCATGAGAGCTACCAACTACAGTAAATATCGCAATGAGGTTAGGAAGAGTAGGAACAAATTCTTGTTGGACAAAACAATCATCATTATCAACAAAACTTATAAATTTATCCTCTCCAAAAAGATCATCATACCTTAGAATGAAACGATCATCGGGGGGCTGATGATCGCCGTAAGAAATGATGAAATCAGGGTTGTCGATCAAACGCTTGTATGATTTTGAAACTGATCGGAATTAGAGTAATGGCTTTACAGGTAGCCTTTTCAAGATTTCCACTTGAATCTCTAAAGGTATGTATTCTGACATTTTGATTATTTTTATCTTATTTTGGGGGGAGTACGGATGGATGGATGAATGCTGAAGATGTAGTAGCTAGGGTTTGTTTTTGAGGGTGAGAGGGAACCCAATAAATGGTGTGTGATCTATTGAGGTTTTTTACACGGAAAACCTAATTTTGTTTTGTTTATCCTTTTTTCTAAAGCTATTTTTTTTAATTATTAAATAGTCTTAGATCGAAAAAAAGCTTTTGCTCAGCGGCTTGATCATTGATCATTATCAAGCTTTTGATTAAAAAAAAAACTTTTATACCTAATGGTGTTAAGCTTTTTAAAGATTTTTTTTTTCCTTCAAAAATGTTTTTCATAAAGCTCCATTTAAAATGCTCTAAGATCCTTTGAAGTTATTCAGAAGTTTATTGGTAAAGTTGGATATCTTTATTATTGAATTTATATCATAGGTTATAATTTTTAAATCTTGACCATTGATTTTAATCTAATAGTCAAGATGTCTTAAGTTTTATTGGTAAAGTTAAAAACAACTTTAAAAAAAATCTATTTGTTAAAACCGGATCTCTAGAATATATTTCTTTAATTAAATCATGCCTAAATGATTTCTCTTTTTTTTCTCCCTCCTTGTTGATTGGACCATATATATGCCACATATATTTATAAATATTTTAATGTAAAAATTTTAATCCTCCCATTACAACCTATTTAAATTTTTTCACGTGAACAGTGAAGTTAGCTGGCAGGCAGCTGGCTCAGCTGCCTACTTAGTTTTTTTTTTCTTCCAATTTTAGTGTTTAAGTTAGCGTGTTGTGTAGATGTTACTTTAACTTCTTGAGTTTTATATTTTTCCCTTTATTTAGGGTGGTAATATTTTAGTCCTTGACACTTTAACCACTAAATCCTTTTTAAGAGTTTTTATTTTTACCATTAAAGTTTTATGTTTAACAATTCATGTGATACAACTTTAGTCTATTTTAATTTTCGCAATCAAAGTTTTTAGCTTCTTATATTTATCTTCCAAGAACATCGCAAGTTTATATTTCGCCATCCAAGTCTTACGTTTTAAGATTAACGGTGTATTGTTTAACGATGTGTTTTTTTTGTCTAATGGTAACGGTTGACATGTTATAATTAATTACGCGCATTCAAGTCTATGTTCGGTTGTTATCCCCGGCAACGGCCGGGCATAACACTAGTTGCTATTCAAATATTTTTTACACGTGAAACTTTTTATGTTTTAAAGAAAAATATAAATAACATGAATTATATAAAGAACTAAACTAAAAACAAAAAACCTTTCTGGTTATTTGTTTATTTTTTCTTGCTCGACACTAAAACAGAAAAAATGACTAAAACTAAAACAGCAGCAACTTTTTTCTTGATTTGAAAATATAATTTAATTATTGATTTTGGTTATATTTATTTTTGTTATGTATTACAAAATTTCTAATTTTCCATTTTAATGGATTAATGATGACAAATATATTCACCAAATTTAAAATATATTTAAGGTTTTTATTGAATAAAAGTTCAATTAAATGCGATGATTTTAATGAAATAAAACTTTGTTCAGGTTTAGTAATAGAAGTAAAATGTTATATGGCATGTCAAGACGATCAATAGAATTCATTTTTGATGTAGAAGTTCAAACACAACTATAACCACTAATGAAATTCTAAAATCAAAACCTCTGTCGAACCTTGGCTCTGGCCAATGGTTAAGAAATAATGAACCCCAATAGTATTATTAGTCGCAAAGAATAAAATGGTAACGTAAAAGAAACTAGAACTAATGAGGTGATAAGACGATTGGCCGAATAAATATAAGTCTAAAAGGTCGAACACTCGAACTAACATCTATTGGATAGATCGAGACTTCTACATAATATGTAAAATGGCTAAAAGTTTAAAAGTATGTGAAGTTACACATAGAATACAATATAGTAACTCTTTGTGCTAAAACTTGAAGTTGAAATGAAAATTCAAATAACTATTGTTGTTCGTGAAAGTGTGTGATTGTGTGAAGTCTTGAATAAAGCCTCCTTTGCCAGAATCTTAGAAACAAGTTGTGTGTGAAGTTGTACAAGTTGATGAGCCATCATATTATGGATAGAGATTTTTTAAAGTTTGATATCAACATTAGAAGTGAAGTTAGACAATCTTTAGCCTTTGGATTAAAATCAAAAGTTAAGATTTTTAAATTTTAATTTTTGATTAATCCAAAGGTAAAGATCCTTTTAACTTTACCTATAAAGTTGTTCCAACTTCTAATCCTTATATAACACTTGATAATGAAGTTTTCATCCAATTTTATAACACTAGAAAAACTTCGGTTTAGATTGCTTATATTACAACCTTACAGACTCTTTTACCTGATTATGATTAAGCTGAGAAATGGCAAGTCTTAAGGACTGAAAATACAGCTAAGACCAAAAAATTGACCATGGAATCCAAACCATAGATAACCTACATAACACATCAACAACCGACCAACGTGATGTTATATATAACACACAGAGTACTATAATTACGACATACAAGATATCGACTCGGGTACCAGTCTCATTTATTTGGAATCAGGTTTGTTCAAAACATAAAAAACAAGGGATAAAAATACCCATCATGCCATTACTTCTTTTTTGCAATAAATAAGCCCCATCTCTCCTGACCGGAACCAGTCCTCACTTGTTTTGCCTTCCAACTACCAACAATGTCATTGTAGTCTCCCTGCATAAATCAAGTTCACGTAAAACATTAACACAGATTCACATTTTACTGCATTTCCTTTTATGGAAGAAAACCTGTAACAACGTTTCTATAGGTGGTGTAAAACACTCACTTCAGTAAAGTCTCTGGTAAATTCTTCATTTTCCTTCTCAACTCTTTCTAGTTCCCTCTACAGGACTTCAATGAACTGCGGGAAAAAAAATAAAATAAAGAAAAGAGGCAAAAATGTTATTGAACCAAGCATAGAAATGAACCCAATGCATTAAAGCTCCCTGGCTTTGCATCCTTGACAACAAAACATTACGATTTTGATACATTACCCAGCCTGCCCATTTACGATTGTGCTAATTCTTATGGCGGATGTAGATTTTCTAACCAACAATTGGTAATGTGGTATGCACCAAAATTACAAGAACAATACTATTATTCTTATTATTTCACTACAAAAGAATTTGGTGAATGTAAGTCCGCCTATAGGCTTCCAGCTCTCACCCTTTAGCAACAAAAACTAAAAAAAGCTAAGGAGAGAGAGAGAGAGAGATCAGGCAAGAACCTGTTCTGTTCGATACTCAGCTGTCACCTATTTAAAGCAAGCATCTTTAAGCATCTAAAGTAAACATCTACATGGTTCAGGACACATGATACTAGAATATAAAGTAAGATATGATGTTGGAACATCTAAGTGTTTTTTGGGCAACTTTCGAAACATTCAACCAATTTGAGCCATGTTTGTTTTAGCTATATTTTCAATATTTATACTCACTTGATCGATTATGACTTAAGAGTGCCCCAAACAGACCAATTTCACATAAACGAGTTGAAAGTTCCATTTTTATCTATGATTAGAAGATAAAAAACAAAAGCACCCCAAGTAGTTGGCTAAGTGGACTTGCTGTCTCACTAAACATCAAATCACGGGTTCAACTTTCCTCACATGGCTTTTTTGATTTGAGTACTTGAATTGATCATGTGGGTTAAATAATGGTGGGATGTGCTTTTGTTGGTTGAAGTTGCAACAATCAGATAACTAGACATTTACATGTTTGACTGATTATATTTGACCAAAAAGATTATGTCATACCTATTGCTCCTGTGCTCACAAACCATGTCCAAATACGGGTTCATAGCTTAGTAAGCCACTGCTTTGTATTAGACATTATCCAAGACTTACTGAAAACCCTAATCATCCTCTGAATTCACCTTCTGCCATATCCAGCAGGTCTGCAATAAAGATGAACATGAGTGTATTTTACTACGTGTAATTCGATAGACTAGAAAGCTATTAATATTATATATATAGGGTAGGGTTAACGTGAGAACCAAAACAAGGGTGAGAGCTGGGAGAACCACTATTTCCCCTCCCTCTTTCCCCTTTTTGGTGTGGTTTTTTAATTTATTTTTTTTAATAATTTTTTTAATATTTCCCCTCCCTCTTTCCACTATTTCCCCTCCCTATATGGGTTATGTGTTGAAAACGGATGGATACGGTACGGGTGTTGCCCTTATCCGAGCTAAAGGGGTTGTCACCGGACGCATTTGGAAATGGTAGGGATTTGATGGGCAGGGATCCAAGAGATGGTGGTGGTTAGATACGGTACGGGCGTAGCCCTTAGCTTATCTCTAAGAGCTCCGCCCTTAGAGATAGAGTTCTGTTAGGAACAGCCCTTAGCCGTAACACAGCGGAAGCAATTAAATAAGAAGATATATCAAGAAAATAGCAAACGACACAAGTATTTAACGTGGTTCGGCCCCAGTGGGGGCCTAGTCCACCGGCTGCAACTAGGTTATTTTTATTAAGCTCTGAACCATATTTGATTACAATTACATAGGGATATATTTATAGAAGAACAATTAGGGTTAGAAGACTTGTTCCCCAAGAAACCTAAACAGGCCTCCTTAATAGATCAGGCCTTCTGGCCAGCAAGCCTTCAAACCCAACAATCTCCCACTTGAAGGCCTTGCGAAAAACTTCAACCCGCCATTCAAGCAAACAATATCCCGGTCAACCAGTAACTCTAGTAATCTTCAGATAAGAGAAATCTTCTAAGCCTCCAGTTCCAAGAACAAACTAAAACTTCAACAACGGAAGTTTCCCAAGTCTTCAGTTCTCCACGAACAAGCTAAGATTTCAATAAAAAAACAGGAACAGAAGTCTTCACAGGTCCAGCTCCCAAGAACAAACCAAACTTCAATCCATGCATCCCAAGTGTACCTAGTTGCAACGGCCCTTTTCATCAATCACCTGGAAGGCCCATTGAAGCTGTTACGCCCCAATACAGTCAGACACAGCTGACTCAGTCATGGCAAGGTCCACCAATGACTCATCCTCAATCTCAACCGGCTCCTACTGATTTGAAATACCGGCTCCAGAGACTCCAGAGGAACAACACTCTCCAATAGCGGTAGCATCACAGAAGACATTTCATTCGGAACCATGGTCTTCAGAACTTAATGTCGATTTCAACATATGTCAACACACTCCTTGTGCTCCCACTGTTACAAAATCTCGTCCAAGTTCAAACCTCCGAATACGCTCAAACAGATTACCTGAAAGTCCCAGAGTCCTCTACCGCGCACCAGACTCGTATAACTCTCGAATCCGCGAGCCAAGACTTTTCTCCGAAAGTTGGTTCAATTCTTCCGGTAGTGCAGTAAACTGCACACTCCAAAAGTCTAAACAACAGATTCACCAGTGCTTCACTACACTACAGTAGGTAACATAAAATGAAGCAAACCAGAATCTATAACAAGAGTCTTCACTGCCTTCCAATGATCCCAATGCATCAACCCAGACACATTCTCATAAGCAGAATTTTATCGATCTCGGGCGACTCTAAAACCTTGAGCACCTCATGCAACCCCACAAGTCAACTACGCACAGCTCCCACTGTCCCTGTTATTCCAACCCATGCTAAACCAGACTTCATGAGACGAACCTCCACTCGTATTCAACCAGCGAAAACCTTCACCCAATACCAGTACAAAGATCCACTCAAAAGTCAAACCACTGATCAAAACTGAACAAGGAATAACATCAACAGTTCCAGACGAGTTAACAGCAAACGATCAATAATAACAGTAGAGAAAACAAGCGTTATTTCCATGACTTGACTAACTTTTTTCACTCGTGTCGACACTAGCAACCCCGGAACAGGATTACTCAAAATACAAAGCACTCCAAACCTGCTAGCTCTACTTTCTTCAAAAAACAGTACCACATCCAACAGAAATCCAATCCATTCCAAAACACCCGTATATACCCGGTCGAACAAAGGCTTAACCCTAATCAACCTAATACCTTGTTTCAATGGACTAACTTCAAACGATAGTACTTATCTTCTTTTCTTTTCTAATCGATCAAGGTAATATCACAGCAACAAACTTGGTAACAACCACCCCCAAAAAACCACACCCTAATCATGAATCAGAATAACCCGAGATACAACTCAAAACAATAAACTCAACAGAGACAATACCTCAACCTCTGATCAACAACGAACAAGAATGTCACGGTGGTAACCAAGAACGATAGCCAATACCTCTCGAACAAGAAAAACTGATACAGTGCTTTTATCATCTTCTAATCGATCAATAACACCAAATAACCCCAAAAAACAGAAACTCTAACAGAGTTCCAATCGGTGGCGGCTGACAGCAGCAGTGACAGCTGCAACAGCGGCGACGACAGGCAGTTGTTTGATGATGAAACAGTGGCGGAACAGCAGCAACAACAGCTGCAAACCAGACCCAAAACAGATCACAGGAAGAAGACGGCCAACAGCAGCACACAGCTGCAAATCACAGCAGCAAAAAAACAACAAATAGCGGCTGAACAGTAGATTTCAGCAGCAAACAGCAGCAGAAAACAGCAAACAGCGGCGAACAGCTGCAAATCAGCACAGATCCGAACAGCAGAAGGCTAGGTGGCGGCTGTATGAAACACCAGCGAACAAGGGAAGCAAAACCGAGCTCCCTAATCGCAAAAAACAGCAGCCAAACAGATCTGTCTCAGCAGCCAAACAGATCTGTTTCAACAGCGAACAAGGGAAGGCCGAACCAAACCCTAATCGGCAAAGATAGCAGCCCCTTAATCGAACCTTTAGCTCTGATGCCACTTGTTAGGAACAGCCCTTAGCCGTAACACAGCGGAAGCAATTAAATAAGAAGATATATCAAGAAAATAGCAAACGACACAAGTATTTAACGTGGTTCGGCCCCAGTGGGGGCCTAGTCCACCGGCTGCAACTAGGTTATTTTTATTAAGCTCTGAACCATATTTGATTACAATTACATAGGGATATATTTATAGAAGAACAATTAGGGTTAGAAGACTTGTTCCCCAAGAAACCTAAACAGGCCTCCTTAATAGATCAGGCCTTCTGGCCAGCAAGCCTTCAAACCCAACAATCTCCCACTTGAAGGCCTTGCGAAAAACTTCAACCCGCCATTCAAGCAAACAATATCCCGGTCAACCAGTAACTCTAGTAATCTTCAGATAAGAGAAATCTTCTAAGCCTCCAGTTCCAAGAACAAACTAAAACTTCAACAACGGAAGTTTCCCAAGTCTTCAGTTCTCCACGAACAAGCTAAGATTTCAATAAAAAAACAGGAACAGAAGTCTTCACAGGTCCAGCTCCCAAGAACAAACCAAACTTCAATCCATGCATCCCAAGTGTACCTAGTTGCAACGGCCCTTTTCATCAATCACCTGGAAGGCCCATTGAAGCTGTTACGCCCCAATACAGTCAGACACAGCTGACTCAGTCATGGCAAAGTCCACCAATGACTCATCCTCAATCTCAACCGGCTCCTACTGATTTGAAATACCGGCTCCAGAGACTCCAGAGGAACAACACTCTCCAATAGCGGTAGCATCACAGAAGACATTTCATTCGGAACCATGGTCTTCAGAACTTAATGTCGATTTCAACATATGTCAACACACTCCTTGTGCTCCCACTGTTACAAAATCTCGTCCAAGTTCAAACCTCCGAATACGCTCAAACAGATTACCTGAAAGTCCCAGAGTCCTCTACCGCGCACCAGACTCGTATAACTCTCGAATCCGCGAGCCAAGACTTTTCTCCGAAAGTTGGTTCAATTCTTCCGGTAGTGCAGTAAACTGCACACTCCAAAAGTCTAAACAACAGATTCACCAGTGCTTCACTACACTACAGTAGGTAACATAAAATGAAGCAAACCAGAATCTATAACAAGAGTCTTCACTGCCTTCCAATGATCCCAATGCATCAACCCAGACACATTCTCATAAGCAGAATCTTATCAACCTCGGGCGACTCTAAAACCTGAGCACCTCATGCAACCCCACAAGTCAACTACGCACAGCTCCCACTGTCCCTGTTATTCCAACCCATGCTAAACCAGACTTCATGAGACGAACCTCCACTCGTATTCAACCAGCGAAAACCTTCACCCAATACCAGTACAAAGATCCACTCAAAAGTCAAACCACTGATCAAAACTGAACAAGGAATAACATCAACAGTTCCAGACGAGTTAACAGCAAACGATCAATAATAACAGTAGAGAAAACAAGCGTTATTTCCATGACTTGACTAACTTTTTTCACTCGTGTCGACACTAGCAACCCCGGAACAGGATTACTCAAAATACAAAGCACTCCAAACCTGCTAGCTCTACTTTCTTCAAAAAACAGTACCACATCCAACAGAAATCCAATCCATTCCAAAACACCCGTATATACCCGGTCGAACAAAGGCTTAACCCTAATCAACCTAATACCTTGTTTCAATGGACTAACTTCAAACGATAGTACTTATCTTCTTTTCTTTTCTAATCGATCAAGGTAATATCACAGCAACAAACTTGGTAACAACCACCCCCAAAAAACCACACCCTAATCATGAATCAGAATAACCCGAGATACAACTCAAAACAATAAACTCAACAGAGACAATACCTCAACCTCTGATCAACAACGAACAAGAATGTCACGGTGGTAACCAAGAACGATAGCCAATACCTCTCGAACAAGAAAAACTGATACAGTGCTTTTATCATCTTCTAATCGATCAATAACACCAAATAACCCCAAAAAACAGAAACTCTAACAGAGTTCCAATCGGTGGCGGCTGACAGCAGCAGTGACAGCTGCAACAGCGGCGACGACAGGCAGTTGTTTGATGATGAAACAGTGGCGGAACAGCAGCAACAACAGCTGCAAACCAGACCCAAAACAGATCACAGGAAGAAGACGGCCAACAGCAGCACACAGCTGCAAATCACAGCAGCAAAAAAACAACAAATAGCGGCTGAACAGTAGATTTCAGCAGCAAACAGCAGCAGAAAACAGCAAACAGCGGCGAACAGCTGCAAATCAGCACAGATCCGAACAGCAGAAGGCTAGGTGGCGGCTGTATGAAACACCAGCGAACAAGGGAAGCAAAACCGAGCTCCCTAATCGCAAAAAACAGCAGCCAAACAGATCTGTCTCAGCAGCCAAACAGATCTGTTTCAACAGCGAACAAGGGAAGGCCGAACCAAACCCTAATCGGCAAAGATAGCAGCCCCTTAATCGAACCTTTAGCTCTGATGCCACTTGTTAGGAACAGCCCTTAGCCGTAACACAGCGGAAGCAATTAAATAAGAAGATATATCAAGAAAATAGCAAACGACACAAGTATTTAACGTGGTTCGGCCCCAGTGGGGGCCTAGTCCACCGGCTGCAACTAGGTTATTTTTATTAAGCTCTGAACCATATTTGATTACAATTACATAGGGATATATTTATAGAAGAACAATTAGGGTTAGAAGACTTGTTCCCCAAGAAACCTAAACAGGCCTCCTTAATAGATCAGGCCTTCTGGCCAGCAAGCCTTCAAACCCAACAAAAAACAACTACACATTCATATGTGACATTCCTTAAAGATCTAAACCATAACAAGAGAAAAAACATTATTTCAAGTGATTGCAAGACATAGAAACACATGTATCATTTCAATACTTGTAATACTTTTTAAATTATTTTTTTTAATTTTCTGATTTTAATGTTTAGCAAGATGGACATTTTGACGACACTAAGACCATCTCCAATGGTTTATTAATCCTTAGGCATCCTTACATTTTACAGATCACCACACATATTTCATATGCGAATAAAAAAAATAAAATGTAAGGATTCCTAAGGATTACATCATTGGCTAAGGATTTCTACCCATAAATCCTTAGTTAAGGATTTACTTCAATGGTAAGGATATCTAAGGATTCCTAAGGATATCCTTACTTTACACCATTGGAGATGGTCTAATCCAAGTTCAGAAGATTCCTTAGTTATTATACTTTAACAAATAATCAAACAATTCGATTGGTTAATGTGTCAAATACTCAAATCAAATATTACAACTTTCTAGAGCAATTTATTTATACCTTAGAGTAAAAGTTAGGTTCACAGAAAGGTGCTGGCTTAAGTACATCTCTCTAAAGAAAATGCATCCCCCGACATTCAACAAATATAGAAGTATTTTAGCAATGTCTTCAACTGGTAACCAGACAGAAAACAGTATAAAGCAAGGTCAAATTGTTGACTGTCAAAGCCAGAATCTAGCAAAGAACATACGAGAAGAAAAGAGAGGCAGAAGAATAATGATTAACAGCTTAAAATGAGACAAAAGAAGAACTTATATATGCTGAAAGACTTCTGTGCCCTAGTCCTAGAGGTGACAAGATGGCCAGGTCGGGTGGGTTAGTAACGTGTCAGAGTCATGTTTATTGCTGGTCAAGTGGTCAATAACAGGCTAGGTTGACCCAGAAACACATTTTTGTAACCAACAGAGCACTGGTACGAATGAGCCGAAGGCCACTGGGTAGCATACATATGGACACAGTTATAAGTTTATAACCAACAGAGCAACAAAAATTACGTTAACAAATGTCTCATTCTGCAGTTTGATTGTAACATTGACATGAATCCAAATTTGTAAGCCTTTCCTTCATGAATGATGAATCAATTAAGAATTAATATTATTATACTAAATGTGTTTATTTAATGAAAAATCATGAAGAAAAAGATTCACAGCTCACCTCTTTGTTGGAGAGATACATCAATGACCAGTTTGAGATGATTAAATCCATTGACTCGGCTCATCGGCTGCAAGGTTTAGGTATGCCGAAGTAACATCACCATCACCGCACATGAATTCGACATTTTCATGGTGCACGTTAATGCTGTGGTTCTGCAAGAGTAACAAGTTATAGCTGGAAATAATAACCTTAGAAAAAGTATAACTTCTTTTCCAGGGTGAGGGTGTATAACTTTTTTACCACACTTTCAAGGAAATCAATAACATTATAATAAGTCTAACTTCTTTTCCAGGGTGAGGAACTACATTTTTTACCACACTTTCAAGGAAATCAATAACATTATAATAAGTCTAACTTCTTTTCCAGGGTAAGGAACTACATCTTTTACCACACTTTCAATGGAACCGAGGACTATGGCCTTTCCAGCCTTTTTGACTAGATCACCTGTATATGACCAATACCAGCTCCTACTTCAAGGAATAATTTCCCTTCATTAGGTGCGAGGAACGCAACTACCTTCATAAAGAGTCAGCGACATGAGCCACACACATTTAAAAACTGATTACATGCCGAACAACTATTCAACTCCCATGGACAAAAAGGTAGCAAAAATGATACACATGGTTTTTATATGAATAAAGTTATAGCATATTAATAGCTTTAACATTGTATATAGAGTGTAACATTTCTTGTTAAAGACTAGTATATGCTTACAATAAGATCCAATGCCGAGATATTAGTAACTGAAAATTGTAAGTTAAAAGTGTAACTTTTCTGTAACAAGGAGGGGGTTAATAACTAGATTCAAACAGAAATGTCCATTCAAAAGCAAATACGTTCAGAAAAAAACATGACAAAAAGGATCCATTGTTACAGAAAGAGAAAAGAATAATAGTGATAATACCATTGAACATTATACTAATTTAAATGATGAAGAAGATAAGTTTGATTTCCATGTACCTCGGACATATCTTCGTTTCCAAGATCAGATGCCATATAAGCAAACACTAAACGCAGTGCTTCACTGACTTTATCTTCAGGATATCATTATCTCAGATTCTTTGTCATTTATAAATATACAACCAAAAAATATATACAAAAAAAACTATATACTAATATTAATTGTTCCCACACACAAACGTACAAAACGAAAAACACTCAGTGTCATTTTGGATGTCACATCAAATTTGAAGCATATGGAATCACTTTAGATCATCCAACACTAAGACATGGATTGTGAATAATTCAAGCATTTGCAAAACGAAAACGTTTAAGTAAGTCTGAAAGTTAAAGCAAACAATGACATCACAAGACAAAAGTAATTTATTCTACTTTAACTAATGACAACCGGTCCCTCTCTGATATAGTACATCAGTTGGTAAATCAACCCACATCTTTTTGTGATTAATTACTAATCGAATATGTAAAACCATCTAAATGATCAATCAGAAGCAATGATTCCATATAAGAACACATAAAGAAGGAATACTCGTTTCCATCAATCCCAAGATTATCAATGGCTTCTGTGTTGGGATCGTAGACTTCAAGTTCAGCAAAGTATCGTTGTAAAATTATTTGCGTTTCCAGTATCATTTCACCGGTCTTCCTAAATCCTAGTAATGTCTTCACTGTGGCATGTGGTGCGTTGATGTTGTATAGCTTCGTAAACGATCTACTAACACCTTGCTCCTTCATCATCCACAAACAACAAACTGACACGTCTTCCTCAATCTCTCTATGGTATTCAAACAAAACAAGAGACTCATGTAGCTTAGATATACTCTTAATGCTACAAAGCGGGTTTGTTAAGCTATCTGGGAGACTTATCTCTTTAAATTCCTTGGCAGTCAAATCAAATGACATTATCAGAAAATGTGATTGAGATGCACCAATTTCAAAAGCAACCCAATAAATAAACCTGTCGATAACCACTTGGGACCATCTAAGTGTAATTGAATCGCGGGGCAGATTGGTAGATAGAATACTCCAAGTCCCAGTGCTCAAAGTAAAAACTCGAACTTTCCAAATGCCAGGTACATCTTTCAATTTCCGCTGATAATCAATACATTGAATTTTGAGAATAGTAGGATCAAAAGTGACAGGACAAACCCCAAAACCAATTATATTATCAGCCCAAAAACTGCGGCATATATCATTAAGGGAATCATACATATTCGGAACTTGAATACCAACGGATTTCCTTATTGACGGATTCCAAAGAACAACCATATCTGTTAAAGCACCGGAAATACCGCATTTCCTTTTGTTAAAACACAATAAACCATGAGAGCTACCAACTACACTAGTATCATAAATATTCTTAATGAGGTCAGGAACAGTGGGAATACATTCTTGTTGGACCAAACTATTAACATTTTCATAATCAACTAAACTTAAATAGTTATCCAGATTAGGATAAATTTCGTAACTTAAAATGAAACGATCGGGCTGAGGATGACGAACACCGTAAGAAACAATGAAATCGGGGCTGTCGATCAAACGCTTGTATGATTTTGATACAGATCGGAATTGGATTAATGGCTTTAGAGGAAGGCTTTTCAAGATTTTTGCCTGAATTTCTGTTGGGGTGGATTCCAAAGACATTATTTTGATTATTTTGATTTTGGGGAAAACAGTGAATGTGGAATACGTTGTAGGGTTTTTCACAGTGACGACCCAGGAAATGGTCTCTTGGTCTCTCTCTCTTGTTTAAGTTTAATACAGTATACACGCTTCCTGTTCCGACTAACGTTAAAGTTCAATGACAATTTTTGTTTGTTTGTTGCTGGAGTAAACCATACCCAAATAACCCCGTCCAATAGTTGGGTTGGGTTACGAGTGATATATATATATACTAGTCTTAATACTCGTACGATGTACGGTAGCAATCGTACGGTAGCTATATAGATTGTATCATAAAGAAATTCAAATATGCCTCCTACATGATTCGTGAGTACGAAATAAATTGTGGTCAAAGTAAATCGATTATCGAAGCTAAATTATAATAAACAGTTTTGATAAATATAATATATGTTTAGTTAGAATTTTGGATTTACCTTAAATTTTTAGAACCACATCAAAATCGGAACTTGTAAGCATAGTTGATGATGGCAAATAGCCTTGTAATTTCGGATCGTAAACTCAAATTTTTGAAGTCTTTATGTTAATAACTTATTATAATTAATATAAGTAATAGGAGTTGAAGAATTGAGAAAGAAAAAGAGACAATGTATTAATGAGAAAACGATCAATCAAATAAGGTTATAATGTTTTTTGTATTAATAAGCCAAGAGTTAGAGTTTAATTCTAAGTCTAATAAGGAAATTGAATTTATATACAAATAAAAAAGCTAATTTAACAAAATAAATAATTTAAAAGGACACGTGTCGATCAAAGATTACGCCACGTGTCGTTTTCAAGAACATGTCAATTCTGTTTTAGTTTATTGGTAGATACATGATCCCTACAATACATGTATTATAAGTCTAATAATTCATGATATCTATTCTAATATAAAATCATGATGATCGATACATATATTTGTAATTTTATATACCACATAAAATAGTTGGAGTAAATTGTATATGTACATATTCTTTTGAGTCATTTAAAATAATTAAAATGACGTGAAAGTATATATATCTATGGACGAATGACTTAGCTTGATCGTCGCATTGTTTTCCATTGTTGATGATAATACGAATACGAATACTAAAAACACCTCAAACTTAAACTATCTTATATACTACTTAGGTAATTGTATAAAATAAACTTCAGAATTTTAGTTAAATATGGATTCCAACAAATAGATATATACGAATTAATCACTATAATTATTATTATTTAATTATTTTAGATAAATTTATTTAAATTAAAGTTCTAAAACTAAAGATGACACATGTCGCTTAAAGAATGCGTCATATGTCGTTTTAAAAAAGTATCAATCCTGTTTTAGTATATTGGTAGATATATTTTTTGGTTCTTACATCGAAAATTTTAATTTTTATTTATTTATTTATTTTTTATATATATATATATATATATATTATATATATTATATATATATATATATTTATTTATTTATTTTTTTTTATTTTTTTTTTTTTTGAACGGTGGGTGGGAAGGTCGTTCCATCGAGCTGAGCAGTGACATCCAAACGGGCAGTATGCTCAGGGTTCGAGGCGCCTTACACCGCTGGTACCCCCAAAGGGAGCCCATTTTACGCTAAAGAGGTAAATGCCCGAGGTCAATGGGGAATACAAGATTCGATCCCATGATAACCTCCAAGCCAACATCCCCTTTCGCCAAGATACCCGGAAGGTACCCCGGCTGACCACTGCGCCATAAGCCATGTATAGTTGACTCCATAGTTTTTATGTTTATATTAATAATTCATTCATCATTTTAAAAAGTTTGTAATTTATCTAAAGGTAATACCGGCCTGTATGTATTGATATTTAAAACATTGATCACAAGTGTAGAGCGTAAAAGCTTGTACACGTCATTACTTGATAAGTCAGGCTGGAAGGCTTGCCTAGTGCAATAAGCAGGTGAAAGACCTCATAAGGTTGGAGGGGTCGAATCAGGCTAGGTCAATGACCAATGTGGTGAGCCAGCTAAAGGGAACCCTGGATTGGGTCCCGATCAGGGTCAGACAATTGATCGCTAACAGAAAACGAGAGAGAAACTACTAGATTCTTAGTCGATAGGAGTGGGGGAGTTGTTCCTCGGGGTCGGACAGCAAGTGGCACTTTTGGGGGTAGGCAAAGTAAAGGTAAGCACTAGGGCAGCCTGACGTGGAGAGACTTCATCAACTGCTAATGCATTAAAATATTAACTACCGAAAACCTGATGTTATTTCACACAGAGTACTTAAATTACAACCCACAAGATAGCCGTCTGAGACTCATGCACCAATCTTATTTATTTTGAAATCGGGTTGTTCAAAACATAAAACACAAGGAATACAAATACCCATCATGCCATTACTTCTTTTTCGCAATAAACAAGCCCCACCTCTGCTCACCAGAGTCGGTCCTGACAAGTTTTGCCTTCCAACCACCAACAATGTGTTAGTATATGATTACGTAAAATGAACGTATGTCCAGAAATGATTTAAGCCTACGGGGTCACACGTCTCGACACAAATGTATTTAATATTAATTAATATGATCACGATTTCAATTAACGAATGGTCGTTAAAAACTAACGGTTACTAGCTAACGGCGTTAGTTAAGGAGGACTTAATTGTAATTTGATAATTAAATTAAGTATTCAAGATTATTCTAGAATTAGGGGGCCGGTTTTTTGTTAATGAGTTTTAACTCATTAACTTAACTTGATTTCCTAATTTATATCAAATACTAATCCTAATTTGTATCAAATACGAAAAGGGTTTTAGAGGTATTATAAAAAGGGAAAAACAAAGGCCCTCCTCACTTCTTCTTCCCCCTCTCTTCTTGTTTCGGCCGAACCTCCCAAAAACCAAAGGGATTTTCGGTTTTAGTTGTTAGACAAATCAAAGAGAGAAAGCAATTGTTTGCGGTTCGTGATCAAGTACTAGCATACGTACATCCGCGTGTCGTGTGTGCAAACGTAAAAGGATTTACTTCAAATCCTCATAAAGTTTCTTACTTTATCTTTCTTCAAATCAAAGGTACATGTTTTCTATTCTTGGTTAATTAATCAATTACATAGATTAATTTTTCCGCTGCGTGCTTTGTGATTCAATTTGATAATTGTTATATAACCCAACAGTGGTATCACAAGCCTACTATGTGATGATTAATTACCAAAAAGATCAAAATTTGAAGGGGGGTTAGGGTTTTATATTTTTTAGAATTTTATGTAATTCTTATGATTATTTTATTAATTAATTTGATTAATTGTAATAAAATAATGAAAAAATATATATATAATTTTTTTAATTTTCGAAATCAGATCTGACCAAAAATAAAAATAAAAAAAGTTTTTTTTAAAACCCTAATTCCAAGTTTTGATCTTTAAGCATTATTATATGATAATTGCATGCGTTTATGATGTACCTTTTAATTATTTAATTGTTAAAAAGAAGTAAAAATCATGAATTTTTCATGCAAATTATTCATGATTATTACTTAGATATATTGATATGAAATCTTGATCATTAGGGTTAATTATGCTAGATAATTGAATAATTAATTGTGTGACAATGTGATTATGTTTTGTGAAAGTTTCTGTTTGACACCAGTTCACTAAAAAAATCATAACTAATTAACCGTAAGGAGTTGGAAGCTGAAATCTTTACAATAGATGCTTGACTCATAGGGCTACAACTTTTATGTTTTGTGCTAAGCCCAGTTCGGCCTTCTTCAGGGCCAGATTTGGTCGTGAAGCTGCTGGATTTTCCAGATCAGCATCTTAAATTTATGGTAGATAATTTGTTATAGAAATTTTGGCTTACGCAATCAAGGCAACTTGATGTATGTGGTCTCTTTCCATATGAAAGAGGAGCCAATCTTATACCATAGTGACCAAATTAGGTTGATTACCTTAATTGTTAAGTTGTAAATTTAGTAAGTTTAATTTTGCTTTTTATGAAAATTGTGTGCAAAATTGTTTTTGGAAAAATAAACTTGACTAAATATATCGAAATAAGATTTTGTTTATAAAATTGGTGCCCTAAAATCAAAAGATACACCGGCTCACCCATTTGAACAAACTCTAAGAGAGGTATAAGTCGGAGTGCGCTAGCCTCCTAAAAGGGCGGGTTTTTAAATCGCGTTTATCGCATACCTTTGCCCTTGCGCTTCTTTGTGCGTTCGAATGGAGCTACCGAGCTCTTTTGTATTTAAAGGCAATAAAAATGAGTTTTATAAACATATTATGTTTAGAAGATATGCATGAATCTCTCAAACATAACTTTTTGATCACACATCAAATTGATTGACCCAATAAACTTAAGTCATTGCCACCCAACTCGTAAAGGACACTTGTGGCTGTTGTTTTACTCACTGGTACACAGTGGTGAAATGGCAGTTGCATGGCAAATCCCACTCACTGGTATACAGTGGTGGACAAGTTTTCGCGTTCTTGGTTGGACGACTTAAAGCGAGTTAAGCGGTGAGACCTTAACCCGTGGCAAAAGATGGGACAAAACATGACTACAAATCACTTGAAGAGTCAAGTGTCATTTGTAGGTCCCATTCTTACTAGGAATTGCACATGAAATGCAATTACTGCTCGTCACTTACCTTTTGAGTACAATCATTTCTAGCAGATCAACTGATGAAATGATTGTATGTCAATTGGATCCTAGCCTTAATGAAATTAATTGTTTATTTGATAAACATTGGGTAATTGATTTCTTAAGGATTTATTATCGAAAATACTGATTTTTGAACTTAATCTGTTTTGTAGATGGCAATGAATCCTTCCACAAACACCAATGCTTTTCGGCAAATGTTTGAAAGAGAAAAGCTTAATGGATCAAATTTCAATGACTGGTATCGTCAACTGAGAATTGTTCTAAGAGTTGAGGAACGCATGGATGTCATTGAAAGGCAATGGCCAACCGAACCAAGTGCTGAATCCACAGCAACTGAAAAAGCTGAATATAGGATTCAGTACACTAGATTCAATGAAGTTTGTTGTTTGATGCTTGCGAGCATGTCTCCCGAGCTTCAAAAACAATTTGAGCTCTACACTCCATATGATATGATCACAGAACTTAAATCCTTGTATGAAAAACAAGCTGGAGTGGAACTGTTCGACTTAGTCGTGGAACTCCATGACATGAAACTTGAATCTGGAAATCGGTTAGCAGTCATGTGCTCAAGATGAAGAGCATTTTTGACAAATTGGATTCGATGGAGTACGCTTATCATAAAGAGGTAAAAGTTGGCATATGAGTCCCAAATATATAGATGAATAACAAACCCGACTGGCAAGTACAACTGATCTTGATGGACAAGTTCAGTTTACGATCCAGATATGGATAACAAGAAACAATTGACTAGATATAAAAATGCAAGAACAAATGGCAGAAACTATATAAAGATATATATAAATATAATCAAGTATGTAGCATTGAGACACGTTGTTTTCTTTTCAATGTATTTGATTTATTGATGTATAAACAAATACAAGGATTGTTGCGGAACAAAGATAAACACCCAAGTGTAAATATCTAAACAATCCTGAAATACAAGTGAAAAAACAAAAAAAAAAGATAAACACCCAAGTGTAAATATCTAAACAATCCCGAAAAACAAGTGATCTAAATAACTTGGAAATACTCGTAAGTTTACTTAGAGTATATCTCACAAGTTGCAATGCTAAAGTTTCAAGCTTTTGCAAGTTGTGAGAAGACTTTGTATTTATAGACCAAGTCCATGATGACATGGACAAGATCGTACAAAGTGGTTGTGAGCATTTAAGGAATTAAACCATAATTCCTTACATGCTTGCACTTGGAAGAGTATATAAGTCACTTGATGTGACTTATAGTACTAGGTTCCAAACCTATACTTTGTACCTTTTATTAATAGATAAATCTATTAACTGGGTAAAGGTGTAAAGTAAAAAGTCTTCCTCGTAATCAGTGTAAAGTGTTGCAAATACTTTACACTGAGATGCTTCAGTCTTCGATCTGGTAGAATCACTCTTTGCTCGCTTCTGAGATGATTCTCTTCTTCATACTTCAGTCTTTGACTTCAGAATGAACGCTTCAGATTTGTCTTGATCTGAACTGAAGTGAAGCTTCAGTGAAGAAATTCTGAGACATCTCAGAATTCTGTACAAACGTCTTCACTAAACTTCAAGCTATTTCTGAACAAATTATACTGGGTCGATTTCCGACCTAACATGGCATGATTCTCAAATCCCTTACGAAGGAATATGAGGGTTTTGTGCAAAACTATACCATGCACTCTATGAAAAAAAGTGTCAATGAACTTCATGCTATGCTCATTGAATATGAGAAGACGATTCCAAAGAAGGCCAATGACCCAAATGTCCTTATGATTAAGGGGGGTCGGATCCAGAAAGCTAAGAAATCGCACCAAGCTAAAGGCAAATTTGATGGTAAAGACAAGGGTAAGCAAGCTGCTAATCCCCCCAAACCAAAGAAAACCCCTCCGGCTAAGAAAGAGCATCCGGCTAAAGACCAGACCTGTCATCATTGTAATGAAGTCGGGCACTGGAAGAGGAACTGTCCCAAGTATCTTGCCGAGTTGAATGTGAAGAAGAAGCAACCAAGCGTTGCTAGTACTTCAGGTATCTTCACTATTGAATTATTTTCCTTTACTAAGCGTAAATCATGGGTTTATGACACTGGCTGTGGAACTCATATCTGTAATGAATTACAGGCACTTAGGAAAAGGAGAAAGCTGAAGCCCGGAGCTTTGCAGCTGTTCGTGGGCAATGGTCTACCAGCACCTGTTGAAGCTATTGGAGAATATCATTTAGTTCTTCCTTCCGGTTTAATTATTGTTTTAGACAATTGTCATTATGCACCTTCTATTACTAGAGGTGTAGTTTCAGTTTCTTTGTTGAAAGACAACGGATTCATTAATGTTTTTAATGATTATGGTATTTCAGTTTCTAAAAATAATGTTCATTATTTTGATGCTATTGCTTGTGATGGTATTTATGAAATTGATATGCGTGGTTGTGATTCAAATAATTCAATGTATAATGTTAGCAAAAGAGCCAAGACTAACTTGGACTCTACTTATCTGTGGCACTGTCGTCTTGGACACATTGGCAAAAATCGCATTGAAAGACTTCAACGTGAAGGGATTTTACAATTAAATGATGAATCATTTGATAAATGCGAGTCATGTGTTTCCGGCAAAATGACAAGAAAACCTTTTCTGAATAAACCAGAGAGGGCTAAAGATCTTCTTGGACTCATTCATACCGATGTTTGCGGCCCATTTAGACATGTGTCAAGAAAAGGAGCTAGCTACTTCATAACTTTTACGGATGATTTCAGTCGTTATGGTTATGTTTACTTGCTTAAACATAAACATGAAGTGTTTGAAACATTCAAAGAGTTTAAAAATGAAGTGGAAAATCAACTCGGCAAAACCATCAAGATTCTTCGTTCGGATCGAGGTGGTGAATACTTAAGCCAAGAGTTTAAGGATTATCTGAAAGCGTGTGGAATTGTCCAACAGCTTACTCCTCCATACACTCCTCAACATAATGGAGTGTCTGAAAGGAGAAATCGAACCTTGCTAGACATGGTGAGATCTATGATGACCCTACGACTCTCCCATTTTCATTTTGGGATTATGCTCTTGAGACTGCTGTACGCATTCTCAATATGGTTCCAACCAAGAAGGTTGACAAGACACCGTATGAATTATGGCATGGAAATGTTCCTAATCTGTCTTACTTAAGAGTCTGGGGATGTGAGGCACTTGTGAAGCGCGATACGCCTGACAAACTTGAACCCAGAACTACTAAGTGCATCTTTGTCGGATACCCTAAGGAAACGATGGGTTACGACTTCTATGATCCCATCAAAAACACTGTTCGCGTTGCTCGATATGCTGAATTCTTTGAAAAGAAATTAGTTCCAGAGAACAGTGGGAGGGTTGTAGAACTTGATGAGACTCAAGAGGAAGATGTGTCACCTTCTGAAGCTCCTAGCAATCATCAACTTGGGGGGGGGGGAATGTTCAAAGTGATGAACCTCAAGTCGATGATGATGAAGCGATTCCACTTCGTAGGTCCGAAAGGACAAGACGTCCTACTGACAGATTATGTCTGATGGTAGAAGAAAACGTTTTAGGAGATCTCGATGAGCCTCCGAATTTCAAAGCTGCATTATCAGACCCGGAATCTGAAAAATGGCTTGAAGCTACGAAGGTGGAAATGAAATCCATGAAAGACAACCAAGTCTGGAGCTTGGTTGATCTTCCACCAAATGCTCAAACTGTTAGGTGTAAGTGGATCTTCAAGAAGAAGACGGACATGGATGGAAATATACACACCTATAAAGCTCGTCTCGTGGCGAAAGGTTATACTCAACGTTTCGGTGTTGACTATGATGAGACCTTTTCTCCAGTTGCGGACATTAGAGCTATTAGGATTTTCTTAGCCATAGCTGCGTACTATGACTTTGAGATATGGCAAATGGATGTTAAGACTGCCTTCTTAAATGGTTACTTGGATGAAGAAGTCTATATGGATCAACCTGAAGGTTTTATTGATCCAAAACATCCCAACAAAGTATGCAAGCTTCAAAGGTCCATTTATGGACTAAAGCAAGCATCAAGAAGTTGGAATAAGCGGTTTGATGAAGAAATCAAAAAGTTTGGTTTCGTTCAAAATTCCGATGAGCCATGTGTATATCGCAAAGCTAGTGGGAGTAATGTTACTTTCCTTGTCTTGTATGTTGATGACATATTGATCATAGGAAAACACATTCCAATGTTGCAAGATGTTAAATCCCATCTTGGAAAGTGTTTTGCCATGAAAGATTTAGAAGAAGCAGCATTTATTCTTGGAATCAAGATCTACCGAGATAGATCAAAGCGATTAATTGGACTAAGTCAAAGTGCTTATATTGATAAGGTCTTGAAGCGATTCAAGATGGAGAATTCTAAGCGTGGGTTTACACCTATGCAAGAAGGACTTAGTTTATCTGTCAAACAGGGTGCTACTACACCTAATGAGGTGGAGCGTATGCGAAGAGTCCCTTATGCTTCGGCTGTGGGATCTATTATGTATGCGGTTAGATGCACTAGACCCGATGTGACGTTCGCGCAAAACATCGTTAGCCGATATCAACAGAATCCAGGTGAAAGTCACTGGACTGCTGTTAAAACCATTCTGAAGTACCTACGAGCTACTAAAGATATGTTTTTGGTGTATGGAGGAAATCCAGATTTAGAGCTCAAAGTGACCGGATACTGTGATGCTGGATTTCAAACTGATAAAGATGACACGAAGTCTCAGTCAGGATTCGTCTTCATTCTTAATGGAGGTGCTGTGGATTGGAAAAGCAAGAAGCAAACCACAGTTGCCATGTCTGCAACAAAGTCTGAGTACATTGCCGCCTCAGAAGCTGCAATGGAAGCAGTCTGGATAAGGAAGTTCATTAGCGGGTTTGACGTGATCCCCTCGAGTGACTTACCCACTGATATGTACTGTGATAATACTGGTGCATTAATCATTGCCAACGAACCCGGAGTTCAGAAAGGTGCCAGACATTATGCTAGACGATATCACTATGTTCGTGAGCAAATCGAACTAGGGGAGATCAAATTACTCAAAGTTCACACAGATTTTAACTTAGCTGATCCTTTCACAAAAGCTTTGTCTAGGCCCAAGCTTGAAAGGCATGCCGAGGGCATAGGACTTAAATTAGCTAGTTATTTCATGTAAATCTGTTGTTTCGGTATTTGGATAAGGGATGTTAAACAATTTATATTTTCTATAATGAAATAAAGTACTTGATATGTTTGATTTCATTTAATATTAATTGTATCTTATATTTGCATGTTTAATCCTTGAATATTTTAATAAATATTCTAAATTGTCCATTGTCGATTAATTATATGGGAATATAATTAAACTAAGACAAATCTGAGCGATTGGTTATATTCTTGGAACATATAAAGGATGGTCCCACCAAACTCACATGATATCCATAGTTGATGCATATCGGACTACCCCACTAACGAATTCATCACTTTATGGATCAACATCATTAAGTGAAATTCGTAAATGGTTACTTTATTGATCCTTTGACTTGAGATACAAGCAGGTCAGCATGTATGGATTGCACTTACTTGATATAGTTCTAACTCTCCTGAATAAGGGAGTACATAAAGGGCTATTTTCAGAAAGTGTATTGAAGTATGATAACTGACACGTGTAGTCAATACAGGATTTGTTCCTCCAACTGATAGTTGGAGAATGATACCATTGGCGCCCTCATTAGGACTAATTAAGATGTTTGCATGGCCGTGCCCAAATGAATCCAGATGGTTCTCGATTATATTTGGTAATCATTAATTAGTTGTGGAATGAGAAACAGAATCGTTAAATCATGAAATGACATTGATCCGTATTCATGTTTAACACGGTATCTGAACAAAGGGATAATAAATGTCTCAACCATTTAAATATACTTTAAGAAACTATACTTAAATATTTCTGGGAGCATTGGCGTGTTGCTAGACGCTAACCAATGTTATTACCTTCATTTATTACGAGCTCAAGTGGGAGCTGTTAGTATATGATCACGTAAAATGAACGTATGTCCAGAAATGATTTAAGCCTACGGGGTCACACGTCTCGACACAAATGTATTTAATATTAATTAATATATTGAATGTATTTAATTAATATGATCACGATTTCAATTAACGAATGGTCGTTAAAAACTAACGGTTACTAGCTAACGGCGTTAGTTAAGGAGGACTTAATTGTAATTTGATAATTAAATTAAGTATTCAAGATTATTCTAGAATTAGGGGGCCGGTTTTTTGTTAATGAGTTTTAACTCATTAACTTAACTTGATTTCCTAATTTATATCAAATACTAATCCTAATTTGTATCAAATACGAAAAGGGTTTTAGAGGTATTATAAAAAGGGAAAAACAAAGGCCCTCCTCACTTCTTCTTCCCCCTCTCTTCTTGTTTCGGCCGAACCTCCCAAAAACCAAAGGGATTTTCGGTTTTAGTTGTTAGACAAATCAAAGAGAGAAAGCAATTGTTTGCGGTTCGTGATCAAGTACTAGCATACGTACATCCGCGTGTCGTGTGTGCAAACGTAGAAGGATTTACTTCAAATCCTCATAAAGTTTCTTACTTATATTTCTTCAAATCAAAGGTACATGTTTTCTATTCTTGGTTAATTAATTAATTACATAGATTAATTTTTCCGCTACGTGCTTTGTGATTCAATTTGATAATTGTTATATAACCCAACACAATGTCGTTATAGTCTCCCTGCATATATCATGTTCACATAAAAGATTAACACAGATTTACATTCTACTGCATTTCTTTTTCTGGAAGAAAACCTGCAACGACTTTGCTATAGGTGGTAAAAAACACTCACTTCAGTAAAGTCTCTAATGAATTCTTCCTTTTCCTTTTCAACTCTTTCCAGTTCCCTCTGCAGAACTTCTATGAACTGCGGGAAAAAAGAGTTACAATTAGAATAATGAAAAGAGGCACAATAAGCACAAAATGAATCTGACCAGGGTAATCCCTTGTAACAAAAAAAGAGGCATAAATGATATTGAACCAAGGGTAGAAATGACCCGAATGCATTAAAGCTCCCTAGCTTTGCATCCTTGACTACGGGAAATTATGATTTTGACTCATTACCCAGCCTGCACATATTGCTATTTCTTGTGGCGGATTTAATTTTTTTAACCGATAATTTGTAATTTGGTATGTACCAATATAACAAGATCAATACTGCTATCAGTATTACACTCCAGACGAATTTAGAGAATAAACAATAATTCATGTAAGTCTGCGTATAGGCCTCCAGCTCTCACAGTCACCCTTTAGCAACAAAAACTAAAACAAGCTACGGGAAGGATCAAGCAAGAACCTGTTCTGTTCGATCCTCTGCTGTCACCTCTTCAAAGCCGGCATCTTTAAGCATCTAAAGAAGACAAATAAATGGATCAGGACTCGTCACTTGTCATTCAGGTACTAGTATCTGTAAATCAACTCCACTCTTTCTTGTACCTGGCACACATGGTATTAACATATATCTTAATGTATTGATTTACCTGGCCATAAGTTTCAACATCATGGAGATCATATCCTCTTTGCTTGATGTATTCTGCAAAGTCTTCGGACGATGTTCCAGCTTTTTGGCAGTAGTCACTAATGAGAACTTTGCCACCTGGTTTCAACCACTTGTAGAAGGTATGGAACAATGCAGGTTTATCCTAGAAAATAACAGAGAGCAAAAATCTGGTTATATTGCAATTTGAATGATTTAGGGAGTGTTTGGAGGTGCTTTTCCAACTTTAGGCTGTGATAATCAAATTACTAGTTGTGTTAAGTGCTTCCTACGAATCTTACTTGAATATGCAGGATGGTGTCACGGCTGTAGATAACATCAAACGAATTGTCAGGATATGTTTTCTTGGTACAATCAGCAACCTCGAATTCAACTGAGCATTTGAGCCCAGCTGATCGTTCAATAGCAATAGAGATCATATTTACAGAAAGATCAATGCCAGCAACGTCAACTCCAAAGTTCTCAGCCATATAGAAGTCACCTCCCCCGATACCACATCCAACATCCAAAACTTTCTGGCCAGGCTTCAGATCCAGCATTGCAACAAATTCTTTTGTGGTGTCTGTTCACAGTACAAAATTGCAACGACGAATGAAAAAGAATGCATAGCCGCATAGGGGATAATAAAAAAAAATAGAGTCACTAAGGAAAATAAACTAACATAGATGCACATTTCTTGTTCTAAGTTATTATCTTTTATTGACGGGGTGTGGTGATAAGAGTATTTTTTATACTTGTACTCATTTAATCAATGACTTAAGTGTACTCCAAATAGACCAATTTTCACATAAACGGGTTGAAATTACGTTTTTATCTGTCATCAAAAGATAAAGACACAAAACAGCCCTAGTTAACATGCGTATATAAAGCGATTATGCAAGTTAACTAACGGCGTGATGTGCTATTCTTGTTTGAGTTGCAAATATGTATTAACTAGACATGTAAATGTTTGACTGATTATGTAAGGAAATAACAGATAAATTTGACCAAAAACATTTTGGCATACCTATTCCTCCTGTGCTCACAAACCCATGTCCAAATATGTGTTCATAACGTAGAATGCCACTGCTTTTGTATTGGACATTATCCAAGAATTGCTGGAACCCCCTATCGTCCTCAGAATTCACCTTCTGCCATATCCAGCAGATCTGCAATGAAGACCAACATGAGTATATTCCAATGTATGTAATTCAATAGATTAGAGAGCTATTATCTATATATATGACTTATTATGACTTTCCTTGTCGAGTTTGTAAGTACCTTGTTTTGCTTTCCTTGTCGAGTTTGTAAGTTCCAAGGCTTTTCGATCGAACAAGAGAGAGTTCATGCGATTTACCAGATGTATCAGATATGTGACATTCCTTACAGATCTTTTTTTTGAAAGGTATTCCTTACAGATCTAAGCATCAATATCAAGAGAAAAACATTACATTATGCACATTCAAGTGATTGGAAAGACATACGAACATATGTATTATTTTAGATCAATTTTTTTGAAGTTTCTGATTTTAGTTTCAACGTTAAGCAGTATGAACTTTTTAACAAAACTGATCCAACTTCAGAAGATTTCTTTTTTTATTATACATTAACAAATAATCAAACGACTTGCTTGGCTAACGTATTAAATCGAATATTGCAACTTTTTAGAGCAATCTGTTTATACCTTTGTATAAAACTTAGGTTCACGGAATGTGTTGTTCTCTTGCTTATGGTCTTCAGATTCACTTTAACACATCTCTCTAAAGAAAATGTATCCCCCAACCTTCAGCAAATTTAGAAGTCTTTTAGCAATCTCCTCAACCTGTAACCAGTAAGAAAGCAATATTTAGCAAGGTCTAATCATTGACTTTCTAAGCCGAAAGTTGGAAGAGAGAACATACAATGAAGATAAGAGAGGCGGAAGAATAAGGATTATCAACTTAAAATGAGACAAAAGAAGCACTTATATAAGCTGAAAGACTTATATGTGTCCTAGTTCTAGAGTTGACAAGATGGTCAGGTCGGATGGGTTGGCAATGTGTTACAGTGAGTCATTTTTATTGCCAGTCAAGTAGTCAAATGTGCCAGGTTGACCTGGAAACACTTTTTGTCCGATTTAAAACCACATATACACCTTATCGTTACAATAATAACCCAAGTTATTGAATAAAAACAGGTTAGGAGGTCGTATGCCAATTAGACATTGGGTGACTTGTAAGTCATCGATGCGTTCTCCTTTTAGTTAACTTTATTATTTGACCCATTTGAGATAAAACATGGCCTACATTGAGTCACTGATAAGAAAATGGTCCAAATTTCTAGTTCTACATAGTTTTTAAGATTTAAGAATATACACGAGGCTCCTCGAAAAAAGGTATGGAAATCATATATCTAATATACCACAACAAACTGAAGTACTGAACCAACTGTGCTTTGGAGGTTCCTAAAGAGCTAAGAGGATTAGTTCCAACAAACAGGAAACAAACTAATGCACCAACTTCAATGTGCTGAAGGCCACAGGGTAGCATATACATGTATAACTAACAGAACAACAAAATTTACAAAAACAAATATCTCATTCGGCAGTTTAATTGTAACATTGACCTGTTTCCAAAAACAAAGTCTTTGCTTCATGGATCAATTAAGATTTGATATTGCTATACTGAATGTGTTTATTATATGAAAGATCATGAAGAAAAAGATTCACAGTTCACCTCTTTGTTGGAGTGATGCATGAACATCCAGTTTGAGATGATTAAGTCAACTGATTCGGCTGCAAGGTTTAAGTCTGCCGAAGTAACATCGCCACATATGAATTCGACATTTTCATGGTTCCCATTAATACTCTGATTATGCAAGATTAAAAAGTTATAACTGGAAAAAAAAAATTAAGAATAAGTATAACTTCTTTTGCAGGGTGTGGGACGTATACCTTTTCTACCACACTTTCAATGGAATCGAGGATATGAGTAGGGGAGAGGAGTCATGCCTCCCAAATTTTCATCCCTCCCAAATTCCACCAATTAAATACCTCCAACTCAATTTTCCTTTTCAACCCTCTCAACCATTTTTAATGGCATTATATATATATATATATATATATATATATATATATATATATATATATATATATATATATATATATATATATATATATATATATATATATATATATATATATATATATATATATATATATATATATATATATATATATATATATATATATATATATATATATATATATATATATATATATATATATATATATATATATATATATATATATATATATATATATATATATATATATATATATATATATATATATATATATATATATATATATATATATATATATATATATATATATATATATATATATATATATATATATATATATATATATATATATATATATATATATATATATATATATATATATATATATATATATATATATATATATATATATATATATATATATATATATATATATATATATATATATATATATATATATATATATATATATATATATATATATATATATATATATATATATATATATATATATATATATATATATATATATATATATATATATATATATATATATATATATATATATATATATATATATATATATATATATATATATATATATATATATATATATATATATATATATATATATATATATATATATATATATATATATATATATATATATATATATATATATATATATATATATATATATATATATATATATATATATATATATATATATATATATATATATATATATATATATATATATATATATATATATATATATATATATATATATATATATATATATATATATATATATATATATATATATATATATATATATATATATATATATATATATATATATATATATATATATATATATATATATATATATATATATATATATATATATATATATATATATATATATATATATATATATATATATATATATATATATATATATATATATATATATATATATATATATATATATATATATATATATATATATATATATATATATATATATATATATATATATATATATATATATATATATATATATATATATATATATATATATATATATATATATATATATATATATATATATATATATATATATATATATATATATATATATATATATATATATATATATATATATATATATATATATATATATATATATATATATATATATATATATATATATATATATATATATATATATATATATATATATATATATATATATATATATATATATATATATATATATATATATATATATATATATATATATATATATATATATATATATATATATATATATATATATATATATATATATATATATATATATATATATATATATATATATATATATATATATATATATATATATATATATATATATATATATATATATATATATATATATATATATATATATATATATATATATATATATATATATATATATATATATATATATATATATATATATATATATATATATATATATATATATATATATATATATATATATATATATATATATATATATATATATATATATATATATATATATATATATATATATATATATATATATATATATATATATATATATATATATATATATATATATATATATATGTATAAACGTATAAATATATATATATATATAAATATATATATAATAATAAACGTAATAAATATATATATATATATATAAAGTATAGAAACATAGTTCAATACCTATTTGAACTTCTTGTGTATCGGGAATGGCCTCATCCTCATCATCGGTGGGGAGGGGAGTCGGTGCATTGCGCGAGTGGGTAGGGGTAGGAGGATGCTTTGCGCTATCAAACGGATCGAACGACTCCAAATCAATCTCGGCCGTTTGGTACCACTCGTAATCTTGGACGCGAGTAGTTGGAGGAGGATTCATTGTGCGAGAGGGAGGAGGATGCATTGCGCGAGAGGGAGGAGGAAAATACGCCGTATGAGATTGTGAGGCGTAATGATATTGAGGTTGAGTAGTCGGTGGTGGGTCGGGAATATAGTATTGTGAGGGGTCGACTTGTTGAGGTTGATATTGAGGCGTTTCAACTCTTCGTGGTACACGAAAGTTGCATCGTGTCGGTGCCGGTGGACCTCTAACATTTTCCCCCTCCTTGGATCCATGGATGATTTTGTGAAAGGAGAAAATGTGTTTGTTTGAGAAAAGGGGTATAGTTTTTTTGTTGTGTTTGTTTGAGAAAAGGAAGATGTATTTATAGATAAAATGAGGGGTTTTTTTTAATGTTTTTAGCTCCTAACGGCTACTTTGAGTCAAAGGGGGTTTTAATTTTATTTTTTTTAGTCTGCAACGTTCAAAAAATTGCATGGCCCACCTCCCAACGTCTCTTTTCTTCTCAACCCGCGCAGGGCTTTAAGCCCGTTGAGATCCATGCCGTCTTCATGTCGTTTCGATGGCGGCGGTGTTCCCTCGGCGGCATGGCCAACCCGCCACCATGCCGTTTGCCACTCCTCTCCCCTTTACAGTTTTTGTAGTCACCTGTATATGACCAATACCAGCTCCTACTTCAAGGATATAATTTCCTTCATTAGGGTGGAGGGAGTGATCCCTCTCATCTCCCTTCAACTATCCAATCAAATTACTCCTAACCTTTTTTTCAACCTTTTTTAGTGGCAACCATCACTCCCAACCTTTTCTTCACATTTTAATAATTCATCCTTAACATTTATAAACTTTACATAACTAACCCTTTTTTAATTTATATGTTTTATTAATAACAAAACACATTACATAATACTTAAAACACATTACATATTAAAAGTAAAAAACAATACATAGTTAAACTTCACCGTACATAATAAAAACACACAATGCATAACTTAAAAAAAAAACATAACTACTGAGGACGATCCTCTAGTGACATACTTCCGATGCCCTGGTGAGCCTTTAGGTCGAGCCACCATTGGTCATGTTTCGGCAGTCTGACATCTTCGATGGTTTTGTCTTCACCGCAATTAGACCATGTAATGTTTAGAGAGGAACTGCAGGCAGTTATGCATAAGCTAAATGACAAAAAGAAATGGTGTCGAGAACAAATTTCTATTTTACAAGCAAGGGAATGTTCCGAACTTGAGTGGCAATATATAGATTATTTGCAATTGAAGATCGACAGCCTCCAAAATGCAATTGAACAGCTTGATAGTGCGGATTTCGCATTGAGGAACTGGAACATATCGGCGCAACGACAATATGAGATGGTTTAATTAGTTTGTAATGTCTTTTAATTTCTAAGTAGTTTTAATTAGTTTATGATGGTTTAAGTAGTTTTAATTAGTTTAGATGCTAAGTAGTTTTAATTAGTTTATGATGGTTTAATTAGTTTTAATTTCTAGTCGTTGTACTTTTTTTATAAATAAAATGGTATTTTAGGAATTAATATGTTGTTTTAGTTGTGTTTTTGGAAGTTTAAATTGGTATATATATATAAGAAAATAAAAAAAGGTTTCAACACCTTTACACATTTGGTCCCTGGCGCCTGTTATCTTGCACTTATAGTCCCTGTAACGGTTACATCTCAGTTTCCAAACCTGTCACTTTTAGTCCCTGCCTCTTCACCTATCACCCATCTCCCTGCGAGCTTGAAGCTCGCTCACCCCAGCTCGCATGGAGCTCGCGATCGTGGCACCCGAAGCTCCCCCAACTCGCTGCAGCCCTCTCCATCTCGCCACCGAGCTCGCGGTCGACTCCCTCCACCCTTAGCTAGAAGTATTGTTGGGATTTTTGGGTTTTTATCAAAGTAATATTATCCTTATAATATTAAAACGCAGCGGAAAATTGAACCATTTCAATGTGACATATGTAGTTAAAACCAAATTTTAACTTATAAAATAAAACCCAAACAATAAGGATCCATGTATATGAATAGCATACATACAAAACAACAACCATAGGGTGTTTAGAAGACTACCTTCTTCCAAGCTAATGAGAAGGTTGATATGAAGGAGATGATGATCTTGAAGTGGCAAGTCTTCAACCTAGAAGAACCTCAAGCTTGTATACCCCAAACTATCAACAAACACCCAAATGTGCTAGGAATTAAACTTGAAAAAGCCTTCCCCTTTTTCTACCCTTTTGGCCGAAATCAAGAGAGGAGAAAGAAAGAGAGAAAATGCTAGTTGAGTATGTTAGAGAGTTATGAGAGAAAGTGGTCTTACAAAATGCATGTAAGACTTGGTGATGCACTCTATGTGGTGTGTTGTCATGTTTATACAAGAACAAGTGTATTGTGTAACATGCAAGACAACAAGTGTCAAAATGCATGTATACCACATGGGCAGGGGGGGGCCGGCCCCTTAGTCCATCACATGGGCATTAACCCACTGCGCCGCAGTGGGTCTGATACACTCCCACTGCGCCGCAGTGGGAACTCCCTGACCTTCGGGTGCAAAACCCCCCACTGCGCCGCAGTGGGTTTGACACGCTCCCACTGCGCCGCAGTGGGAACTCTTCTTGCCAAATAAACATATTGACATCTCTCTCAAAATAAATCATCCATATAATTTATTTACATATCTCAAGTGCAATTATTTAGAAAACCACTTTCTAAATGTTTCAAGTATTGATATTTATTTAAGGATCAAATCATTTAAATAAATACCATAAGTGTTTGTCTAGCTTGTTATTGGGTATGACCCGACTTGGATCATCACGTACTAGCCACGTCAATTTAATATGTGTCTTGGGCAGACGAATTCCAACAATCTCCCACTTGCACAAGATTCATAGAAGATTGACGCAAGCAGCAAATACCGCCTAACAACGGTTTGCTACCCCTAATACGTATGACGAAGTGCCATTCAATAACATCATCCTCTTCAAGTCCCTTACTTGAAATGATTTAGGTGAATCGATCATTTATCCTTTTGTCACAGATGTCATGTTAATTCCTAGAGACACAGAGTGATCATTCTCTATTGATTTAACTTTGTAGCAGGCCTTAGACATCTTACTCTCAACGAATAAGAGGGACAAATTCCATCTCGACTACATACGTCTCTCACAATCACCTTATATCATACCTGAGCTTAGTCTTATGTACTGCCATGTTTCAGAACAGCGAAGAACTAAGTCAAAGTATAATATTCAGTGAATATCAAGACCCAATATGTATCTCAGGTCTGAGGACACAATGATATTCGCCTTTTAACTCAAGATTACTTATGATCAATCACAGAGATTCCATGTAGTAATGCTTGATTGCAGGTCAGTCCAATATTTGTATCCACAAATATCTATGAACCTTGGTAGCAACACTTTGCTCTATATTCAAAACCTTTTGAATATCTACCAATCCAAGTTCATAATAATCTTACACTCATATTTGTTCCCACAAATATGATCGACTACGGACATTTAGAATAATTAACTTATTCATGGATTTAAACATGCAAAAATGGAACATAACACAATTTAAATGCAAAATACCAATATTCATATAAATGTGTTAATAACTACAAGTGTTCCGATATCCAAATACTAAAAATAGATCAAATCCAATCACTAGAATATCGAAGTCCCATGGCACAAGTATGACTCTCATGCTTAGGCCTTTCAAGGAGCTTCGTGAGTGGGTCCGCAACATTTTGATCGGTGTGAACTTTGTGAATACATATCTTTCCCTTTTCAACTTCATCCCTTATGTAGTTGAATCTCCGCTCAATGTGCCTAGTCTTTGATGTGCACGAGGTTCCTTGATTTGAGCAATCGCACCCTCGTTATCACAAAGAATTTCTAGGGGTCCTTGAATGGAAGGAACAACCCCTAGATCGGCAATGAATTTCTTCAACCATGCAGCTTCTTGTGCTGCTAGAGAAGCGGCGATGTATTCCGATTCTGTAGTGGACAATGCAACCACATCTTGCTTTGAGCTTTTCCAAGAAACAGCTCCTCCATTTAGAATGAAGATATACCCCGATTGTGATCGAGAATCATCTCGATCAGTTTGGAAACTCGCATCCGTGTAACCCTTTACAACGAGTTCCTCCTCACCAGATCCATATATTAAGAACATATCTTTAGTGTTTCTAAGATATTTCAATATATATTGACAGCCATCCAATGACTATCTCCTGGATTTTGCTGGTATCTACTTGTCATGCTTAAAGCGCATGACACGTCCGGTCTCGTGCATATCATAGCATACATGATGGATCCTATAGCAGATGCATATGGGATTCCACTCATTCTCTCTTGCTCAACTTTTGAGCTGGGAGATTGAGAAGTACTCAATATAGTTCCTCTTTGAATAGGCACCAAACCCTTTTTGGTAGTTTTCCATCTTGAACCTTTTCAAGATCTTGTCTATGTATGCACTTTGATTCAAACCTATTAAGCGCCTTAATCTATCCCTATAGATCCTTATTCCCAAAATATAGGCGGCTTCACCAAGATCCTTAATGGAAAAGCAACTTCCAAGCCAGGCTTTTACACCTTCCAAGGCTGGAATGTCATTTCCAAATAGTAGAATGTCATCGACATATAATACTAGAAAAGTAATGATGCTCCCACTTAGCCTTCTTATACACACAAGCTTCATCGGCATTTTTGATGAAGCCAAATTTCTTGACTTCTTCATCAAAACGACGATTCCAGCTTCTTGATGCCTGTTTCAATCCATAGATTGATTTCTTTAACTTGCATACTTTATTAGGATGTTTTGGATCGACAAAACCTTCAGGCTGATCCATATAGACATCTTCCTCAAGATATCCATTTAGAAAAGCGGTTTTGACATCCATTTGCCATATCTCATAGTCATAATGTGCGGCTATGGCAAATAATATCCTAATAGACTTTAGCATTGCCACAGGCGAAAAGGTTTCATCATAATCGACCCCTCGAGTTTGAGTGAAACCTTTTGCTACAAGTCTAGCTTTATAAGTACTCAAGTTTCCATGCATATCGTGTTTCAATTTGAACACCACTTACTTCCAACTACTTTGGAATTAGGAGGTTCAACAACCAATTCCCAAACTTGGTTGTCATACATGGATTGCATCTCAGCGTTCATGGCCTCTAGCCATTTGTCCGAATCTGATTTGGACATAGCATCATGGTAGGTGGTAGGTTCATCAGAAACTACCATGTAGCATTCATCCACAAGAAATCCATATCTCTCAGGTGGATAAGTAGCTCTACCAGATCTACGAACGTTTTGTGTGTCTTGATCAACCCTTTGATCATCTTCAACATCCTTTTGTTGAATGCTAGTGTCACCCAAGTGTGTATCTGTCAGTGGTTCTTGATCTTCTTCAAGTTCCACTGTTCTGGAACTAGTTCCTTCCATAAGGAATTTAGTTTCCAAGAACTCAGCCTTTCGAGCAACAAATACATTTTGCTCATTAGGATTGTAGAAATAATATCCCAAATCATCTTTGGGATATCCTACAAAGATACACTTAGTGGATCGGGGCTCTAATTTGTTTGAGGCATCATGTCTTACATAAGCCTCACAACCCCATACCTTTAAATATGACAAAGATGGAACTCTTCCATGCCATATTTCAAAAGGTGTTTTCTCCACTTTCTTGGTGGGAGCCATATTTAAAATTCGGGCAGCAGAGATTATGGCATATCCCCAAAATGATAGAGGTAGTGAGCTTCTGCTCATCATGGAACGAACCATATCTAATAGAGTTCGATTCCTCCTTTCAGACACACCATTATGTTGTGGTGTTCCAGGTGGAGTTAGTTGTGAGACAATCCCACAACTTCTAAGATGATCTTGAAAAGCATCACTTAGGTATTCACCTCCTCTATCAGAACGAAGAATTTTTATTGTCTTACTGAGTTGGTTTTCTACTTCATTCTTGAAAATTTTGAACATTTCAAAAGCTTCACTCTTATGTTTTAATAAGTATACATAACCGTAACGACTATAGTCATCAGTGAATGTAATGAAGTATCTTTCACCATTCCTAGTCATTGGCTTAAAAGGACCACATACATCCGAATGTATGATACCTAATAAATCTTTTGCCCTTTCATTAGTGCCTTTGAAAGGTGCTTTAGTCATCTTGCCTTGTAAACAAGATTCACATACATTAAATGAATCATTTGATTTTGTTTTCAAAGACCATTCTTTTGAAGTGTTAGTATGCGATTCTTATTTATATGGCCAAGACGACAATGCCAAATATAGGTTTCACTTAAATCTAATTTAAGTTTCTTGGTGGTAGCTTGGTACATTGAGTTATCATATGTTGTGTTTTCATGAACTAATTCATAAATACCATTTAAAGGCATAGCTTTAAAATAAAATACATCATTCATAGAAACATGGATATCATTGTTAACAAAATTAAAATCATATCCAACATGTCTTAAACGGGAAACAGAAATAATACTCCTAGTCAAACTAGGTGCATACAAAACATTGTTCAATACAATTTCCAAACCATTTGGAAGTTTCAAAAGATAGTCTCCTTGGACTTCAACATGCACCAATGCACCATTGCCCATAAAGAGACTAATGTCTCCCTTCTTGATGCGCTTCTTTCTTATGAACCCCTGTAACATATTACAAATATGAGTTCCACATCCGGTATCTAATACCCATATGTAAGAAAGAACAGTATTAAGCTCAATATATATCATAAATATTGTACCTGAGGTTTGCCCTGCATCCCTCTTAGCTTTTAACTCTTTGAGATAGGTTGGACAATTACGTTTCCAATGTCCTACCTCCCCACACTCAAAGCATGGGTCATTGACAGCAACCTTTTGCTTCTTCGCTTTTTGGGTATCCATTTTCCCTTTCCTTTGCCTTTAAAATTCCCTTTGTTGTTACCCTTTCCCTTAGCAACATTTGCCTTGGGTCCGGAGTAAGCCCTTTTCTTTCCGCCTTCATTGATCATGAGAACGGGTTGAACTTTTCCTCCCATACTAGCCTCGGCCGTTTTGAGCATCCATGAAGCTCGGAAACGGTCTTGTCCCATCCGTTCATGTTATAATTTAACACGAAAGTTTCAAATCTCTTAGATAATGAGTTAAGGATCATATCCGTAGCTAACTCATTTGAAATGGGACAATTAAGCCTTTCGAGGCGATCAATGTAGCTTTTCATTTTAAGAACATATGTTGATACGGTTGTGAATCATCCATGCGACATGCATGAAGCGCTCGAACCGTTTCGAAGCGTTCAGCCCTTGCCTTTTGTTGGAACATTTCCTTGAGTTGGGTAATCATGTCGTATGCCCCATGATGCTCGAACTCCTTTTGGAGTTCGGGAGTCATACTCGCAAGCATTATGCAACTAACTTGCACGGAGTCCTCGACATATTTAACCCAATCATTATAGGCCTCAACATCAGTTTCTTCGGGCTCATCAGGAATAGGATCGTCTAAAATATAGGATTTCTTTTCGTGCCTGAGAACAATTCTCAAGTTACGAAACCAATCCACAAAGTTATTTTGATTAAGACGATCCTTTTCAAGGATGGATCTTAGTGAAAAGTTATGGACGTTTAGGTTGGGGTTTATTGCATTGTTAGCGGCCATCTACAAGATTAACAAAGTTCTTTATTAGTATTTTCGATATCAAATTAAATTTTAATTGTTAATACCCTTTTATGTCCCATGGACAATTAATAATTAAAACCTAGAATCCAACGTTACATTTAAATGATGGTTAGGTGACTTTTATCCCATGATCTAAATTAACAAGGTAGTCAACGTTTGACAATTGCAACACTTTGCAATTTCTAGTGGTATGGGACCGGTTTAATATCTTATATTAAGTTGGCATGTTTAATCCCATCAACGCCTTTGGTTACCATGCTTCGGTGACCCTAATCACATGGCTTCCAAATCAAGTTGTCCTACTTATACACACATGTAAATTTATCTATACTAGTGGTTAGGTGACCTTTATCCCATAAGTACAATAAATTTACCTTAACTTATAAGTTCCCTCAAAGTAGTTAGGTGACCTTTATCCTACAAAGAGTTCCCAAATAATTAAGTGTTGTATAAAAGGATGGCGTTTAACTTGTTTTTAAAGGGTCGTTTGAGTTTTTATATTCTAGTTAAAAACTATGTACCATAATGAATTTTGAAATCCAAATTTCAAGGTTCTTTTATAAAATCCATTTTATAATTGTGACCATTAACTTTTAATAAAACCCATTTTAATTTACCAAGTTAATGTCAATATTAAAACCAATTTTAATCTTTTATGTAGTCATCAAGTTTGTTGGTTTTGAGCATCCATATGACAAAATAAACAAACAACCACACAAATATAATAAGTGCACAACATTAGCCAACTATTTTGACCACACTTGTTAGCCGAAACAAGTGGGTCAAAAGGTCTCAACCTAAGGGACAAAGTAACACAAAATATTGGGTTAGTTGAGCTCCCACTTGATCTTGCATCCAAATGCTTCAAGTAACCTTTTGTGATGTGATTTGTGCAAATTTCTTCATTTTGATAATCCACTGCGCCGCAGTGGGTTTAATATACTCCCACTGCGCCGCAGTGGTAAGTCACTGGTCTCGGCTGCATTATCCCCCACTGCGCCGCAGTGGGTTTGACATACTCCCACTGCGCCGCAGTGGGAACTTACTGTCTTCGGCCACATAATCCCCACTGCGCCGCAGTGGGTTTGACATACTCCCACTGCGCCGCAGTGAGAACTTACGGGTCTTCTCATTAGCCTCCAACTTTTAGCCCCAAACCTTTTGATGCCTTCTTGGAGATTACATTTATAATGAAAAATGCAACTAATCTACTTATTACATACCAAATGAAATAAATAGATTACATAACCAAATGAATGAATAAAATCCTATTTAACTATTACAACAATTGAATAATTAAACAAACACATCCACACATCACAAACATTCACAAGGTCTCTTGGCTAAGTTGTGACACTAAAATACACAAGAAAAAGGAACCTCCTTTTGTGTATTAATTTTGGCCATAACCAAATGACCAAAATATTGGATTTTGTCCAAACAAAATATCAACTTTTGATGTATGTATCCATATAACCGGCTCTAGATGCCATTGTTGGGATTTTTGGGTTTTTATCAAAGTAATATTATCCTTATAATATTAAAACGCAGCGGAAAAATTGAACCATTTCAATGTGACATATGTAGTTAAAACCAAATTTTAACTTATAAAATAAAACCCAAACAATAAGGATCCATGTATATGAATAACATACATACAAAACAACAACCATAGGGTGTTTAGAAGACTACCTTCCAAGCTTATGAGAAGGTTGATATGAAGGAAGATGATGATCTTGAAGTGGCAAGTCTTCAACCTAGAAGAACCTCAAGCTTGTATACCCCAAACTATCAACAAACACCAAAATGTGCTAGGAATTAAACTTGAAAAAGCCTTCCCCTTTTTCTACCCTTTTGGCCGAAATCAAGAGAGGAGAAAGAAAGAGAGAAAATGCTAGTTGAGTATGTTAGAGAGTTATGAGAGAAAGTGGTCTTACAAAATGCATGTAAGACTTGGTGATGCACTCTATGTGGTGTGTTGTCATGTTTATACAAGAACAAGTGTATTGTGTAACATGCAAGACAACAAGTGTCAAAATGCATGTATACCACATGGGCAGGGGGGGGCCGGCCCCTTAGTCCATCACATGGGCATTAACCCACTGCGCCGCAGTGGGTCTGATACACTCCCACTGCGCCGCAGTGGGAACTCCCTGACCTTCGGGTGCAAAACCCCCACTGCGCCGCAGTGGGTTTGACACGCTCCCACTGCGCCGCAGTGGGAACTCTTCTTGCCAAATAAACATATTGACATCTCTCTCAAAATAAATCATCCATATAATTTATTTACATATCTCAAGTGCAATTATTTAGAAAACCACTTTCTAAATGTTTCAAGTATTGACATTTATTTAAAGATCAAATCTTATAAATAAATACCATAAGTGTTTGTCTAGCTTGTTATTGGGTATGACCCGACTTGGATCATCACGTACTAGCCACGTCAATTTAATATGTGTCTTGGGCAGACGAATTCCAACAAGTACTTCATAAAGAGTGACATGAGGCGCACACATTAGAAAACTAATTACAATCCGAAAATAAGAATGATTGGTATATATAATACACCACAACTATTCAAACAGAAATGTCCATTCAAATAAGTTCAGGAAGAAACAAGACAAAAAGGATCCATTGTTACATAGAATGAAAACAACAAAAGTTATAATACCATTAAACATTATACTAATTTATATGATGAAGAGGATAAGTTTGATTTCTACGTACCTCGGACATATCTTCGTTTCTAAGATCAGATGCCATTGGATCAAACAGTAAGATCAACACAGTGCTTCACTCACTTTTTCTTCAGAATCTCATTCTCCCACATTTCATGCTATTAATCAATATATCTATATATATTATAAAGCAAATTCACTTTTGAACTTTCAACTTTTCAACATTCAACATTCATCTCAACCACTCATTTTTTTCTCTCTCCTCAAATCTCAACCACTTATTTTTCTCTCTCCTCCATAAATTATTTTATTCATCTAACTCATTCAAAATCTTTTATCTCAAAAACCGTACATCGATAAATTATAAAAATTATATGGTGTTCTTAAAATTTTATGCTCTTTCATTAGAGATGTCATTCGACATACTTTCGACGAATTTTTAAATCCGAGGGCGGAGCCCGTACGACTAAGGCATTTGGTTATGACACTCTATGACATATCACTTCCTATAACATATCACACTCTATGACCTATCACCCTCACTATTTTACCGCCGCAACGCGCGGGTACTTGCTCTCGTTAAAAGAGATTTTATCTAAATTTATAAATATATATATATAATATATATATAATATATATATACACAACATATATATATATATATATATATATATATATATATATATATATATATATATATATATATATATAGATGTGAATAAAATAGCCTCGAGTCTTTTACGGGATCTTGCATTATATTAATATAACCAAAATATATACATATATATATATATATACTGTCCCTTTGTTTGTCCTTTAGTTCTTCTCGTTATGGCTGTTTTCTTCATCCATTAACCCAAACATCACATCTTTTCGCCTTTTCTGTTCTGTTTTTTTACTTCTTTTTTCAATTTTAAACTTTTAAACGTGTTTTTAGTAATTTAAAGTTTTGAAGTACAAGATAGCTTTTACTTCAGGTTTTATATACTTTTATCACACGAGTACATAACTGTGTATGCAATCTACATACACCTGCGAACATTTCTTTCATGTATTAGTTTTAACAGATTTGCTATGATAAGAGGGAACGATGTTCTTAAAAAACTATAGGTTATATCTAGGTTACCAGGGTCTTGAAGAATGCATAAAGCATCCACGGCTAGATGTCGCTTATTCTACAATCTCATATCCTTTAACAGCAAGTCTGTAACTCATAATGATTGACTAATAAGTAGAAAGTCTTATAGGCTGAAACACTAAGACCACAAAACGGTACCATGGAATTTACACCATAGAAAGCACATATAATGCATTAAAACATCGAAAACCGATGAAGTGATTCTACAACACACATAGTACTTAACTTACAAGTTACAACCCACAAGATAGCTGAGCCTCAGGCACCAGTCTTTTTATTTAGAAATGGGTTCATAACATACAAATACTAGAGATACAAATACCCATCATGCCATCACTTCTTTTTCGCAAGAAACAAGCCCCACCTTTGCTCCCCGGAACCAGTCCTGACCAGTTTTGCCTTCCAACCACCAACAATATCATTGTAGTCTTCCTACAGATATCAATTCCACATAAAACGTTAACACATATTCAACTTCTACTGCATGTCCGGAAAAAAAGAACTGTAACAAGTTTGCTATAGGTGGTATAGATATAAAACACTCACTTCAGTGAAGTCTTGAATGAACTCCTCCTTTTCCTTCTCAACTCTTTCTAGTTCCCTCTTAAGGACTTCAATGAACTGGGAATAAAAACAGCGGAGTATTATAGATTTTAGAAACGAGGCAACAAACTTTATTACAAGTGTTACCAATGACCCCAGTGCATTAAAGCTCCTTGCCTTGCATTCTAGTTTAGGCAAAGAGCATGTGTATGTGACTCAAATCTGACTTCTGATGACAAATGAGCAAAATTACTTCCTGCTCTATATAGTGGCAACTAAATGTGGCAATTCCAATGTATTTTCAATGCATACAACCTTTTAAATCACTTTTAGTCAAGAAATTAGGTTATTATTGTAAAAATATAGGTTTTATAACCATTCTTAACACACTAAATACATTTAAAAATTGAAAATATACAACCAAACACTTACGACATTTACAGCAAAACTGATACAGCTTTGACTCATTACCCAGCCCGGCCATTGTGCCATCCACTACTAATACAAAAATAAATTGGGTATGCACTATTGTAACATTGGCAGAAAGAAAGAAAGAACTATGTGCTTAACCAACTTTATATGTACGTCTTCGCATAGGCTTCCAAAGGTCAACCTTTAGAATAAAAAACTAGAACAAAATACGGAGAGGGTGTTCATGCAAAAAACCTGTTCGGTACGATCCTCTGCTGTCACCTCTCCAAAGCCAGCATCTTTAAGCATCTAAGAAATACATTTAAATGAATCAGGAAATATGGCACTAACATATAAACCAATAGTGATTTATTATATATGTGAGTGTGTGTATCCTAATGTATTGATACCTTTCCATAAGTTTCAACATCATGGAGATCATATCCTCTTTGCTTGATGTATTCTGGAAAATCTTCAGACGGTTTTCCAGCTTTTCGGCAGTAATCACTAATGAGAACTTTGCCGCCTGGTTTCAACCACTTGTAGAAGGTTCGAAACAAAGCAGGTTTATCCTGGATGCCATAAAGAAGAAAAAACCAGATTATAATTACATAAGGAACCAATAGAAGAATAAAAAAAGGGACATTTTTTAGTGTGAAAAATGAAGAGGCGTCTAGAGAAATCGGAGCACAAATTCGTCGATTTAGGCTACTATAGTGTGTAACTAAGAAACTTTAATCAGTGTTGTTTTGTAGCAACTAGTATGAAACTGAGTTTTTGTTTTACTCTTAAAAGATTAACATAATTAGAAGTATAGTCTATTATTCAACCATCAATTACATATATGGCAATCTTACCTGAATATGGAGGATGGTCTCACGGCTGTAGATGACGTCAAATGAATTGTCTGGATATGATTTCTTAGTACAGTCACCAACCTCGAATTCAACAGAACATTTGAGCCCAATTGATCTTTCAAGAGCAAAAGAGATCATATTTACAGAAAGATCAATGCCAATAACATCAACATCGAAGTTCTCTGCCATATAGAAGTCGCCTCCCCCAATGCCACATCCAACATCCAAAACTTTCTGGCCAGGCTTTAGATCCAGCATTGCATTTTATGGTGTCTGCTCACAGTACAGAATTGGAATGATCACAAAGCAATTTTAGAAGATCTTAAGAACTTAAGTATACTTTAATTAACCATTTCTCATTTATCTAACTATTTACTTGCACTCATTTGATCCATTATATGACTAAAGTGTACTCCAAATAGACCCCATATTCACATAAACAAAGTTCTATTTCTATCTTCCAATCAAAAGATAAAACACCAAAGTACCCCAAGGAGTTGGTGCCTGTGCCTCGTGATATATGAAATCTCAGGTTCAACTCCCACTAAGGAGCTGTTTGGAGATGCAATTTTGAAGGGATTGTGCGAGTAGGTCCTATGTGCTTATGTTGTTAGAAGTTACATTAATCACTAATCATATAGCTAGATGTTCACATATTTGCTGATTATACAAGAAAATAACAGAGAAAAATGACTAACGACATCAATGTATTATAAGAATTAAAAAGAAAGAGGCTTTTCATATGGGAATAAAAGCCTCATGAAACCTGTTGTTATCCAAACATTAGTAAATGATCATTGCAACTTCATACTATCGAATAATGTAGTCAGACTAAACAGAAAATCAAGAAGTGATTATTTTGCTGGCAGAGTGCCCATAGTTAGAGCCTAATAGGACAAATGATAAAGCAACTATAGATTGAAATAATAAATTTTGACATACCTAGTCCTCCTGTGCTCACAAACCCAGGTCCAAATATGCGTTCATAGCGTAGAATGCCACTGCTTTTGTACTGGACATTATCCAAGAACTGCTGGAAGCCTCTATTGTCCTCCGAACAAGCCACCTTCTGCCATATCCAGCAGATCTGCAATAAAATCCCACATAAGTTACACCCGAGAGAGGTGGTAATCTCGACCCCTTTACTTATGAATTAGTAGATTTGGGCTATTTTAAATCCCAAACGGGTCACATTAAAACTTCAGCAGTAATGGAAAGGGGTCAAAAGTCAGATAGGTTAAAAAGCTTCCGGAACTTTAATGCATACATCTGTCCCAAACAAAAACCAGAAAATTTTGTAGCAAACAAAGTACCTGGTTTTGATTTTTCTTGCTTCGGACATAAGCTCCAATGCATTTTGATCCAATTAGAGAGAGTTCATAGGAATTCCCAGATGCATCAGTTATGTAACATTCCTTGAAGGCCTAAGTAACCATAACCCATGAAAAAAAAAAAAGAATGAATATGACAAAAAGGAAAACGATATTATTGATCTCCGTCAAGTCAAACACTGCAACTTTCATGCAATACGAAAAACCTATTACAGATATCATAGTGTAGAATATAATATATATGTACCTTTGTGTAGAATCTTGGTTCACGGTAATGAGTAGGATTGTGTTTTCGCTTATGGTCTCCGGATTGGTGAAAGCATGACTCTCTGAAGAAAATATATCCTCCCACCTTCACCCATTTCAAAAATCTTTCTGCAACATCTTCAACCTGTTTCCAAAATAAATAACATTTAGCCGTTAGTAAAAGAAACCCAATACAAAAAGAAAAACTAGCCCTATGGTAGAAGAACACAAAGAGTATTACAACTTGAAAAAATTGCTGTGTCATGACCTGAATCAAGAGCTGTGGATCCATTCATCCATTTAAGCAATTTTTATATATTCACTAAAAATGAATTTATTTAAGGATGTTACATGTTTAAGTTAAACTGCCTTATGGATCACTGAAGGCACCAAGGCTTACCTCTTTGTCAGAAAGATAACCAATAAGACTTCGACAAACACTAATTAGAAAGTTATATATATTTCGTATGACTACTATAGTAATCAGGTTTCATCCATTTAAGCAATTTTTATATATTCACTAAAAATGAATTTATTTAAGGATGTTACATGTTTAAGTTAAACTGCCTTATGGATCACTGAAGGCACCAAGGCTTACCTCTTTGTCAGAAAGATACATCAATAACCAATTTGAGAAAATCAAATCGATTGATTCAGCCGGAAAGCTTAGGTCTGGTGACGTAACATCAGCACACATAAATTTTACATTTTTATAGCGCCCGTTGATGCTCTCATTCTGCAAGAATGGTAGCATTTATAAATAACAAAACAATAAAATCGTATAATAAATATACTTTCTTTTCTCCATATGCATACCTTCTTTACCACACTTTCAATGAAATCAAGGGCTATGACTTCGCCTGCTGTTTTGGCTAGTTCGCCAGTAAAACGACCAATACCAGCTCCGAGTTCAAGGACACGTTTTCCTTCATAGGATGGAAGTAGTGACAGAACCTAACAAAAGAGTAGACATGAGACACAACTTCAATTAATAACTATCTTACTATTGCAGCTTGAAGTCACACTAATTGGCTTTTTATATATGGATAAACGTATTTCGCTTCTGATTGTCAGCTATATATATATATATATATATATATATATATATATATATATATATATATATATATATATATATATATATATATATATATATATATATATATATATATATATATATATATATATATATATATATATATATATATATATATATATATATATATATATATATATATATATATATATATATATATATATATATATATATATATATATATATATATATATATATATATATATATATATATATATATATATATATATATATATATATATATATATATATATATATATATATATATATATATATATATATATATATATATATATATATATATATATATATATATATATATATATATATATATATATATATATATATATATATATATATATATATATATATATATATATATATATATATATATATATATATATATATATATATATATATATATATATATATATATATATATATATATATATATATATATATATATATATATATATATATATATATATATATATATATATATATATATATATATATATATATATATATATATATATATATATATATATATATATATATATATATATATATATATATATATATATATATATATATATATATATATATATATATATATATATATATATATATATATATATATATATATATATATATATATATATATATATATATATATATATATATATATATATATATATATATATATATATATATATATATATATATATATATATATATATATATATATATATATATATATATATATATATATATATATATATATATATATATATATATATATATATATATATATATATATATATATATATATATATATATATATATATATATATATATATATATATATATATATATATATATATATATATATATATATATATATATATATATATATATATATATATATATATATATATATATATATATATATATATATATATATATATATATATATATATATATATATATATATATATATATATATATATATATATATATATATATATATATATATATATATATATATATATATATATATATATATATATATATATATATATATATATATATATATATATATATATATATATATATATATATATATATATATATATATATATATATATATATATATATATATATATATATATATATATATATATATATATATATATATATATATATATATATATATATATATATATATATATATATATATATATATATATATATATATATATATATATATATATATATATATATATATATATATATATATATATATATATATATATATATATATATATATATATATATATATATATATATATATATATATATATATATATATATATATATATATATATATATATATATATATATATATATATATATATATATATATATATATATATATATATATATATATATATATATATATATATATATATATATATATATATATATATATATATATATATATATATATATATATATATATATATATATATATATATATATATATATATATATATATATATATATATATATATATATATATATATATATATATATATATATATATATATATATATATATATATATATATATATATATATATATATATATATATATATATATATATATATATATATATATATATATATATATATATATATATATATATATATATATATATATATATATATATATATATATATATATATATATATATATATATATATATATATATATATATATATATATATATATATATATATATATATATATATATATATATATATATATATATATATATATATATATATATATATATATATATATATATATATATATATATATATATATATATATATATATATATATATATATATATATATATATATATATATATATATATATATATATATATATATATATATATATATATATATATATATATATATATATATATATATATAATACTATATATATATATATATATATATATATATATATATATATATATATATATATTTCTTTTCTCCATATGCATACCTTCTTTACCACACTTTCAATGAAATCAAGGGCTATGACTTCGCCTGCTGTTTTGGCTAGTTCGCCAGTAAAACGACCAATACCAGCTCCGAGTTCAAGGACACGTTTTCCTTCATAGGATGGAAGTAGTGACAGAACCTAACAAAAGAGTAGACATGAGACACAACTTCAATTAATAACTATCTTACTATTGCAGCTTGAAGTCACACTAATTGGCTTTTTATATATGGATAAACGTATTTCGCTTCTGATTGTCAGCTTATACAAGTGTCAGATAATAAGTTTTTAAGTAATCAATTTTAAGTCTTTTATTT
>CM067173.1:69001110-69043610 GCA_034093135.1 Erigeron breviscapus
TAGTCATGTTTGATTTTTTATGACAAATTGTAACATTTCCAAACTTGTTTGCGAAATCCAGTAGTCAATAAATCCTTTTGTGAAACCAGTATATTTGTGTTTCGTTCAAACTCGGACTTGATCTGTACACATAAAGCAGGTGCACGCCTGCACGGTGTATCTCAGGGACCAAGCTAGTACTGGTCGGTCCCCGGGTTGCACAACATTTCGTTTTATAGGTACCTATTGGGTAGGGAGGGAATTGGGGAAGGTGGTAACTGGTTTCCTCACCGGTCTCTCTTTCTTCCTTTCTTATTTGTCTTTTTTTTTTCTTTATTTTGAGTGGAAAATATTGAGGTATAGAAAAGATGAAAATGAGTGGTAAGGTACTTCCTCCACCTTAAGGTATGATCTGAGAAACCTAGACTAACCAACGACAACCCGCAAGCCATAAGCTCGTGGCTGGTAATACTTTATACATGACATGCCCACTTTTGAATATTTCACAAATCCGGACTTAAATTAAGTCCAAAGTGAGTCACTAATGCACGAAGATTCATAGAGACATAAAGCACAAGTATATATATCAATGAATGAATACTTTCATAATACATAATTATTTTTAGTTTAAAGAGAAAAATTAATTATTTTTAACACTCGCTATTTTTTTATAACCAGATCTTAGTTACGTCACTTAAAAATGAAATTGTAACTTTTAAATTTTTAACCTTGTAAAATCTGAATTATCCATTATGTAAGCTTTTTCCTTTAACGCTATACATAAAGCAAATCCGAATATAACGCTAAGTCATTGTTATATTTTTACAACGTAACTCATCATCTATGTGTGTTTATTTTCATTCTTAGGTACACGGAGTGCCCTCGTGAAGTTTTGATCAACACCTATATGTAATTATGGTGACGATTGTCTCGCCTTACAAATAATTAAAAGGTAGTGAGCAAAGTGGTAATGATAGTGTTCAGTTTTCTCCCTATTCGTACACTTTATATATATATATATGGTAGTTTTCCGGTGAGAACATGTTGAAAATAAGAACGGTAAGAATGGTTTTTGTCCTTTAGATGTGATAAATCAAAAGCTAGGATGATTAAGGGTATTTTTGAAATAACTAATTCAATTAATGGCAATAATGTCATTTTAGATGTATATTAAAGGACAAAAAGGTAATTAAGAAAAAGGATTATAAAAAAAGGCATTTAAATATAATACACGTTCTTGACGGTTGAGAAAATAGAAAAGCAAAGTAATATTACTCAGAGTAAGTTTTATTTTAATATTCTCGAGTTGTGCATCCATATTATGAAAAAGTTAATGCATCCAAGTTATGAAAGAGTTGGTGGCATCCATATAAGTCAGTTTGAAGAATGTGATCTAAAATTTGCATCCCTCTTATCAAATTTACATCCAAATAAGTTATGTGCATCCATTTTAAAAATTGTTGTTCAACCAATACATTAAGGTATTTGTGCATCCTATTAATTTCTAGAAAATAGTTGTATGCATGTGAAGACAATATATATATATATTATATATATAAAGGGAAAAGTGAGTATGGAGTTGTTCCCCATCTAAGCTTAGATGGGGAACCCCTCACATACAAATATTTTAATATTTGTTTGAATTTTAAATAAATACATGGGCCCCCATGAATTTTATGATTATAAAAACCAAATGTGAGGGGTTCCCCATCTAAGCTTAGATGGGGGACAACCCCATACTCACTTCCCCCAATATATATATACTATGAAATTGTTGATGAATATTTCGATGTGATAAATTTGGATTGATATGTAGAATGATTAATTGAATTTTTAAGAAGCCGTTCAATAAGAAATTGAATTTGAATATGTAATTAACTGAATCAATCTATAACTGCTTGATAAAAAATTATAAATTAATTATATTTTCTAATTGTCTATATTACCCTTTTTAATGGCTGATGATTTGGAAGTCTCCTATTGGTTCTTACATGTTCTTATTTTTATCTTGTTCTTATTGGATGGCCTATATATATATATAAAATTATATATATATTATATATATATATATATATATAGGGGTGGGTTATTTTGAGTACAAAGGGGGAAAAAAAGTACAAAAGTACAACCTTCTTCCTTCTTCTCCGGCCACCTTCTTCTTCGGCGACCGCCACACCTCCTCCTTCTTCCTTCTTCTCCGGCGAACAACCACCGCCACCACCTCCGGCGACTTTCCGACGAGAATCAGGTTCGTTTTTGGGTGGATACGGTACGGGCGTTGCCCTCATCCGTTCTAAACTGACCGTCAACGGACGCATATGGGAATCGTATGGATTTGATGGGCGGCGATCCAAGAGATGGTGACGGTTTGCTACGGTACGGGCGAAACCCTTGCTGCCGGCGCCGGCGCCGTGGTTGGGGTGGTCGGAGATGATGGTGGCTGGTGGTGGTTGTCTCGCCGAAGAAGAAGGAGGTGGTGGCTAAACCTTCTGCTCGAAAATCACGATGATCCAACGGTGAACGAAGCCACGATGCTCGTTTTCCTACAGCTGCGCAGAAAACCCAGCTGATTTCTGCAGCCAACTTCGAAAAATAATTTCTCGCGATTGAAACCTCCAATCGAAATTCCGAACGGTCAGATCTTGGATCTATGTGTTGTAAAGCTACATCTCAAGTTTCACGACGATCCAACGGCTAACAAAAGAGATCCGTCACTTTTACCACCGCTGCGCAGAAAGTGACAAAACCCTAAAAAACGAATTTTCTTGTTTTCTATCGATTGGATTCCCCCGAGCGTGTGATTTCTTCTCCCCCGTACCTCAGCTCTGATACCACTTTGTTGGGATCGATCACCACAAACGTAAGAAATCAACACGACAATAACCAATAATAAAGTAAACAAGAAAAAGCAAACGACACAATATTTACTTGGTTCGACTCAAAGAGTCTAATCCACTATCACAAAATCACTACAAACATTGGATTACAAGAATGGAGACGCTCACTCTCAACAATCTATAAACCCTCACAAAAGTTCACTCTTACAAGAAACTCACCTCTCAAGAATTTCTCACACAGGAATGAATTACTTAAAACATCTAACAATGACTCCTATTTATATAGGCAACCCACCAAGGTACTTTTCTACTCATACCAATGTGGGACAAAGACTTTGGGTCAATTACCATCAAATCCTCCCTTGACCTAAATTCCCTAATATCTCAACTCTATCCGAGAAATGCACTCTTCTCTCGGTCTTCTTCAGCTTCTTGTTCTCGAAACAAGTCCTCCCTAATAGGGATTCACCATCCAAGTAACATATATTCTTCGAATTTCTCCATCCTCGAAGAACTAGTCGATCTCTCATGTACACCTTCAAAGTATTTTTTCTTCCAACATAACGGTACCCACGGGATGTCAAAACTCCAAGTGAAAGTATATTCGTCGACGCACCCGGAACATACTTCACATTCAAAGCGGTCTTCACAACTCCATCATGAAGTTTGAAGCGTACACTCCCAACACCTTCAACCTTCATCTTTTGCTTGTTACCCACTTTGATATCACCAAAATGCCCATTCCCGTTAAATGTATCAAACATAGCTCTATCATTACAAATGTGTGCTGACGCTGCATTATCAAACACCCACTTTGGTTTTTCATCCTTCAATATTCCCCCACTCGAGCTTTCTGCCAACATAAACTCACTATCACAATCATTTACCATATTCGCCTCATCATCGCCCTTTTTCTTTACCTTTGAATCTCGTAAACTCTTCAAGTCTTCACGAAATTGAGGACAACGAATTTACATATGGCCTTTCTCCCCACAATAGTAGCACTCTACCGTACTCATGTCTCGATCTCCCTGCGCTCGAGACTTTGAACGCCCTCTTGAACTACCACGGTTATAACATCTTCCTCTATCGGGATCATCTGTAACTAATATTTTATCTCCACTCGAGAAACTATCACTTCTAGTCATTCTTTCATTATCTCGTAAAGCTTTCAACACATCCTCAAGTTTCAAAGTGGTCCTCCCTGTCAACATAGTCTGCACAAACGACTTATTGGATTTTGGCAATGATGACAACAATAACAAGGCTTGCTCTTCCTCTTTCATCACCTCATCAACATTAGACAACTGACAAACCAACTGATTAAAAGAATTAATATGATCATGCAGATTACCTCCTTCTTCGAGTTTCAATGAGTACAGATCCATCTTCAAAAATAGCCGATTCGTCAACGACTTTGAAGCATAGATGCCCGCGAGCTTATCCCAAATACCCTTTGGTGTGTTCTCTTTCAAAACACTATATTTAATCTCGGGAGCAAGTGCCAACCTGATTGTACTCGAAGCCTTCTTTTGCATCGTCTTCCAAACATCATCTTTAATATCATCCGGTTTCGTCTCTTGTAAAGCTTCATCAATACCTTGCTGTACCAACACATCTTCAATAGTCATCCTCCAAACCGTGAAATCCATCTTCTCATCAAATATCGGGATTGAGAACTTTGAACCATCATTGTTCATCTTTACTCAACAACTATTCGCAACAAACAACTCAAGAACAATAAAAACCAACAAATATTGCTCCGAAAAAAACAACTTACTGTGGCAGAAACATCGAAAAAATTATATCTCACTGTAGGAAGCTCAAATCAGAAAACTCAACGGTGAAAGTGTAGATCTATATGACCTGAACCTTCTTCTCGAAAATCACGATGATCCAACGGTGAACGAAGCCACGATGCTCGTTTTCCTACAGCTGCGCAGAAAACCCAGCTGATTTCTGCAGCCAACTTCGAAAAATAATTTCTCGCGATTGAAACCTCCAATCGAAATTCCGAACGGTCAGATCTTGGATCTATGTGTTGTAAAGCTACATCTCAAGTTTCACGACGATCCAACGGCTAACAAAAGAGATCCGTCTCTTTTACCACCGCTGCGCAGAAAGTGACAAAACCCTAAAAAACGAATTTTCTTGTTTTCTATCGATTGGATTCCCCCGAGCGTGTGATTTCTTCTCCCCCGTACCTCAGCTCTGATACCACTTTGTTGGGATCGATCACCACAAACGAAAGAAATCAACACGACAATAACCAATAATAAAGTAAACAAGAAAAAGCAAACGACACAATATTTACTTGGTTCGACTCAAAGAGTCTAATCCACTATCACAAAATCACTACAAACGTTGGATTACAAGAATGGAGACGCTCATTCTCAACAATCTATAAACCCTCACAAAAGTTCACTCTTACAAGAAACTCACCTCTCAAGAATTTCTCACACAAGAATGAATTACTTAAAACATCTAACAATGACTCCTATTTATATAGGCAATCCACCAAGGTACTTTTCTACTCATACCAATGTGGGACAAAGACTTTGGGTCAATTACCATTACATTAATTGCATCTTAACCATGTCCTAGGAGCAGATGTTTACAACTCATTCGGGTGATAGAAGATATTAACTTAATAGGTCAAGTTTGGTTTACAACTTGAGAAAACTCTCATCCTAATAAACTATATTAAACTTATTGGTGGCTTATAGGTAAGGTATTTGACCTTGTATTATTGTATCAGAGTTCGAGACTCATTTTCCACATTGGTAAGAGTGGATTATTAGTTCGAGACTCATTATTGTAAATTCTTACGTTAAAATCACGTCACTTTAATGTATATTTTGATTATTTTGAAAATATTATGTTCATTAATTGCATCTTAATCATGTCCTAGGAGCACGGGTTTACAACTCATTCGGGTGATAGAAGATATTAACTTAATAGGTTAAGTTTGGTTTACAACTTGAGAAAACTCTCATCCTAATAAACTATATTAAACTTATTGGTGGCTTATAGGTAAGGTATTTGACCTTGTATTATTGTATCAGAGTTCGAGACTCATTTTCCACATTGGTAAGAGTGGATTATTAGTTCGAGACTCATTATTGTAAATTCTTACGTTAAAATCACGTCACTTTAATGTAAGTAACTCCCAATGCTGTCTTTCACACGTTTTTGGGTCCAAATACCGTCTTTGACAATGTATGGGGGAGGGTGAGATGTAGACAGCCTTACCCCTATCAAAGTTAGAGAGACTGCTTTCAGGTCTTACCAAAAGTAGAATAAGACCTTCAGCCTTGCTCGGCATGAAATTAAACAAAATACATGACAAAACAATATTTCATTTTAATTACTTTAAGTTTTTTTTTTATCTACAAAACGGTTACATAAACTTGTATAATGAATGACACAATAAATAATAAGTTATTATTTTAAATAATAAAGTAATCTTGGATCCAATTTTATAAGTCATTGGCTATGATCGCGGTCTTTTAAGAGAAAGACTTGCTCGGCTCCACATATGTTATTATCAACATTATCAAGGTTGTTTGGTCGATTTCCATGGCCAAATGTCATATATTATAAGGTTCACATTCTATTCTTTCAATAAAGTTGTCTCAGTTAACGATAACCTTAGATAGATTAAAGATCTTAAGTGAGACATAGAGAGGCGCACAAGCTCTCCCTTTGACTAGGGGGATTAAGACCTCGACACCATTCTTACCCCTACGAAAGATTTAACTACTACAAAAGTATATCTAATGCGACACTTTTTTGTAACACTTTTAAAAAGTGTTGCATTATTTAAAAAATGTTGCATTAACTAATAAAAAATGTTGCATTAGATCTAATGCAACACTTTTTATTAGATAATGCAACACTTTTTTAGATAATGCAAAACTTACTTTGAAGTGTTGCAAAAAAAGTGTCGCATTCAATATACCTTTGTAGTACTTTATCAATTCTCATTTTTATTTGGCGACAAAGAAGGATAGCATGCTTGGACTATGTGGTTAACATATTTGTTTATGGAGACAAAGGGTTTAAATATCGATTCTCATCTCATTTAAAGTCCGGAGGTCCTTTACTATTATTTTGTGATAGATTTTGGAATCAGTCTCTCTACCTTTTTGAGATATTGAGACCCAAAACCCGTAAAAGACGACATTAAGTGTTACTTACTTACTTTACATCCTATTCTTTTAATTCGCCTGATATGACCATCATATCAAAACTTGAAATATAAGTATTGAGAAAATTGATGAATTTGTCTTAAACATATATACTTATTAAATGAAACTAAAATCATATTTGCGCTATATCAAATGGTAAATCAATTTATAACTATATTTAACGAGAATACTCATAATCAGCTAGTAGGATAACGACAGTCGACTTTGGTGAGATATTTTGCCATATGTTGGTGTTGGTGACATTAGAATGAAATGAATTAATCATAAATCTATAAATCAGTTTATATCACCTCATCTTTCAGAAAAAAAAAAATCAATTTTAATTAAATTGTTGGAGGAACAAAAATTGGAAAAAAGAAAAACATATAGGCGAACAATGTAATTATATAATATATAAAAAAAATAAACTTTTTTCATTAGGTTATTTCATCGTGTAAATCGTATATCTTTGTATCATTGTTTTGTTCGATAATTTTTTTTTATACCGATGGGTAGTTTTGAAATTATCAGAATGAAAAAAAGTGAAAAACAGGCCAGAACAAAAAGTGAAAAGAAAAAACTAACGAACGTGGACAACTTTTAACAGATTAACTAATACAGTTAGGTGTGCTGACCAAAACAAAAGGGAAAAAAGTGCTAAGTCTAGGACTTTTTCTTTTGTTATTTTTTCACTTTAGAAACAAGAAGTACAAATTTTGTCAAGTTCAAGGATGAAAAGTGTAATTTTCCCTCAAAAATGTAAACAAAATGGGAAGTGATAATCGTACCACATAAGTTGATTGATCTACCATAACCGTGCATTAACTGTTTGTACAATATATTATAATACTTGTACAGTGTGGTAGATTAATCAACTTATGTGGTGCGATTATCACTTCCCAAACAAAATAGAAGTTGAAATAGGCACGAAACTTTAAAATTACTTTCACTCAAAAGACTCAAAGCGAACAGGCTCGTCCGAAAATTAATGAGCCAAATTCGAACGTATATATAGCTCGATTCAACTATTTACAGCCCTACGGCCACACTATAACCGTACGTACACAATAGCCTCTACCATGCCAACAAGTGGTGACAGTATGGCTTCAAGATGTGGTGATGTTGAACCACGGCACACACATCATGATAACTTGATACGTGTACAGTGCACACATGACACATGTATGAATAATTGAAAGTAATAATTATAACCTTCCGAATAGCTTTGCTACAAAGTATACTTAAATCATGTCTTCGACAACTTTTGCAACGTACCCTATATTTATTTTATCGAATTGTGAAATTTTAATGCAAAAGAAAAGTATGTTTAACACATCAGGTCAGCTTGTTTTGATTGACCATCCAGTTTAATCGAATGGGAGGTGGTATATTTAATTATCATTACTATTGATTTTTTTTCCTCGGAATTCTGTAATTAGTACATTTTATTTCATAATTTTTATAGTTTTTGTAGTTAAAGCCTCAAAAGAAATCTAGATTGTATAATGTTTTGTCTTATTTGTTTCATTTTTAAATTTGTAACTGTATATTGTAGTTTCTAGCATTTTATTAAAGACTATTGTTATAATACAATACATCATTTCGTTAGAAAATAATAAGAGCGATGCATACTATACTTTATTACTCGTACTATATATCTTTCCCAATCACCCTATCCATATCACATGGGTCGTTTTCCTTTTATAAAGAGACCAACAAATTCAGAAATCAAAAAAATAAAATAAAATATGTGATACACAGACTTCTTGCTTTTTAACAATGTGATGACTCATTGTTTTATTTGTCGCTTTGCAATTATTTCTTAAATTCACTCATTGTCGATATTTGGCTTTTTAAAAGACGTGGAAAATTGTTCGAAAAGAAAAAAAAATAGATGTGGAGAATAGGCCATTAATTATCTTTCACCAACAACAAAGTGGGGATCAAGTAATTATAGCAATCGACATTCACAATGTACACATATTACGACGGAATTTTTTTATTAAAGATACTCTTATTTTAATTATACGTATATTTGACATGAGATACAAAAGTTTAAAATCTTTTTTTACTAATCTACCTTCTGTAAATAGATAGATTTGAGTTATTATGATGATTTAATGTGGATTTGATCTTGCAAAGTATGTTTGTATGTGTTTGGATATTGGGATAAGGATAAAGATAGATTTTGTTATATGAAAGCCTTAATTTACAAATGGAATGGTAAGGGGTATTTATACATATTAACCTATTATCACTAATACCCCTTCCAATATCAAAAGTTTACAATTAAACACCACAATATTATATCTAACACCTTCAAGTGAAACTCCAATATAGAAAGATTTTTTAAAGTTACACAATTTACCAATAAATCACTATCCTCGTCAGCTATATACGATGAAAACTTGATTTGCATTCTGCAAAAGCAAAAATAGGTACCAATATAATTAAAAAGGAGACTCACAAATCAAAAAAATAAAATAAAATATGTGATACACAGACTTCTTGCTTTTTAACAATGTGATGACTCATTGTTTTATTTGTCGCTTTGCAATTATTTCTTAAATTCACTCATTGTCGATATTTGGCTTTTTAAAAGACGTGGAAAATTGTTCGAAAAGAAAAAAAAATAGATGTGGAGAATAGGCCATTAATTATCTTTCACCAACAACAAAGTGGGGATCAAGTAATTATAGCAATCGACATTCACAATGTACACATATTACGACGGAATTTTTTTATTAAAGACTATTGTTATAATACAATACATCATTTCGTTAGAAAATAATAAGAGCGATGCATACTATACTTTATTACTCGTACTATATATCTTTCCCAATCACCCTATCCATATCACATGGGTCGTTTTCCTTTTATAAAGAGACCAACAAATTCAGAAATCAAAAAAATAAAATAAAATATGTGATACACAGACTTCTTGCTTTTTAACAATGTGATGACTCATTGTTTTATTTGTCGCTTTGCAATTATTTCTTAAATTCACTCATTGTCGATATTTGGCTTTTTAAAAGACGTGGAAAATTGTTCGAAAAGAAAAAAAAATAGATGTGGAGAATAGGCCATTAATTATCTTTCACCAACAACAAAGTGGGGATCAAGTAATTATAGCAATCGACATTCACAATGTACACATATTACGACGGAATTTTTTTATTAAAGATACTCTTATTATAATACAATACATCATTTCGTTAGAAAATAATAAGAGCGATGCATACTATACTTTATTACTCGTACTATATATCTTTCCCAATCACCCTATCCATATCACATGGGTCGTTTTCCTTTTATAAAGAGACCAACAAATTCAGAAATCAAAAAAATAAAATAAAATATGTGATACACAGACTTCTTGCTTTTTAACAATGTGATGACTCATTGTTTTATTTGTCGCTTTGCAATTATTTCTTAAATTCACTCATTGTCGATATTTGGCTTTTTAAAAGACGTGGAAAATTGTTCGAAAAGAAAAAAAAATAGATGTGGAGAATAGGCCATTAATTATCTTTCACCAACAACAAAGTGGGGATCAAGTAATTATAGCAATCGACATTCACAATGTACACATATTACGACGGAATTTTTTTATTAAAGATACTCTTATTTTAATTATACGTATATTTGACATGAGATACAAAGTTTAAATTGGGCTTCTGTGAACCGGTAGATCTTGTTATTATCCCTCTTGACATGAAAACATGGGATAGAAATAGAAACTCTCTTAATCAAGATCACCCTGATCAGCACCAATATCTTATGGTTTCTCTGTTCTTTCAGCAACTTTGGGTTATATTGTTTTGTAAGTTTAAGAAGCGCTGTATATTCTTCGATTTGCCTGGCTTCCTTAAACTTATACATTGAGTCTAACTCTGGTCTCTTGGTTTTAGTGACCTTAGTTGCTCCACAAAAAATAGGGTAAGCCCTTTCTTCCAGATATCTCGATTTCTTAGCTGCTTCTTTTGGTTTAATGCCGAGAGCAACCATTCTTTCTCTATCCCTCAAGAAGTATCCCCAATTAATAAAATTTAATTGTTCTTCAGTTAGCTCAGTTGGAAAATAATCAGGGAGGACTTCCTCGGATGTGATTGCCTCTCGCAAAACCTGCTTGTAAGTAGATTTCTGAAAATTCTGACTTGCAGCTTCTGGAGTCTTTCTGAGTTCATCAAAATTGTTGAAATCATTAAAGTTATAATGTTGTGGAGTTGAGCTAGCACGAGCAGATGATTCTCCAACTTCTACTCTGCTTGAAGGACCTGTTTCAAAATAATCTAGATCTGCAAATTCTTCAAACACAGGTTCTTCAACAACTTCTACATTTGTTGGATTCTCAACAATCTCTGGTTCATCAAATGTTACATTATCTTTTAACGCTTCAACTTCTGCATCATCTTCAGCAAATTCAACAACCTCATCTTCAATCACAAACCCTTCATCATCATCAACAATTTCAATTTCTTCATCATTATCATCCACATCAGAATCATCACCAAAAGCTTCTACTAACCTTCTTCCAATCTCATCATTCAAAGCATCATTCTCAACATTCTCAACATTTTCAACCTCTGCTCTTTCTTCCATCACCACATGATTTGGATATCTTGTTCGAAGAATTTTTCAAAGTTTCCAAAGAAGTTCCTGAATCAGAAGTACATCTAGATGAACCATCAAGTTCAAATTCGAAAGAGATGAATCCCAATGAGTCTTCACCAACACAATCATCGGATGTTAGTTCAACATCTGATTCTCCTCCACCTACTGATAATTCCGACTTGCATACTCAACCTCCTGTTATCTCTCAAGTGACAAATCCATCAACCAACCCAGAAGTTTATGAACAAGACAACTTTGTTGAACCAATTGCTACTTCACTTGAACAATTGACAGAACAACATACTCCTGATTTTATTGATTCTGAAGAATCTGGTGATCCAATTGACCCAATTCCTCACACAACCAAATGGACTAGAGCTCATCCGATTTCTCAAGTCATTGGTAATCCAACAACAGGAATTCAGACAAGATCTGCTTCCGCAAATGAATGTTTGTTTGTGAATTTCCTGAGCATTGTTGAACCAAAGACAGTAACTGAAGCTCTAAGTTGTCCAGATTGGGTGAAAGCTATGCAGGAGGAACTGAATCAATTTGAACGCCTTGAGGTATGGAAATTGGTTCCCAATCCTTACAAGAACAAGGAGCCAATTAAAACCAAGTGGATCTTCAAGAATAAAAAGGATGAAACTGGAGTTGTTGTACGCAACAAAGCACGATTGGTTGCAAAGGGATATTGCCAACAAGATGGAATTGACTACGATGAGACATTCGCACCAGTTGCACGAATTGAGGCCATTCGGATGTTTCTTGCCTATGCTGCCTACAAGAACTTCACAGTCTACCAGATGGATGTTAAAACTGCCTTCTTGAATGGAATACTCAAAGAAGAAGTGTACGTTGAACAACCAGAAGGTTTTGTGAGTTCCAAACATCCAGAATATGTTTACAGGTTAGACAAGGCATTATATTGTCTGAAACAAGCGCCTCGTGCATGGTATGATGCTCTATCTTCTTATCTTGTGAAATCTGGTTTTAGCAAAGGTTCGATTGACACTACCTTGTTTATAAAACGACAAGGTAGTGACATCATTCTAATCCAGATTTATGTTGACGACATAATTTTCGGGTCAACTAATCCTAAATACTGCAAGAATTTCTCTGCTTTAATGATCAAGAAATTTGAAATGAGCATGATGGGTGAATTAAACTTTTTCCTTGGTCTTCAAGTAAAACAGTTGTCAAATGGTACTTTTATTTGTCAATCTAAGTACATTCTTGACATGTTGAAAAAGTTTGATATGATGGATTGTCAAACAATTGGAACACCAATGGAATCTCGAACAAAGATTAATGCTGACTTAAATGGAAAATCTTTTGATCAAAAGAAATATCGCAGTATGATAGGGTCACTCATGTATTTGACTGCAAGTCGCCCGGATATTATGTTCGCCACATGCATGTGTGCCAGGTACCAGGCCAATCCCAAGGAAAGTCATTTCCAGGCCGTTAAACGGATCTTCCGATACTTGAAAGGCACAGTGAACCTTGGTCTCGGATTTCAGTTAATTGCATATTCGGATGCTGACCATGCAGGTTGTAAGCTTGATCGAAAGAGTACATCTGGGAGTGTACAGTTTCTAGGGGATAGATTGGTCAGTTGGTCTTCAAAGAAACAGAATTGTGTATCCACATCTACTGCAGAAGCTGAATACGTTGCTGCAGCAAGTTGTTGTTCACAGGTTCTTTGGATGAAGACACAGTTGACTGATTATGGATTCCAATTCAACAGAATTCCCATTTACTGTGACTCAAAGAGTGCTATTGCCATTTCTTGCAATCCTGTACAGCACACAAAGACCAAGCACATAGATGTTCGGTACCATTTTCTTAAAGATCATGTCGAGAAAGGTAACATCGAACTCTATTTTGTCCCAATAGACTACCAACTTGCAGACCTTTTCACTAAGCCTTTGGATGAAAACAGGTTCAATTTTCTGAAAACCAAGTTGGGAATGCTTGATTTACAAACTTAAATGCTTTAATGCCATGGATTCTATGTTCATTTTCTATATCAAACATTGATGTGTTTTACTTGGTATTGCATGCAATGTTTGAGGGGGAGAAAAAGGGTAGAATTCATGATTTCAGGGGGAGTTTGTAAATTTAGTATAGTCTAATATGCTGTATTTGAGGGGGAGTGTGCAATGCATGAAAATGTTTGTTTATTTTTCTAATATGTTTAAAGTTTTTTTTTCTAAATGTTTTTTTTCTTTTGTGTGTTTGTTTTAAAATTGAAAAACCAAATATAAAATTAGAAAACATTTAAAAAGATAAAAAGATTTTTGTTTGTTGTTTATTTTTTTTGTTTTTTTTGTTTTTCAATATTGTTATTTTTAATTTTAATTTTTTTATTATTCTGTGTTATTTTTTTTTCTTTTTATGTTTATTGTTTTTTTTGTTTATTTTTCTAATATGTTTAAAGTTTTTTTTTCTAAATGTTTTTTTTTCTTTTGTGTGTTTGTTTTAAAATTGAAAAACCAAATATAAAATTAGAAAACATTTAAAAAGATAAAAAGATTTTTGTTTGTTGTTTATTTTTTTTGTTTATTGTTTTGTTATTTTGTTGTTATTAGTTTCAGCCCAAAACCATTATGAGCCCAAAATGATGTTGAAGCCCAATACAATTTGAGCCCAACTGCCATGTCAAGCCCAATACCAGTCGAGATACGGGTTGACACGCGGGTCACTCCCAGACCCGCGACCCGAATTTGAGATTTAAAAGGGATATGGGCGGGTCAACTCACTTTTATTCAAATTCAAATCCAGTATCTTCTTATTTTTCTCTCTAACCGATTCAAAACATCACATCAATCAATCAATATTTCAAGTCTTATCATAATAATTCAAGTGTATACATTCGTGTGATAGTTTTTCAGTTATAGTTCATCATTTACATCGATTATATCATCGGTTTTTGAGGTAAGAATTCTTGTACTTATATTGCACACCAACTGTTTGATTAAATGCCAAGATGATTTTTGTCGAATTTTTATGCGTGATATGTTGTTTTAATTCATGTTTTGATGAAGATAGATGCATGATTAGGTATTGTATGTATTGTTTATATGATTGTATGGCTTAATCTGCATGAGAATCAATGTTTCTGGGTGTGATTTGAACAAGGGCTGGGTATATATTAAGTTTTGATGAAAAGTACCATTTGCAGAGCATTTTGCTCGGCAAATGGGTACTTTGTTCTTGATCATCGTCAAATCATCATAAAGATTGTTTAACATGTACTTGGTAATCTCAAACAAATTTTTGGATCAAAAGTGTCATTTGCAGAGCTTTTTGCTCGGCAAATACTTGTTTTTATCAAACCAAATTTGTTTTTCCTCCAAGTCCTAAAACAACATAATGCAGAGCACTTTGCTCGGCATTCATGCCATTTTGATTTCCAAATTTTTTTTTAAGTATGAAAACAACTGTTTGCAGAGCAATTTGCTCGGCAAACAGTGCATTTTGTTCAAAAAGAATCCAAGTCTTAAATTCAACTGTTTGCAGAGCATTTTGCTCGGCAAACAGTACAAAATGAGAATTTTCTCAAAGTTTTTAAAATCAACTGTTTGCAGAGCATTTTGCTCGGCAAACAGTACAAAATGAGAATTTTCTCAAAGTTTTTAAAAACAACTGTTTGCAGAGCATTTTGCTCGGCAAACAGTTCATTTTGGAATTTCAAAGTCCAAGACTTCAACCAATTCTTCAAAACAGTACAAAGTGAAATTTTTCACCAAGTTTTTTAAAATCAACTGTTTGCAGAGCATTTTGCTCGGCAAACAGTACAAAGTGAAATTTTTCACCAAGTTTTTTAAAATCAACTGTTTGCAGAGCATTTTGCTCGGCAAACAGTACAAAGTGAAATTTTTCACCAAGTTTTTTAAAATCAACTGTTTGCAGAGCATTTTGCTCGGCAAACAGTACAAAGTGAAATTTTTCACCAAGTTTTTTAAAATCAACTGTTTGCAGAGCATTTTGCTCGGCAAACAGTACAAAGTGAAATTTTTCACCAAGTTTTTTAAAATCAACTGTTTGCAGAGCATTTTGCTCGGCAAACAGTACAAAGTGAATTTTTCACCAAGTTTTTTAAAATCAACTGTTTGCAGAGCATTTTGCTCGGCAAACAGTACAAAGTGAATTTTTCACCAAGTTTTTTAAAATCAACTGTTTGCAGAGCATTTTGCTCGGCAAACAGTACAAAGTGAAATTTTTCACCAAGTTTTTTAAAATCAACTGTTTGCAGAGCATTTTGCTCGGCAAACAGTACAAAATGAGAATTTTCTCAAAGTTTTTAAAATCAACTGTTTGCAGAGCAGTTTGCTCGGCAAACAGTACAAAATGAAAAATTTTCACAAAATCTTAAATTCAACTGTTTGCAGAGCATTTTGCTCGGCAAACAGTTCAAAATGAAATTTTCATCATTGAAATTGTTCTTTATCAATTGACAACATTTTTGTTGTTCAATATAAGAAAATTTCATACATTTCAAAGGAGTGAATCTAAACAGCTCATTTGCAGAGCTTTTGCTCGGCAAACAGTACAAAGTGAAATTTTTCACCAAGTTTTTTAAAATCAACTGTTTGCAGAGCATTTTGCTCGGCAAACAGTACAAAGTGAAATTTTTCACCAAGTTTTTTAAAATCAACTGTTTGCAGAGCATTTTGCTCGGCAAACAGTACAAAGTGAAATTTTTCACCAAGTTTTTTAAAATCAACTGTTTGCAGAGCATTTTCTCGGCAAACAGTGCATTTTGTTCAAAAAGAATCCAAGTCTTTAAAATCAACTGTTTGCAGAGCATTTTGCTCGGCAAACAGTACAAAGTGAAATTTTTCACCAAGTTTTTTAAAATCAACTGTTTGCAGAGCATTTTGCTCGGCAAACAGTACAAAGTGAAATTTTTCACCAAGTTTTTTAAAATCAACTGTTTGCAGAGCATTTTGCTCGCAAACAGTACAAAATGAGAATTTTCTCAAAGTTTTTAAAAATCAACTGTTTGCAGAGCTTTTTGCTCGGCAAACAGTACAAAATGAGAATTTTCTCAAAGTTTTTAAAAATCAACTGTTTGCAGAGCTTTTTGCTCGGCAAACAGTACAAAATGAGAATTTTCTCAAAGTTTTTAAAAACAACTGTTTGCAGAGCATTTTGCTCGGCAAACAGTGCATTTTGTTCAAAAAGAATCCAAGTCTTAAATTCAACTGTTTGCAGAGCTTTTTGCTCGGCAAACAGTACAAAATGAGAATTTTCTCAAAGTTTTTAAAAATCAACTGTTTGCAGAGCATTTTGCTCGGCAAACAGTACAAAATGAGAATTTTCTCAAAGTTTTTAAAAATCAACTGTTTGCAGAGCTTTTTGCTCGGCAAACAGTACAAAATGAGAATTTTCTCAAAGTTTTTAAAAACAACTGTTTGCAGAGCATTTTGCTCGGCAAACAGTACAAAGTGAAATTTTTCACCAAGTTTTTTAAAATCAACTGTTTGCAGAGCATTTTGCTCGGCAAACAGTACAAAATGAAAAATTTTCACAAAATCTTAAATTCAACTGTTTGCAGAGCAGTTTGCTCGGCAAACAGTACAAAATGAAAAATTTTCACAAAATCTTAAATTCAACTGTTTGCAGAGCATTTTGCTCGGCAAACAGTACAAAATGAAAAATTTTCACAAAATCTTAAATTCAACTGTTTGCAGAGCTTTTTGCTCGGCAAACAGTACAAAATGAGAATTTTCTCAAAGTTTTTAAAAACAACTGTTTGCAGAGCAATTTGCTCGGCAAACAGTGCATTTTGTTCAAAAAGAATCCAAGTCTTAAATTCAACTGTTTGCAGAGCAGTTTGCTCGGCAAACAGTACAAAATGAAAAATTTTCACAAAATCTTAAATTCAACTGTTTGCAGAGCATTTTGCTCGGCAAACAGTACAAAATGAAAAATTTTCACAAAATCTTAAATTCAACTGTTTGCAGAGCAATTTTGCTCGGCAAACAGTACATTTTGTTCAAAAAGAATCCAAGTCTCAAATCAACTGTTTGCAGAGCATTTTGCTCGGCAAACAGTACAAAGTGAAATTTTTCACCAAGTTTTTTAAAATCAACTGTTTGCAGAGCATTTTGCTCGGCAAACAGTACAAAGTGAAATTTTTCACCAAGTTTTTTAAAATAACTGTTTGCCGAGCAATGAGCTCTGCAAATAGAAAAAGTGAACTTCTCACTTAACCAACTTTCTTGAAAATACTTATTTGCCGAGCAAATGAGCTCTGCAAATAGAACAAGTGAACTTCTCACTTAACCAACTTTCTTGAAAATAGCTATTTGCCGAACTTAAAGTTCTGCAACTAGAGTAAGTGAACTTCCAGTACTTAGCCAAATTCTGAAATACGTATTTGCCGAGCAAAATGCTCTGCAAATAGTTCAAGTAAGAACCACTTTTTAGCCAACGACTTCTGCAAATGCTAGTAACCACAACACGACAAAATAGTCGGTTAGGTTATCTTCTTTGTTCAACCAAACCTCTATTTGCAGAGAAGACTTAAAATCTTCGATATCTTCTTCATTTTTGCGAATTAGAACTCGAACTTTATATCAAAATGTTCAGAAAATCAATGCGCACAAATCCTCAAACAAATTAGATGCTAATTTCAACTGGTACTCAAACCCTCACAAACATGCGATTTGTAGAGCTCGATCAAAAGTGACTCAAATGTTGAAATTAGCTTCTGAAATTGATGGCGAAGGAAGATAAACTAATTGTAAATCGAACGGTGAACAAAATTTAATCAAAAACACACTTAATTTGCAGGAATCACTGAAACAGTGAGCTCTGCAAATGGACTTTTCAGAAAAACAACTCAAATTCAGAATTAAGCACAAATTAAGCTTGTAGTAAGCTTATAGATCGTTCAGCAACTCTGATTGTGCTCTGATACCAATTGTAGAGATTAGAATTCGAGCTTTTAGTGTGTGTTTAAGTGAGTGTTAATGGCGGTTTCTAGAGAGGGAGTAGAGAGAGATTCAGTGAAAGATTAGATTGTATTATGTGTTCAAAAGTTTTTAACTTACATTATGGAGGGGGTTTATATACTTCTATACATTTTACACTATGCCCCCTTCCATACTAACAACTTTACATTCTAAGTACAAAGTAACATAAAGTGTACAAATCACCTACTACATTTATATATCTAACAATGTATAACCATAATTACATAATTTATTCTAAGTCATCTACTTTTTGAGGTATATTCATTTACACACTTCTCATTTCTCACCATATTCTAATACACCAATTATCAAACGCTTATTGTTCTATGTATATTAAAGTAGCTCGGGCCCCCTGGATGGAATCTTAATTTCGGGAGCACCTTCTTCCGTCATAGCCTCATAAACTTCTAGTTCCATGAGCATGTCCCAACGTTGTTTTACCTTCGTGTTGGTGGACGGATCAGGAACTAAACTTCTGTCCCAACAATCGGTTATGACGCTTTCGATGTTGCTACTGCCTATCCTGCCGCTTTTGTCCAGATCACACAAGGTTGTAAATAACCCAAGTCTCTTGGTGGAGTGCCACAAAAAATGACACTTTGAAGCCTCCGTTAAGTTGAACTGTAGTTCTGGTTCACGTGGTTGGTATATCAGCTTCGTTGCCACCTTTTTGGCTTCAATTGTCATAGACGTAAAACAATAGGGGTTGCGGTAGTAGGTGTTCTCATTGGTATAGGTATGATTAGGGATACTGAAAATATGGGACAACAACCTTCCCACCTCATCTAGATCCTTAGCTATTAATTCTTTAATTGCAACCCGGCGGTTTTCAAGCCCATACAGTATTGGTTTCATTGTGTCTGTGACAAAAACAGTACTGAGATTGATCTTTCCATGGGCTAACTTATTCCGGTGGAGGTAATTGATTCCATCGATGAAGTCCCTAACAAAATCCAAATATCTGGGCTGGATGAGTGACTCCTGGTATGTTGATGATATCCCCTATACGGAGCTTTAGCTCCGTATCCGAAGCAGACACGAAGGCACCTTCGTACAGGTAAAATTACTTATACCCAGAACGGAGCTCGACCTCCGTCCAGTACAGTTATCCCAGAGCTCCTGAGGTAATAAGTACCCAGCTCCAAGCTCGAATACATCAAGAAGATCGGGTATAGATACTCTCTATGATTATCCGATCTAAACATATCAAAAGTCTGAATATATCGGACACGGTTTATAAAAGATTACCACATATCTCCTCGAGAAGGAAAGAAGATATTCTCAAAGGAGGAAGAGATTTACCCTAATTCTCTTACCCTCCTCTCCAAGTTTTCTACCCTCTATATAAATAGAGGAGGAAGCCATACGGCAGAGGATGAGATAACAATATACAAATTCCCCTATCATAATAACTCATACACGAGGACCCAAAACCATCCCATAAACCCTAAGTCTCTCAAAATGACTTAGGACCAACAAACAATAGGCGTAAAGCGGTATTCGACCCTCTGACCGGAAGGGAATCGCCAAAAAAACACCTCCAAACCAACTCACACCTCCGGTTGGGTCATAGTGCGATTATTTGATCAAACAAATTGGCGCCATCCGTGGGACATTTGTTCTCAGATTCGAACCTAACCACGATAAAAAAAAAGCATTATGTCAAACCTCGGCCCTTTCTGGAAACACATGGGTTGAACGCCGCCTGTGATCAAGGCGGGGGTGACAATGAAACTCCCACAGTCAGAAGCGGGAATCACCCCTGTCCAGGTGATCGGCCGACAGATGAGTCAGCTCATCAAACACCAATGGCAAGTGGAGCGACAAACGTCGACCACAAAACAGAAGAATACGACGACAAGAAAGACATGGCTCCCAGGCCAAAAGAATACGCTGCATTGATAAATTCTGTTGTTTCCATAATGGATACGGCCATAGCACCGACTACTGTAGAGAACTATTAAGGCAGATAGACAACGCAACAAAGGATAACAAGCTTACACACCTGGTGAAGAGAACCAGACCCAGCTTTGACGAAGCAGAACCAGATGAGCACCGAAGAAGGATACTGTCGAACACCTTGATCAAGAAGGGACCCCAACATTACCACTTCGGTGGTCTGGATGATCAAGGTTCGATGGACCCGGTACTGATAAAGGTGAATATAGGCAATGTATGCCTAAAAAACACACAAGTGGATACAAGAAGCGGACGCGATATATTCTATGAGAAAAGTTTCCTCCGATTGCCAAAGAAACTGCGAGAAACGATTATGCCACTGGACACCGAAGTGATAGGATTCGCCAGTGAGTGAATCCGCCCATTGGGAGAAATATGGCTAGATGCCACTATCGGAGGAATCCCATGGCGCAGAACTGCTAAAATTCTGGCAATTGTGATTAAAGCAAATTCACCCTATGATATGCTCCTGGGTAGAGAAGGGCTGAGGAAATTCCATATGATAGTATCCACAATACACGGTTGCGTACAGTACAAATCTCACGGGGGGATGCAAACAATAATCTCCCCAACTACTCCAGATACAAAAGGGGAAAGCTCCGTACCATGGTACAAACGCAACAGAAGAATAATTCAGAAGGGACCCAGAGGACAGCTGGGAACTGCAGAAGAAGGATCCTTCGAAGAAGAAAATGCAGTCAGCTCCGTAGAGGATGCAGAAGACAGCAGAAAAAAGACTCCGAAAGGCATTAAGACTGGTTGGAGCATAATTTGCCCCCGGGATAAGCCAAACTAACGGAGCAAATAGGGCAGCATAAAAGTAGCAGCTAGGAAAAATACAAATTTTTTTGTAAAATCCTCCTGCCATGTACTTACAAGCTCCCAAATAAATAAACGATCGGAATAATATTATAAATGCGCATAAAAATTATTAAAATTTTTTGAATTGTTAAGGGGACGCCCATAAGACTTTTCAAAACAACAAATCATGAGGTAATAACCCATGAGGCCAATGCATAAGTCACTCCCTCCTTATGATTGTAGTGCATAAGCATTGGTAAGTAAGACATTCCCTTAAAAAAGGAATGCATAGATAAGGGATATCATTCTGAATATATCGGACACGGTTTATAAAAGATTACCACAAATCTCCTCAAGAAGAAAAGAAGATATTCTCAAAGGAGGAAGAGATTTACCCTAATTCTCTTACCCTCCTCTCCAAGTTTTCTACCCTCTATATAAATAGAGGAGGAAGCCATACGGCAGAGGATGAGATAACAATATACAAATTCCCTCTATCATAATAACTCATACACGAGGACCCAAAACCATCCCATAAACCCTAAGTCTCTCAAAACGACTTAGGACCAACAAACAATAGGCGTAAAGCGGTCTTCGACCCTCTGACCGGAAGGGAATCGCCAACAAAACACCTCCAAACCCACTCACACCTCCGGTTGAGTCATAGTTCGATTATTTGATCAAATATACGTAGACTCCACAAGATGTTACAAGTTGTCTGCCGGACACTTGAACGCCAACAGGATACAGCCATGATCGGCCTTCCCAATCCGTAAAAAAAAGGCATGATAGGGTAGATTGTTGCGCTTAATATCTTCTTATATCTTTCATAAATGCCTTCTTTCCCAACAACTGAGATCGAGACACGTAGTCCAATAACACCATATGTTCCCATAACAAAGTTCTCTTTTCCATATGTTGGTGGGGAAAGGAAGTTTGAGAATCCGAAAAAGTTTGAAAAGAAAGTCTTTGAAAAGAAAAATGATGACAAGAAGTGTTATAACTGTGGGAATCCTGATCATTTTGCCATTAATGGCACAAAACCTCGTCAGAAGAACTCCGAGTACTATAGATACAAGCTCATGCTGGCAAAACAAGAAGAAGGAGGTATTGCTCTTTTTGCTGAGGATGACAAATGTTTACAACTCACTGATGATGAGACTGAGGAGCTTTCAGTGTGCTTCATTACAAAGATCAAGAGATCAAAGAAGTTAGATGAAGGTTCCACTTGTTCAGAAAATGATGATGAGGTAATCACAATTCCTCGGTATGACCTTAAATGGTATACGGATAGATGTTGATGGTGTACCCTACCCGGAGCTCTACCTCCGTATCAGGTACCTACGGGTAAAACTGAGACATCTATACGAAGCACTGCCTCCGTAAACAGAAATATTCCCGGAGCTCCTAGGTCAAATTACCTAGTCCCGGAGGAATGTGTATACCGTATGGAAAGTATAGGGTCCGCATATCTCGGACACGAGATCATCACAAATCTTCTTAAAAGATAGAAGATATTCTCAAAGTGGAAAAGATTTACTTTAACTCCTTTTCCTCCTCTTCAAGTTTTCTAACCCCTATATATAGGGATGAATTCACGTCCAAGAGCATCATTCGCCTCTTGAGATAAAAAACCCTAAACAACCATGCGTAAAGCGGCCTCTCAGCACTCTTACCGTAAGGGAATCGCCTCTCTAAAATACAAACACCCCCAAACCCTAGGTCAGATCCATAGTGTGATTATTTGATCAAACAAATTGGCGCCATCCGTGGGACCTAATACAGCAACCGAACCCATTGCCGATCGAAAAAAGTTAGATGGCTGACCTCAATTCTGGAGTAAGGGAGATTCGTGGCAACGGCTACGGGCCGCCCTGAGCTTTCCCCGAAGTAGGAACCAAAAGGAAGGGCGTGGAAGACGACGCCATCTTCGAAAATATAGTCTTTGACTTAAAAGGAGCCGATGCGTTCTCAGAAGACCCGCTGGTAATACAAGTCATCGTCCGTGATATCCTAGTCCACAGGGTATACGTAGACGGAGGAAGCGAATGTGATGTTCTTTATGAACATTGTTTTTTGCAGTTCCCTGATCAAGTACGAGGCCTGATGACTTCTGCCAAAACACCTCTGATAGGATTTGCAGGGGAACGGATCTGGCCGATTGGAGAAATCAACCTATCCGTTCAGATCGGCCAGACCCCCACCGTCAGGACGGAGGATCTCGACTTTGTCATAGTAAGGTCGCCCTCCCCCTATAATATGTTATTAGGCAGACCCGCCATGAGGAAGCTAGGAATTGTCGCGTCAACAATCCATTCAATGGTCAAATTTCTGACCCCAGAAGGGGTAGGAACAATAGAGTCCCTCCGCGACACTGGAAGACACGTCCATGGTGTAAAACGCGCCAGAGAAGAGACGAAGGTTATAATCCTAGCAGTAGTAGAGCAGGATAAGGAAGAAGGGATCATGATAAACCCAGCATTCCCGGAGCAGCTAATCTCTATAGGGAAGCAATTCCCAACAGAATTCAAGTTAAAGCTTCGAAAATTGTTAGAAGATAACATGGATGTCTTCGCATGGGAGTACTCCGACATGACGGGAGTCCCTCGGAAAATATCAGTACGAGGCGAAGATATCATAACGGAGCATAGGCTAAACGAACACAAGCACGTAACCCCCGTTTACCAGAAGAAAAGATCTCTGGCAGCAGAAAGAGATCAGGCCGCGTTAAAAGAAGTGGAGGAGCTCTTAAAAGCCGGAATAATAAAAGAGTCAGTATACCCAACATGGGTAGCCAACCCGGTTATGGTAAAGAAAAGCGATGGAGGGTGGTGGATGTGCGTAGACATTACAAACATAAACAAAGCCATTCCAAAAGACTGCTACCCCCTACCCGAGATTGACTGGAAAGTCGAGTCCGTAGCGGACTTTAGGCTAAAGTGCTTTTTAGACGCATATAAAGGATACCACCAGATACAAATGGCCAAAGGCGATGAAGGGAAGACATCGTTCTACACTAGCAAAGGAATATACTGTTACACGAAGATGCCGTTTGGCCTAAAAAATGCAGGGGCAACTTACCAGCGATTGGTCGACAAAGTTTTTCAACATCAGTTAGGTAGAAACTTGGAAGCGTACGTCGACGACATGGTTATCAAAAGCAACAGCGAGGAAGAATTGCTGACAGATATACAGAAAACCTTCAACACCCTAAAGAGCATCAACATGAAGCTTAATGCAAAGAAGTGCTCATTCGGGGTAGAAGAAGGAAAATTCCTGGGGTATTACATCACAAAGAAAGGAATACAAGCCAATCCGTCCAAAGTAAACAAGCTTTCGCAACTGCTCCCACCAACCTCCATAAAGGAAGTACAAAGCCTGAACGGGAAGTTGGCAGCGCTGAGCAGATTCTTGTCCAGGGGAGCGGAAAAACAACTCCCATTCTTCAAGACGCTCAAAGGGTGTATCGACAAGAAAACATTTAAGTGGACCGTCGAAGCTAATGAAGCTTTTGAGGAAATGAAGAAGTATATCGCGGAACTACCAACCTTAACATCCCCCATAGCAGGGGAAACCCTGTACATATATATAGCATTATCCGCGGAATGCGTAAGTTCTGTGTTGCTAGCAGAAAGAGATAAGAAGCAAATACTAATTTATTTCGTCAGCAAAATACTACAAGGAGCGGAAGCACGGTATCCGGAGCTTGAGAAATTAGTCCTGGCATTGGTTCACACCGCCAGAAGACTACGAAGATATTTTCAAGCCCACAACATTGTCGTTTTGACGGACAAACCAATCAAACAAGTGCTGCCCAAACCAGAAAAATTAGGAAGAATGGACAAATGGGCCATTGAACTCGGGGAACATGATATCGAGTTTCGTGCCCGAAGCTCGATGAAAGGACAAGTGTTGGCAGACTTCATCGCGGAAACCCAACACAATAAAGAAACCGGAGCTACAAGCCACTCAAGCACGTTGACCATCACTGAAAAAAAACGACAGCAACGAATGGCAGCTGTACACAGACGGAGCCTCGAGTAAAAGTGGCTCCGGAGCAGGACTAATGTTGATAGGGCCCGATAAGAAGGAATACACGTACGCATTAAGGTTCGAATTCGAAACAACGAACAACGAAGCAGAATACGAAGCACTACTAGCAGGGCTTCGCATAGCAAAAGAAATGAAGGTCCGTCACATTCATGTATACGTGGACTCACAACTGGTAGCAAAACAAGTACAAGGAGAATTCGAAGCAAAGCAGCCGACAATTAAAAAATACCTGGAGAAAGTCCACGAGTTGGTAAATTGCTTCGGATCATTTGAAATAGAGCATATAAGGAGGATCCAGAACCAAAAGGCAGATGCATTAAGCAAGCTGGAATCCCTTACATTCTCACACCTAGCCAAGGATGTCTTAATCGAAGTACTCAAAGATAGGTCAATAAATGAAAAATAGGTGCTAACCGCAATTGCGGAAGACCCCAATAATTGGATGAAGCCTATAAGAGAATACTTGATAAGTGGACTCCTTCCGGAGGATAAAAACGAAGCCAGGAAAATAAGAATTAAAGCACCACAGTTCAAGATCATGGATGGAATATTATATAAAAAGGCCTTTCTGACCCCATGGCTAAGATGTGTAGGGCCAAATGAGGCTAACCTGATAATCACAGACACGCACGAAGGAGTCTGTGGACATCACATCGGCCCAAGGTCAATAGTAGCAAAAATACTAAGGCTCGGCTACTATTGGCTATCCATGCATCAGGACGCATCGGCAATACTATAGGTATGTGTGAATTGCCAACTACACGCAAATGTTAGTAGAATGCCGAAGCAAGATATGACCTCCGTCATCTCCGCATGGCCATTTGCACAATGGGGGATTGATATAGTCGGACCACTGCCATTAGCAGCATCGGGGCACAAATTCTTGGTTGTTGCAATTGACTACTTCACCAAATGGGTAGAAGCAAAGCCGCTGACAGAAATAACAGGGAAAAATATAGAAAAATTTGTCTTCGAACATATCATATGTCGGTTCGGGGTACCACACATAATCATCTCCGATAACGGGAAACAATTCTGGGAAGGCACTTTCCCAGATTTCTGCAGTTGGTTAAAAATTCAACATAACTTCACATCTGTATACCACCCTCAAGGAAACGGAATGGTTGAAGTAACAAACCGAGACTTAGTAAAAGGCATTGAAAAAAGGTTGGGACCCACATGGAAAGGATGGGTAGATGAAATACCTCTGGTACTTTGGGGACTGAGGACCACACCAAAAAGGGGAACAAAAGAAACCCCCTTTAGCTTAGTATATGGGTCCGAAGCAGTCTTGCCAACGGAGCTCCAAGTCTCCACCTGCAGGGTATCCAACCTAGAAACAGAGAATAACGACGAAAATCTCCGAATAAATCTTGACATCTTGGATGAACGAAGGGAGATAGCAGCAATAAGGGCAGCATCCTACAGACAAAAAGTGGAAGGCTACTACAACAAAAGGGTGCGGAAGTCGACCTTCAAACCAGGAGATTACGTGCTCAGGCTCAATAGCCAGAGCAAGGAAGAGGAAAAAGGCAAACTCAGCCAAACATGGGAAGGACCATATAAAGTGGCTCAAGCTTACGGAAACGGAGCCTATGACTTGGTCGACATGGAAGATAAGTCAGTCGGACGATCATGGAATGCAACCAATCTCCGACGGTTTTACCACTAAGTAAGACAGAGCTCCGAAAATATGTATTAATCATTTTGGAGCAAGTCTTTAATAAAATAAGAATTAAGCGAACAGGGTCGCAACCTTTCGCAAATATAATTATGAGTACGTACAAGTAATTAAAACTATATATAATAAAGTTGGAGTAAGAGGACGCTCATTAAATCCAACATAACCACGGCAAAAATCTTAAAATATAGATATAAGCCCGGTTAAAACTCAAGCATCACGATAAAAGTCTTTAGCAATAAAGATAAAATCAAAGTGCAGAGAGTATAACAAACCAAGATCAAATTGTTCACGAAACAATACACAAATCCAGTAGTCAAATTCTGTCATGAATTAGGAGGAGGTACGAGGTTTCTTCTGTAGCAGATCTTCAACAGTGGCGGAGTCATTAGCAGAGATCTCCTTCACAAAAGGGAAATCTGCATTTGCAAGGGCATCTTCAGCTGCTGCCACTTTCTCCGAAGATTGGTCCACAAAGTCTGGGGCAAGAATGATCTGTCCATCCCTCGCTAGCTGGCTCAACACAGATGCCCTCTCCTGAGCACGGTTGGCATTCACAACCTCCGCCAGCAGCACACCAGCCTCTTCACTCCTTATCAGTTCTGCACAAACATATGGGATGACCTCAGACACAATCCTCTTGGATTTCAACTCAGCAGCAGCAGTCTCTTGGCGGGCTTCCTGCAATTGGGCCTCAAGCTCAGCAATTCGGGCATCCTTATCATCAATAGCCTTTTTACTTGCCTCGCAGAACGACCCCATATTGTTAATTCTTGCCTGAGTACTCTGCAACTGCCGCGCAAAAATAGAACACTGCTCCCTTTGCTCCGCCATTTGCCTCCTCGAAGAAAGAAGATCATTCTGCAAACGAGTAATAAAGAACTCCTCACCATGACAAGAATCGCAGACAGAAGATCCCTCTCCACGACGTTGACTCCTCAAATTTGCCAGTCGTCCCTCCATATCCGCATGCTGCTGAACCAAAAGCCGATGCCGAGCACTCACAACTGTTCCAACAATAGTGCTCATATAAAGGAGTTGATCGTAAGAAGCATGCAGATTCCCGACATCCAAAGCCATCAGCTCTCGAACCCACTCATCAGGAACAAATCGGAGCAGAATATCCTCTACCACATCAGGACCAGGAACATCTACCAAAAAAAAGAGAAAAAAGAAATAAGTATGCTACATACAGAGGATATCATAAGTGACACACGACCTCAAAGATACTCACTCAGACTTATATCTTCAGGATTAAGTTCACCTAATAGCATCGTATCAAAAATGGATTGCGGCTTTGCCTTTTTCGATGCTTTGGGAGCCGACTTTGACGAAGACTTCCTATTCTTAGAAGGAGTTGAAGTCGATGGAACTTCCTTTTCAACAACGACAACCTCCTGCTCCACAGGCTCTTTAGACAACAAATTTGTAGAAATTACGGACAACTTGGGTTGACACTCCAGCAGAGGACCCTTCACAAATTGAGCCAATGTAACCTCTGCAGAACGTTTTTTCACGCATATTAGGCAACAACAATAAAAATAAGCAGTTGAGGCAAACGAATACCAAATTTACCTACCATTTCCTTCAACAAGAATCCTGGTATCTACTGCTTCAGGCCACTGCTTCAGAATACCGGCTTGGTGCAACACAACATCGGGATAACGGTCCAACTTAATGGGATTCTCAATAAGTTGCTGATACAGGGGCAACTCAAGTGCCTATGCGTGTGCTGGCTCCTTGAACTTTGTTGGCTTTTCACAAGGCAACAACACAGAGTATGTCTCGGGAATTACTGAAGACTCAACAAACACAAACTCGTTCTTCCACCCCCTCACATCAGTGCTACCAGGAAGAAAACAATCGACCTTGGGTTTCTTCTGAATTGTAACCCAATCGCCGGCGTCGCACAAATCAAAAAAGGCAGAAAACAAATCTACAGTCGCCTCACCACCATACGCACAACAAAGAATTTCAAAACCAATAATATGGACAACACCGTTGGGATGCATAAAGGAGAACAGACAGTTATAGTGGCTAAGGACATCAAGAAAGAAAGGGGAAAGCGGAAACCTCATATTCCCTCGGGTAACATGGGCGACATACAGACCCACAAAACCCTAAGGGGGATTCGCAACAGTTTGCCCAGGAGACGGCAATTGAACCGCCTTATCTAAATTTGGCAAATAGGTGGTGCTAAACCACCCTAACACCGTGGGGGTAACAACGGAGGAAAGATCACCACATCCTACTTTTGCCATTTCTAAAATCAACTAAAGGAAGAAATTGAAAGAAATACGGCTGACCTGGAGATTTCGACAAATTAGGGCAGAGAGAATGAAGCGATTGGGGAAATGACCGGATCAGATCAACAGGTAAAAACAAGGTATTCCCCCTTCCTATTTTATTTTCATTTTTAACCCTCGAAATTTTAGAGTCTAACAAAACAGCCAGTCGCTGTCTATTTAATTAGACTGGGGGCTTGATGATGTACCCTACCCGGAGCTCTACCTCCGTATTAGGTACCTACGGGTAAAACTGAGACATCTATACGAAGCACTGCCTCCGTAAACAAAAATATTCCCGGAGCTCCTAGGTCAAATTACCTAGTCCCGGAGGAATGTGTATACCGTATGGAAAGTATAGGGTCCGCATATCTCGGACACGAGATCATCACAAATTTTCTTAAAAGATAGAAGATAATCTCAAAGAGGAAAAGATTTACTTTAACTCCTTTTCCTCCTCTTCAAGTTTTCTAACCCCTATATATAGGGATGAATTCACGTCCAAGAGCATCATTCGCCTCTTGAGATAAAAAACCCTAAACAACCAGGCGTAAAGCGGCCTCTCAGCCCTCTTACCGTAAGGGAATCGCCTCTCTAAAATACAAACACCCCCAAACCATAGGTCGGAGCCATAGTGTGATTATTTGATCAAACAGATGTACTGAAGCTTTAAACTCAAATAAATCTTTGAAAAAACAAGTTTCAAAACTTATAGAAGATTTAAAAGTCAAAGAAATTATTTTACATGAGTTTCATATTAAATGTGATTCGCTTCAAAAAGATTTTGATGAACTAAAATCAAATAAAGCTTCAGTTTCATTTACTCCAACCTCTGAGGCAACTTGAAAAACAAGAATTTGAGACCAAAGTTTTTGAACTAAACAAAGTCATCAAAGAGGTGCAACTTGAAAAGACCAATGAGATGCATAGAGCAAAAGCTTTGTCGGATGATCTTGAAGTTTTAAGACTAAAATTAGAAGAACATAAACCTGATTTTAAAATATTTGAAGACAAAATTTCTAATTTAAATTATGCTTGTTGTATAAAAGATTCTTATAATAAAAAACTTGATAAGAAAAATGATGAGCTTAAAGAAGAAGTCAAATTTTATCAATAAAAGTTGTATAAGATCAATCGGTCATATCAACAAATCTTTTTTAAACAGGCTGATAGTGCACCGAACCGCGTCGCGTGGTTTTTTGGGTCAAAGGTAATTTGAAGAAAAACCCTAAAGGGTTTTTAGGCTTTGCTGGCGATTCCCCAAAGGTAGGAACGGTGTTCCTTTACGCTAACGAAGGTGGGTTGAAGTGGTAGTCGAATTGTATTCGACTTTAGGGTTTATTTAGGGTTTCGATCAGTGATCGTGTATGTGTGTGCGTTCGATATTGTATATCGAATATATGTATCATATGTAACGTGAAGGAGTCCTCCTCCTTTTATAGGAGGAGTTTCCTTGGAGGAGAAGGTTAGGGTTTTCTTTATTCCTTCTTCGATACAAACTCCTATTGTCATGTTTATCCGATCTAGTTTCCTTAGGAGGATATCCTAGAATATTCCGGACTAGGCAAGAGATTGTATTTTATCTTTGGAAAGGATTTATATTAATCCTTTAGCCTTTCGTCCGAGTTAAGCACCTTCGTGCTTGTGTCCTTCGTAGATATACTTCGTTGTGATGTCCTTCGTATAGTAACTTGGAGGGGTACATCGTGAAGCCCCCTAGTCTAATATTATAGACTGCTAGGCATATGATTTTAGACTATGCTTGTACCTTCTCTTATCAATTCCATCCTCGAGTTATGCAATTCTTCTTTATAATCTTCGAGTTGTATCCTTCGTCCATCATGTATTAAAGGAAAGTTTTCTTCGGAGGACTATATGTGCATTTTCTTTAATTATGAGGGGGCGAAGGCCGGTGACTCTTTCTACGAGGGTGGGAATGAAAATTTATATGGGTAGGTAGTTGAATGCTTTTAATTTCGACAAGTGGGCGGTTGTTTTTTGCTTTGGGAAACGTACGTCATAATTTTTATAAACACTTCTCCGCCTACTTTATTTTCTTTCCCTCCATTATTATTCGTTTCTTCCGCTTATTCATTCGATTGATCCAGCCATCTTTTTAGGTATTATCCTTGTTCTTCCCCTTTGTTTAATATTGTAATGGATAAGATAGGTATTAAATCGACTTTCTCTTCCATCACCGTTGATCAACTTAGGGGTTTGTAGAAAAATACTTTCCACGTAAAATTAGGGCTTTTCGATTGCCTGGGAAAAAGCAGAGCATAGTGTCTCCTCCCGATGGCTATGTTGGTATATACCTAGATTCCTTCGTGTTTGGTAATGTTAGGTATCCATTTTCTCCCTTTTTCCTTAGCGTGCTTTGTCATTATGGACATCATTTGTTGCGATGGCATCCCCATGGTCATGGGAAAATTATGGCCTTTGAAATTATGTGTCGAGCATATGGGGGTGAGCCAACTGTTGATTTGTTTAGGAGGTTTGCAAACATCTGTGATACTGGTGATTAGGTTACTATTCAGAACAGACCGAACAATGCTGGTTGTTTTGAATAAGGAGGAGTAACCATCAGGGACTGGAAGGACCGTTTTGTTTTTATGAGTAACACACTGATCCCCGATGTGTTTGGCATTTTGGTAGATAGGGGGATAATAGGGAATGTGACCCATCTGAGGAAGATTCAGGTCCTCTATTTAGGAAAATCCTTGAAAATCGTCTAGTTGTGTTAGCATACCCTGATAGTATTCTATTCAAAGCGGGAGTTATAGATGTTTTGCCAGCTGGGGAAGAAGAGATGGATGATAAGCATTTGCTTTATTACGTTTGTCTCTTGCATCTTTGTTCTGCTTTAGCTGATTTCTTTCTCCTTCTTTTATTCGTAGATATGAGTTTCATGGACTTTGTAAAGAAAGGTGGTCAAGATGTTGTGCAGTCTTCTGGCGAAGCTATTGCTGGATCCCCACCCATGCCTTCTGTTATACCAAGCATGAGCCATGCTGAAGGGCTTGAATCTTCTCCTTCCAAGGGGGTTGATCCTTCTGGAGAAGGATCCCCTTCTATTGTGGTCGAGGAGGATGATGATGTGGAGATTACCGGTGTGAAGGCAAGTGATTGGAAGGCTCCTGAGGTTGGTATTGCTTCACATCTCCGGAAGAGGAAAGATACTGTTTCACCTTCGGGTCCTTCATTGAAGAAAAAGAAGGCTAAGTTGAAAGGTATATATCTTTTATTCTTCTTTCCTTCTTTTATCAGTTTTTTATTGTTATCTTGATTCTTATTTTCTTTTGTTTTCTCTTTACTTTTGCTTGCTTATGTGCAGCTTATGCCATTTTTGATCGTGCAGATGATGCTCCCCCGCAGGTCTTATGATGATGAAGATGATGTTTCTCTTGACTCTCTTCGTGGCATGAGTGATTTGGGCTTTATTAAGTCATATCACAAGCATGCACAATGTCAGAGCAAGATGAATATTGTTGTGGAGGAGCGTTTGCAGTCGGTATGTTCTTGTACTGAGGAATTGTTGAAGCAATTAGAGGAGAAGAATCAAGAATGTGAGAAATTGAAGAAGTCTGATGAGGAGGTTAAGAGCCAAGTAAGTGAGATCTCGGCGTTGGAGAGAAAACTGAGGGAGGCTAAGGTTGGTTGCAAGATCAGGGAGGATGAGATTGCTGAATTGAAGCGGAAATTGACCAACTCTGTCTTGAACCTTGTAGCCGAGCGGACCTATCCTGGTCTTGACTTCGTAGCCCTGATGCGGACCTGTCCTGGTCTTGACCTCGTAGCCCTGATGCGGACCTGTCCTGGTCTTGACCTCGTAGCCCTGATGCGGACCTGTCCTGGTCTTGACCTCGTAGCCCTGATGCGGACCTGTCCTGGTCTTGACCTCGTAGCCCTGATGCGGACCTGTCCTGGTCTTGACCTCGTAGCCCTGATGCGGACCTGTCCTGGTCTTGACCTCGTAGCCCTGATGCGGACCTGTCCTGGTCTTGACCTCGTAGCCCTGATGCGGACCTGTCCTGGTCTTGACCTCGTAGCCCTGATGCGGACCTGTCCTGGTCTTGACCTCGTAGCCCTGATGCGGACCTGTCCTGGTCTTGACCTCGTAGCCCTGATGCGGACCTGTCCTGGTCTTGACCTCGTAGCCCTGATGCGGACCTGTCCTGGTCTTGACCTCGTAGCCCTGATGCGGACCTGTCCTGGTCTTGACCTCGTAGCCCTGATGCGGACCTGTCCTGGTCTTGACCTCGTAGCCCTGATGCGGACCTGTCCTGGTCTTGACCTCGTAGCCCTGATGCGGACCTGTCCTGGTCTTGACCTCGTAGCCCTGATGCGGACCTGTCCTGGTCTTGACCTCGTAGCCCTGATGCGGACCTGTCCTGGTCTTGACCTCGTAGCCCTGATGCGGACCTGTCCTGGTCTTGACCTCGTAGCCCTGATGCGGACCTGTCCTGGTCTTGACCTCGTAGCCCTGATGCGGACCTGTCCTGGTCTTGACCTCGTAGCCCTGATGCGGACCTGTCCTGGTCTTGACCTCGTAGCCCTGATGCGGACCTGTCCTGGTCTTGACCTCGTAGCCCTGATGCGGACCTGTCCTGGTCTTGACCTCGTAGCCCTGATGCGGACCTGTCCTGGTCTTGACCTCGTAGCCCTGATGCGGACCTGTCCTGGTCTTGACCTCGTAGCCCTGATGCGGACCTGTCCTGGTCTTGACCTCGTAGCCCTGATGCGGACCTGTCCTGGTCTTGACCTCGTAGCCCTGATGCGGACCTGTCCTGGTCTTGACCTCGTAGCCCTGATGCGGACCTGTCCTGGTCTTGACCTCGTAGCCCTGATGCGGACCTGTCCTGGTCTTGACCTCGTAGCCCTGATGCGGACCTGTCCTGGTCTTGACCTCGTAGCCCTGATGCGGACCTGTCCTGGTCTTGACCTCGTAGCCCTGATGCGGACCTGTCCTGGTCTTGACCTCGTAGCCCTGATGCGGACCTGTCCTGGTCTTGACCTCGTAGCCCTGATGCGGACCTGTCCTGGTCTTGACCTCGTAGCCCTGATGCGGACCTGTCCTGGTCTTGACCTCGTAGCCCTGATGCGGACCTGTCCTGGTCTTGACCTCGTAGCCCTGATGCGGACCTGTCCTGGTCTTGACCTCGTAGCCCTGATGCGGACCTGTCCTGGTCTTGACCTCGTAGCCCTGATGCGGACCTGTCCTGGTCTTGACCTCGTAGCCCTGATGCGGACCTGTCCTGGTCTTGACCTCGTAGCCCTGATGCGGACCTGTCCTGGTCTTGACCTCGTAGCCCTGATGCGGACCTGTCCTGGTCTTGACCTCGTAGCCCTGATGCGGACCTGTCCTGGTCTTGACCTCGTAGCCCTGATGCGGACCTGTCCTGGTCTTGACCTCGTAGCCCTGATGCGGACCTGTCCTGGTCTTGACCTCGTAGCCCTGATGCGGACCTGTCCTGGTCTTGACCTCGTAGCCCTGATGCGGACCTGTCCTGGTCTTGACCTCGTAGCCCTGATGCGGACCTGTCCTGGTCTTGACCTCGTAGCCCTGATGCGGACCTGTCCTGGTCTTGACCTCGTAGCCCTGATGCGGACCTGTCCTGGTCTTGACCTCGTAGCCCTGATGCGGACCTGTCCTGGTCTTGACCTCGTAGCCCTGATGCGGACCTGTCCTGGTCTTGACCTCGTAGCCCTGATGCGGACCTGTCCTGGTCTTGACCTCATAGCCCTGATGCGGACCTGTCCTGGTCTTGACCTCGTAGCCCTGGTGCTATCAGTTTGGGTACATCATCGTGAGTCCGCTTGTGTATTCCACGATCCGTCAGTACCGGCTTCCTTCCTATTTTTTCCGGGTTACTTGTGTTTGTAATGACTCCTCCATATATCTCGTCTTTTAAGGAGGCACTCCCAGAGTCTTGTGAGATTTTCTGATTCGTATGCGTTGGCTTGGGTTTCCGGGATTGAGAATATAAAACGATGGGTACAAGTTCGTTCAAGCTTCGATCCCGTGACGTAAGCATAAGGTGCTCCTGGTTCCGTTCTCGTGAACCCGGTGTCCTTTCGGGAGATTGTTAAACCATTCTCTAGCATCACTCTTGAGTACCCAACCGAATAGCTACTGGGTCATTCCATTGTTGCATAGCTGCCGCTCCTCTGAATAATTGTAGGAAGTCGTCGGGATCAGTTTTCCCTTCGTATGTTCCTAGGTGGGATGGGCACTTCATATTCTTAGGTAATGGGTAGTTTTGTATCCATTCAACTAAGAGTGAGGCATTGGATTCATCTTCGAGGGGAAAAAGTTGTTCTTGATTCATGCTTACTCCTCCCGTGTTAAGTGTTGCTGCTGGAGTAATGTTGGTTTCCCATGGATATCCTCCATAATGTGTGTACCATGAAGGGTAGAACGGGTGAGTTCCCAATCCGGCCATTGCATGTGAAGTTTGGGGCTCGGAGAGTTGGGGTTGAGCCATTGGATAGCTTTGAGAGTATCCCGAAGGTCTTGAGCCGTACCTTGGAGGCATCGGAGGTGGCATTCCCCAGTATGGGTAATAATCGAAAGGATAAGGGATTCCTCGGGGGGTGGTTATCGTAGAATCCGTTACGATAGGAGCTCCGAGAATGTTCCTATTTCCTACTTCGGACCTTGGGATCCTTGTTAGATCAGGGACATTAAAGTTTGCACTGTCTATGAATTCCTGAGCCCTTCGTTGCGCCTGGGGAGTGACTTCTGGGCTTTGGGGGTTACGTGCATTATTCCCTGTCGCTCTTCCATCTGGGTCTTCAACCTCCCATTCTTCATCAGTTTCACTTTCGAAATTTAGTGTTATCCTTGTCCCCCGTTGCCTGTTGATATATCTCAGGGCTTCCTCAAGCAACACTCTGCTTCTTAAGAGTTGTTCTTCGTTAATTGGCTCTGACTGCCTTGAAGATTCCGCTCTGTTGTTTCGCCTTTGGTATTGCATGGAGGGTTCGGGGCGGTAAGTGTGATTTAAGCTGAACGGCGAATGGGAGGCCGCCGCAAACTCGGGTTGGCACTGGGTTCCCATCTGCTATTGTGCTGAATGATGGGGATGAAATTCCAACCCCCTGGGACGTGGCCGCACTGATTGGAGTTTCTGGGCCTGCGCTCGACATGGTTTAGTGAATCAATGTAGTGGTTTAACGGTGGGTTTTTTTTTTGATCTGTCCCACGGATGGCGCCAAATGATTGTGCACCGAACTGCGTCGAGTGGTTTTTTGGGTCGAAGGTAATTTGAAGAAAATCCCTAAAGGGTTTTTAGGCTTTGCTGGCGATTCCCCGAAGGTAGGAACGGTGTTCCTTTACGCCAACGAAGGTGGGTTGAAGTGGTAGTCGAATTGTATTCGACTTTGGGGTTTATTTAGGGTTTCGATCGGTGATCGTGTATGTGTGTGCGTTCGATATTGTATATCGAATATATGTATCATATGTAACGTGAAGGAGTCCTCCTTCTTTTATAGGAGGAGTTTCCTTGGAGGAGAAGGTTATGGTTTTCTCTATTCCTTCTTCGATACAAACTCCTATTGCCATGTTTATCCGATCTAGTTTCCTTAGGAGGATATCCTAGAATATTCCGGACTAGGCAAGAGATTGTATTTTATCTTTGGAAAGGATTTATATTAATCCTTTAGCCTTTCGTCCGAGTTAAGCACCTTCATGCTTGTGTCCTTCGTAGATATACTTCGTTGTGATGTCCTTCGTATAGTAACTCGGAGGGGTACATCGTCACAGGCCAAGAAATTTTGAAATGAATTCACTCAAGGGTTGGGTTATGTGAGTCCGAAGTATTTGCACAAAGCACAACAAGAGGTTCCACCTTTGTATGATGCCACTCACATGAAATATGGCATGCTCACTCAGTTTATCAGACCAAGTGACAGTGATTATGAGGCAGATGATTATCTAGAAAGAAATCCAAAGTTTTATTTCAACAATGAACTAATCAATGGAACATATGATTTTCTAAGTCTTCCTCCCGTTCGAAATAGAAAACCTCATTCGGTTGAAACCGTTGAAATTGGCGAATGTTTTACTAAAAAACCCTAACCAAACTCCACCTTCAGCCATCACATATTTACATCATCCAATGGACAGATCTAGATCCAATAGGAAGTTGAGTCTGTATGTTTCTTATGATAGGGGTTTATACCTTTTAGATCACAATAATAGGTTAACATCTAAATTCGAGTTAAATTATCCAATCTGTGTAATGCACCAGGGGAATAATGCAAAAAATTACATAGGGGCGCGTGAGGACAAGAATGGGATGGGAAAACTTGAGATTTACCATTGCAAACCCCGTGAGGACAACCCTGTTTTGACTTTCCCCGATAATCGCTTTGAAAATTATCTCTATCTTCATTTTGGGCCAAAAGCCGCATGCACTACTTCTGAACACGATCAAAGGTTTCAAGATACATATCTTAGCCTCGAAATCAAGGATGTAAGACAACTGATGGGGGGCTCTGATTAGACCCTAGATTGGGCCGTCTGAAGGCATATTTTATTGAAAATGATGATGATGATGATAGAATCAAAAGAGAGATAAATGTGTATTAAAAGCTAACCCAGAAACATTCATTCAGATGTGCTTAGAAATGGGATCATATCATTTCTCAGATGGTTCTCACATGAATGATTTAGGTTTTGGTGGGCAATTTCATTTCACAGAAAAAAGTTAAATCATTCATGTGGGAAACGTCTGAGAAATGATAGGATCCCATTTCTAAGCACATCTGAATGAATGTTTTCGGGTTAGCTTTTAATACACATTTATCTCTCTTTTGATTCTATCATCATCATCATCATTTTCAGATGGTTCTCACATGAATGATTTAGGTTTTGGTGGGCAATTTCATTTCACAGAAAAAAGTTAAATCATTCATGTGGGAAACGTCTGAGAAATGATATGATCCCATTTCTAAGCACATCTGAATGAATGTTTCTGGGTTAGCTTGTAATACACATTTATCTCTCTTTTGATTATATCATCATCATCATCATCATCATCATCATCATCATCATCATCATCATCATCATCATTTTCAAAAAATATGCCTTCAGACGGCCCAATCTAGGGTCTAATCAGAGCCCCCCATCAGTTGTCTTACATCCTTGATTTCGAGGCTAAGATATGTATCTTGAAACCTTTGATCGTGTTCAGAAGTAGTGTATGCGGCTTTTGGCCCAAAATGAAGATCAAGATAATTTTCAAAGCGATTATCGGGGATATTCAAAACAGGGTTGTCCTCACGGGGTTTGCAATGGTAAATCTCAAGTTTTCCCATCCCATTCTTGTCCTCACGCGCCCCTATGTAATTTTTTGCATTATTCCCCTGGTGCATTACACAGATTGGATAATTTAACTCGAATTTAGATGTTAACCTATTATTGTGATCTAAAAGGTATAAACCCCTATCATAAGAAACATACAGACTCAACTTCCTATTGGATCTAGATCTGTCCGTTGGATGATGTAAATATGTGATGGCTGAAGGTGGAGTTTGGTTAGGGTTTTTCAGTAAAACATTCGCCAATTTCAACAATTTCAACCGAATGAGGTTTTCTATTTCGAACGGGAGGAAGACTTAGAAAATCATATGTTCCATTGATTAGTTCATTGTTGAAATAAAACTTTGGATTTCTTTCTAGATAATCATCTGCCTCATAATCACTGTCACTTGGTCTGATAAACTGAGTGAGCCATATTTCATGTGAGTGGCATCATACAAAGATGGAACCTCTTGTTGTGCTTTGTGCAAATACTTTGGACTCACATAACCCAACCCTTGAGTGAATTCAAATTCAAAATTTCTTGGCATGTTAAAAAAAGATTTGTTGATATGACCGATTGATCTTATACACCTTTTCTTGATAAAATTTGACTTCTTCTTTAAGCTCATCATTTTTCTTATCAAGTTTTTTATTATAAGAATCTTTTATACAACAAGCATAACTTAAATCAGAAATTTTGTACTCAAATTCTTTAAAACCAGGTTTAGGTTTTGACGCGGGCCCAAAACCGTCGTCAGAAAAGTCAACGGGTCACGGTCAATAAATTAGGGAAGTGGAAATGAAATGAAATGATGGAAAGTCAATAATTGACCAAATACAAAGGTATATGGCAAATATGACTCGGATGTCGACAAGGAGGTGGTGAATTGAAAACTTAGGTGAACTATTTGAAATTTGAAAATGAATTTTGTTAATTAAAAGAAAGTTTTGAAAGGTGATTTTTAAACTAAAGAAAAACATAAAATGAAAATGACAACTAAACTAAACTAAGCAAATAAACAAACAAAATAAACAAGCAATCAAATATCAACATATATGTTCACTTAGACATGTTTTCCCCTATCGTGCAATGGTCATGGTTGATTTAAATAGACAATGAAACCGGGTTGACAAACACTTGTTTATGGGACTTGACATTTGCTTGAGCAACAGCGTGACACAAACATCTAAAACAATTGCCTAGACGGTCATCTACGACAAAAGACTCAAACGTTGAAATCACTAGAAACGATGGACATGAGTATTGCGGTCACAAGTATTCCCCACTCCCACCGTTTGGCATTAAAAACGACTCAAGAGACTTAAATCAAAATACAAGTGGTGTCCCTTTATGTACCCAATCCAAGCTAACAAGTTATAAAAACATTTAGACGGTCATCTTTTAATGCAAATACAACATATTAATTTATGAATCTTATTTGACCAATTGACTCCAAAGGCAACATATGATTTTACGTTCATAAACACCATGGTGAAAAATCACCAACATATAAGTTCAATCAAACGGTCATTTGCAAAGCACTAATACATGTCATGTTAACCAAATTTATCAATTAATCAAAGTTTGACCCTAGAAAGTCAAAACCCACAAATAAATGTTTATCAACCAATCAACCATAAACAATCAAGAGAAAAACATTATATTGTTTAAGCAAACATATAAGAATCACTACTCCATATCATTAACACAAACAATCAAATACACACATAGACATATGCAAATCATGTTTATAATAGTGAAAATAAGAGTAGAAATTACAACCCACAAATAAATGTTTATCAACCAATCAACCATAAACAATCAAGAGAAAAACATTATATTGTTTAAGCAAACATATAAGAATCACTACTCCATATCATTAACACAAACAATCAAATACACACATAGACATATGCAAATCATGTTTATAATAGTGAAAATAAGAGTAGAAATTACAACCCACAAATAAATGTTTATCAACCAATCAACCATAAACAATCAAGAGAAAAACATTATATTGTTTAAGCAAACATATAAGAATCACTACTCCATATCATTAACACAAACAATCAAATACACACATAGACATATGCAAATCATGTTTATAATAGTGAAAATAAGAGTAGAAATTACAACCCACAAATAAATGTTTATCAACCAATCAACCATAAACAATCAAGAGAAAAACATTATATTGTTTAAGCAAACATATAAGAATCACTACTCCATATCATTAACACAAACAATCAAATACACACATAGACATATGCAAATCATGTTTATAATAGTGAAAATAAGAGTAGAAATTACAACCCACAAATAAATGTTTATCAACCAATCAACCATAAACAATCAAGAGAAAAACATTATATTGTTTAAGCAAACATATAAGAATCACTACTCCATATCATTAACACAAACAATCAAATACACACATAGACATATGCAAATCATGTTTATAATAGTGAAAATAAGAGTAGAAATTACAACCCACAAATAAATGTTTATCAACCAATCAACCATAAACAATCAAGAGAAAAACATTATATTGTTTAAGCAAACATATAAGAATCACTACTCCATATCATTAACACAAACAATCAAATACACACATAGACATATGCAAATCATGTTTATAATAGTGAAAATAAGAGTAGAAATTACAACCCACAAATAAATGTTTATCAACCAATCAACCATAAACAATCAAGAGAAAAACATTATATTGTTTAAGCAAACATATAAGAATCACTACTCCATATCATTAACACAAACAATCAAATACACACATAGACATATGCAAATCATGTTTATAATAGTGAAAATAAGAGTAGAAATTACAACCCACAAATAAATGTTTATCAACCAATCAACCATAAACAATCAAGAGAAAAACATTATATTGTTTAAGCAAACATATAAGAATCACTACTCCATATCATTAACACAAACAATCAAATACACACATAGACATATGCAAATCATGTTTATAATAGTGAAAATAAGAGTAGAAATTACAACCCACAAATAAATGTTTATCAACCAATCAACCATAAACAATCAAGAGAAAAACATTATATTGTTTAAGCAAACATATAAGAATCACTACTCCATATCATTAACACAAACAATCAAATACACACATAGACATATGCAAATCATGTTTATAATAGTGAAAATAAGAGTAGAAATTACAACCCACAAATAGAAAACAATGGATGGATGGATGATAAAGCAACTATCTTCAATCTTCAACCCCAGCAAAAAGCCCTAAATCTTCCAATCAAAGTGTCACTCTTTAATTTTAGGATAAGGAAAATGGTGGGTTTAGATTTAGGATAGAGATGGTGGTGGTGATGGATGATAATGATATGGGTTTTCTAGATGTGTGGGTGTTGATAATGATGAAAAGAAGAAAAGAAAATAAAAATGTGGAGCTGCTGCTGTGTGTTGTTCTTTGATATTATGCAGCCCCCTTTCTAAATCTGCTGCTTCCTTTAGTTATATACCAAAAATGTTTCTCTCATGATGATAATAATAATAAAAAAATGTTTCCTTATACCTTCTCAAATGTCATGACCAAAGTTCGAAGTTCGTTCGTGTTCGTTCGTTTAGTTAAACGAACGAACATGAACACAGCTCTCGTTCGTTCAATTATGTTCGTGAACGTTCGATAATATGTTCGTGAACAATGTTCGTGAACGATGTTCGTGAACATCCGTTCATTTATGTTCATGAACATCCATTCGTTTATGTTCGTGAACATTGTATTTGCTATATATACTAGTATTAATATTAACATTA
>CM067173.1:69046110-69117908 GCA_034093135.1 Erigeron breviscapus
TTTCGTTCTATTTAATTATGTTTATCTATTTTAGTTTGCTATATTTGCATGCATGTTAGGTCCTTGGCTTTGTGTAACATCCTAAACTTTTCTATCTTCGACTTCGATTTTGACCGTTAGTTGACTTTGACGCCCTTAGTTGCTTAAATGCTTAGGTAATTAACTATTGAAGCTTGGATAATAAACGTGATGCTTTAATTCGTTATTAATGATCATAATATGTTATTTGAGTATTTGGTTAGTTGTTAGAGTGCTCGTTTGGTCGGTTGAGTTCCCGTTCGTTAGTTTGAGCCTTAACAGTCGTTAAATTTAAGTTAGGGGCACTTTAGTAATTTGGCAAAGGTGTGGACGGTTTTGAGGGGGATTAGGCAGCCCTAATCCCTCATTTTCTCCAGGAATTAGTGTGTGTTTTGAAGGTGTGCCTCCCTTTACCTCTTTGTCTTAATTTCATTGATTTTGGGTTGATTCGGGTGGCTTAAACGCTAGTATATCGAATCGTTGATCATCTTTAAGGTAAGGATTGTAATCCCTACTGATTTTTGGTCATATTCATCTATTCAATTCGTTCATATCTGGTCTTGATCGATTGTATGTGTTTCGTTGTTAGAATCGGTGATTTCGGGTCTACCGGTAACCGTTATTGCAATCTTTTGGTGTGTTTTGGATTCCTCCAGGTATGGACATGTTATTGATGATGATTTTATGATTCAATAGAGTCCTTTTATGTATCACATCTGATCTTGATCATGGGAGGGTGTTTGTTGATTGAATTCGCTCGTTTTCGTCGATTCGGTGACCTAAAATGTTAACCGTTGTCTTGCAAATCAATCGGGGAGTAATTGATGATTTCATTGCATCAATATACCCTTAATCTACTGTATTTTAGGGTTCAAAAGTCGTGGTGGTGGTTTGGGGTTGTTTGGTAATCGTTTGAGTGATGTTTAGAAACAAAAAAAGGGTTTTTGGTCGTTTCTCAGTAGGGTGCGGCGCACCAGGTGATGGAGTACGGCGCACTTAGTGTTGCCGAGACGGGGTGTTGCAAGAAGGTGCGACACACCTCTAGTGGTGTGATGTAGGGGTGTGGCGCACCTGGATTTTAGGTGCGACACACCTTGTGCTGATTTGTATGTTTGGGTTTGTTTGATGCTCATTTCAATTGTGTTTTCATTCTAGGTTGTCGAGAACACATTCCAAGCATAGTAAACGTTTGTTTAATGGTTAAGAAGCTTTGAAAGGTAAGATAACTACCTTTTGACACGAGGATCACAATGAGAACTTAGTTTTCATAATTAATGATGGTTAAAGCCCTTTTCATACGCTTGTTAAGTTATGGGAACTTCGGGAGGGCTTATGGTTGATTTTATGCATGCTATGCCTTAGTTAACTTTAGTTATTAATGTAATGCATGCTTTAGCTTGTGATGATTGATATGTTTGACTCGATTGCATGCTGTTGATATATTGCTATGGTTGGTTTGGTTGATTGAGTTTGTGATTGCATGCTTGATGTTTGATTGGCCTATACATGTAGTACACTAGACTCATGTAGGATTGTCATGATTCACGGTTGCACGATAGGGGCCCTAAAATGATGAGATTGAAATGATTGATAAAACTATGCGATTGAAACGGTTGATAAATCCTTAAGGTAAATACGGTTGATAATACTCGAGTATAAACTTATGGTTGAAAAGTGTTAAGCTTAACCCATGCTAGTCCCGGGAGGGGCTGGTGTGCTACGGTTGGTCGGACGGGGTAGTCATGATGCCCCTTACGACATGGTCACGATTGCTTGAGTTTGCCGGGTGGTTAGGACCGATCACCATGCTTTGCTAAACGGCTTGCTCCTGGATTTGGTTATGCCTATCCTTAACGACGCCGATGGACCCCGAAAGGATTACCCATCATGTCGGGTGCAAGGTTCCTTGAAAGGTCGAATGACCGCCTATGCACAACCCGCGATTGATTTACTTATGTGACGCAAGTCACTACTTAACGATTGAAAATGGCATAACCTATGATTGATGATTTAGATTGAAATTGAGATTGATAATGATGATTGATGAGATGATTGAGGTTGCTAGGCACATGTAGGAATGATATCATCCTATTGTGTTATTCGATTAATATGATGATTGATATATGCTTGACATGTGATGACGATTGCTATATGCTTGACATGCGTATGAAACTTATAAGATTGATTTAATTGGCAACCTTTTTATACAACATGTGGTTATCTTACTCGGCTTTTTAAGCTGACACTTGTTTTGTTGAAAATGTTATGTCTCCTCAGGTTGATCATTGAAGCTTGTTTAGAGTGAGACATGGGTACATGCTATGACGAAGACTAATTGTTGCCATAGTTTTGCCTCATTTACCTAGACGTTTATTTATTATGTCGATTGAGACTTTATTGTCATTTTGTTGTTTATGGATTTCTTGAATTGTCGTTGTGATGCAATAAGTAACACCAAAACTATGGTTGACATTTCCGTTAGGAAATGATGATGTTTTAAAAGGGACCTTTCCGCATTAAATGATTGTTTTATCTAAAAAAATTTGAAATCCATATTTTTATAATGTTGGGTGTTACAAGTTGGTATCAGAGCGATGGTTTAAGTGAACCATATTCTATGAGGCATAGGATTGGACTTAAACCTTGAGATAGATTGCTTTTAAGACGGGTTGGGTTGAGTGAGAGTGCAGGAATAAGGCCTTTTATACATGTTACTTGTTACTTGTATATTTTGTCGATAGGTCTTCAATTCTTTCATGTCTTGCTATATCCGTCGTTGAATTCTCTCGTTTATTGATAGACGATTCCTTCCAAGGCATTGTATTATTTTCTTGCGGTGAGTTTGAAAAGTGTTGTATATTGAGGATGCTATGTTGAATTTTGATCCCATTCTTTGTGGTAATAGAAGCGGTGAATGAAAATGGATGTTGGTGGTGTGATTTACGGTCAATGTTGTCAAGCCAACTAGGCTAGACAAAGACCTTGGTAGTGATGAGTTGTAAGGATGGTGATAGTTGGGTTTATTGGTGAATACCCAAAAGAAGGGTGTATAGTTGGTGGTATACAAGTGAGGTAGTGAACACACGTGTGGAGGGATACATTTACAATTATGGTCCGGAACGTAATTGCAAATGTATCACGATACAAGCGTGTTTATGTGGCCATACTTGTGTTAACCAAGGTGGGATGTATAAGAGATGGTGGGATTGTTGTGTAGTGTTATACTATTATGGGTTGCATGTGACCAATCGTTTATAACCCTAGCGGTATTGATGTTTAAGGTGTATGTGTGATGTGTTTTTCATTGAGGTAACTGAAGTTATTTGTGAATTATGTGGGTGTTATGATTATTGCCTTATAACATGGGGTAACTCTCGGGTCCTCAGGTGATAGGGTCCTGTGTGTGCACAACGCTTACACAGTTTGTGATTGGTTTGTGCTAAGGTTTGTCATTAAGGTAATGATTTTCACTCTTTTACATATAAGGGGAGATAGAAGTCATTCGCGATGAGTGCCTTATGTGAGACTTTCTCGAATAGGTGGAGTCAATGCTAAATGTTGAAAATTATCGGTGGTCCTTCTATCCTGATGTAGTACCAGATTGATGTTATAGAAGTTGAGAGCCATTTCTTTCCTTTGTCGATTGCTCTTTATTCTAAAAGGTGTTAATGCGGTTGTTAGTATGTACCGGATGTTGAGAAGCTTGTTGCACCATGTTTTATCTATCAAAACAATCGTGCGTATTACTCTTTTGAGAGTGTTGTATTTGTTCTTGTTGTTCCCATGAGTCGTTTAGCTCATTCTTTACATATTGAAATTGATGATGGCCATTTGTCGTGTGTCTTAACGTGCTTGTTGTATTGAGATTGAGGCAAGACTTTCCCTATCCAATTATTGCCCATATCGCTTGCTGGGTTTGATGTTGTCGTTGGTATGGATTGATTGGGAAAGAATAATTCTTCCATCCTTTGTGCTAAAAAGATTGTCTGTATCACTACTCTTGAGGGGGAGGTGGTCTATATTTATGGTGATAAAAGTCGGAGAGTCTCAAAATCATTAATTTGGTGAAGACTCTCAAATATATTCGTCAGATGAAAACTCTTTTTCTTGCTTATGTGATCGATACACGTATGGCTACGCCTTCTGTTTCCAATGTTGATATTGTTGTTGAGTTTTCTGATGTGTTTCCTGATGATCTTCATGGTCTTCCTCCTGATTGTGAGGTTGAATATCATATTGACCTTGTGCCTAGTTGCAAAGGCTCCTTATCGGTTGGCTCCTACATAAATGATGGAGTTAATGTCTCAGTTGCAAGAGTTGTTGGATAAAGGTTTCATTCGTCCGAGTTCCTCGCCTTGGGGAGCTCTAGTCTGTTTGTTGATAAGAAAGATGGTTCAATGAGGATGTGCATTGACTACTGAGAGTTGAATAAGTGAATGGTAAAGAATAAGTATCCTCTTCCACGTATCGATGACTTGTTTGATAAATTTCATGGTGCTTCTTACCTTTCCAAGATTGACTTACGTTCTGGTTATCACTAGTTGAAAGTTGAAAAGTTAAGTGTGGCTACAACTGATTTCCGTACTCGTTCTGGGTATTATGAATTCCTTGTGATGCCTTTTGGTTGACTAATGCTCCGACCGCATTTATGGACTTGATGAACCAAGTCTGTCGGCCTTTTCTTGATCATTTCGTTGATCATTTCGTTAAAGTATTCGTCGATGATATTCTTATTTATTCTAAGTTTGAAGATTAGCATTATGTTCATTTGCGAGTTATTCTTGAAGTTCTTAGGGAGAAGAAGCTTTATGCTAAATTCTCCAAATACGAATTTCAACTTCGAAAAGTTCATTTTTCGGGCATGTGACTTCCAAAGGTGGTATTAAGGTCGACCATTTAAAGATTGAAGTTGTGATGAATTGGGAGCAGCCTAAGTCTCCTATTGATATTAAGAGTTTTATGGGTTTAGCTGGCCTACAAAATTTCCCCTGTGACACTAAACCTATGATTGTGATGACGAAGAAAAATGGGAAGGTTTGTAGACGGAATCACATGGGCAGTTCTTTTAGACGTCGAAGCAGATGTTGTGTGAGTATCTTATTCATCATTGCCTGAAGGCATAGATGATATGATGGTTATAATGGCGTTTGATTTCTGCATATGAACATGAGAAATTAAGGTTAGATGGAATTTGTGAAAGTATATGGTTGTGAGATTAAGTATTCTCCGGGTTAATCTTATGTGATTGCATGTTCTTTGAGTCGCATGGTGTGAGGTTGTATTAGCACATTGATTTCAAGGGTTGATGAAACCAAGTCGGGGTTGCTCGATCACGTTGGGTCAGCCCAAGTTGATGATTGATCAGACAATTGTGTGATTGAAAAATGATGGAGTTCAGAGAGATATTAGTTAGTGGATAATAGTTGTAACTTTCGATATTTAAGAATAGAGTGTGGATGCCAAATTTTGAAGGATCGTTACCACACCTCTTGGTTGCTGACCCGATTCTGAGGACAGAATCCTCTTAAGGGGGAGGTAATTGTAACATCCTAAACTTTTCTATCTTTGACTTCGATTTTGACCGTTAGTTGACTTTGACGCCCTTAGTTGCTTAAATGCTTAGGTAATTAACTATTGAAGCTTGGATAATAAACGTGATGCTTTAATTCGTTATTAATGATCATAATATGTTATTTGAGTATTTGGTTAGTTGTTAGAGTGCTCGTTTGGTCGGTTGAGTTCCCGTTTCGTTAGTTTGAGCCTTAACAGTCGTTAAATTTAAGTTAGGGGCACTTTAGTAATTTGGCAAAGGTGTGGACGGTTTTGAGGGGGATTAGGCAGCCCTAATCCCTCATTTTCTCCAGGGATTAGTGTGTGTTTTGAAGGTGTGCCTCCCTTTACCTCTTTGGCTTAATTCCATTGATTTCGGGTTGATTCGGGTGGCTTAAACGCTAGTATATCGAATCGTTGATCATCTTTAAGGTAAGGATTGTAATCCCTACTGATTTTTGGTCATATTCATCTATTCAATTCGTTCATATCTGGTCTTGATCGATTGTATGTGTTTCGTTGTTAGAATCGGTGATTTCGGGTCTACCGGTAACCGTTATTGCAATCTTTTGGTGTGTTTTGGATTCCTCCAGGTATGGACATGTTATTGATGATGATTTTATGATTCAATAGAGTCCTTTTATGTATCACATCTGATCTTGATCATGGGAGGGTGTTTGTTGATTGAATTCGCTCGTTTTCGTCGATTCGGTGACCTAAAATGTTAACCGTTGTCTTGCAAATCAATCGGGGAGTAATTGATGATTTCATTGCATCAATATACCCTTAATCTACTGTATTTTAGGGTTCAAAAGTCGTGGTGGTGGTTTGGGGTTGTTTGGTAATCGTTTGAGTGATGTTTAGAAACAAAAAAAGGGTTTTTGGTCGTTTCTCAGTAGGGTGCGGCGCACCAGGTGATGGAGTACGGCGCACTTAGTGTTGCCGAGACGGGGTGTTGCAAGAAGGTGCGACACACCTCTAGTGGTGTGATGTAGGGGTGTGGCGCACCTGGATTTTAGGTGCGACACACCTTGTGCTGATTTGTATGTTTGGGTTTGTTTGATGCTCATTTCAATTGTGTTTTCATTCTAGGTTGTCGAGAACACATTCCAAGCATAGTAAACGTTTGTTTAATGGTTAAGAAGCTTTGAAAGGTAAGATAACTACCTTTTGACACGAGGATCACAATGAGAACTTAGTTTTCATAATTAACGATGGTTAAAGCCCTTTTCATACGCTTGTGAAGTTATGGGAACTTCGGGAGGGCTTATGGTTGATTTTATGCATGCTATGCCTTAGTTAACTTTAGTTATTAATGTAATGCATGCTTTAGCTTGTGATGATTGATATGTTTGACTCGATTGCATGCTGTTGATATATTGCTATGGTTGGTTTGGTTGATTGAGTTTGTGATTGCATGCTTGATGTTTGATTGTCATGATTCACGGTTGCACGATAGGGGCCCTAAAATGATGAGATTGAAATGATTGATAAAACTATGCGATTGAAACGGTTGAAAAATCCTTAAGGTAAATACGGTTGATAATACTCGAGTATAAACTTACGGTTGAAAAGTGTTAAGCTTAACCCATGCTAGTCCCGGGAGGGGCTGGTGTGCTACGGTTGGTCGGACGGGGTAGTCATGATGCCCCTTACGACATGGTCACATGTAGGAATGATATCATCCTATTGTGTTATTCGATTAATATGATGATTGATATATGCTTGACATGTGATGACGATTGCTATATGCTTGACATGCGTATGAAACTTATAAGATTGATTTAATTGGCAACCTTTTTATACAACATGTGGTTATCTTACTCGGCTTTTTAAGCTGACACTTGTTTTGTTGAAAATGTTATGTCTCCTCAGGTTGATCATTGAAGCTTGTTTAGAGTGAGACATGGGTACATGCTATGACGAAGACTAATTGTTGCCATAGTTTTGCCTCATTTACCTAGACGTTTATTTATTATGTCGATTGAGACTTTATTGTCATTTTGTTGTTTATGGATTTCTTGAATTGTCGTTGTGATGCAATAAGTAACACCAAAACTATGGTTGACATTTCCGTTAGGAAATGATGATGTTTTAAAAGGGACCTTTCCGCATTAAATGATTGTTTTATCTAAAAAAATTTGAAATCCATATTTTTATAATGTTGGGTGTTACACTTTGAGTATAATTAGGAATTAAATTAGATTTAATTGTTTCGTTAATTATTCCGCTTTAATTAATGGTATTAGTTTCTAGATGATTAAACTAGATTAATTGTCTAAATGAATTAATCACATTAATTCATTTACGTTGAAACTAATGATTGTTAATTATGAACGTTCGTGGTTTTTGTAAAACATGATTTTAATTAATACAAAGTTGTTTTCGAATTCAAATAATTAACCGTTTTAATTATTTACAAAAGACACCCCTCATGTTTTAATAATGACTCTGATAACCTTGCGGAAATAGAACGTTCATTGTAGACCCAAATAGTTTGCGCGATTAACGAAATCCCAACAGTGGTATCAGAGCGTAGATCATGCATGGATATTTGTGGCTAAAATAGATAAATGATTTATAAGTGCTTATAAATCAAAAAGGTTAATTGAACCCGTGTGTTTATGCATATCGGGTCGAATCGACCGTGTGACCATTTATGTAGTTTATTTGTCATGGTCACAAAATTTATGTAGCACCGAAACGGATACGGCAAAGGGGCACGGGAACGATACGGGAACGGGGAACGGCAAAACTAAAAAATTTAGGATACGGGTACGACAAAGATACGGCAATAAAAGAATATAAAAATAAAAATATATTGATTTTATATGGAGAGACTTGAGAGATTATGTATAATTATATATGTATAATTTTATAATATATGCTTGATGGTGACCGGTGATCACGGATTAAATTTTTACTAATCAATTTTGGAATAGAAAAAGCCTGATGGTGATCTCAATTGTATAATGTAGTTGGTTTGTGTTTGGGGGTATGCATAGTCGCAAGATGGCAGTCGTTTTTGGAATAGAAAAAGCTCATTGAAACCCTAATATTAATTAGATACGGTATGGAAGCTTCACAGAAACGTTTCGGTATATATGGAAACTTCAAGGAAACGTTTCGTACGAGTTTCCGTTCCCATGGAGTTTCCGAAACGGGTACGCCTACCTGGTTGGAGTTTCGGTGCATCATGGTCACAAAATTGTGTGTTTTGATTATTTGCATATTGTTTATATTATTCCATAATGATGAATCGTGCCACAGTTGGTTGTTTTCTTCATCTAAATTTATTTTATTAAATTGGAATTAATTTTGAGTATTAAGTTGGTTTGGAAATTAAAGGTTTAATTATTTAAGATTTTTGAAATATAAAATTTTTATAAAATGATGCTCAAAATTTTGAATTTATGGAGAAAGCATAAACCAATTAGGAGTCCCGTTTATTCGAGAATTAATTTCTTGAATTGAGTGGGAGCTTAGACGAGTCATTAAGATAAAAGAAAGTATTTATACTTGCTTTTATTTTAGGGTTCATAATGGTTGAACCGGCATGTGGAATTGTAAATTAGAAAATGCAAATCCTTTATTTGTCTAAATGAGAATTTTATGAAATGCCTTAAAATGAGTTTTACACACACGACTTGAAAATGTTTTTCAAAATACTAAAAGGGATTTTAATAAATTAAAATGAGTTTTAAAAGGAGCTTAATGTTTTTACAAAGCTAGATTAATCTCTACTTGAGTTTGTGAAACGAATAAAGAAAATTAAAAGGGCATGCATATTGTTTGTGTTCATTTATGCCTTATTTCACGTTAGGTTATGACCTAGTGCCACACAAACATTCCTTTCACAAGACTCTAAGTGTTAATGTATGTTAATATGATTGGTGCTTTATTCCTATTTGTATTGCATGCGGAATAGGATTGATATAAACTACTTAGAGTTGGTTTTACTACCCGCACATATAGAAATCCGTGCCATCCTATGAGAAGCACCTGACCGTCTACATTCCCTGTTGCTCTGGACTGTTGCCTAAGCCATAGTGTAGATACGGGGTGGTCCTTCATGTCCGCCCATCCCAGTTACCGGACATGGACAGCCACACGCCAGCTTATAGGCGGGATTTCGCTAGGTCGTCCGGACTGTTGCCGGATACTAGTCGGCAAGGATGAGACTAAACATGCCTTAGGATTAAGAGTAGTCAAAGTCTCATTAAGAGTCGCATAGTGCGATCGGTCGTCGAACCGGTCAAATTGATAACACAACCATGTGGTCGTCCGGACTGTTGCCGGATACACGTGCTGTTGTGGGTTCGATTTGGTTCTTAAGCTTTAAAACCATAAATGATTTTAAGATACATTAGTAGATTAAAATCTAGGGTAGTCATTTTAGTTAAAGCCTTAATTATCTAAATCCCTATGTTTGAACGTTACTTTTAGATGGCCTCATCAACTCAAAATACCATTAAGTCTGCATTGCTTAAGTCCTTGTTTGATAAGGACAAATTGGATGGTGACAACTTCAATGAGTGGTATCGCAATATGAGAATTGTGCTCAAACACGAAAAGAAGTTGCACATTCTTGACACACCGCTTCCGGTTGCTCCAACTAGTGATAGTACCCCTGAATATCGTGCTAACTATCAGAGTAAGTACGATGAACAGAGTGAGATAGCATGTTGATGATATACCCTATACGGAGCTTTAGCTCCGTACCCGAAGCAGATACGAAGATACCTTCGTACAGGTAAAATTACTTAACCCAGAACGGAGCTCAACCTCCGTTCCACATAATCATTCCGGAGCTCCCGAGGTAACAAATACCCAGCTCCGAGGAAGTATATCAAAAGGATCGTATATAGATTCTTTCCATGATTATCCGAATAAATAATATATTAAGGCCGACTCGGACACGGTTTGTAGAGATCACCACAAATCTCCTCAAAGAAGGAAATAAGATATTCTCAAAAGAGGAAGAGATTTACCCTAATTCTCTTACCCTCCTCTCCAAGTTTTTACCCTCTATATAAATAGAGGAGGAAGCCATACGGCACATGATCATATACAATTCTCTCTAAATACATAACTCACATTCGACCTCCGAATTCATCCACAAAACCCTAAACTATCCCATAAACCCTAAGTCGCACAAAACGACTTAGGATCAACAAACAATAGGCGTAAAGCGGTCTTCGACCCTCTGACCGGAAGGGAATCGCCAACAAAACACCCCCAAACCCACTCACACCTCCGGTTGAGTCATAGTGCGATTATTTGATCAAACAAATTGGCGCCATCCGTGGGACCTTTGTTCTCAAGTTCGAACTCAGCCACGATAAAAAAAAGCATTATGTCAAATCCCGATTTCCTTCCAGGACGGCATGGGTCAAACATCACCTGTGATCAAAATAAAAGCGACAATGGGATTCTCCCAGCCTAGGAACCCGGCTCCTCAGATTCGCAGGAGAATCATCCATACCCAGATGACCGGTTAGTAGCCGGATCAACTTCCAGACTGCGGTATTAAATAGGGAAACAAGTCCAGGCATAAAAGGAAGCAACCACGAACAGGGCGCGGTCCCTGGATCGGAAGGAGACGCTGTACAATACCTTGGCAATACTGTGTCAGACGTTCCGCCACCAACTATGTGTGAGAACGGAAAGGAACACAGAAACCAGATTCAAGCAGAAGGAGGCAATCTCGCAACAAAGAATGAGACCAACCTACACCCATCTGCGAAAGACCTTGGTAAAAAGGAAGAGACCAAGAGCAAGCATGAAGGCGGCACCAGTACATTAAAAAATCCAACGTTAGCCTACCTGCCATACCCAACCTATCAGGGATCTCCGGCAGGGATGGCAACAACGAATATTGTACCAACGGCGACGTACCAGCCTTTATATCCGTCGTTTTATTACGGAGGATGCTTTTACCCATACGGAGCCCCGCAAACCCAGTACGTGGGAACGCCACCTTTCGGCGGGAGTTACCCAGGGAACGCGCAGGCTGCGTGGTATTATCCGTACGGTGTCCTAAACCCACAGTATTTTCAGGCAAGTCCTGTGACCGGAGTCGAAAAAGACAAGGTTAAATATAAGGGATCGGAGCCTAAATACAAAGGGTCATGCGTGCAGTTTACAAGGGACCTTCGCAAGCACATACCTCCGGTAAAAATACTAGAGATGCAAGAACTGCCCTGGTATGACGGCACCTCCGATGTTGACACCTTCCTCAGAGAAGTTGACAACGCGGCTCAGACCGAGGGGTGGAGCAGTCCAGTGGTTTGCCATGTCATCCTTTATCTCCTACATGGGAAGACCAGGGAGTGGCTTGAGAGCCTACCCGAAGAAAGCATACATAATGCTGAAAACTTTAAATCTCAATTGAAAGAAGAATTCGGCCCCCACCTATGGGCGCACGATATAAAACAAGAAGAAGACGAAGAGGCAGAAGATTTTCTGAAGCGATACGGAGACAGCACCCGAAACCTGGTGCGCCTGTCCGAAGAAGAAAGAATATCGGGAGCCATACATGGGCTCCGGTCAAAAGAATTGATACGACATCTATGTCTCGGTAAGCCAAGCAGTTACTCAGCCTTGGTTGAGAAATTCCATGAGTGGAAAAGATGATAAAAAGAACGGGAAACGAACTGAAACAACGGAGGATGTAGTAGCAGAAGAGTCCTCCCCTATACAGAATCAACAGCTACAAAAGAACAATTGCTAACCTTCGAAAGACTCCATCAGAGATCTTGTCATCGGAGGAGATAGCAAAAACGTTCGTCAAGCCAGTACCGCTATCCGGAAAAGGAACCAGAAATTTGGATAAATTCTGTTGTTTCCACAACGGATATGGTCATAGCACAGATTACTGTAGAGAACTATTAAGGCAGATAGATGACGCGGCAAAAGAGAATAAGCTAACACACCTGGTAAAAAGAAGCAGACCCAGCTTCGATGAAGCAGAACCAGAAGAGCACCGAAGGAGGATACTGTCGAATAGCCTGATCAAGAAAGGACCTCAACATTACCACTTCGGTGGGTTGGATGATCAAGGCTCGGCGGACCCGGTGCTAATAAAAGTAAGCATAGGAGTGTGTGCCTGCGAAACACACAAGTGGACACGGGAAGCGGAAGAGACATCATATATGAGAAAAGTTTCCTCCGATTGCCAAAGAAACTGCGGGAAACACTCACGCCACTGGATACAGAAGTGGTAGGGTTTGCCAGTGAACATGTCCGCCCATTAGGAGAAATATGGCTGGATGCCACCATCGGAGGATTCCCCTGGCGCAGAACTTCTAAAATCTTGGCAGTCGTGATAAAAGCAAACTCTCCCTATGACATGCTTCTGGGCAGAGAAGGAATGAGGAAATTCCATATGATAGTGTCCACGATACACGGTTGTGTGCAGTACAAATCTCACGGAGGAATGCAAACGCTACTCTCTTCATTCACCGCAGATACAAAAGGAGAGAGCTCCGTACCGTGGTACAAACGCAACAGGAGAATAATTCAGAAAGGGCCCAGAGGACAGCTGGGAAATACATCAGAAGGATCCTTCGAAGAAGAAATCGCAGAGAGCTCCGGACAAGCGGAGGACGCAGAAGTCAGCACACCAAAGACTCCGAAAGGCATTAAGACCGGTTGGAGCATAATTTGCCCTCGGGATAAGCCAAACTAACGGAGCAAACAGGGTAGCATAAAAGTAGCAGCTAGGAAAAATACAATATTTTGTAACTTCCTCCTGCCATGTACTTACAAGCTCCCAAATAAATAAACGATCGTAATAATATTATGCGCATAAAAATTCTTAAAATTTTGAATTGTTAAGGGACGCCCATAAGACTTTTCAAACAATCATGAGGTAATAACCCATGAATCTAATGCATAAGTCACTCCCTCCTTATGATTGTAGTGCATAAGCATTAGTGCATAAGACATTCTCTTAAGAATGTATAAGCAAAACATAAACAAGGGGTATCATTCTCCCATTAAAAATATGAATGACAAGCTCTGTGCAATAAATGAAGCAATGACGACACAACAAAGCAAGGCAAAAAGAGAAGAAAAGCAAGTCATTCACAAACTAAGTACATGTACAGAGGATCACACAGTCTACATTCCTTGAGGCCTAATATTGTACAAGTCAGCTACAGAAGCATCAGGATTTGAGGCAATCTGCTGAATATAAGGATAAGAAATATTCCTTAGGGCCTCTTCAGCAGCATTAATCCTCTCCTCCGTACCAAGAAGCCTCTCCCTATCCCCTCTCAGAGCAATCAGCCCACCATTTTCTAGACGCAAAGCCAACAAGGATCTTACATCAGCCCGGTTAGCTTCAATCAGCTCATCAAGGCTCTGATCAAATTCAGGGCTCGCCATTAACATACGAAAAACATGGGGAATGACTCCCGAAATAACTTGGCGCATGGCATTCTCCCTGTTCTCCAACCTCTCTTCAAGATCACGGATGACCGCCAAGGGACCACCTGCAGTAAGGACAGCAATCCGCTCATGGGCAACATCCAAGCTACGTGTAGCAAGGGACAACGCTTCTTGAGAATCGGCGAGATCCCTTCGTAATGAATCAACTGAAGAGGAGTCACCTCCGGCAGACGAAGCAGCCCTCAGAGAAGCCAACTCCGCCCTGTGCTTCTGCAGATTCTCCTCCAGATAGTGCACTCTGGCACTGCTAGCCGAACCAATCATACCGGCAGCGAAAAGAGCCTGATTCATCATCTCAGCAAGCCTCTGAGCAGGCATGGTATCCAACATGGTCCTAAGGTGATCAGGAACCATCATATCCAAACTCATGCGGCAAAGCTGTGGATCGGGCAATTCACCCTGAAGAGGAACCCCTAAAAATTACAAAGGATTGCAATAAGTAATAAAAGGGGAACATCGATTGAAACATCTACGTAATATCCAACCACTTACCAATTGTGACTCCAGCTCCAGCTGTGGAAGCTCTACCTCCAGTTGTAGTAGCTCCAGTTTCATCAACTGGCTCTTTCCCAGGCCTCCGTCCGGGATCAGAAGTCCCAGCTAAATAAGGAAAAGGCACACAAATCAGATTTATACGACCACAAATGATAGAGTCAGGGAGACATATACCTTGACCAGCATCAGAAACTGGAGCAGCAGTAATAACAGCAACTTGATCTCTTATGGGAGAAGAATCAAGGATGATGACAGAAGGACCTGCAGCATTAGGGTCCGTTGAAGCAGATGGGCCATCCCTCACCCTTTGCCTCTTCGGAGGAGGCTCAGAAACATCAACACCAGCAAACAAAGGACCCTCCCATCTGAAGGAGACAGAGGCCTCCTACCTACAACCATACCCTGAGGATTCATGGTCACAGCCTCTCTGAGTGTCAACTCTGCAAACATAGCGTAAAAAAAAACATCAAAAAATAGCAACACAATGCAACCGTCAGAAAAAAGCAAAAAGAAGAATGGTACCTTCACAACACCATATCAAGACAGGCTGATCAGGAGAACCCTCCCATGACATGGTAATCCCAGCAAGATATAGAATCACAGCGGGATAGGCAACCAACGTAAATGGAGATCTGCGCACTTGACGAATCAACTCATTGTCAAGGGAATCCCAAGCACGCTCATTATCCTCAAACGCCACCCTCGGCACCAACCTACTTCTATCTAATACACCCCTGAACAGCGGATGGATGTATTCCTCACTGAAAAACAAAAACCCCGGCCTCCAGTTCAACATATCAGAATCCCCTATATCAAAAAACAACCTACCGGGTCTCTCCTCAACCATAACCCAACCATCACGTACACCAAACCTGAAAAAATACCCAAACAAACTAATCTGGGGCTCTATATCAAATGCCCGGCAGACAATGATGAATGACACTATCATAGTAATCGCTAAAGGGTGAACCATAGATAAATGCAGACTATGGTAATCAAGTAACCCTAAAAACCAAGGGGACAGGGGAAACCTAAGATTACCACCGGAAAAGGGAGCGGTATACATACCTACGAAGCCAGGAGGCGCATCGAGGATTGATTCTGCCCGACCCGGAACCCTAATCTCAGGATCATCAGGGCGGCAGAAACACCGGCGAAACCACGCAAAATCACTCTCTGTCATCTCTGAGTATGTGGTACTGATGATGCGAAAATGATTGCGATCCATAATGAGAAGAAGATTGAACGAGAGGAATGATTAAAGAAAAGAGTGGGGAAGGGAGAGCAGTTGCAAAAGAAGTGGAAAAGAAAAACTCTGGAGCCGTCAACAAATTAAATAGGAGACAAATGGATGGTTTGAAAAACCGGCGCATAACCTACCCTAACCGTCGATCAGTTTTCCCTCGAGATACGCGCGTCCGAATTAAACTCTTGATGGGATATATACGCGGCACGGTAAAATTACAACTTTACCCTCAATAAAAGAACTCCGGAGAAAAACGAAGCATCCAAAACCATAGCTTTTTCGAAGCCAGGTTACGCAGGTATGCTTTTATTTATTTTATTTTTCTTTTTTGAAGTCTAATGCGATATTCTACAGATAGAATCCCATCAGACTGGGGGGCTTGATGATATACCCTATACGGAGCTTTAGCTCCGTACCCGAAGCAGATACGAAGATACCTTCGTACAGGTAAAATTACTTAACCCAGAACGGAGCTCAACCTCCGTTCCACATAATCATTCTAGAGCTCCCGAGGTAACAAATACCCAGCTCCGAAGAAATATATCAAGAAGATCGGATATAGATTCTTTCCATGATTATCCAAATAAATAACATATAAAGTCCGACTACTTCGGACACGGTTTGTAGCAAGATCACCATAAATCTCCTCAAGAAGGAAATAAGATATTCTCAAAAGAGGAAGAGATTTACCCTAATTCTCTTACCCTCTCCCCAAGTTTTTACCCTCTATATAAATAGAGGAGGAAGCCATACGGCACATGATCATATACAATTCTCTCTAAATACATAATTCATTCGACCTCCGAATTCATAAACAAAAACCCTAAACTATCCCATAAACCCTAAGTCGCACGAAACGACTTAGGATCAATAAACAATAGGCGTAAAGCGGTCTTTGATCCTCTGACCGAAAGGGGATCGCCAACAAAACACCTCCAACCCACTCAAACCTCCGGTTGAGTCATAGTGCGATTATTTGATCAAACACATGTCTCATGTTATCAAGTATGAACTCTGAGCTTCAGAGGGATATGGAGAATTTGGATGCGTATAGCATGATTAAGGAGCTCAAGAGCATGTTTGAGAAACAAGCTCAGCAAGAACTATTCCAAACTGTTCATGCATTGCATGCTTGCAAAATGGAAGTAGGTCAGCCTGTGAGCAGTTATGTCCTTAAGATGAAAAGCTATATTGATAATCTTCAGCGACTTGACTCACCCATTCGTCAAGACCTTGCGGTGAATCTCATCTTGAATTCACTTACAAAGGACTATGATGCATTTGTGATGAATTACAACATGCAAGGGTGGAAGAAAAGTATCTCTGAGCTGCATCAAATGTTGAAAACGGCTGAAGATGCTATGCCAGCCAAGACTCTAGCGGTCTTGAATATTGCTGAAGAAGGTGTCAAGAAAAGGAAGTGGAGAAATGGAAATCAAGGCAAGCAAGATGCCTCGAAGACCGCTTCACGCAAGAAGAAGAAGAGAGATCGCCCCGCGAAAGATGCTACATGTTTCCATTATGGAAAGGTGGGACATTGGAAGCGTAATTGCCCTGACTATCTTGCTGAGCTCGAAAAGGTCAGGGGAAAGAAAGGCTCCAAATCAGGTATCTCTCTATAAACTATCATTTTCTTGAATCATTGATATTTATTATCAATCTAAACATTTGTTTGAAATGTGTTAGATTCGGAAAAGAAGTAGTGAAAGCAAGAAGTAAAGATTCAAGGCTCGGATGTTTTGAAGAGCAATTTTTAAAATATTGAATCTCAATTCTTGTTTGTTTTATGACAATTTTAGTATCTCGCTTTAGTCGAGTTTTTACTTTTATGAATGTTTATGGATATTAGATTCATTTTATGAATCTTTATAAAAGTTACTCTTCTTAGCTTTATATATCTTGGGCATTTGTTGAAAATTGTCATTACTACTTTTGATTGTTTATATATATATGATTGTTTTGGATGATTTATGAAGTACTTGTTTAAGGTATTTGTTCGAATCGGGACACACTCTAGATGTGACTTGATATAAATCCAAAATAACATTATCTTGAGACTTGCACCACTTGGATTCTATCAAAGAAGATTATGAAATGATTTAGACGAGATCAAAGTTTCATAAGTTAGAAGATCTCGTAAGTTAGTCACACTAGATCTTACAACTTTGATTCGAAAGGATCGAGTCCATGTTTATTGCAACCAAAAATAAGTAAAGTCTTGAATTCACTAAGATCAAGGATTTTTGTTAAATCTTAGATTAAGTGGGAGCTAGATTCCATACTTATTAAATCAAAGAAATTTTGCGAGTTCTTGGATTAAGTGGGAGCAAATAAACCTTGCTTAATGGTTTTAAGAATCTTTTTAAGATTCTTGAGTTTTAAGGAAGGACAATGAATCATAATTCTTCTTAAAATTCTTACCTAGAAGGTACATTAAGTACTTGAGAGAGAGATCTGGAAGAAAGATGTAAAAGGAAAACACAATAACATTTATTAAAGGATTGATAGAACTTTTAGTTCATTCAAGGATCATAAATGTTATGAGAATACTATCTATCATACATAGCGGGTTCTTATGAGCTTGTTATAGATAGAATATTATGAACATGAGTTAAAATATAATTCTTGGATCCTTCGGATATCAAGAAATGTATTGAGAGGAATTCAAGATATGAAATTATCGATAGCGAGGACGAAATGCGATAAAGATAATATCTTGAAAGGATTGTTCATAAAGAGTATTCTTTATGTAGGTTATGTAATAAGAAGGAGATTTCTTTTAAAATATCCTTTTAAAACGACATAACCTGCATATGTGTTTTGATGGGTAAATTAATGTGAGGCGTTTCCAAATTAAGACTTGAAGGTACAAGTAAATATGGAAATGACACACATGAATCTAGAATCATAGAAATATTTGAGAGAAGCAATGTGTTAAGTGATTAGAAATTCTTAAGAATTTTTGGTCAAAAGAAAAGGTTAATTAATAACTATATCTTGTATACAAGATGAGTAAGATATCGGAAGAATCATTTAAGATATTAATTATAAGAATGGTAATTAGGAGTTGAAGGAATTTCGAGTTTGTAAAATTCACTTAATGAAGTAAAGTAAAAGTAAGCATTGTAATGCTATAATGGGAAAGCGGATTTTCTGCATTCGGATAGAATCATTCCATGTCTTTTTGAGACACATAGTGATTTCATCAAGTGTTACAATAAAGGAATATTATGACACAATAAGAGTATTACTCTATATCGAGTTGCTCTGAATCGAGTCTCTAAACACATGATTGAGATTATGTGAAATATTTTGTGGGGTTCAACACAGTTGAAGGGAAAATTGTAAGAGAAGACCAAATGGTTGAAGGCATAAAAGTTTGGTACGCTCTTGCAAATACCTTCCTGTGATTTATTTAGATATCGGGGCCGATCGGAGATGTCTTAAAGACGTTATGAATTGCACTTTTCATTTCAGTTCTTGCATTTCTGAGCTCCATGTTTGCATGTTTAAAACATATCCATGAAGTTGTGTAAAGCAATTTCTAAATTAAAAGATCCATTACTAATCATTGTCACGGGAGTGAAATGGTGAAAGTAATTGTGAGAGTCGATATATAGGTTGATATATCGTTTCACAAGTATTCAAAAGGGTAGTTTTTGAATATTGGTTGACCCGCTCCTCGAGAAAGTCACGTGGATCTAAGACATAGATAAGTATCGAGAAGTGGTCATGTTTATGTGTCCTTAGACTTGAGATGCATAGGCGTGTCTCGGAGTACGTAGTCACATACTTTGATTCAGTACCGAACCTGGAACTTAACCGACAGTAGTATGGGTTGTTTTGGGTATGTGGTGAAATATGGAAGAGACGTATGTAGTCAATAAAGGATTTGCTCGCCAAGTTTTGGATAAGATGGCACACGGCCACTCGATGAGTGGAAATGACAGAAGTGTACGTTCGTACCCCGAGGCATTACTAGAATTTGTTTTTAGTAAGTGTTTTTGTTTAAATCATTTCTATTCAAAGATATCGAGAAACTAAATCAAGCTATATGAGTATGAAGCGTATCCGCGTCTCATGGCTTGATGTGCGCATCGGAAGCATAGAGGGAGATATAAACATTTGACCAAAACATTAAAAAGGCAAGTTTTTAATGTACAATAATCAAGAGTTGATAATTGTCATGAACGTATATAGTCATATATTTCTGGGGGCATCGTCGTGGTGCTAGACGAACGTTCGGTGTCAGTATACTTGTTTTCGTTGGAGAGATTCCCAAGTGGGAGTGTTGAAATTATGGAAATATCTCAACGAAATTTATACGGCCGTTTATATATGATCCAAGAAGGGTCACACGCGAAGAACAAAGAAAGGCTAGTTGAACTTGTAAAAATATGTAAAATATAAGAACTTTCCAAAAATAGATTTGGAAATGATTTTCGTGTCGAAACCGTGAATCGGGTAAAAATCGGATCGGGTACCTAAGCACCATGGACCAATCCATTTGATCATGGACCAAACAAGATTGGCCCATGGATACCCCATAGGGCGGTGCGCACGAATCAAGGGAGGAAGGAAAAGGAAACTTGGTTTCCTTATCCCACATTGATTCAAAGAAGGAATGTAAGGGTTTTCTATGCCTATATAAAGAACCCTTAATCCCTCTTGTTTCTTGTACATAATTTTCGTCCCTCTCCCTCTAGCTTGGATCGAAATTCACCTCACAATTTGTGAGGGTTTTTGGTTTAAGCCTTCTAGTTATATTTTATATATTTAATATATATATATATATTATATATTTATATATATATATTATATATATATATATATATTTATATATATTAAATAACAAGTTAAGGCTAGCAACTAGCTAGTCTTGAAGATTTGTTCGTGTGTGTGCACCTCTTGAGGAGTTCTACACTTGGACTCTTAGTTCGTGGCAAGGTGTTCGTGTTCGAGTCCGGTTCGTGGTGGTCGACTTTAGCTAGTCGATTTCTAGGGTTTCGCGTGCTAAAAGGTTAGTGTTCTTTCGTTCTATTTAATTATGTTTATCTATTTTAGTTTGCTATATTTGCATGCATGTTAGGTCCTTGGCTTTGAATATAATTAGGAATTAAATTAGATTTAATTGTTTCGTTAATTATTCCGCTTTAATTAATGGTATTAGTTTCTAGACGATTAAACTAGATTAATTGTCTAAATGAATTAATCACATTAATTCATTTACGTTGAAACTAATGATTGTTAATTATGAACGTTCGTGGTTTTTGTAAAACATGATTTTAATTAATACAAAGTTGTTTTCGAATTCAAATAATTAACCGTTTTAATTATTTACAAAAGACACCCCTCATATTTTATTAATGACTCTGATAACCTTGCGAAAATAGAACGTTCATTGTAGACCCAAATAGTTTGCGCGATTAACGAAATCCCAACAACCTCATCATCATTTTCTGAACAAGTGGAACCTTCATCTAACTCCTTTGATATCTTGATCTTTGTCACGAAGCATACATTGTCTGAAAGCTCCTCAGTCTCATCATTAGTGAAGTGTAGCTATTTGTCATCCTCAGCAAGCAGAGCAATACCTCCTTCTTCTTGTTTTGCCAGCATGAGCTTGTATCTATAGTACTCGGAGTTCTTCTGACGAGGTTTTGTGCAATTAATGGCAAAATGACCAGGATCCCCACAATTATAACACTTCTTGTCATCATTCTTCTTTTCAAAGACTTTCTTTTCAAACATTTTCGGATTCTCAAACTTCTTTTCACCACCAACATTCTCATTGTTGTTCTCAAACGTGGGAGCCTGGACATTCTTAGCATATGAAGAAACTGATGAAGTCCTAAGTTGATTGTTAGTTGGTTTCTTTTGAAGAACTTCTTCTTGAAAGACTTAGTGAAATAAGCTAGATGTTTGTACATCTCCAATTCTTCTTCATCCATCCCGGGATCACTTGTTTCACTTGATTCTAATTCAGACATAACTTCAGCAATGCTCTTTCTTGAAGATCTAGAAGTCTTCTTTTCAACAACTAAAGCGAGGGGATCAGGAGTAACACTTTTTTCTTTTTTCTTTTGTTCCTTCAGAACAACTTCAAGATTCAACATCAATTTTTCATAAAGAGTATGAATAGTGAGTTTTTCCAAATCTCCATGTTGATTGATTTGTGTACCATAGACTTGCCATTCTTCTTCAAGGTTCTTGATAAACTTGATGTTCAATTCCATGTTGGTCTTCTTTATGTTATCATTCCTCAACTCATTAATCACATTACAAAACCTTGTGTATACATCATACAAAGATTCACCCTTTTGTTGCTAAAAGGTCTCATACAAGTGAAGAACATTTAACGATCTTACAGTCGAAAACACATCAGATCTCTCCATTTGTTTTGCAACTTCATCCCAAATTTCCTTCCCAGTCTCATAGGAATCAACATTACAGTAGATATCATCAGGAAGAGCTTGATAAAGGAAAGATCTAGAGAGTTTTTCAGCATGAGAACGTTCTATTGGAGCAGTATTCCAACTCTCTTTTGGAAGAATCTCATCAGTCACAGGGTTTTTATGAACTGCAGGACTAGTCTTGTAAGAATCATTGATATCATCACTTGTTTGTGTCTATCAACCCAATCCAAGAATCTCTTCTTCCATAGGGGATATGAACCACGATACAAAACATGAGGTCTTGATTCAGAACCAAGGGCTAAAGCTTCCCGTCAAGCCATCTTTAACTGAGGAAAAATTACAAGTATTGGATTCGAAAATGTAGAAACTTGGATCGAGTACTTAGACTGTGAAGCGGTTCCTTTCAGAAGCAAGGTACGAGAAATAAGGATCAGCAAATGAGAAATGCGGATCAACCACTTGAACAATACAGACAATCTTCTACTTTGGATCTGAGAATGAGAAACTCGGATCGTATACTTAGACAGTTCAAAGTCTCCTTTCCTTAGAATGGTAAGAGGAAAAATGGATCCGAAAATGTGAATTTCGGATCAGATACTTGGCACCACTCACAGCCAAAAAAGATCCGAGAATGAGAAACTCGGATCTAATTCTTAACAGGTTCAAAGTAACTTTTAAGTAAAAATGAATGAGGAATAAACTGATCCGTAAATGTGAATTACATCGAACACTTAACCACCATACAGCTTAACAACAAATACTCATGATCCGAGAATGAGAAACTCGGATCGTATACTTAGACAGTTCAAAGTCTCCTTTCCTTAGAATGGTAAGAGGAAAAATGGATCCGAAAATGTGAATTTCGGATCAGATACTTGGCACCACTCACAGCCAAAAAAGATCCGAGAATGAGTAATGCGGATCAAAGACTTCACACTATTCGAGAATGTCAGTAAATATTCTATTTGAGAATGTACGATGTACTATCTGTCCCCTTGTCCCCCACCAACTTTTTGTCTTTTAGTATGATATGCAAATCTCAACAATCCGCAAATCTCAAAAACGAAAGAAAAATGAAGATTTGAGTACTGTTTTTGAAGATTTTGGGATGAAAAGGGTAGATCGAACAACTAGAAGGTGAACTAAACGAATCTAACTAGGAAATAGGATGATTTTGGGATTATGGTGTGATGAACAGTAAAGAAACGCGAATTGATCCGTGAATCTCTACAACCGATCAAAAATCATGAATTTCTACCAAAATGAGACACAATCAGCCATGGATCGCTTCAGGTAATCTGATTATGCTCTGATACCAAGTGTAATAGATAGATTTGAGTTATTATGATGATATAATGTGGATTTGATCTTGCAAAGTATGTTTGTATGTGTTTGGATATTGGGATAAGGATAAAGATAGATTTTGTTATATGAAAGCCTTAATTTACAAATGGAATGGTAAGGGGTATTTATATATATTAACCTATTATCACTAATACCCCTTCCAATATCAAAAGTTTACAATTAAACACCACAATATTATATCTAACACCTTCAAGTGAAACTCAAATATAGAAAGATTTTTTAAAGCTACACAACTTACCAATAAATCACTATCCTCGTCAGCTATATACGATGAAAACTTGATTTGCATTCTGCAAAAGCAAAAATAGGTACCAATATAATTAAAAAGGAGACTCACAAATAAAATTTAGTTAAACAATATTCTTAATTACTCACAAACAATATCTATACTCGATTATCATTTCAATATACTCCCTCCGTCCCATTAGAAGTGTATTAGTTTAAATATTCAAAGTCTTTATTTTTAAACTTTGACCTTAAATATATTTTTTTGTGTTATATAAAACTTGATAAAAGTTATACCATTAAAAAACACGTCTAAAACACAATCAATTCATATAACTTTCATCAAGTATTATCTAACACAAATAAAATTATTTAAGGTCAAATTTACAAATGTTAGACTTTGAAAATTAAAAACATGACACTTCTAGTGGGACGGAGGGAGTATATTTTTATTCTTTATTTTCATAAATTAAATAAATAAACAGTTATATTTTTTATAATTACAAATATTCTTAATTTTTAACTTTTAAATTAAATCAACAAAGTCTAAAATCCAAAATTAATAGAAGACATAATAAGTGTTTCCACATACATAGGTAGGTGTACCCGTTTCGGAAACTCCATGGGAACGGAAACTCGTACGAAACGTTTCCTTGAAGTTTCCATATATACCGAAACGTTTCTGTGAAGCTTCCATACCGTATCTAATTAATATTAGGGTTTCAATGAGCTTTTTCTATTCCAAAAACGACTGCCATCTTGCGACTATGCATACCCCCAAACACAAACCAACTACATTATACAATTGAGATCACCATCAGGCTTTTTCTATTCCAAAATTGATTAGTAAAAATTTAATCCGTGATCACCGGTCACCATCAAGCATATATTATAAAATTATACATATATAATTATACATAATCTCTCAAGTCTCTATATAAATCAATATATTTTTATTTTATTATTTGCCGTATCTTTGCCGTACCCGTATCCTAAATTTTTTAGTTTTGCCGTTCCCCGTTCCCGTATCGTTCCCGTGCCCATTTGCCGTATCCGTTTCGGTGCTACATAGTTTAACCATGGTTAACTCTCCTAATTTATACGAGTATTTTTCTACAGATTACAAACAAACCTCTCGTAATTTCTCTCCTCAAAACTTAAACATTATCCCTTCCCCGTTTCCAAATCACCAGCCCTCGAGATCCCAAAATATACAAAGAAGACAAATACTACAAGCTATGGATATTATAGATGTGGGTTTTGGGAATTCATTTATTTGGTTGTTCATGAGTAGCGAGATTTTATACTTTTATTAATCGATTGAACACCAACTGTTTGAGAAATTTCCACAATTATTCATTTGGTTGACTATGAATTGTATATTATTTGGTAATTCCATTATATCCAATTGAGTTTTGTAATCGTATGATTCTTCTTTTGTTGCTTCTTGTCTCCTTAATGTTTTCAACTTACTAGAGCAATATGTGCTTAATGCTTAATGTTGACTCGCAAACACTTGCGAATTTGCTGAAGAAGCAGAGCGAGTCTGACAGATCCTATGAAGCAATATATAGGTGCATCCTCGGCTCTTGTGATGGGTTACTTAAGGTATCCACCTCTATGCACACTAATCCGGGGAATCATGACCCAAACTTTCCTCATATCACCAAAGAGTATGCTAAACCCGAAGAGTGATACATTCATCTTGACCATGAAGGATATTGCTGGAGGATGCAAAACACGTGTTAATAATCGAACTTTCACCCTTCTGAGATATTATTTTCTGTTATCTAATTTGTAATCCTGAGGTCGGTGGTTGATAATACCCCCCTGTTCACGAAACGATGATTATCTCCTTGAGGTCCTTTCTACTACTCTACTATTTTGTTTGTCCTTTTATTTCGAACATTCATAATCCAATTAAGATTCGTCTATATATCAGTCAAAATTTGCATTTGTTTCCACCATCGGGGTCATACAGGTAGACACTTTGCATATAATACTGATGGGTTTTAGGCATTACAAACTAACTTAAACTTTTAAGGGAGCATGCAACCTAAAACATGATCTATGTTTTCACAATTGAACCTATAACTATGAATATAAAATAAGAACCCTAATACTCTAGTAAATAATCGAAACTTACTAAAGAAAATAAATAAATAAATAAATTACATACCTTTTAGTTGTTATAGTAAACAACTAAAATTATCCTCTGGATCTCTTGGAAGCAAGCACCACAAATGTCGTGCCTCTAATGGAATCACACCCGACGACTCAAAGTTTAACTAAGTGTGGATGAACTATAGAAGAGTTCTTCCAAGAGGAGAAAGAAGGAGGCGAATACTCAAGCCAAGAATGTGCAAAAAGAATGAATCCCTAAGACCCTATATATAGCCTTGGATAGCCTCCATGGTTTTCCTATCCCACCGATGTGGGACAAACTTCCCAAGGGAAATTTTATTCTCCTTTATCACTTCTATTCATTTTGAGTCTCGAGGGCAACCCAAAAGGACTGTGCTTCTATCAATTATAGTTATGGCTTAGACACCTAATCCAACAGTCTCCCACTTGGATAAGTCTAATAACTATTATTGCCAATATAACTTCCTAATTGATCAGCAAATTGTAGCCTCCAAAAGCCGTTGTCGAACTCTGACCTAGTCAGTTACGTGTCCTAAGATAAGAGATCATATAATCCTTCGTTCTACAAGATATCATTTGAACATGAGACATGGAATATAATCAATCTCATTGTCCAGTACGTTGTTTCCCGATTTCTGATTTGTAATGACATAGAACTTCTAATTGAACACATCAATTTAGTCATGGTCGGGCCCGACACTATATGTCAACATCAAATCATCGAGGGGCCCAAAGATATCGCTTTTCCCGTTAGGCAAAAGGAACGAATAAACTTTGACTTATATGCTTGCACCATTTACTCATCAAATCATGCACAACAATACGTTTTATAACATCAAGTTACTGATGCGTTTACACATTATCAATGCACAACTAACTTGTAAACCACAACTCATATATCTCCATTTAAAGATTATAAGATATTATCGTCTCAGAATTACTCGTGATAAATTCCATGAAGTAATTCTCTGAGCGTGGGTTAATCCAATACTTAAATCTCCATTTCAAAGTACTCACGAACATTGCAACAATACCATTGCTATGTCTAAAACTCTTTAGACAATCTACAAATCCATTCATGACAGTCTTTATTCACTACTTACTTCCAAAAGTATGATCGACTGTGGAATTCGAATAATCAAATTATTCGGGAAGTAAAACATGCAAAATGAAACACAATAATAAACAATTGACAAAAGGTAGTAAACAAACTCATAAATAATTCTCTATTATTTAATCACCAAAAGTCAATCACATTTATTTTGTTATAAGTTTCAAACTAACTATCTAACTACTAAAACTAACATCATCTCTCAGCCCAATGCTCTTAGCATGCTGATTGTGTTTAACCCTACTCAGACCCTTTGTGAGTGGATCTGCAGGATTCTCTTCAGATGAAACTCTCTTCACTACGAGGTGACCTTCTTCTATCTTGTGTCTGATAAAATGGTATTTTCTGTCGATATGTCTAGATCTGCCATGATCTCTTGGTTCCTTTGTCAATGCAACCACTCCTTCATTATCACATAAAATTTCCATTGGCTCCTTGATGGTTGGCACAACTCCAAGATCTCCGATGAAGTTCTTCAACCAAATTGCCTCCTTTGATGCTTCGCTCACCGCTATGTACTCTGATTCACAAGTAGAATCAGCCACCGTGTCTTGCTTGGAACTTTTCCAAGTAACTGCTCCTCCATTTAAGGTAAAGACCCAGCCAGATTGGGAACGAAAGTTGTCTCTATCTGTTTGAAAGCTGGCGTCACTATACCCAGTTACTCTCAATGTATCACAGCCACCAAGTACTAGAACCAGTCCTTAGTCCTTCGCAGATACTTGAGAATATTCTTAACCGCTACCCAATGAGCTTTACCTGGATTTCCCTGATAACGACTGACCATGCTCAAAGCAAAGGACACATCAGGACGAGTACATGTCATAGCATACATGATAGAACCAACAGCGGAAGCGTACGGAATTCTACTCATTTCAGCTATCTCTTTATCTGTACTCGGACTATGAGTCTTACTCATTTTGGTATTACTCTGGATGGGCAGTTCTCCTTTCTTGGAATTCTCCATACCGAAACATTTCAGTACTTTATCCAAGTAGGTACTCTGATTAAGTCCAATTAGCCTTTTACTCCTGTCTCTTAAAATTCTTATTCCCAGAATATAGGCAGCCTCTCCCAGATCCTTCATAGCGAAACACTTTCCAAGCCAAGACTTAACATCTTGCAAAGTTGGAATGTCATTTCCTATAAGAAGTATGTCATCAACATACAATACAAGAAAGGTGACTATGCTCCCACTAGCTTTGACATATACACAGGACTCATCCTCACTTCTAGAGAAACCAAACTCTTTGACTTTCTCATTGAAGCAAAGATTCCAACTGCGAGACGCTTGTTTTAACCCATAGATGGATTTCTCAAGCTTGCACACTCCATTGGGAAATTTTGCATCCACAAAACCTTCTGGCTGACTCATGTAAACATCCTCAACCAACTTTCCGTTAAGGAAAGCAGTTTTGACATCCATCTGCCAAATTTCATAGTCATGAAACGCAGCTATGGCCAGCATTATCCTAATAGATTTTATCTTAGCCACTGGTGAGAAGGTCTCATCATAGTCAATCCCTGGGGTTTGAGTAAAGCCCTTCGCCACTAGTCGTGCTTTGAATGTGCTTACATTACCATCCATGTCGATCTTCTTCTTGAAGATCCATTTACAACCAACTGTCTTCCGACCAGGTTGTTGATCAACCAAGTTCCAAACTTGGTTGTCATACATGGACTTGATCTCGCTGTCCATTGCCTCTCTCCATTTGGCTGCCTCAGGGCTCGCCATGGCTTCCTTGTAGTTAGTCGGCTCATCCAAATTTACCAGTGTATTGTCACTGATAAACGTGTCTTCATCTGCAGTTATATGGAAACCATAGAACTCAGTTGGCTTGCTAACTCTACTAGAACGTCTAAGAGGTAATGAAGTATCAATGGGTTCAACTGGAATCTCTTCCTCTGGTTGAACCCTAGCGGTTTCAGAGGTTCCTTCATCGGCTGACTCTTGAATTTCTTCAAGGTCAATGGTGCTCCCACTGTCCTCTTTGCATATGAGCTCTCTCTCGCGAAAGACTCCTCTCTGTGCTACAAAGACCTCGTTCTTACTAGGTTTGTAGAACAGATATCCAAATGACTTCCGTGGATAGCCGATGAAAACACATCGCTCACTACGAGGTTCAAGCTTGTCGTGAGTTTCTCGTCTAACGAAAACTTCACAACCCCAAACCTTAATATGTGCTAACGAGGGAACTTTCCCTGTCCACATTTCATGAGGTGTTTTGGCAACCTTCTTTGTTGGAACAAGATTAAGAATGTGGGCGGCAGTTTCTAAGGCATACCCCAGAATGAGATTGGAAGTGAAGCTCGACTCATCATGGAACGTACCATGTCTAACAAGGTTCGATTGCGTCTCTCAGCCACACCATTAAGTTGTGGTGTCCTAGGAGGTGTCAATTGTGAAACTATTCTACATTCCTTGAGATAGTCATGGAACTCGATACTAAGATACTCTCCGCCTCTATCTGATCGGAGCATCTTTATCTTCCTTTCTAATTGATTCTCGACTTCTTGCTTAAACTCTTTGAACTTTTCAAAGGTTTCTGACTTATGCTTTATTAAGTAGATATAACCATATCTGCTATAATCATCAGTAAAAGTCACATAGAATCGATTAGCATCCCTTGTGGCTGATCTAAAGGGTCCACACACGTCTGTGTGTATGAGATCCAATAAACCTTCACCTCTTTCACAAAATCCAGTGAAAGGTGATTTTGTCATCTTACCCAAAAGACAAGATTCGCATGTATCATCTGACCTTAGGTCAAATGATTCCAACACCCCATCCTTTTGGAGTTGAGCCATGCGTTTCTTGTTAATGTGTCCAAGACGGCAATGCCACAAGCACGCTTTGTCTATACCATTAGACGAATCAATTTGAAATACACTATTGCCTAAATTGTCTACACACATCACAGTTTCATACACACCATCACAAGGTAAAGCTTCAAAATAAAAAATGCCATTCTTATAAGCAGAAATAGAACCATTCTCATCATTAAAAGAAAATCTAAAACCTTGTTTGAACAGTGCATGAAAAGAGATAATGTTTCGTGTCATTTCTGACGAGTAGCGACAATTCAATAAATCTAAATTAACACCATTATTAAGCACTAGACTATAAACTCCAATCTTGGTGACAGGTGAAGATCGCCTATTCCCCATGATCAAGTTCATTCTACCATGCTCCACATCCTCACTTTTTCTTAGTCCCTGCAAAACAGAGCAAATGTGGAACCCACATCCTATATCAAGGACCCAAGAATTAGAAGATGATGGGTTAATAGATGAAATAGTGTATATACCTGTAGTAGATGGCTTCACTTTGCCATCCTTTAAATCTTGCAGATACTTTGGGCAGCTTCGTTTCCAATGTCCTTTGTCGTTGCAATAGAAGCAAGTGGCCTCTTTGGGATCAGAGACAGGGGTAACATCAGAACTGGTTTTTACATGAGACTTTCCCTTCCAGTTTTGCTTGGGAGGACCTTTCCTCTTCTTCCCCTTTCCTTGACCAATGGCTAGAACGGTAGTATTAGCAGGGGCGGGGACATCACTCTTTCCCTTCATCCCTGTTTCAGCTGTTCTCAAGAGGTTGTGCAATTGAGACAATGTGGTCTCATTGTTGTTCAAATGATAGGTCAAGATGAACTGATCATAACAACTTGGTAAGGAGTTCAAGACTATGTCAATGGCCAACTCCTCATCAATATGCACATTTAGCCTCACAAGTCGATCCACGTATCGTTGCATTCTTTGCACGTGGCCGCTGACAGACTCTCCGTCCTTCATCTTGCTTGATATGAGAGACTTTACTATCTCGTACTTTTCTTGACGAGCTCGCTTATGGTACTTTTCTATAAGGTCCTTGTTCATCTCGTACGACCAGTAATCCTCATAGAATTTTTGCAGTTCAGGAGTCATGGTAGCAACCATGATGCAAGCAACTTTTGTTGCATCAACGTAGTGTTTCTTATAGGCGGCTAATTCTTCAGGGGTGGCCTTCTCTTCGTCAATTTCACCAAGTTCTTTGTCAAGGACATACTCCTTGTCCTCGAAACGAAGAGCCATTTTGATGTTGCGCATCCAGTCATTGTAGTTGGTGCCATCTAATGTCACCTTTGAGCAGATGTTCAACAAAGAAAAGTTGTGGTTGGAGGAGGAGGAACCAGAAGCATCGTTAGGGGTAGACATTTCTAAAAGAAAGGTAGTTTGAGTTAGATAAAATAACCCTTAATACAACAACTCAAAATTGAAATATCGAGGCTAGGATCCAACTATGAAATTCACAACTTAGAAAAGGGATGCCGTAATCTAATTGCAAATTTCATACATGTAGGTCTTTTGAGACTCATTGAAACTATTCAATGGCATGTTTAATCTCAGATTATGCTCTTCCATTTGTGACTGGGATACCGAGGATCACAAACAAGATGTGAATAACCATGCAAATATGCTTGGTAACCTCAATGTCATTTATCATCTCAATTGATGTGCTGGTAAACCACACACGCTCCATCAACAATGACAATTTATGAGATACCCATTACAACTCTTTATTAGTCCATATTAGTGTGCTGGTTAACCACACACGCTCCACTAATGACTTATAAAGTGTAATGTGCAATTTCATGGGTTAGCATACAATTTCACATTTTTCCTAAAGTAACTAAGATTGGGATTTAAATAAAAGGTTTAGTTACTTTTATTATCATTATACTTTTAATGAGAATTAATATAGTCCTATCAAACCCGTTCGGCTAACGACCCTCCACTAATCAAGGAAGCGGTGGGTGAGAGTGGACACCCATTCAACTACCATTTTATAGGCAGTTTCCTTATACCCCCCTTATAGACTAGCTTCGTGAATGAGACCTACTATTGATTTGACTGACTTTATTCTTATACATATAGTAATAATTAAGCTTTTAATTTTACATATAGTATAAGGTGTATATTAAAACTTTTCAAAATACGATGATTATTAAATCATTAACTTAATCAATTCAACAATTATAGCAAATTCAATTGAAAACAAGCCTAACGCTCTGATACCACTGATGGGTTTTAGGCATTACAAACTAACTTAAACTTTTAAGGGAGCATGCAACCTAAAACATGATCTATGTTTTCACAATTGAACCTATAACTATGAATATAAAATAAGAACCCTAATACTCTAGTAAATAATCGAAACTTACTAAAGAAAATAAATAAATAAATAAATTACATACCTTTTAGTTGTTATAGTAAACAACTAAAATTATCCCTCTGGATCTCTTGGAAGCAAGCACCACAAATGTCGTGTCTCTAATGGAATCACACCCGACGACTCAAAATTTAACTAAGTGTGGATGAACTATAGAAGAGTTCTTCCAAGAGGAGAAAGAAGAGGCGAATACTCAAGCCAAGAATGAGCAAAAAGAATGAATCCCTAAGGCCCTATATATAGCCTTGGATAGCCTCCATGGTTTTCCTATCCCACCGATGTGGGACAAACTTCCCAAGGGAAATTTTATTCTCCTTTATCACTTCTATTCATTTTGAGTCTCGAGGGCAACCCAAAAGGACTGTGCTTCTATCAATTATAGTTATGGCTTAGACACCTAATCCAACATAAACATCTTAGAATTTCTTTTAAAGACTAGTAGATTTTAGTGATATAGCAAAACAATGGTCCATACAATTCCCCTATTATATAAACTTAAAATGTAAAGGTAAAAGAAAAGTCAAGCAAGAAGATCATGCCATGATTTCCCAACTCTTGCAGGATGATTAAAAGACAACAACTTGCTTAATATTAAAGGTCTTAATGTTGACTATCCAAGTCAATCTTCATCTATAAACTCATTATAAAATGCAATAACCTATAAACGCCTCAATTCCTAACAAAGATACAATTATTTATTTCCATTAACTATAGATACCATTCCAATTAGAAAAGTCGCACAATGGTAATTTCAACAGAAGAAGCCAAACCCAGGCACATAAGATCAAAAAGTAAAAGGTAAAATCATTCTAAAACTTGTTCAAACTATTGTTTGATTCAAAATAATTGCATACTTTTTCTCATCATCGGTATAAGACTTTCACGACTCCAAATCCCTTTTTTCCCCATAATTTGCATAAAAACTAGCAAGCTCTTCAATAGTGTCAAAGGTCATGCCAATCTTTGGTTCTTCAATATCGTCATCATGGTTAAAACTACTGTTACTTTTGTCTTGGGAAAAAACATCTTCATGTTGTTCGCCTTCATCGACCTTTATCTCAGATGAAACAATATCGTAGTTTTGTTTCAATAAGACTAGCTCCATACAATCTAAATGCTGCCAAGTATATAAAATAGAAGAAAACTTTTTAGGCTTGAATTCTTGTACCTTTACATAGACAACCCGTCATCTACTCTACACATCATGATTGATATTCGTTGTAAATTTTTGCGATAATAATTCAAGAGGCAACTAAAGCCTATAATATATAACTTACTGAAACTGATTAGTTTTTGATGATGACGTATAACAATGGCTGGCCTTTGATCAGAATACTCTAATAACCCTTGATGATAACGTGGTAACCCTTAATCGTAATCCGATAAGAACCCGTGATGCGAATCCGATAACAACCCGTCATCTTCTAACGGGGAAGAAAGAAAGGACGAGTGATCTGATAATATCTCTTCATCATGTAATGGAGAAGAAAAGGATTGAAGACTCATTCATATTGACAAGTCGTATTGTTGTAGAGAAGATAATTGTGTTACTGTAATATTAGGTGATATTATGGAGGGAGAGAAAAAATCTAATTACCGTGGGTTTATTTGACCTAGGGTTAATTAACCTTGTTTAATTAATAAAAGATGATGTGGATGGGCCACATCACAAGCCACGTTAGTTTGTAGATTAGTGTTTGTAATTAGTTAGTGATTGTAGCATATCTCTTTTTTTCGACCATATACTCACAAGTCACAACAACAAAATACACACTAATTTCATTGCATTTTTCAGCATCTTTTCTAAGATATGAAAGTTTGTTCAATGACGTTTGGTTATTATTACCAAATTCATAAATCAACTATAAAAATTATCAAAAATAGAATGCATATTTCGGTTGGTCAAATCTAACTTTCGATTTTTTCCGTATTCCAAATTCTAAGTAGTATAAGAATTATCCAATATACACTCACAAATTTGTTTTTCATATACTCACAATAACAAGATACACTATAATTGCCCGATGGAGATCCATAATTTCCTCACATTTTCAGTTTCTTTCTGAGCCCTACAAGTTTGTTGAATGAAATTATGCATTTTCTTTTGTTGCATATTCTCTTGTTAAATAATAATAGATTGTTTATTTTGTTTAATCCGATGACAAGATATTTTTGTTGGTATCCAATAAGGCAAATTACTATGTGGCAAGCTTTGTCACAAGTGAAACCAACAAACATGGATCTGAAAACGTTGGGATAATAACATGTTACAAAAGTTTAGAAAATAATTAAATCTGTCAATGTTCTTGTATATATCTAACTTTTATAACGTCAATTGGATATTTCAAACAATTAATTTTTATGTTATTGTATATATGGACATTGTATCAGTGAGCAAAAGGATTTCTCTATTTCGTTTTTGATTGTGCCATCATAATATTGATTTGATTTTGGTTGCAGGATGTGAGGAGTGTGGCATGGCGACGTGTTTGGGTATTCGGAAATAGGCCTAAAACATTGTGACGAATCATTGGTGTGCAGGGACGGAGCCATGACTTACCTTTAAATTCAAAATTTTGACATTAGTGTAATATTAAATATTAATATACTATTTAGCTTTTTTTTTTTTTTTGAGAGATGATATATTCACAACACGTTTTTGTCATACATAACAATTTATGATATAGACAGTTGTACACGGTGCAGTATAATGTGTGAGTTTGTTGTGTATGTTTAAATATGATGTAGATATATCAATTCTTTTTTTTTTGTTATGACTAGTGATATATTCATAATATTTATCTCACATATACAACTATTATATGCTTTAGATAGTTCTATAATTTGCATGAAATATTTGTATTTGTTGTATATGGTAAAAATTTGATATGAATTTATCATTATTTTTTTTCTTTACATTTTGGTCCACCTTAGAAAGAAGTCATTTAATTCGCTAAATAGAACTAAATGATCTAATGACCTTTCATGGCCCAAATGACCGCATTGTCATACTTATTGGGTTTTGGTAAATCATATGATTTTTTAGCACACCATGACAAAAATTCTGGCTTCGGTAAGGAAGAAGATAGGTCACCCCTAGTGACTTAGTGAGGCGTAATTCTATGGCATGAGATAAGCATGGTACCGATCGCATGAGAGGAGCCGAGGAGGTTAGTGAAGTACTGAAGGCTGGGGCCCGAGCTACTTATTAATATACATAGAACAATAAGCGTACGATAATTGGTGTATTAGAATATGGTATGAGAAATGAGAAGTGTGTAAATGAGTATAACTCAAAAAGTAGATGACTTAGAATAAATTATGTAATTTTGGTTATACAATATTAGATGATGTGGATAGGACAAATCATCTTCCACGTGTGTTAGTAAAAATAAGTTTGTAAAAAGTTAGTCAGTATAGAATTTCATATTTTTAATACATAAAGCAATAACTTAAATATATGTTATTAAAAGGAAAAAGGAGAAACGAATTGAAAGTGTTTACATGCTTCACTAATTGTCGTTCTTGACGCACTTTCAATGTCGGATGGCATTAACATACTCGTTTATTCTGTATATGTTATTAAAAGGAAAAAGGAGAAACGAATTGAAAGTGTTTACATGCTTCACTAATTGTCGTTCTTGACGCACTTTCAATGTCGGATGGCATTAACATACTCGTTTATTCTGACTTGTGACGCTCACATCTGCGTCGATCCTCGAATCTTTTGTCACTTTGTCTAGTTGATTCCTATCTTTGATTTGATGCAATCGTTTAATCCCTTCAACGTGCCACCTCCAAGCTTAATTTGGATGAGCATATCTTGAACGAGATCGAGCTTGTGTAGAAGATGAATGGGAGGTCTCAATAAATCAAATTTGTGAAAGTCTTGATCGAATTGTAATTTGGTTCCTAGACTTTCAGGTGTATACCATATCGCCGGCTCGTTTTATATATAAAAAAAACGGAATATTCTTGTACACAAAATAGGTATATGCCAGCATATTGAGGAAACTAAAGGGAAGTGATCAAAGTGAAAAACTGACTTTGGTAATTGTTAGGGTCGGTCTTCATTATTCAATTCAAGTTAAAAGTTGTGTAAAAAAGAGTCATAACGTGAATTGAAATATATTAACTATATATATATATACATTTTAAGACAATCTTAGAAATAGTAATGTTTTCATCTTTTAAACTTTTTCACCAAACTTTTTTATTTTCTATTTTTGTCCCTTCAACTCACTCTTTTTAATTTTCACTTTTAACGCCCAAAGTTTCTAAGCTTTTAACTTTTTCACCAAACTTTTTTATTTTCTATTTTTGTCCCTTCAACTCACTCTTTTTAATTTTCACTTTTAACGCCCAAAGTTTCTAAGCTTTTAACTTTACCCCCAACTTTTGATTTCCTATTTTTGTCTCTTAAAAGTTTCCTTTTTTAAATTTTCACTTTAAACCCCTTAGGTTTCTTAGCAATAACTTTGACCACTTAACTTTTTGGATTTACTTACGGTTTCTCCACAACTTTTCGAATTCCTTTTTCTCCCCTTAAACTTTGTCCGTCTTTATTTCCACTTTGCACCCACGGGTTTTCTGGGTTGTATTTTGACCACATGATTATTTGACTTACTTACGTTTTTTTAAACTTATTTACAGTTACCCCTAATATAAACTTTTAGGGTTTCTAATTTTTATTATCAAATTATTGGATTTTTCCAACCTTGGCCACCCATTTTTTTTTTACTTTCTACCCTTTAGTAAACTTTGGGTGTTTTTAATTTTTACCACCAAACTTTTGGGTAATGCTAGATGTATGTTTGCACGATGCAGTGAAGATAGTGTTAATGGGGTGGTTTGGTGATGACAGCGAGTGGTACAGATTATTGTTGTAAAGTTAATTGATGTAAAAGATGGTAATGAGTTTATTTATACCTTTTAAATAGACTTTTGCACCACTTTTAATTTTCCGTGTTGTACTTTTTTATATTTATAATATCCTTGTGTAATATACGCGTCCAAATTTTATGCATCTTAAGTTCTCCGGGGCAACGCCCGGATAAAAAACTAAAGAAGAACACCTTTAGGAATAGTAACCGCTTACGTCATGCTGACATCATCTTTTTTTTTTTCTTGGTTTTTCTTTTCTTTTTTTCCTTATTTCTATTAACTAATATTTTTTTTACATAAGTCTTTTAACTAAAAAAAATATATACTTTTTACTCCGGTCATTAGCCACGTACCCACAGACTAACGGAGAAATATAACAGTATATTTTACTGTTTATGCTATAACAAAAGTCTCAATTTTTAAAACTTTTTTATTTGTCAAAAAATGCTTTATTTTTTATATTTCATTTTTTGGTTTTAATTATTTCTTTTAAATGATTCTAACAGCTGGATAATCACCCACCAACAGCTAGAGTATCATGTAATGTTTCCGCCCGAACTAAATAATTAGTTTTCAAATAGTTTTTTATTCCCGTTTTTATCGTATGTTTATTGTTATGTATGTGTCAGCGATCTTATACACGATCTACCTTTTACGTATCGTTATGTCTCCCGGGGCAACGCCCGGGGTTAAAATTCTTGTATACTTTTATATATACAGTAATGACTAATGTTATAAATGATTGAAAATCAATTGCATTTGCTGTAGCTCGAAATTATTGTGTAATCTCTATTTAAATGTTACTAAATAAGGACCAATCACTTAAAAATAGTACACACAAATTTAAAAGAGGTTAAAGTCACTATTATGTAATGTTTTTTTCAAAAAGTTCATTTTCTCAAAAAATAAACTAGTATTATAAGTTCAGTGATGTAGTTGTCGTAAAAAAATACATTATACAAAATGGAGACTTTTAAAAAGTACATTACATAAAATGAACCATTCTATAAGTACAACGATGCGTTTGAAAAAAAAAATGTACGTTACACAAAATGAACTTTTGAGAAATATATATGTTACATAATGGTGACTTTAACCCATTTGAAAAATACAATTGTATTAACAAAAATATCATCTTTATTATTACTAGACTTTAATGTTTTTTTATTTTGACCACTAAACTTTTAGTTTTTATAATTTTGCCACAAAACTACTACTTTTAGTTTTTCTATTTTGGCCACAAAACCACTAAACTTTTAGTTTTTCTATTTTTGCCACAAAACACTAAACTTTTAGTTTTTCTATTTTTGCCACAAAAATGTTTTAATCTAATCTTTAATGTTTTTATATTTTCGCCACTAAACTTTTAGTATTTCTATTTTCGCTTTACTGTTGTTTTATTTTAATGTTGTTTTATTTTCGCCACTAAACTTTTAGTATTTCTATTTTCGCCACGAAATGTTGAAATTAATTTTTTTCCCACTTTGGTCACACAAGTTCCATTTCTTTTTTGTCTTGCCACAAACTTTCTACCTAAAATGTTGTATAACTTTTTTGCTAAATGTTCTAATTATATTTGTTATAAGGTAAATTAAGATTTTAAAATCTGTATCAGGGGACTTTAATGTTATTCTATTTTAACCACTAAACTCTTAAGTTTTTCTATTTTTGCCACAAAAGTGTTTTAACCTAATCTTTAATGTTGTTTTACTTTTGCCACTAAACTTTTAGTATTTCTATTTTCGCCACGAAATGTTGAAATTGCTTAAGTCTAATCTAAATTATTTATTTTTTCAATTTGGCCACACAAGTTTCATTTCTTTTTTGTCTTGCCACAAACTTTCTACCTGAAATGTTGTATAACCTTTTTGCTAAATGTTCCAATTAGTTTTTGTTATAAGGTAAATCAAGATTAATTTGTATCTAACACGTATGTTTAGTCCCGCGGCGAAGCGCGGGGTTAACATACTAGTTTTTTAACATTTTTGTATTACTCTTTTTTAGAAATTGAAACTTATTTTGAAACATTTTTGTTAGCTAAAAGTAACTATGTAAATCTGTTGTAAAAATAATTAAAATAAAATAATAACGCTATAAATACTTAATTTCATAAAAAAAAAAAAAATTCATTTGCATATTTCGACACAACATGTCATAACACAAAAAAATTTTCTTTGTCATTAGTATTTTTAAAACTAACGTACTACTAACACTTTCATTTTTTATCACCCACATGTGTATATATATTCGTTTTAGTTTTAATTTTAGGGCTAATTACTTGGAAAGTCCTTCAACTTGTCACTGAAACCTTTTCTGGGGCTCGAACAAAAAAAAGTTCTATTCGGGGGAAGAAAACCGGCTAAAATCTCTTTTATGGGGTTCCGTACAAGTAGCCAGTTAAAAATAGGGCTAATTACTTGGAAAGTCCCATAACTTGTCACTGAAATCTTTTCTGGGGCTCCAACAAAAAAAAGTTCTATTTGAGGGTATGAAAACGGCTAAAACTATTTTTGTTGGGTCTCGTGTAAGTAGCCGGTCAAAAACGGCTAAAATTTTTACTTAACACCACCGTGAAGTCTCCATAGCCGCCACCATAAACACCGCTACTATTCCGACAACGAACCTTAATACCCAAATCTGAAACTTTTAAGTTAATCAATCTTATTTGTTTTTCACCCAAAAAAGTTTTTCACGAGAAACCTAATCAGTTGTGACTTGTGAGGAAGCCAAAATTAGATCTGGAATCAAAGGGTAGCGAAGCTACCGGTGGTCGCTGTCGGAGAGGCGGAACAAGGGACAATTGGGATGGCAAGGAAATCGAAGGTGTGTAGTGGTATTTTTTGATAGTTGTGTGTGTTTGTGAAATTGGTAGATGGGTTTTGCCGATCCAGTGAAACCATTGTTCAGATTTTAGTAACTTCGTATCCAATGAAGTTTCCGACGTCGGTAGCGGTGGTTTTGAAATGGAAGTGGCTAGATGCTGATATGATACAAGGGAATATAATAAAAAGTGGCTAAATTGAACTTTTTTTTTGTTGGAGCCCCAGAAAAGGTTTCAGTGACAAGTTGAGGGACTTTTCAAGTAATTAGCCCTTAAAAATAAGGATAAAACCGGCTAGCTACTGTACACGTCAGCAAAAAAGTGGTCACGGTCCTACTATAGTAGTTTTAACCGGTTTTCTTCCCCCAAATAGAACTTTTTTTTGTTTGAGCCCCAGAAAAGGTTTCAGTGACAAGTTGAGGGACTTTTCAAGTAATTAGCCCTTTTTTTTTTACCACAGTGTACAAGTAATATAACAGACTGTACAAGTATATGATACATAGATGTGCTAAATTCATTAAAAGATGTGGTACTAATATCACCTCCCATTTTTTTTTTATAATTGACACTAGTTCTTGAGTTTTTTTTAAAAGGAAAGGAAAAGATTGTGAAGGATTTTAAAAATATTTGTGTTCTTGAGTTTTATTTAAGAGAAGAAGAGAAAAGAAAGGAAAAGATTTAGAAGGAGAATACAATAGATTTTAGGCAAGAAACTTTCTTCCCATTTTTGGGATGATTGGGAAGGATGGAAAATCCACTCCTTCTCTTCCATTCATCTCTCTTCTTTTCTTCTCCCTTTCTTAAAATTGAACTCGAGAACATTTTTTGACACCATTCATGACCAATACAACCCATGCCACCTACACATAATATGCATACCTTCCACATATCACAATTCTCCAAACATATACACTGCCTTCTAATACCAAGCTCACCATGTCACCATCTACTAAGAAATAATCCAAGACCCATTCAAAAAACCAAAAACTATCCACCCTAAAATGTGCCATATTTTTTACCCAAATTAAATATTGCCAACATTGACCAACAAAGAAACTCAGTGGGGACCAAACAACCAGACTCTAGTTACCATCTTCATGTCTTACCCAACAACCAACAATATTCTAATTTTTATAGGTATAAAGCTACATATCCTCATTCTTTTAGCCCAGAATGCACATCCAAATGACAAGAGACCATAATTATTCAATTATACCTTCCCAAATTTCAAATTCAAACTTGTTACTCTTCCCAATATCCAACATGTAAGAACTATCACAATATCTAAAAAGAAACTAAAATCTGCCAACTATCGACCATGACCAGACTTCATTACTTAGCATAAATAACATGTTTGCACCTATTCCCCGTAAAATAAAAACCTACAACTTTGTTCGTTGACTATCCTTTTAAACACGTTATATATGTGAGATATAAGCATAAAAGGTATGTCTCGGACCTCGTAATGTCCTCCAAGAAGACAAATCTGCCATACACAAATATATGTGAGATGTAAGCATAAACAGTTGTAAGATATAAAACTCAAAGGAAAACAAACCAAAAAAACTAATCAAGATTAACTCATTGAGCAATATAAGAGACATAACCAACTTCATAAATAATCTTTAGCATCCAATTAGAACTAAGAGGTCTGAGCCTCTCATTGAAACTTTAAAAGGAGTTGAATAACTTAACATCAAGTATATAAACAATGTCTACAATAAAAGTATTTCATTGCAATTATAAATAACCAACCGTTACAAACATCACGTATACACATTCTTAGTCTGGTATTTATAAATACTTACTAATAGCATTGGATTTAGCTACGGATTCAGATACCTTTGGACCAGTGTCCCTCAAAAAACCAATACTGTTTTAGCTTTGAAAGTGCAATATAACATCCTCAATGGTGACTTGCATACACCATTCACTCTTATTGTTTTATTTTTTTTTTTTTTTTCTTTCCAAGACAAGTTCTGCATCAATAAAGTATTTAACCATGAAAGTCAATGATGAAAAGCGAACAAATGTAAATACTTAAAAAGTAATTTCTTCTAAAACTGCAACTTCAGAAAGATTATGTGCGTAAGTTAACACACTGACCTCTTTTTGTGCCTCAAGGCATTATTAAAATCACATAACGAATCTTTTAAGCACTTCTCTAATGCATTTCCTTCTTTAATTAAAGCACCATTGTTTTGGCTCAAATTGCAGCTTTAACTTTCAGCTTGATCACCCTAAAAAGACATCAAATCTCAAACAAACCCTTATTCACAATCATTATACCAATGGAAATGTATGAGCTCAAAAATCAACCCATGAAGACATCAAATCCTTGACATATGGTCAGCCTCGTAAAGAAACTCAAAAATTGAAACTCTTTAAGGATACAACCAACTTATTAGCATAAGGTTCAAAAGAAATGCACACAAAACAGATTATCCATGTTGTAAACCATATTCTTTTAACCAAACAGATTCATTTTTTTTACTACTACTTGAATTTCTAAAACACATTAAAAACCATATTTTCACTTAATAAAAAAGTATATAATTATTTTTTGGTTGAGTTAAATAATAGAGTTTATCAGTTTATGTTAAAAGATACATACCATATTCTTTTAACCAAACAGATTCATTTTTTTTACTACTACTTGAATTTCTAAAACACAATAAAAACCAATTAAAAAAACACAAGAATTTCAAGAAAGTCATCAACTCTTGAACTCAAAAGGGTTGCTCTCAATCTCCAACAACTTGTGCTTTTGAATGGACTCATTCTATCCAATAGTTGCAAAGTTAAACTCAGAATCTGGACAGGGAATAAAAAACAAACAACATAACTCAAAGCAACAATAAAGATATTAATTTCGAAATTAAAAAAAAAAAAGACATTCTATTAAGTGTTTCTAACAAAAAAACGCACTCCCCAACATACCTGAAAGAACTCGAGGTCATTCTTAAACATAACATCAAGCACCTACAATCAAAATAAAACTTAAAACTAAATTAAAATACCAGAAGATTAAATAAAAGAAATCGTACATAAAAATCTGTAAACATACCAAATTTAAAAACTTTATGACAATCAAAGTGCTAGTCACAAAAAATACCTTAGATTTCTTCAAATTTCTTTGCATCATCCTGAATCTGCCACAATATATGATGCAATCAAAATGCTAGTAACATAAAGTTATATCCAAATTAAATAAAACTTATAAGTAAATAATACCCACATGAAAATCCAAGCTAAAACCAGATCGACCAACCTTCCATAAACCCCTAACCCTACAATAATTTTATAGATATATGTATACATATAGATATACAAATGTATGTATATATATACAGTCAATTCCTCACATACCTTTGTAACCTTCAAAAGTCATTATTATCGGATTAAAAAGCAGAAACAAAGAAAAAGGAGGAGATGAAAGAATGTGGAGAATAAGAAAACAATTTAGATCGGTATAACTTTTTTAATCTTTTTCTCTTCATTCTCTTTCTCTTTCCACATTCAAAAATCAAAAGCCCGCTTTTATTGCATCCAAATATATATACTGATTTTTTATATAAACACACATCAATAACACCACCAAATACACACTAATTTCATCATCACATGTCACATTATGTACGGATTAAGCTTAAGCTTGACAATTAACAATCTTACACATTTACCTCTCGGTCTGATCAGGAATGAGTGACTTAAAATGCAATAAAAATGTAGCTCTTTGTACTACCAAAAAACTACAAATACAATGCTAGTATACAATAAATATGAGAAATCAAATTTAAAATCTAATCTTAATCTTAATATATACTATAAGACAGTTGAACTAATGACTTATTAACCAATCAAATCGTTCAATTTCATCAAATTGACTCTCGCTTATGTCATCATTTAGATTAACTATAAATTAAAAATCCTAATAATCATTATCCAAATATATTATTATATTAGTATTTATATTATATTTGTAGAAAAAGTCTCATTAATTTACACTTTTTTGTTTTCCATCAATAATTTACACTTTTTTGTTTCCATCATAATTTACACTTTTTTGTTTTCCATCAATAATTTACACTTTTAGCCCTGAATACTTAATTTATATTTATTTTAGCCATCAACTTGAGAGGATTTTTTATAAATTTAATTATATAATAATATTAATAATATCAATTTAATAATATACTCCCTCCGTCCCACTAGAAGTGTCATGTTGAATTTTCAAAGTCTTTATTTTTCAACTTTGACCTTAAATATTTTTGTTTATGTTATATAATATTTGATGAAAAGTTATATGAATTGATTGAGTTTTAGATCTATTTTTATTGGGTATAAATTTCATCAAGTATTATGTAACAAAAAAGTATATATTTATGGTCAAAGTTAAATAACAAAGACTTTGAATATTCAAAATGTGACACTTCTAGTGGGCGGGGAGTATTAATTTTTTATAAACTATAAATATTACTCCCTCCGTCCCATCATATGTGTCCTATTTTGAATTTTCAAAGTCTTCGTTTTATAACTTTGACCATAAATATTCGATGAAAGTTATATCAATGGAAGCACATGTAAAACTCAATCAATTCATATAACTTTCATCAAGTATCATTTAACACAAACAAATATCTTTAAGGTCAAAGTTACACAAAAAAGACTTTGAAAATTCAAAACTGGACACTTCTATGACGGAGGAGTAATATTTATTAGAATATAATTACAATTTTCGTCCCTGTGGTTTGTACCAAATTTCACGTTTCATCCTTGGGTTTACGAAATTACGTTTTTCATCCCTAGTTTTGAAACTCCGTCAACAACTTTGGTCCACGACCCAAACAGAGTTAAGTTGGTGGTCACATGACCTGCACACCAAGGGTATAATGGTCATAAAGTGTAATTAATTATTTTATTTCTTTTTTTTTCACTTTAATTTTCAAACCCATTTTCTAACATTATTAGCAACAGTAGCATAAAAAAAACATCTTCTCTCATTAAATTTTTTTCTTCAAACACTACATTAAATCAAAATTTTAAAATTTTTGTCACAAAACACAAACTTAAAATCATATATACGTTTTTGTGTAATTAAATAACCTTTATGTCAAAGAAATGGAATTTTTATAGATCTAAAGCATAAGACACGAAAAACGAGGCCATATGGCCAAGAAAGTTGGTAATAGTCCAGCCATACTCTTTTGTAACAAAATCCAAGCATTTCTTCTTTTCTCTCTGTCAACGAGTTTGTATATATATAGAAATATAGATCTTATAAATACAAAAACAATATCCAGCCAAATCCAAAAATCCTGATGGGAACAAGGAGCAGAAGTGCAGAAGTGGTGGTCGGAGAATCGCCGCTGGGATTTTCGACCGGGTTAACAAATCTGATTTCAGATCTGAAATATTAACAAAACCTATTTATGCTTTCAGAGATGAAGCGTGAGCTCTGATTCGCTTACCTATCGGGATGATTCACGCGGTTCACATCTTCAGCGGTAAAGGTAGGTGACAGGTGACGGAGATTCGATTATTGAGTCTATGGTTGTCGTTTCAGGAGAAATAAAAGCAGGTGATATGGGTTTTGTTTGTATCTACATACAAATTCTTATATGTATATGTTTATATATGTTGTGGGTAAAATGAAGGAAAAAATGTGTTTGTAGTTTGATTTGTATATGTATGTACATATATGGTTTTATTTTGATGAATCCGATGATTTAATACCATTTTGATTATGTGTATATATTTGATTTATTGATTTGATTGAGAGATATGTAATGAAAAAGTTTGATTATGTACACATATTTGATCTATTAATCTTATGATTGTTATTATTTGATTGATATATAAATGATGAAAAAAACACAAGAAGAAGATGCAGAAACTGGAAATGGATGAAGGTGTGATGTTGTTGTTGGTGAAGATAATAATGAAAAGACATATATGCCCTCATGTGCAGGGCACATGTCTGACTTAACGGGGTTTTTTAACGTCTATTAGTCATGTGGACCAAAATTTGTTAGGTCCAGTTCACCTGGAACTGGCCAGTCACCAGTTCACACTGACCAGTTCACCAGTTGCATCTGGTGACCAGTAAACTGGTGACCAAGAAGATTTGTCGAGAAATATATTGAAGTCCAGTTGCACAGTACAGTTAACGCAACTGAAGACTTCCTCCAGTTGAGAACTGACCAAGTTGAAGAAACATTCCAGTTGAAGTCGAAGACAACAAATGGAAGAAAGAGAATGACAATGGCAGCGAAGCCCAGTTGACATTCTAGTCAGTTACAAACTGAAGACCTTCAGTGGAAAGCCCTTACAAAGCTTTACACTGATTACGAGGAATTGACTTGTATACTTTATGTACCTTTACCCGGATAATAAGCCTTATCTTATTATTTAAGTATTAAAAGGTACATAAAGGTGGTTGTGTAAAGTCACTGTAACATGCGACTTTACAACACTTTTTAAGGAATTAAATGCTATTCCTTAAATGCTTCCAACCACATTTGTACGGCTAAAGTTAACATCCCAATGATAACTTTGCCTATAAATACAAGTCATTGCACAACCAAGAAATTAAGTATTCGTTCTCTCAAAGTTGTTTCACACACAAACGAATAACTTCATACTTTGCAAACCTGCAATATTCTTGGTGAACTTGTGCAATATTCTCTCAATCGCTAAAAGGAACATTTCACTACTTTAAGTGTTTCGATTGTAGAAGAGAAATTCCGAGTATAGATCAATTGTATTTCATAGGTTGTTAGGATATTTACATTCGTGTATTATCTTGGTTCCGCATCAACCTTGTAATTTGTTTTAATATCAATAAATAAATTACACTTTGAAAACTACATATTGTCTCATCAAGATTGCTTACAAGTTATTGTATTATTGCATTGTTCTTTACTTATTGTCTTTTATATAAGTAATCTATCTAGAACTTGGTATATACTTATCTAACTGGTCGTCTCCAGTTTAGTAAGTATATTGCAAAGTAACTCCACCATCGACATAGAGGTGTCTTCAGTAGTACCATCTAACAAGTTGGGACTTACAAGTGATAGTGTTAAAGAACGAAAGAAAATGAAACAAAGGAACCAAGCTGAAGCCAGGCACATCTCACACAATTGAATTTGCTAGATATGAGTGATGCCAATCTTCTAGGTATCACTAAGGAGGAGTATCTCAGTGTTAAGAATGATCCTAGGATAGTTGACCAGTTAAATGAAATGCTAGATGTTGAACTGGAAAGACACTATCATGAGGATGAGGCTGAATTTGATGCCAGAAGCTTGAACATTTCTTTGGAGAGGGCTAAGGAGTTAAGGGCCAGTGGGATTCTGAAGAGAATTGCCAATGTAAAGAAGGTTGTGAAGGAAGTGATGAATCCACCAGTTGTACATAGAAGGATTCCACAACCTAGAAGACCACTGACCAAAGCTGCCAGGGATGCTGATCTTCGAACATTCGTTGAACCAACTGGCGAGGTAACAAATGAAGACATTAAGTCCGCCGTACTGGCTGCTGGTGCTGGGAGTATTAAAATCACTAATGAAACTGAAGCAAGAAACTACTACTCCCAGATCATGTCAACCAGAAGACATGGTGGTACTATCACAAATGTCAACATTACAATTAAGCCAGGCACCAAGGTCTTTCAAGTTGAAGTAAAGTATGCTGGTGGGCCACTAGTGAGAACTGATGATCCTGGTGTGTTGCAGTTTGGGTTCAGTGAATGGGTCGAGATGGTAAAAGTGCTGGATGCGAAGGCACAAAAGAATAGGTTTGAAAAAGCATGGGTAAATTTTCTAAAGGGCAAGATTCAACATAAAGAGAATCTGGAGCAAAGGCTGAATATTGACCCTGAAGACACTCAACCTATTTCTCTTGTGACCAAAAGAAGAAGGACTGGCGAAGGGCCATCTGTTTAAGTTCTTTCTTCATTTTTATCTTCTTGTAATTTGTTGTACATTCTGTTGTAACTTGTGTAAATTTCATCCCTTGTATAAAAGAAGTTACCAGTTTGTAACCACAAGGTAGATAAAAGATTAAAATCTAACAAACACAAAGAAAAACCTAAGGCATTTGTTGATCTATAAAAATGCCTTAGATACCTTAGATAGATTTAAATCAAACAAGTCTCTATAGTTCACACTTGTATAGATACAAGAACTAGAAAAGACTTAGACTATATTTCTAGACAAATAGGGGGAATTTGTTAGGTCCAGTTCCACCTGGAACTGGCCAGTCACCAGTTCACACTGACCAGTTCACCAGTTGCATCTGGTGACCAGTAAACTGGTGACCAAGAAGATTTGTCGAGAAATATATTGAAGTCCAGTTGCACCGTACAGTTAACGCAACTTGAAGACTTCCTCCAGTTGAGAACTGACCAAGTTGAAGAAACATTCCAGTTGAAGTCGAAGACAACAAATGGAAGAAAGAGAATGACAATGGCAGCGAAGCCCAGTTGACATTCTAGTCAGTTACAAACTGGAGACCTTCAGTGGAAAGCCCTTACAACGCTTTACACTGATTACGAGGAATTGACTTGTATACTTTATGTACCTTTACCCGGATAATAAGCCTTATCTTATTATTTAAGTATTAAAAGGTACATAAAGGTGGTTGTGTAAAGTCACTGTAACATGCGACTTTACAACCCTTTTTAAGGAATTAAATGCTATTCCTTAAATGCTTCCAACCACATTTGTACGGCTAAAGTTAACATCCCATGTTAACTTTGCCTATAAATACAAGTCATTGCACAACCAAGAATTTAAGTATTCGTTCTCACAAAGTTGTTTCACACACAAACGAATAACTTCATACTTTGCAAACCTGCAATATTCTTGGTGAACTTGTGCAATATTCTCTCAATCGCTAAAAGGAACATTTCACTACTTAAGTGTTTCGATTGTAGAAGAGAAATTCCGAGTATAGATCAATTGTATTTCATAGGTTGTTAGGATATTTACATTCGTGTATTATCTTGGTTCCGCATCAACCTTGTAATTTGTTTAATATCAATAAATAAATTACACTTTGAAACTACATATTGTCTCATCAAGATTGTTTACAAGTTATTTGTATTATTGCATTGTTCTTTACTTATTGTCTTTTATATAAGTAATCTATCTAGAACTTGGTATATACTTATCTAACTGGTCGTCTCCAGTTTAGTAAGTATATTGCAAAGTAACTCCACCATCGACATAGAGGTGTCTTCAGTAGTACCATCTAACAAGTTGGGACTTACAAAATTGTTAACAAGTGCCAAACCTGGGGATGAAAATCGTAATTTCATGAACCCAGGGATGAAAGGTGAAAGTTGGTACAAACCACAGGGACGAAAATTGTAATTTACTCTTAATTTAATATTTAATATAAACACAATATAAACTCTAGATACCTATCCCAAACACAATAACAGATAACGATATACAACATCCTTATCCTAAACACAATAGGAATCACAGAACATGGGACGATCACAGAACAAAGCACGATTTACAACAGAGGGTTACTTGAATACTAAATCCAAATCGATATGAACTCCATTCAAGATTCATTCTATCTCTCAATAAAAAAGGTACAAAACTTTCTCCCTTTTTATATATTAGTTTTGCGTATTAATGTTTAAAGTTACAATTGTCACTCAAATCAAGAGTCCTAATTGTTATCAAAGAATATGAAAACAATCCTAAATGTTATCTAATTATCATAGGACAGGTGATTGAAAATAAACCTATTCGTGTTATGGGTCCGCATAATGATCAAAGACATATACTTGAATGTCAAGTATAGGATCACAAGTATGTTTATATTTTAATTCTTAATTATCTTTCATAATAATATCACATTATGAGTACAACTGGTTTCAAAAATTCTATAATAGAGGAATTATTGTAGCATGTGCCTTGTGAAATGACTACGACAAACAATTCCATCAATATGTCTCAGCTAATAATGACAGTGACGAACTTGTGATTATTGTACTACAACTTGCAAAGTATAACACTTGGAACCGTATATCTTCAAAATTATAAGCTTTTAACTTAAATGTATGAAGATCTAATATTGATAATATCGTAAGCCCCGTGTCCAGTGTTGGACACGGGTCTAAAATCTAGTATAAAAATTATTTAATATGATAAATATTTAAAGTATTATACATTTGTCGTTAATTCAATTATAGATTGGTTTCAAACAAAATTATAGATACCTTTAACCTAATTAGTATATATAGTCATCATTAAATTATGAAAACCAACTTACCACTTGTAACTTTTTAACTATCATTTGAAAATAGTAGAATAAATTACATTATTTTATCACAAATTATTACAATTGTCACTCAAATCAAGAGTCCTAATTGTTATCAAAGAATATGAAAACAATCCTAAATGTTATCTAATTATCATAGGACAGGTGATTGAAAATAAACCTATTCGTGTTATGGGTCCATCATGATCAAAGACATATACTTGAATGTCAAGTATAGGATCACAAGTATGTTTATATTTTAATTCTTAATTATCTTTCATAATAATATCACATTATGAGTACAACTGGTTTCAAAAATTCTATAATAGAGGAATTATTGTAGCATGTTCCTTGTGAAATGACTACGACAAACAATTCCATCAATATGTCTCAGCTAATAATGACAGTGACGAACTTGTGATTATTGTACTACAACTTGCAAAGTATAACACTTGGAACCGTATATCTTCAAAATTATAAGCTTTTTATGACTTAAATGTATGAAGATCTAATATTGATAATATCGTAAGCCCCGTGTCCAGTGTTGGACACGGGTCTAAAATCTAGTATATACTATTATACTCATGATGCAATATTTAAAGTATTATACATTTGTCGTTAATTCAATTATAGATTGGTTTCAAACAAAATTATAGATACCTTTAACCTAATTAGTATATATAGTCATCATTAAATTATGAAAACCAACTTACCACTTGTAACTTTTTAACTATCATTTGAAAATAGTAGAATAAATTACATTATTTTATCACAAATTACTTAACAATCTGTCACTCAATATAGAAATTAAAGCTTTGCAGGTATTCACCATTAAAATTTCACCAGTACAAGAAAACTAGTATAACCTTTACAACTGTATAACCTTAAGCCTTTTAAAAAAAAAACTTCTCAAGACTTTTCTAAAAGCAATACTAATGGTGCATATATATATCCTCTATAAACTGAGTGCACATTAATATTGAGTATTTCCCAAGGTTCGGGAACTCGTAACTCGAACTCGACTTCGGCGAGGGGGGAGTCAAGAGTTTTTGGAGAATCGGACTCGACTCGGGAGAACTTAGATTGGATTTTATATACAAACATAAGTATTTTTGAAATTATATGTAATAGAACTTTAAATATATTCCAAATTTCAAATTTAAACATAATTGTTTAAAAACATTAACATAATAATTCAAACTTGAAAATTAAACGTTAGATTAGTTGATAGATTCACACTTCATCATCATTTTGTCCGTATCAAGGTTGGAGAACTCGTAACTCGGACTCGACTCGGCTAGATAGAGAGTCAGAAGTTTATTTTGAGTACTCGGCCGACTCGGGAGTTTTACAACCTTGGTATTTCCAAAGTTCTTTTAAAGTTACATATGGTCCATGGCTACGGGCCCAATTGTCCAATTATCGATAATGGAAGAAGGCCAACAATGGCATATGAATATATGATACATAAGCCCACACCGCTATTAAATTTCCAGCCACACAACTCACAAATACATATAAGTTTAAGAGTTAGAATATTAATTAATTAATAACAAATCATTATGTTCGTGAAGACCCTTCAAGCAATTAGTAACGATTTGCGTGCATAAAAATTATACTTTGATGTAAGGAAATCCAGGCTTGGTGATATTGTTGAATTATATAAGTTAAGTCTTAATAGCCTAATCAATTTAAGTATTTTTGTTAGATCGATTTTTTACTATATTTTGTTAAATAGTAATATTTTGCGATGCTTTTGTGTTTTGTTGGCTCTTAAGCTGTGTAAGGGTCATTTGACTCTTGATAATGAAAATAAATCCATACAATAATAATGTATGATTGAATTGTGGAAATCATACTTTTGCCAACACCAATAATGTAATCAAGAAAAGAATCAATAAAAATCCTGTGGAAAACAAATGCAAAAGACAACATATAAATGAATGAAGACATGAAGTTATTGACATCCATGTAAAAGGAAACGAGTTTGTTATGAAACAACAAAGTAAAAAACTTGACGCAATAATATTATTATCTTTATGAGAAAAGGATGTGCTCTATTAAATAGCATTTGTTCCAAGTATAAAGAAAAGATTATATGTATATAGTCACCTTTCTTTATATGATAAATAAGTTGTCATAAGTTTCTTGACATGAATGAAAAAGACGGTATTTTAAAATTGATTAAAACATTACAAACTTAGCCGGGAGGTTTCGAGGGACGTACCAAATTAAAGAGAAAGAAAAGTTTTATTTGGTGGTTTACTTTAAAGTCGAATGAAGATTGTACGTAGCTTAAGAAATATTGACGATTTAGTGTGATAAGTCAGTTTTTATTGATAAGATTTATTTATGTGCCTAAAAAGCATTGGAAAAGAAGAAAATTGCACAATAGAACGGTAACTTGGATAGATTTTTGCGCAACGTGTTAAAAACTCATATACCTATTTAGGCGTCTTATTTTTGAATTTACCACACAATACAATACTACTAAGTTTCTGTTATTCAAGTTTGGACCATGCTATTTTTATTATATTGACTAGTTTCTTATCTTACTATCATCTTTTTTTAAAAATAAAGTTAGATTGACGTTTGGAAAAAAATATCACTTGTTCAAATTTTCATTCGAATAAAACAAATAAGCTTAGTGTTGATGAAAATAAGGGTTTGAACTATTAAAAATTAGACTCGGTTCACTTAATAATTATTCGGTTGGAGCTCTAATAACTATTTAAAAGTGTGTTTGAGGTCGAACCCAAATATAAGTTACTATTTAAGCTCCAACTCGATACTTATATGTGTCTTTTACATTTACCTATAACTATATTCAATTAACTCGTTTATTTCTGGAATCTAAGCTCGAATAATTTCATTTATGAACTTGTATAACTTAATATTATAGTTAACAAACTAATAAAACTATCCAAACTTTATTGGACTTGTAAAGCTCGAATAGCTCGATCGATTCAAATAACTAAACAGATTTCCGAACGAGCCGAGTCAGATTTTAATTTACTAAGCCCGACTTGTAAAACTAATAAAATTAAGGAGAAATGTTAGGTAAAGCATGCAGTGCCTATCTTAGATAAAGCAGGGGGGAATTATGTAAAATTCAGGGGAGTTTATGTATATTTATCAAATTCAAAAATTTAATTTGTAACTTTTTTTAACATGGTACCTAAGATAAGTAAAAGGTGCTGTACGGATTATTTTTCCTAAAATTAAAACCCAAACGTGGTTGCTATTGAAATCTTCGGATCGCCCCCAGCAGTAGCTTCAAGACACCTATCGCGCCTTTCTCTTCGGAATCACCACTGCGGTTCTCACCGGTAAAATACTGATTCCCATCCATTCCATCCCCCATTTATTTCTTTGCATTATTATAATATACATATATATATATATATTGAAGCCCTAATTTCCTAATTATTCTTATATTATTATAAATTCCCCCCAAATTTTTTATACACCTGAAAAGCTTATATTACATGTTTTAATATATCATACTTGTATCTGCTATGAACTGATAATTGTTAATATCTGCAATGTTAGATTTTGGGGAATTTTTTTAGGAAAAGTTATCAGTGAGAATAATAATGAGGTTACGATACGCAATGGTATGCTCGTCGAATCAGAATCGAAGCATGGAGGCTCACTTTATGCTCAAGAGGGAGGGTTTTGATGTTTGTTCGTATGGAACCGGCACTCACGTTAAGCTCCCGGGTCCTTCGTTACGAGAGCCGAATGTTTATGAATTTGGCACCCCTTACAAGCACATGTTTGATGACCTCAGGCGTAAAGACCCCGAACTGTATCCCCCCCCCTTTTTCCGTTCTATCTTATTTAATGGACTAATTTGATATATATATATATATATATATATATATATATATGATATAGAAAGAATTATGTCTTTTAAAATGGCATAGAGTTCAGGGTTTTGAACGATGTGTTACTATTCTTAACTATTGTATAGTTATAAGCGCAATGGTATCCTCCCGATGCTCAAGAGGAACCTGGCTGTCAAAACCGCACCTCAACGGTGGCAAGAGAATGGCCCGGATGGGCACTTTGATGTCGTGTTCACATTTGAAGAAAAAGTATTTGATATGGTTGCTGAAGGTTAGTAATATCTTCATTTTTACATCTTGCAGACTGGATGAACATATAAGTCATAGTTAGGTTTTTTTGTGTAAATTATTATAGTTGTGCATAGTTTTACCATTTATGTTCCCATATACGAAATTGGTTAAGAAATTTGTAATTGCTATTTAGAAATGTGGATTACATCTATATTTGCAGGATTTGGTGCTCAATATATATGCATACCTTCTCTATCATATGTTGCATAGTGACCCAACTGCTCCACGGGTCTAATCAAATTGCTTTTTTGCGACTTTCACTTATAGCCCGATTTACCACCGCCTACATCCCGATGTGCCTCAACTATTCATTGACAAAAAACATGTTATCAATTATCTACATCACACTGCTTTAACAAATCTGTAAGTGGACACAGGTAGTTGAATAACCATCTGGAAGTTAGTCACAAAGAAATTCTTTATAGTGGTTGCATTAGTGTTTAACTTAAAATTATAAAAAACATCTGCGAACTTAGATTTGACAGTTTCGTTTCTGAATAGATAGCTTAGTTATGATTTTGAAAAATGCATCTAGTTGCCAACTGTAGGTGTGTTCTGTGGAGACCTGGGGGATACTTAACTCTGAAGTGGCTTGTAACTTTCCCATTAGAAAGGATGTTTCTTGTTTGAACATTTATTGATAGATCATGCTATTAGTATTACTTTCACTTCCCTTACTGATACTTGAGTCAGTTGATCGTTATTGTGGGGAAATAGATTAAAGAAAAAGTCATGGAGGATTTTACGTCAACTAGAAGAAAACTTGGTAATGTTTTAGAGGGGGGAATTGATCTTAACGTGACAGAATAATGCACATACTGAGACGAACGTAAAAAGTAACTCTCAGAGTCGCTTCTAAAGAAAGAGATAGAACTTGTGTCCGAAGACTTTTGAGTGTGAGCTACCACACATGCAGCGACAAGGCCTTTTCTTTTGTTTGTTTCATCAATGCTGGCCCAGTCGAGGTTCATTCATGTCTGTTGAGTTATTATGTGAACTTTTAATTGCATTACTAAACTTAGTTTAGGGCGATTTCATGAATATCCACAAAACTTGTTTTAGCCGTTAACTATAATGCTTGGATTTGGTTGAAACTAATTGTTCTGGATTTTCAGCTGAATGCGTAATTTGAGTTTATCCAGTTGTACTTGTATGGTTAAACGTTAAGACGGTAGGATATGAAGTCTTGCTGTTGTTTACTTTTAGTAAAGACGATTGACTAGAGTAATCTGTGATTTTGGCTACTGTAAGTGCAAACATCACTCATTTCTGTGAGCTTTGACTCTGCAATTGTTCACCATTTATTGAGTTATTAGATAAACAATTTCTTTTCTCCACTCTTAGTACCTGACCACCAGAGCATTGTTACGGTTTTTTTACATACGTGAAGTACTCATTTTGACAACGTTCTCGTGCGAGTTATTTTGCTTATATGTTGTTATCTTGTTAGATTAACAATTAGACGTATCAACTATTGAGATAACACAAAGGGGAGTTTCAAAGCTGATATTGATGATGCTTCTTTTCGGAGTTTCATTAATGATTAGCCATATCTTACTTGCCATTCCGTTTAAATGTAAATGTGAGAGTGAACGTTTAACAGTAATTTAATAGAAGCCTAGTGGGCGTGATGCTTATTGGTACTTTATTAGATTTAGCAATTTGATCCATTTACTGATGGACTGGTCAATTAGGTTGGTTGTTTTTTCTTTATCTGGAATAGTTCAAATAAAGACTTATAGTTGCCCAAAGTCTAAGTTATACTTACAACCTCCTCTAGTGTTTTCTTCAAAGATTTGAACTTTTATTGTAGTAATATTGTTTTGTTAAAGAAATATTTATGTGTCAACTGAGCATGTCTGCATGTGATTGTATAATTGAAGCTTAGTTAGAGACTACTAACTTGGGTTCGTATAGCGGATTGGATTGTGGGCATCAAAGGTCATAGTTCAAGAAAGGTTTAGGGAAGTTTGGAGTAGTTAGGCTCTTCACCTACATAACTTACAAGAATTTCAGCCAGTAGTGACCATCCATTTTTTGATCTAAGGATGAAGGATCCATATTGGTTCCTTAATTTCTTAGCAAAATAGGGTCTCAATAAAAGCTCTTTTATGTTGCTTTTGAGAATTTCTTTAAACATGCTGTGGTAAGTGTTCAAAAGTAGGATTATCTTGGTAATCATTTGAAATATAATTTACGGTTTAGGACATATTTGGCAGATGGATCAATCACTGTTATATTGTATTATGTATATATACACATCTTGTTTTCTACCGAACAAACGGAACAATATATGTATACACCAACGGGCGCCTCGCCTGAATTCCCAGTCTTTCCCTTCCGTCATTCGAACTATTACATGAAGCACATGAATGTCAACATGGTATCAGAGATGGCCAAATGTGTTCCATGACAAGTATTAGGTGGAAATAATAGCAGCTGATTAATCTTATGGGTGCAAAGACATAATCCCGTTCATTTATTTCAAGTTTATCCATTTTAGTTTTTGAAACCATGTGTGGGCCGAAGCTGTTATCAGGTTCATGTAATTCAACGTTTCTCCATTTTTATCTTGAAATTGCATTTGTTGATATTACATGCAGATCTCCATACTCGTGATCATATTCTTTTGAAACCTGTGCTGGTGATAAACTTGGAAGTAAAGGATAACCACGAGGAGGCTGCTGTTGGTGCTCGACAAACTTTGGCATTGTGTCATGAGGTATGTCCCATCTTGTGTTTCTAAACCCCATTCTAATCCTGAAAATTTAAAGTTGGCAATTTCAACTCAGCTGCTTCTTAATGGGTCAAAGTGGGTTTGCATTTATCTTAAATGGGTAAACTTTAAATAAATGGATAAACCTTCACATTTTTAAGTTTTAGTTAAAGATGTTGTCAAGCAGGTTGATAGCCGTTAGTCCCTTAGCTTCAACCTCCTAAACCGAATTTTTTAAAGGAAAAGTTTATTCAATCAAAAATAAGATAATTTTTGTAATACATGTTGTATTTGATGATTAATTTGAAAATTCACAAATAGTGGACAAAAATTGTTGGTGAGCCAACCCAGCCTGGTCCAGCCCTAATGCTTCTATGACCCCCATTAGAAAATTACAGTTTTGAACAATTGCATGACAATGTGTTCTCTGTTATGTGTAGTTGGAAGCAACCGATCGTTGGGAAGATGTGATTGACGATGTCATTTCTACATTTGAGCGACAACACCGCAGAAAAGTTGTATATACAATCTCCTTTTATTGACCAACTTTAGTTTAGTTTGTTCTATGCTTGAGATACTTTAGTTTGTCATGGATAATCTCAGAAATCTTTACCCCTGACCCCGAGGAAGTTTTGTAACGGAGATGTTCAATATCTTTTGCGTTGATATGTTTTGTACTCAACTTTAATTGACATCATATCAATTCAAAGTTGTATATGGATGGACATGGAGATGGGTTATATATACCCTTATTTTGAGAACCTATTTTTTTAAGAACCTTGAGATCTTAAATTATATTGGATCACATGTTTTTTTTTCATTCACATGTGAAACGTTATAAAAATATATGTTGCAGAAGAATTTTTTTTTCAAAACCTTATATATAGTCGTTTGTTCACATGTGAACGAAAACGTGAACATATTCATTCACAAGTTCACAAAAGGCTATTTTGAAGGTTTTTTAAAAAAGTTTCTTCTACAATATACTTTTTTATATCATTTCACATGTGAATGAACAAAAAAAAAACATGTGATCCAATACATAATTTGAGAGTTCTCATGGTTCTTGCAAAAAAAATGGTTCTCAAAATAAGGAAAGTCTTATATATATTTTTTTTGTCTATAAATTAAGGGTGCTACTACTTACACACCGGCAACTGTTCATTTACACACCGGTCATACGGCCCGTTTTATGTAGCACTCCCCGTTTTGGTGATGAAAACGGCCCGTATGAAGTAAAACGGGGTAAAAAACGGTGTGTAAATAACTCTGCATTTTTGCACTGACATGTCAGAGAATGACACGTCATAATCAACAAAATGGTGTATATGATTTAAAACGGGGAGTTTCATATAAAAACAAGAGATAAGTAATTTTTTATATATAAATGAGTCAAATACATAAAGTTCCCCTGTATTTTCAGGGAATTATCACTTACCACCCCTCTTTGTTAAGATTTTGTATTATCCATCCTTACTATACTAAAAGTGTAACACAACCGTCACCCCTTTTAACTCCGTTTAATTCTCCATCAATAGGTGTCTTGTATTATCCATATGCTGTAAAACGGGGTATTTTAATTAGTTGAAACCCTTATTATAATTTTTTATAACGGTGAAATTTAGTTTTTCCCCTCTAATCTTCTTAATAATGTACGAAATCGTTGATATGAGCGTGTAGATGATACAAAGCTTATTATAAGTTTTTTTAAAAAATTTTAATAATTGTAAAATACTTGATATGTTAACATAAAAATCTCTTTGTATTAACTGATACGTTTATTATATAAGTTTATTATAAGTTTTTTTTAAAAAATTTAATAATTGTAAAGTACTTGATATGTTAACATAAAAAACTCTTTCTAATCTCACGGTATAAGGTATTCACCTCCTGATAATCCCCTGTATTAACTGATACGTTTGACATTATGAATGTATACCTTAAATGAATTTTGTCGCATTTCACATTTTCACCTATGGGAAATAACTTGTTAACACAATTATTTTCCAAACACAAAAACACAACCATAAATAATAAACCAAACACAGATTAGACGGGCCATTAAAACACAAAATATTACATAATACACACATCATTATAGTTCCTAGCCATTAAAACATAAAATATTACATAATACACACATCGTCATAGTTCCTAGCCATTAAAACATAAAATATTACATAATACACACATCGTCATAGTTCCTAAAAAGTACGCATAACACATCATAATATATCACAATGATAGTCCTAAAAAGTACGCATAACACATCATAATATATCACAATGATAGTCCTAAAAAGTACGCATAACATCAAATACATCGCAGTCCATCATCAGGGCTCTCTGGTGGGGGTAGTAAAATCAGGACTCAGTGGAACAATAGGCTCAAAACCCGCAGGTGAAGCAACAGGCTCAAAAACCCACACTCACTTTACGTATATACGTATGAAAACAATAGATAAGTAGTAAATACGTATTTAGTATGCAACTTGCCTGGTTGACATCTGGTGGATACGGTTGTTCGTCGCCAAAGAGACTGTCATACAACCACATTTTTAGGTGTGAGAAAATACAAATACCGAATACATGTGTATGAAACCAGAAGGTGATATATATAAGCTTAATTTGTATGATTCTCTCATCATCCGCTAATAGTCCATCATGATAATGGTGGAAATTAAAAAATGCTCAACATTACATAAAACAACTGTTTTGTACATTTTTAGGTGTGAGAAAAAAATCCAAGTATCGAATAGATGTGTATGATAACAAAAGTTGAGTTATATAGAAGTAATTTGTGTGAAGGCCCACTAACTTATATACATAAAACACCCCGTTTTATGTAAGACGAGCACATACAACCCATTTGGCCCATCAGATATCAAACGATGTGGATCTTTTGAATTTACATACATATATCCATATATACATACACACGACTCACTAGCTTTATTGTCAATCATTATAATGATTGAAATTAAAAATGCTATCAAATGTGTGAAGGCTCACTAACTTATGTACATAAAACACCCCGTTTTATGTAAGACGAGCACATACAACCCATTTGAAATGAGTATGTAGGCCCAATAGGCCCATTCGATTGAAAGACAAGCACATATAATCCATTTGACCCGTTTATACAAATGATGAACATAATTTGGCCCACTAGGCCCTATCGAGTGAAAGACGAGCACATACAACCCATTTGCCCCATGAGATATCAAACGATGTGGATCTTTTGGAAATTACATACATATATCCATATATACATATACACGACTCACATGAGATATGAAACGAGTATGTAGGCCCAATAGGCCCATTCGATTGAAAGATGGACACATATAATCCATTTGACCCGTTTATACAAATGATGAACATAATTTGGCCCACTAGGCCCATTCAAGTGAAAGACGAGCACATACAACCCATTTGGCCCATCATATATCAAATGATGTGGATCTTTTGGAAATTACATACATATATCCATATATACATACACACGACTCACATGAGATATGAAACGAGTATGTAGGCCCAATAGGCCCATTCGATTGAAAGATGGGCACATATAATCCATTTGACCCGTTTATACAAATGATGAACATAATTTGGCCCACTAGGCCCATTCGAGTGAAAGACGAGCACATACAACCCATTTGGCCCATCAGATATCAAACGATGTGGATCTTTTGGATTTACATACATATATCCATATATACATACACACGACTCACATGAGATATGAAACGAATATGTAGGCCCAATAGGCCCATTCGATTAAAATACGAGCACATATAATCCATTTGACCCGTTTATACAAATGATGAACATAATTTGGCCCACTAGGCCTATTCGAGTGAAAGACGAGCACATACAACCCATTTGGCCCATGAGATATCAAACGATATGGATCTTTTGGAAATTACATACATATATCCATATATACATACACACGACTCACATGAGATATGAAACGAGTATGTAGGCCCAATAGGCCCATTCGATTGAAAGATGGGCACATATAATCCATTTGACCCGTTTATACAAATGATGAACATAATTTGGCCCACTAGGCCCATTCGAGTGAAAGACGAGCACATACAACCCATTTGGCCCATCATATATCAAACGATGTGGATCTTTTGGAAATTACATACATATATCCATATATACATACACACGACTCACATGAGATATGAAACGAGTATGTAGGCCCAATAGGCCCATTCGATTGAAAGATGGGCACATATAATCCATTTGACCCGTTTATACAAATGATGAACATAATTTGGCCCACTAGGCCCATTCGAGTGAAAGACGAGCACATACAACCCATTTGGCCCATCATATATCAAACGATGTGGATCTTTTGGATTTACATACATATATCCATATATACATACACACGACTCACATGAGATATGAAACGAATATGTAGGCCCAATAGGCCCATTCGATTAAAATACGAGCACATATAATCCATTTGACCCGTTTATACAAATGATGAACATAATTTGGCCCACTAGGCCCATTCGAGTGAAAGACGAGCACATACAACCCATTTGGCCCATGAGATATCAAACGAGTGTGAAGGCCCACTAGCCCAATAGGTCCATTCCAGTGAAAGACGTGCATATACAACCCATTTGACCCATTTATACAAATGATGAACATAATTTGGCCCATAAGGCCCAATAGGCCCATTTGAGAAGCATATTGACCCGTAGCATATCAAATTTATATGATTTTTTTATATAAAAAATGTTACTTTTTATGTCGTTTTATATAATATGGACTAGCAGCCATAAATACTCTCCGTTTTATAATATACGGATAATTATGGGACACCTATTGATTTGCTTTTTATGTCATTTATCTAATACGGACCGTATTATATTAGCCAGGTCAAATACTATCCGTTTTATAGTATATGGATAATTATGGGACACCTATTGATGGGGTTAACCTGGGATGGTAAGTGATTGATATTGCAAAATATTAAGAAAGAGGGACCATAAGTGATAAATAGTGAAAACACATGGACACTTTTTGTTTTCTACTCCTTTTTTTGTTAAAAAATATAAAATATCCACCGTTTTAAATATGTGACGGTCCGTATTACGTTTTTAATATATCTGAAACTGAGGTGTCAGGCTCTGACATGTCAGTGCAAAAATGCAGAGTTATTTACACACCGTTTTTTTCCCCGTTTTACTTTATACGGGGCGTTTTCGACACTAAAACGGGGAGTTCTACATGAAACGGGCGTATGAGCGGTGTGTAGATGAACAGTAAATGGTGTGTAAATAGGCACTCCCTAAATTATAAATATTATATGAGTGTTCTTAAAATTTCATGCTCGTCCTCTACCGCTATACCCCTTATCTCTCTCCCCCCTCCCCCCCGCCCTTCTCTCTCCTCTCCCTTTTCTTTTAGATAAAAGTGGACCTCAATCAATAAAATAATAAGATAATAACTTTTTTGAAATAGTGTATTTATATTGGTCCCATTAAACTATAAATTAATAATTACTAAAATATTCAAAATTTTAATATTGTTTAATAAAAATGAATCTATAGTCATCTTGTTTCTTTTTTTGAACTTCAAATCTATATAGTAATCATTAAGAGTTAATTGCAAGATTGATCCATGTGGTTTATACATTTTAGCAATGGAGGTCCCTTTTTGAGTATCGTTGTAATGGGGTCCCTATTTTGAGAACTTTTTGCAAGATTGGTCCCTTTTTAACAGAACCTTTAGCGGTGCGTCAAGTTCTTCACGTGGCCATCACGTGAGGGGCAATATCGTCTTTTCATACGACACATAAGGGACCCATTGCTAGTGAACTCGAAAAAGGGATCCCCATTGCTAAAATGAAAAAACCACAAGGACCAATCTTGCAATTAACACATTAAGAACTTTTTTAAATTAAATAGAAGATAGCAATATACAATTGTCCGTGCGTGATTCCTAATTAGTAATTTATGTATACTTTAAAATTTTAATAATAAGATGTACCTTGTATAAATATTTTTATTTTTATTTTTGAAAACTAATTGATATATAAACTTTTATTATTATTTAAGGTTAATAACTAAGATATTTTACGTTAAGAATTAGATTTAAAAAACAAACCTTGTTCGAATAAATATAAATGTCATATATGGTATTTAGTTCTTTATGTAACATATTAAACATTTATACAGTTGGTGATTAATAAATATTAATTAATAAATATATGAAAGTTTATTTTAATATAATGCTAACAGATTTTTTTTTATATATTTTAAACATATCGAGTAATATACTTTGTATTTTTTAGGACATGGATATAATCATTATGTGGATTGTATTACCATCATCAATTGAAACATTTATAAGTTTTAGATATTTTTTTGTGGAAATATGTTTTTAGTAATTTAATTATTAATAATTATGAAAAGCTAAAAAGTGTTAATAACTAATTAAGTATTTAGTAAGATTTATTCTTTAATAAAAAACTAATTAGTGATGGATTACAAAAAAAATTAATAAAATTTTTTCTACAATTATTAATGATAATATTTTTTTTTGTCCATTTTTTCTAATTTATAATTTTTATGATACATGCAAAATTAATTTAAGGGTTAATTAAGTTTTTTAATTGGTTAATAAGTGGTTAGTGAGTAGTTTTTTAGTATATAAAAAAAAAAAAATATAAATGATTGTATATTATCAAGAGTTAATTGCAAATTGGTCGCTATGGTTTTTTCATTTTAGCAATGGGGGTCCCTTTTTCGAGTTCACTAGCAATGAGGGTCCCTTATGTGTTGTATGAAAAGACGATATTGCCGCACGTGATGGTCACGTGAAGATTTGACGGTCCCCGCTAAAGATTCTGTTAAAAAAGGACAAATTTTGCAAAATTCTCAAAATAGGGACCCCATTGCAACGATACTTGAAAAGGGACTCCCATTGCTAAAATGTACAAACCACAGGACCAAATCTATATTGAGTTTTTCTTATTGCACTTAATTTAGAGTTGACATTGTCTTCCCGTATTACAACAAAAAGTTGTGAATTGTTGTTGCTTACAATGCTTCTTTCCGAGTGACCGGTTCCAAGCTACCGATTCATCCTCATGTTCGTCATAGATGAACCTCTTTAAGATAATAATTTATTAATATATCGATATAATAATATCTCGTTAAATTATAAAAATATCCGTCTCAACATTATTAATTTATAAAGATTATATGATCGAGATCAAAAGTGAAGGTATCTTAAGAAGTGAAGGTTCATTTTTTTTAGCTTGTTTTTTTGATATTTTTTTTTCTTTTCACTTTTTTATTTCTCTTTAATTAACTAATTACAAAAAAAAATTAAAATTTTTTTAAAAATAATTTTTTTTTCAAAGGGCGTAGCCCGTAAGCTATAGGCGAAGCCTGTCAGTTTATGACGACCATGATGGCTAAGGGCGGAGCCCGTTAGGTAGATCACTCCATCACCGATCACCCCCTTATGACCTATCACTTCACAGCTACCCTTATTAATATCCTTAAAGGCGAAACCCGTACTACCCTTATATGTATAACTCACTAACTCGGATTAGAATTTTTAAAATTTTAAATTTTTTTTTTGGAATTAGTTAATTAAAAGATGATAAAAAGTGAAAAAAAAAATCAAAAAAACAAGTTAAAAAAAAAAAACGAACATTTCTCTCCCTTCTTTCAAGAACCTTCTCTCTTCTCTGACTAAATATATATATATTTTTTTTTCTTTATATGTGTTGGTTTTAGTATCAATATATAAATAATGTTTTGGTCAAAAATTTACCTAAGATAATCTACGATGAAGACTTAGATTAATAATGTAACCAAACTTTCGTTCGTGAGGTTAAGGGCTTGTAAAATATGTTGAGATTCAAAGATGCGTTTAATAAGAAAGATTTGATAAACGATTATGTCGACTAAACAAGAAATAAAGATCTAAAGCGATGATAATCAGAATTATAAGTATCGAAATAAAGGAAATAATAGTAAATATAGCTAATCAAAGTAAATAATGCGTTAAAAGTAAAGAGTAAAGAACAAGAACACCGAGATTTGTTATCGAGGAAAAGCCCTTAATCCTTTGAGGATTGCCGGCATAAAAACCCTGGGAGGAAGCAATCGTCCCTGTCTTGTTCTTTTATTAATGATTGTTGAAATGTTTACAAAGGATGGAATTTGGTTGATCGATCTATCTAAGTGAATGAAAGATAAGAGAGTAGTGTGTGTGAATATAAGTGAGTAGTAGCAGTGAGTAAAAATAAGATATGATGCCTAAATCGATCAGCCTCCTTCATTTATATAGACCTAGATCTAACTAACTATGCAAAATTCTAGGGATCTTCCAGGTCTTCGTTGATTGAACGTTTGAGCGTATCTTTACCAGTCAAGTGAACGTTGAGTTCTTCTCCTCGTGCTGAATCAACCTGAAGTCCGATTATCTTGGCAGACTGAGTCTTCTTTGCGTGTTGATGAGTTATCCATGTGCATTTTCCTTTTTGCACCGTTAGAGATATTCTCATAGCCTTATATCGAATATTCTAGAATCTGCATGCTTATCTCATGTGGAAATGATAATAATAGTTGAAACATAACGTTAGCAAAATATTAATAAGTAATCAGAATATTCAACTATGTCAAGATCCTGGTATGTCAAGATCTTGGACCTTCAGGATATTGGTACTTGAAATTTCACCCATAACAATTGTCCCCAAAGTTATTTTAATAAAATCTATTTTGTTGAAATAACTTTGAATCTTCTAGAGAAAGCCTTGACCGAAGTCAAATAGTAAATTTTGAAACTATATTAAAGAGAAGACGCGTGGAACTTGGAGAGCCAAGAGTTGTGATGACGATAGGTAACAACTTGACGGTTCAATTTCTATCCTTTTACCCCTCTATATAAGCCAACAGTTTTACTTTCTCTCACAAATACTTTTATCTTAAAAAATATTCATTTACGCCATGTCTCTGGAATCTTTAAGAGAGTTCCTTCAAGAGGTGTATATATATATATATATATATATATATATATATAGTGAAGGGATCAAGTGAGAACCAACATATATGGTGAGAACCGTGAGAACCACTAAAAAACCATCTCTAAGGGCTTTGTCCTTAGAGTTAAGGGCTACGCCCGTACCGTATACAACCGTCACCATCTCTTGGATCGCCGCCCATCAAATCCATACGATTCCCATATGCGTCCCTTGACGGTCAGTTTAGAACGGATAAGGGCCTCTGGCCCGTACCGTATACATACGTTTTCTTAACGTAACCCATATGATTTTTTACAAAAAAATTTTTTTTTTTTTTTTGGAATGGGTTTTTGTTAAAAGAAAATAAAAAACAAAAAAAAGTTTCAAAAAATGAAAAAGAAAAATTAAAAAAATAAAAAACCACACAAAAAAGAAGAAAAAGGGAGGAAAACTAGTGGTTCTCACGGTTCTCTCCATATTTGTGGTTCTCACGTTAACCCTACCCTATATATATATATTATGGAAAAGATAATTTGAGTCTATCAAATAAAAAAAGTCCAGGGATCCACTTTGTGATCGTCCGATCAGTTAATTTCCACGGCTCAGATTAAAGCTAAGTCCCGCTTCTTTTTACATGTGAGAGGGTACTTGAGTAATTTCCTTCCACAACAATCCAGCATTCTCGGTTTCTATCACCTTCTTCCTTTCTCGGATTAAATCAACCCCCGCCTTCGTCACCTTCTCTGCCTCCTTCTCCGATTCTGTAACGACAGTAACGTGGCTAGTTTTTTTTTCTCTTTATTTATTAATTGCAGTTCATTTTTATGATTAGGTTTACTGATTTTGTTATTTAATCACTTTTATCTATTTTATGGTAATTAGATCTAATTGATTTTGTTAGGTTTACTAATTAGTGATGGCGAAACGGAAGAAAGTTGTACCGATTCGTAAGTTTTAATTTTAATCATTTTGTTTTTATTTATTTATAATATATGTTGTTTTTATTTTTTTAATTTAAAATAAAATTGTTTTATGGAGGAGTCAGGGATTGAAACTTTCACCAGAAAAAGATGTTATCAATTTTGCAATTTCTCAATCCAAGGGTATGTATTTTTTTTTATTTATTAATTTATGTAATAAGTTTCTACATGTTGATGATAAATTGAATTATTTCAGGTTTTTTCTATGAAAATTAGCAATAAAATTACCATCTTTTTTGGAAGATTTTATGTAGTAAGTTGCTAAGTGTCCATAACAAATTGTTTGTTTTAAACCAATTTTCATATAGAAGTTTGATCATTTTATCAAGTCAATGATATGGATACCTGTGGTACATTTAAAAAAAAAAGTGTCAATATTGTATAAAAATGTATCACTATTGTTTACAGTGAAGTAAATACATATTTGGGTAGGTTTCTTACGATTTATTAGTCTTTTTAGTGTTGCTAGGAAAGAAAAAATAGATATAGAAAGAAGCAAACTAGAAAAACGCAAAGTATCTGTTGCTAGACTCCTGTTGACATTAGACATATCATCATCGTCTTGACTTCTGTTGTTAGACTGTTGTTCATCAGTTCGCCCGATCAGTAAATATGGATGGCTCTGATTATATATCTGACAACTATAAGGCGCGCGTCTAATATCGTATGTAGGAGGGTAGTTACGTACGCTTACACTAAACCACATAATGTACGTATAGAAATCCGTGTGGTTTTGCCAACAATATACCTGTGAATTGAACCGATCAGTCCGACCACAAATTAGTGTTCATATAAGTTCTACATTTATCTGGCTGCAGTAATTATCTACATGCTCTGTGACTAATTATGGGGATGAAACTTAACCTAGTTAAATTAGTAAATCTAGGACATGTTGTGAGCACGGAAAAAGGAAAAATGAAGTCAAATTTAGAATTATTTCCCTAATCATATAGACAGCAAGGCTTCTTGTTTAGTTTGTTTACCTGATACCTAGCTGCAAATTAAGCATCAGATGGTAGCTCTTAATGTCATCAGAAATGTCCGATAATGACTTCAGTTTCACTTTCTTCATATGATATTTGCGTTGTTGTTCCCTTTTATATGATAATCCTGTATTAGTATTTGTCTTTTCTTTGATCAAAACCCCATCTATGTATTCTTGTTCATAAATTACAGTTGGATCCTCATCCACTTCAGTTTCTCCATCCTCGGAGCCATGAGATAATATGTCACTATTGTCTAACACAGAGAACTCTGTACCCGAATTCCCCTTGCTATCCTTATCTTTTTCCAAGGATACTTTCTTGACTATCTTCCGAGTGGAGTCTTTGATAACTCCAATAATAGGTAGAACTCCAATAATAGGTATCTGTTTAGGTAGCCTACGACTTATACTCCGTTTTAGCTCCTTCAAAACTTTCTTTTTGCCTAATCTTCTTGAAGACCGGTTCCTTTTTCCTGTAGGATAGAACGTGCTGCGTCCATCTTTGATACCATGAGTCCATATTCCAAAATAGTAACTACTATCAGAAAACCTATAAACGCCTGACCCGTGTCTAAACCCATTTGACCAATAACCATCATATAAATCACCGTTATAAAATTTTATTACCCCTCTACCACACATTTTTCCGGCTTTCCAGTTACCTATATACATGTCTCCATTACACCAAACATATTTACCAGTACCTTCATGCACTCTATTTTTCCAAAAGCCATCATAAACATCTAAATTACTATAATGTTTTCTACCATGGCCATGGTGAATGTTCAACCTCCAAGACCCTATATATTTAGACCCATCGGGATTAGTCAACGTTCCATAACCATCAAGAAAACAGCCTGAATAATCACCCTCATAACTTTTTCCAGATGACCAAGTGATCCGTCCACCCTTACTCATTTTTCCGTCTTCCCATTCACCCTCATAAACTGTACCATCTGCCCATGTGCATTTTCCCTTGCCATGGGGGATCATCCCCTTCACGTTACCAAAGTACACACATCCATTTAGAATGATCTCCATACCTGTCCTGAAATCATGACAATAACACTGTTAGATATAGAATACAAATTTCTTTTTTTTTTCCATTCTTCAATAGTTTTTGTTTCTAGAAAAAATAAACACTTCTGTGATTATTTTTCGTGTTAAATTTAGTTAGTGATATCTAATTACAGCTCTAGATTTTATCTTTTGGACAACTTGGGAAATGGGACTAGACAATCATTTTAATTTTGTTGACTTAGTTTTTGCTATAAATGATCCTGTTTTCTGATGTTCCGTTTGTCTTTTTTCAGACTATTGTTCGGGTCTTTTTTCAGGCTGTTCAGGCTGCTGATCAGCTGTTGTTTTGAGATGATGGGCAGCAACTGATCAGACTACGCGGCTGATGTGATATGCGTTGATCAGGTCACTTCTCTGTTACTCGGTCAAAAGGTATATTTTCTGTTCATCAAGGAGTACGTTAAAGTAGTCTTATATAGCGTTGGGTCATCACACATAGTTTTTTGTAATATCTGATCCATTTGTATTTCATGATTTTGAACACTATTTGGTTCATTTTACGATTAATAATAGGCTATATAGGTATATTAATAGGTATATTTATTCGTCAATAGTTCGTCAAGTATGTTCGCAGGGCAACTTGAGGTCAAGTTATGGAATGACATTAAGAAAGTGACATTATATCGTCCTTTTAAGATCATGTCTATTTAATAAGGTCAAGTTATCGGGTGACATTATGAGTGACAATATATATAACGTACTGTATTAGACAATCATTTTAACATGGCAAACGAGTAACCAGTGGCCATAATGTCATGGGCCAGAAACAATTATTCAGTGACACCCCGGATCCAATCAGTCTTGAAAAAGATGAACCAGCATTTGAGACTCATGAACGTAATATATATTTTACATATTACTCGAATCAATTATGGACGATTTTATATGAAGATATAGGTGTTCTATGAACTTTTGATACTTAATTGCACAATATGTGTTCACAGGTCCATAGAGTGTAGAAAGAGGGAAAACATGCCGGCCAATTTGGGGGTATTTTTATGGTTCTGTGAGCTTCTAAGCCCCTTAAATTTTGAGTTCATCTAATAGTCTTTGTATCTCCATAAAATAATATAGGATTTTGTTATATATATTTGTAAATATGAGTGATTAGTTCTTCTAAGCCCCCCGTTGTGCACCCAAAGGGATCTTCCCTTGAGGACAGAAGGTCCATTTCCAGAAATTTGGAGCAGCCTTCGAAGCCTATGAAGAAGATAGCAGTGAGCATGCCTCCCAAAGTAGATGTTGATTCGAAAACAAGGTACTTACGTCTTATTTCTTATGTTGCAAGTTGTAGTTACTTAGGCGTGCATTGATGGTATAATGATAATATTTTGGTGTGTAGGATTTTGATATTAGTGAAAGATTCTACATCTTCCCTTAAGGACAGCAGGTCCAGAAATTTGGGGCAGCCTTCGAAGCCTGTGAAGAAGATAGCAGTGAGCGCGCCTCCCAAAGTAGATGCTGACATGAAAACAAGGTACTTAAGTCTTATTTCTTATGTTGCAAGCTGTAAATCATTTAGGCATGCATTGCCGGTGATATGCAACATTGGATCTTCACTCGTACACGGTGTATAATGATAATATTTTGGTGTATAGGATTTTGAGATTAGTGAAAGATTCTACATCTTCATTTGATTCTGAAAAATTTATCTAGGAGAAGAAAAGGAAATGTAATAGCGAGATATACAGCTCGCAGATGGGATTGGACAAGACCATTACCATGGGAAAGGTGGAGGCTTCTGTAAAGGTGTGGTGAACTAACCAGTCGATATGACAATCTATAAGAACATTTAATGTAAATATGTTTAGCTCACTTTGTGGAATATTTGTATATGTTTTTCCTTCGCAGGCAGTACGAGCAGCCCTAAGAATATTGGAGGATGGAGGTCTTATACTTGTCGTAGATGTCTTATACTTGTCTTATACTTGTCGCAAGCCAATCCTTGGTCAGAGAAATGCCATCACTGCATAAGGAAGATTAGACTCGAACCAAAACACAGGGATATCACTAGAGTACTGAACATCTTGTTTTCTCCTCACTATATCAACTACAATTTCAGTCGTTACATTGATCTTCTGAATAGGAGTTTTTTTGGAATACATAGTGTTTATCACATGAGATTTTATATAGAATGTCATAAATATAAAAGCATGTATAAAAATGTATCCGACTTCTATAAAAATGTATCAGGATTTTTATATAAATCTCTGTTTCTTACTTAACTCTTGAAATGATGCTATTGGCTTTTTTGAGCTGTTGGTTGGATATGATATTACGGTGGTAACTAGTGAAAGAGTTGCCTTTTGATAGTAATTCAAGTATGGGTATAGCGGTATGCACGGTTATAAATTGTAACTTCTGCAGGTTACACATTTATAATATAAAAGCATTTATAAATTGTAACTTCTACAAGTATGGGTTTATGTGTATAAAGATCATTTATAATCAAATTAAGTCTTCTGTAACTTGTAACTTGATACGTCCCACGGTGTATCAATATACCAAAGTATATTGAACACAGAACAGTTGTAGAGGGGGTGAATACAACTTTTCACAATCTTTACAAACTTTTAAACACAAAACGTTTTAAGATTCAGATAAAGAATATCAAGCAAGTAAGTAAAGTGCAGGAATCATTAAAACAGTAAAGCAGTAAA
>CM067173.1:69118908-69134603 GCA_034093135.1 Erigeron breviscapus
TGCTACAGTGCTTATTAGTACTCCCCGACACCTATCGTACATTAACATATGAAGTATAAGTCATTAGGGACATTAAATGGACTTTCGTACGACTTTAGGACTCATAGAATCCATCGAAACTCGACCTTCACTCACTAATTCAACCTTTCAGGAAACTTGACTTCAAAATCATCCTTTAAAATTATTACCATTAGAAAATAGACTCTCTCACGATTCTAGGGATAGTTTATTTGTCAAAAACGGAGTTACGGTTCAAGAGATATGGCCATTTAAAATCAAACGAATTTAGCTTCCTGAAACGAATTTAGGCCATACTGAACGAACTTAGCAATGCCCAAACGAACTTAGGACCTCACCAACGAATTTAAAACACCTCAAACGAAGTTCTTCTTCGTTTGAGAAACGAATTTAAGCATTAGAACCACTTAGACTTCACTTAGGTTTCAAAACGAATTTAACTTGAAAACACTTAAACTTTCACAAACGAATTTAGCTCATAATCCACTAAACGAATTTAAACTCTTGCCAAACGAATTTAGACACCCATGAACGAACTTAGAGAGCATCAAACGAACTTGAAGTTCGTTTGGGAAGCAACAGAACGAACTTAGCAACAGAAAACCCTAATTTCGTCCAGAATTTCTAAAACGACTTGTTCTTCGATTTTTCCAGAAATCAATCGACTTGGGCTTCACCCAAAACATGTTTTTGACATTGTTAAACATATTTTGATCATTCATATCGATTACAAACTCGTTTGACACCGTTTTGATCATTAATTTGCTTATTCGTATTATAAACCCTAATTATTTATAAACCTTTATTAAAATCAGATTTGCTTAACATAGAAACAACCTTTGAATCTGAAATGTGGCCAATAAAACATTGATTACCTGTAGAAACGATAGCCAATTCGATTCAATACAAAAACACCCAATTGATTGACCAAAACTTGGAGATTCCTTAAGAAATCGATTAGGGAATTGAAGGAACTGTATGTGTGTGTTTAGGAAATGTAATTAGGCTGCAATTAATTAGAGATTAGGCTAATTGTAACCCTAATCCCGTTTTTCAACTTTCAGTTTTTGTCAGATTTAGTCCCTGGACTTCATATTAGCTTTATTACACCTTTAAACACCTAATGGGGATATACATAACACATGGAAGCACTTTCGCACACTACATAGACCTTTTACACATCGTTAAGTCTACTTTATTGTCACTCATTAAAGATAATTAAATCTTACATATAGGGCACATAAACATATAAACACGTATTTCCACGTAAACATATCACGGACTTAGAATTTGACCTAACGACGTTAGTCCACATGAACGATTTAGTTTTGGGATGTTACAATTACCTCCCCCTTAAGAGGATTCCGTCCCCGGAATCACTATAATAGATTATGAAAAACAAGGCCTAAATCCCATACACTTAAAATAAATTAGGGTTAATAAAAATAAATTAGGGTAAAAAAAATTATGTAGAAAGAGAATTACTTGATCACCGTATAAGTGTTATAATATAAAGTCATGTATTTGATTAGTTTGACAATTTCATAATGAAGATCAAGGGTATTATAGTCACAAAAGAAAATAATTAATGGACTCTCCAAAAATATAAATACAGGTGGCATTAGGTAAAATTTTAGGCTTTTTTATTAGGTCCTAATCATTTTCCTTTAGTATAATTAGGAAACTTCTAATTTACACTTTAATCCTTCTCTTTTAATTAATAAACATTTATTTAACATTTAACTTATGTTTATTAATCATTTCGTGATCATATTAATTAATATATTACATTTAACATATTAATTAATTACATAGAGTATACGTGTCATTTTGTGTGACCCCGTAGGCTTAAATATTTCCGGACATGCGTTTATTTAACGTGATCATATTCCAACAGCTCCCACTTGAGCATGTTATATAAAGGCAATAACATTGGTTAGCGTCTAGCAACACGCCAATGCTCCCGGAAATATTTAAGTATAGTTTCTTAAAGTATTTTGAAACGGTTTCAGTGTTTATTATCCCTTTGTTTCAGATACCTTGTTAATTATGGATATGGATCAATGTCATTCCATAATTTAACGATTCTGTTTCTCATTTCTCAACTAATTAAGATTACCATATTAATCGAGACCCATCTGGAGTTCATTTGGGTATGGTCTACAAACATCTTAATTAATCAATGAGGCCAAATGGTATCATTCTTCAATTGCAAGTTGAAGGAACAAATCCTATTTTGACTACACGTGTTAGTCATGTCATTTCACTACATTTCTGAAAATAGCCCTTTGTTACTACCTTATTCAGGATAGTTAGAACTATATCAAGAAAATGCAATCCACGCATGCATAACCTGCTTGTATCTCAAGTCTAAGGATAAATAAAGCAACCATTTCACGAATTTCACTTAATGACGCTGATCCATAAAGTGATGATTCGTTAAGTGGGGTAGTCCAATATGCATCTTATGGATATCATGTGAGTTTGGTAGGACCATCTTCAAATATTCTTAAGAATATTACCAATCACTCAGATTTGTCTTAGTTTAACTATATTCCCATATAGTTAATCGACAATGGACATTTAGAATATAAATTATTCATGGATTTAAACATGCAAATATATGATACAATTATATATTAAATGAAAAAGCATACCAAGTACTTTAATTCATTTATTAAAATAATAATTGTTCAACATCTTATCCAAATACCAATCACAGATTTACATGATATAACTAGCTAATTTAAGTCCTATGCCCTCGGCATGCTTATTGAGCTTTCCTTTTGACAAAGCCTTTGTAAAAGGATCTGCTAAGTTACAATCCGTGTGAACTTTGAGTAAATTGATTTCACGTGATTCGATTCGCTCACGAACATAGTGATATCTTAGATAATGTCTGGACCTTTCTGAACTCCGGGTTTGTTGGCAATGATTGCACCAGTATTGTCACAATACATATCTAAAGGCGTGTTATTTGAGGGCATCACGTTAAGCCCAGAAATAAACTTTCTAATCCAGACAGCTTCCATGGCGGCAATATACTCAGACTCTGTAGCAGACATAGCAACTGTGGTTTGCTTCTTGCTCTTCCAATCCACCGCGCCTCCATTTAAAACGAAGACGTATCCCGACTGAGATTTTGTATCATCTTTATCAGTCTGAAATCCAGCATCACAGTATCCAGTTACTTTGAGTTCTGCATCGGGATTTCCTCCATACACCAGAAATAAATCTTTAGTAGCACGCATGTACTTAAGAATATTCTTCACAGCAGTCCAGTGATCCTCACCCGATTCTGTTGATATCGGCTAACGATATTTTGCGCAAACGCAATGTAAGGTCTAGTGCATCTTACCGCATACATAATAGATCCCACAGCCGAAGCATAAGGAACTCTTTGCATACGCTCCACCTCCTCAGGTGTAGAGGCACCGTTTTTGCTAGATAAGTTAAGTCCTTCTTGCATGGGTACGAAACCACGCTTGGAATTCTCCATCTTGAATCGCTTCAAGATCTTATCAATATAAGCACTTTGACTTAGTCCAATCAACCGTTTACTTCTATCTCTATAGATCTTGATTCAAAGAATGAATGCTGCTTCACCCAAGTCTTTCATAGCAAAACACTTTCCAAGATGGAATTTTACATCTTGCAACATTGGAATGTGATTTCCTATTATCAATATGTCATCAACATATAAGACAAGGAAAGTAACATTACTCCCACTAGCTTTGCGATATACACATGGCTCATCAGGATTTTGAGCAAAACCAAACTTTTTAATTTCCTCATCAAACCTTTTATTCCAACTTCTTGATGCTTGCTTTAGTCCATAAATGGACCTTTGAAGCTTGCACACTTTGTTGGGATATTTTAAATCGACAAAACCTTCTGGTTGAACCATATAAACTTCCTCGTCTAGAAAACCATTCAAGAAAGCGGTTTTGACATCCATTTGCCATATCTCATAGTCATAGTACGCTGCTATGGCTAAGATGATCCTAATAGCTCTAATGTCCGCTACGGGAGAGAAGGTTTCCTCATAGTCAACTCCATAAAGCTGAGTATAGCCTTTCGCCACAAGACGAGCTTTATAGGTGTGTACATTTCCATCCATGTCGGTCTTCTTCTTGAAGATCCATTTACACCCAACGGTTCTACCATTTGGTAGAAGATCAACCAAGCTCCAGACTTGATTATCTTTCATGGATTTCATTTCCACATTCGCAGCTTCAAGCCATTTGTAAGATTCTGGATCTGATAATGCAGCTTTGAAATTAGGAGGTTCATTTAAGTCTCCTAATACGTGTTCTTCAGACTCAATGTTAAGATTTCACGAGCACGTATTGTCTTGAGGACCTACGAAGTGGAATCGCTTCATCTCCCCGAGTTGATGATCGCTAGTATTTTCAGAAGGTGACACATCTTCTTCTTGAGTCTCATCAAGCTCGACAATCCTCCCACTGTTTTCTTGAGTGATGAGATTCTTTTCAAAGAACTCAGCATATCTAGCAACTTTAACAGTGTTCGGTAGGAAAGTAGAAGTAGTAACCCATCGTTTCCTTTGGGTATCCTACAAAGATGCACTTAACTGATCTAGGTTGAAGTTTGTCAGGCGTATCTCGCTTCACAAGTGCCTCACAACCCCAGACTCTTAAGTAAGACAAATTAGGGACACTTCCATGCCAGAACGGTTGTCAAAAACAAAGAAAACAACCAACAAACCCAACAAAAAACTTCCATGCCACAATTCATGCGGTGTCTTGTCAACCTTCTTGGTTGGAACCATATTGAGAATGCGTACAGCAGTCTCTAGAGCATAATCCCAAAATGAAAATGGGAGAGTCGTAAGGTTCATCATTGATCTCACCATGTCAACAAAGTTCGATTTCTCCTCTCAGATACACCATTATGTTGTGGAGTATATGGAGGAGTAAGTTGTTGAATAATTCCACAAGCTTTTAGATAATCCTTAAACTCTTGGCTTAAGTATTCTTCACCTCGATCCGAACGAAGAATCTTGATGGTTTTACCGAGTTGATTTTCTACTTCATTTTTAAACTCTTTAATGTTTCAAAGACTTCATGTTTATGTTTAAGCAAGTAAACATAACCATAACGACTGAAATCATCCAATTGGGCTTGACTCTTTTGCTAACATTATACATTGAATTATCATTTGAATCACAACCATGCATATCAATTTCATAAATACCATTACAAGCAATAGCATTAAAATAATGAACATTATTTCGAGAAACTGAAATACCATAATCATTAAAAACATTAATGAATCCGTTTTTTCAACAAAGAAACTGAAATTACACCTCTAGTAATAGAAGGTGCATAGTGACAATTGTCTAAAACAATAATTAACCAGTAGGTAAAACTAAATGAAAGTCTCCTATTCTTCCTACAGCTGCCGGTAGACCATTGCCCACGACAGTTGTAAAGCTCCTGGCTTCAGTTTCTTTCTTCCTCTAAGCCCTGTAAAGAATTACAGATATGAGTTCCACAGCCAGTGTCATAAACCCACGAATTACGCTTAGAAAAGGAATATAATTCAATTGTGAAGATACCTGAAGTACTGGCTAAACCAGCTTGCTTCTTCTTCGCATTCAACTCAGCTAGATACTTAGGACAATTCCTCTTCCAGTGTCCCACTTCAGCACAGTGATGACAAGCCTGGTCTTTAGCCGGATGCTCCTTTTTCGCCGGAGGGGTCTTTTTAGGTTTCGAGACTGAAGCACCTTGCTTTCCCTTACCATCGTTCTTGCCCTTAGCTTTCGGTTGTTTTCCTTTCTGAACCCTTCCCCCCTTGATCATAAGAACTTGGGGTGTAGCAGATTTCTTTGGAAGGTTTTTCTCATACTCAATCAACATGGCATGAAGTTCAGCTATGGTTTTACTCATGCTATGCATATTGTAATTGCGCACAAAATCCTCAAAATCCTTTGAAAGAGACTTAAGAATCATGCCAATAGCAATAGGCTGATGATACGCATAGTTTAACCTTTCCAAGTGCTCAAAGTACCTCTTCATCTTGAGTACATGAGGACTCACCGGTGTTCCATACTCGTGTTTCAAATCATGGAGTGACTCAACAAGTTCAAACAATTCAACTCCAGCTTGCTTTTCGTACATAGACTTGTTCTTTGATCATATCACACGGATTATAAGTCTCGAATTCCTTTTGAAGCTCGGGAATCATGCTTCCTAGCATCAAACAAGCAACCTCATTGTGTCTATCATACTGAGTATTGTATTCAGCCAATTGTGCAGCCGTAGCACTGGCACCCGGAACATCGGGCATCTGCTTTTCAAGGACATCTGATTTCTTCTAAGCTCTTAGAACATCTCAGCTGACGAAACCAGTCATTGAAGTTGGTTCCAGAAAGTTTTTCTCTTTCTAGCATCGACCTGAAAGCCGATTGGTGTATGTTTTGTGAAGGATTTGTTGTTGCCATCTACAAAACAGATAAAAGTTCAAAAATCAGTATTTTCGATAATAATCCTTAAGAAATATAATTTACCCATGTTAAATTCATTTAACAATTAATTTCATTAAGGCTAGGATCCAATTGACATACCATCATTTCATCAGTTGATCTGCTAGAAATGACGTACTCAAAAGGTAAGTGACGAGCAGTAATTGTATTACAAGTACAATTCCTAGATTTATGGGACTTACAACAACACTTTAAAGGGTGTTAAGTGTTTTGTAAACATGTTTTGTCCCATCTTATGCCACGGGTCAAGGTCTCACCGCTTAACTCGCTTTAAGTCGCCCAATTAAGAACTTGTAAATAGTCTACCACCGTCTCACGATGAGTAGTAATTTACCTTGGAGTTACAATTCACCACGTCTCACGTAGAGCAAAAAGCACTTGCAAGTGTTCTTAGCAAAGTGGGTGGCAAAGACTTAACTTTAAATGGGTAATGCATTTGATGTGAATCAAAAGTTTATGTATGAAGACTCATGCAAATCTTCATAACATAATGTTTAATAAAATCATTTTTATAGTCTTAACAACAAAAGAGCTCGGTAGCTCCATTTGAACGCACAAAGAAGCGCAGGAGCAAAGGTTTGCGATATACGCAATTAAAAACCCGCTCCTTTAGAAGGCTAGCGCACTCCGACTTATACCTCTCTTAGAGTTTGTTCAAATGGGTGAGCCGGTGTATCTTTTGATTGTAAGACACCAATTTTATTAAAACAAAATCATATTTCGATATTTCTTAGTCAAGTTTATTCTTTTCTTAAAACAATTTTGCATCACCATTTACAATAAAAGCAAAATAATAAACTTACTAACTATTAACAATTAATCATGCAACGATTTATGGTGGGCAACCTAAATCATGGTCACTATGGTTAATGTACATGTTTAAAATGGCTCCCCTTCATAGAAGAGGACCACATACATCAAGTTATTTGATTGCGTAAGCCTTTAAACATACAATTATCAAATAAATACATATAAACATGCTGACTTGGAAATTTGCAGCAGCTTCACGACCAGTTTAGTCCTATTTGCAGTCCGAATCAGCCTTCGACCAGAACTACAAAGTTGTAGCCCTATGAGTCGTGCATCTACTGTCCAAAGGAGAGCTCCTAACTCATTACGGTTGATTTTATATGAATTTTTTAGTGAACAGGTGTCAAACAGTAAAAATCACACAAAAAATTCACATAGTCACACAATTATCAAATAATTAACCCTAATTATTGGACCATTAAACTAAGCAATTATATCATATATCTAAGTAATAATCATAAAGAATTTTGCATGAATTCCTTATGATTTTTACTTCTATTTAACAACATTAAATTAAAAGATACATAAAACATGCAATTTATCAATAAACATGTCAATTCACATAATCAAAACTTGCATAGAGGGTTTTAATTAACCATTAACATTAAATAGGTTGAATTAATAATAAAAACAAAACCCTAATTTTATTTTTATTAAAAATCGATTTTAATTAAATAAATAAACAAGAAACAATTTTAATATTTAATTAATTAAATCGAAACCAACCCTAAACCCCCCTTCAAGTTTTGAACTTTGTAACTAATATATCACATAGTAGGCTCGTGATACCACTGTTAGGATTCAAACTATTATCATAAATAATCACGAGTACGCAACGGAAAGAATCATATGCAATATAATTAATTAACAAAGTAAAGAATCGAATATGTACCTTTTAGCTTAGCTTCCAATAAAATAATAATAAGATTATTATTATTATTAGGGTTTAAAGTAAAACCCCTCTACGATCGCACACTTGACACCCCTATGTATGTATGCTAGTACCCGATCACGAACTCACAACCCCTTGTGTTTTCCCCCTAAAAGTCGAACCAAACAAAACCCGAAAACCCTTTTTTCTTCTTGTAGCCGATCGAACAAAGAGAAGAGGAGAGAATTACAAATCTAATTGTCTTTAATGTATGTGAAAAACCCTTAACCCCTATTTATAGGGATTAATTGTTAGGGTTTTAAACTTGGTAAACAAGTTTGAGAGGATTAGGAAACCTCCTAAATTTCGGCCCCCCTTCTTTTAGTATAATTAGGAAACTTCTAATTTACACTTTAATCCTTCTCTTTTAATTAATAAACATTTATTTAACATTTAACTTATGTTTATTAATCATTTCGTGATCATATTAATTAATATATTACATTAACATATTAATTAATTACATAGAGTATACGTGTCATTTTGTGTGACCCCGTAGGCTTAAATATTTTCTGGACATGCGTTTATTTAACGTGATCATATTCCAACAGACTTGTCATAAAGTTTTCGAGGTTTAACATTTCGGAGAAAGTGTGTGTCCGAACCTTAAAATATCCCAACTCCTAACCTACCCGTTCTTGAAATTTGATGAAGAACAAATATGGCAGTCCGCGAACTAAGTTTGTAGTCGGAGCAGCTGCAGCGAGACTGACGCAGCTGTTCACATAATGCTCGTTGCCTATAATACATAAGTATCGGCTGACGCCACAACAAATCGCCCAGTCGAATATTCTTGAGATCGTTGCATGTCCGCGAGAAACCGGAGGAAGATTACATCAAAGCGTTTCTGGTCTGTGCACTTTGTTTGCAGCCTCATTCCTTGCCAGTGATGATGAACAAAGTAGTACTAAAACAACTACTGTCCGCTTACGCTACGTTGGGACGGGGATCTCCGCGACCCATCATGATGATCATGATGACGACACCCATCAAGGCCGTGCTTACTATCCCAACTAGTACCTGTTGCGCTCGATTCCTCTTTCTGTTTTAACGGATAAGTAGTAGTGTGCTAGTACTACCTCGAGTACTCGCGTTTAAATCTGTAGACTTAATGGACATTACCTCGGCTCGCTTGGGACTTTATGATAAGTACTGGCCATATCAAAAGTTCGAGGTAGGCCACGATATCGGAGATCCAGAGGTGGCCAAGCAGTTCTTCCCCACTGCTGATGGATACTATCGTATAAAGGACTTGTACTTTGATAAGTTTTGGAGGCGTAGTAACTGGGTAAAGGCTGACGACAGGAACGCAATCTGATGACACCTTATTTTCCTTTGTCCAAATTAAAGACAATGTCTTTGCTCTTTGCAATTTGGGCAACAAAGCTTTCTGTGGTGCATACACCGAGTCTGAATCTATCAACTGTTTATGTGCATATTATCCTACTTTGTCGAAACAGACAAGGCTGATCGTTGAGGAGGTTGACTTTTCGCAAGGAGTGCATTCAACGATTGTCGATTACCGGGAAGATGACTCAAGAGTTTATGATCAGCAATAGAGTTTATGATCAGCAATAGCGTGCTACTAACCTCCGTTGGATCCTCCTCTTTTTGTTGTCACGGATTCGTAATAGTGTGCTGGTCTTACCTTCTCGAGTCGCTTTTCAAATCTGAAGACCTAAATGGGAATTACCTCGGCACGTTTTGCGCAAGGTCCGAACTTGTATCAGCAGTTCCAGCCCGGATTGGATATCGGGGAATCAACAGTGTGGCCAAGGAGTCTCCCAACTGCTTGATGCGAAAACTAAAGGACTTGTCCAACACAAGTGTCTGGATACGAATAGACAACTGGATAAAGGCTAACCGCGGACTCTGATAACCGGTTCTACAGATTCCTTATTTTTCTTTGTCCAAATCAGACAATGTTTTTGGTCTATCGTAACTGCGGCAACAACGGTTTTCTGCGGGTCATTACACCGAGGCCATTTCCGTGAACTGTTTATGCGCGAATCATGCTACTTTGTCAAAAGAGACCAGGCTGATCCTTGAGGAGGTTGTACTTTGCAAGAGAGATCAAGATGTGAACCGGTGTCTGACTCGAATTTACGACGAGCAATCGAGAATTGACCATGCTTTTGGAACCAGCAAACTTGCCAACACAAACCACAATGACCCTCCAATTTTCTACAACTGATCCAGGACCCACCAGCTGGAGAGTAACAGCAATTCATCTAAATTTGGTGCGAAATTGTCGTTCGAAATCACTATCGTGCCAGAAATTCTGAAAGAGGACCCGAGCTGTCAGTGGAAAGTGACTCTACCCAGAGTGGGGAGCGTCCGGAACAACAAGCCATGAAAGATCATCGAGCTACCACTGTTTACGGTTTCCCCAGTTTAAGAGATGTCAAGGTGCGTTTGGCACGAGAGGTACAATGCGACGTTCCCTTCTCTTACACTCAGCGTGATTTTCTGCCGTCGGGTGAATGGGTTGAAACTAGAAAGGATGACGACCTTTTCAAAGGCATCAACTCCTATGACTTTCATTTTAGATCAGAGGAAATAGATCAAATGATCAGCTTGCTGCAAATCAATCAATCAGATAATATATATATAGGTTCTATATATTATATATAATATATATATGTTATATATAATAATATATACATTTGTAATATATAATTATATAGGTTCTAGGTAAAATAAAACAAGTATTAAAGTAAAACAAATAATACAATAGGTTTCTCTTCACTAAAAATCACCGGGCATCATGAAAATCATGGTGCATCAATTGCTTCTTGAATCTTTGTGCATCAATAATCCAAGGGTCAAGATCTTTCTTTTTTATTTTACTTTAATATTTGTTTTACAATACCTAACCCCTAGATATAGATATAGATATAGATATAGATATATATAGATGAACCTGCAGCCCTTGAATGTGTGTACGTACGTTTGTTGCTGTAACACGTACGAAAATGTTACTGTAATATTTATCTTCTTTGTTTTTAATCAAGGTTGCAATCTTGAATGTGATGTACGTACCATTTGTTGTTTTAATTTATGGAAAAAAACTGGCAATGAATTATATAATGATATAATATATATATAGTTTCCTTATTTTGAGAACTTTTTTTTGCAAGAACCATGAGAACTCTCAAATTATGTATTGGATCACATGTTTTTTTTCATTCACATGTGAAATGATATAAAAAAGTATGTTGTAGAAGAAACTTTTTTAAAAACCTTCAAAATAGCCTTTTGTGAACTTGTAAATAAATATGTTTACTTTTTTGTTCAAATGTAAACAAACGACTATGTATAAGGTTTTGAAAACTCTAACTAAGTGTCTAACTATCCCCCGTTTTTTAAATTTCAGAAAGAAAATCGAAACTAAAGACTTCATACTAACACAGACACTTGGAGATAAATGAGAATTTTCCCCAAATGAAGTGCATTATTTGCCACTCCAATTGCAAAACAAGGTTTCTGGAGCAAAAAATTCAACAAAACTACAAAAGTAGTATACTAGCATTGTCCAACTCATATCAATTATGTCGTTTCAGTCCATGTTGTTCATACCTCGTTTGTGTATCCGGTAAATACAAGCCGGTTTAATTTCAGATGTATCTCAGTGGGTGTTCGATTCATTGTGTTTCTGGTTGTTGAGAAAGGAGGTAGTTTAATAACCACAGTAACAGCACATGTAATAGAACAATTCGTGAAAATACATGTAATGAACAATAGAATGTTGGGAACGAAAAAGGCACACAAATGCAAAAGATATTTTGAAATTGTCTGCGGGTCACTGTAGTTTTTTTCCAACCTTTTTGTGATCTTTGCAGTCAAAGCTCCGAGATGGATCTAGTTTTGTAATTTGTTGATTACTAGATTTGTATATTTGTATTTTGACCTCTAGTACCTTGCTAGTTGGTCTTTCATTTAATAAAATTGCTGCCGTTCTAAAAAAAGATATTGGTCTGGACACTACAAAATAAGTTATTGTGTAGTACTTACTTTGGTATAGAATAGCCGGGCATTGGTGGTTGCCGATATTTAACTTTTGGCAAACGCGGCAATTGGTAGTGGGACGACTACAGCACTAGGTACGCAACACATGGCTGAAAGTGGCAAATAATTGAATATGATTTGACAAAAACCGACAACAAATATATAAAATATGGGCTTATTACTTTAAAAGGTATCGTACTTGTCCATTTTTACTTTTGTAAGGGGCATTCTAAATTTTCCTATAATGTGGTGTGTATCGTAAAAAACACCGTTTATTTGGGGACTAAAATTACCATATGGTGGTTTTAATGCCACGTAACCTGGTTTTTGACTTTTTTGTTTGACCCGTCGATTCCCCCCTATAAATATCCCCATTTCCCCAATTTAACCCTAATTTTACCAGAATAAATAATTAATCCCCAAAATCATGCCCTAATCGATCCATCATACTAATTCCATGTCGTCATCTTCTTCCATCCGATCAAATTACGGTGGTGGGCATCTTGGTATATGTGAATGTGGGTACAAACTGTATTCTCGTACCTCGTGGACAGCGAAGAACCCAGGAAGAAGGTTCATTTCTTGTCCAAATAAGGTAAGTTTAATTACAAAATTAACGTTATTATATGTTTAATATTGTACTAATTATATTATTTGGATTTATTTTGTACTTGTATTTGAGAAAGGATTCAAAAAAGAAATGTGGAGTTTATAGATTCTTAGATCGAGAACTACCAAGTGATTACTATAAGCAGTTGTTATACGACCTCCATGAGAATATGGAAACACTTAAAGTGAAGGAAAATGTGGCTGATTTTGAAGAAGATGGAGAGTCCAGCATGAATGTGGTGCAACTGGTTGAAGACCTGAAGATGAAAAATTGTCACATAAAATTATATGAAAAGATATGTTGTTTTTTACTAGTAGTCATTATGTGTTTATGTATTTGCATTGGAGTATATGTGTTGTAGAATTGTTTGAAGGAATGACCAGCAGATGTTAGATCGTTTGAATGAATGAAAAATTAGCTATTTACATGGATTGTTTCATTTTTTAATTTCTTGCATTGTTTAATATTGTAATATCTTTGGAAAAAACATGTCAATTATGTATGCAGAAACGAATATAAGCCACAACTTACCATACATTCATAAACATAGTTACAAAATTGGCCACTAAGCCTTTGGTGTTTTACCAAATATCAATACAGTACTGAATGGTATTCGACCATTCTACAACCTAGTTAGTAGAAGCATAAGTAGCAGTTATAGTTACATACCATACATACATCCCTTGTACATGTAGCAGTTATAGTTACTTAATTGTCATACACATATAAAGTTTTCAAGGGACATCAAAAGAAGTGATTGTTTGTTACACAATACTGGAGGAATCATTCAAGAGAAACTGCACAATCAAGTGTGCTTCCAGGACCCTCAATCTGTGTTGCAAGTTTCTTCTTTAAAATTCTTTCACTGGGTGGCCTAACTCTCACTGGACTTGGCTGGCTCCTGACTAGTTTGTTTGCACCACCTACCTTTCTGATGACACATTCACTTGCCACACTTGCTTGAGACTTCTTTGCAGATGGTTTTCCTTGACTTGCAGTATTGGCTTGACTTGCTTCGGATTTCTTTGCAGTAGGATTTGGTTGACTTGCAGCTTTGGCATGTGTTGCAAGTCTTGCAATCTTTGGTTGATTGGCATCACTTGCAATCTTTGTGCTCAGACTTGTATTTCCATCATTCACAGCCTTGTTCTGCACATCATATCCCATCATTCTCCTGACTGCCTCCACAGCTCTCTTCTTTCCATCTTCAGCTGCCTTTTCCCTAAGTTCCTCCAAAGCTTTCTTTTTCTTTGCCAACTCTTCAGTTGCACTTGGAATTGGTACATCTTTAGGCCACACTGGGACAGGAATGCCATCAGGACCACCTATAAAGGTTTCATTAGTCAGAGGGTCAATACAAACACCTGCCCCCTACCATAGTGGCACTTTGTGAGGACCTATATAGGGTTACTTTATTAGTTAGTATTAATGCAAAAACTACCAAAATAAATGTGATTGTACCTCTTGTTTTGGCCTTCCCAAATCCCATGCTAGTTACACCTAAAGCAGCACTTGCTTTGGTCAAAACACTATGTGAGCCCATCACCACATTATCTTCATATCTCCTTGAAGGACCAACACTTGTTGCCTTGTGTGGACTTTTGTCACTTAAGATTCTGCATTTAGTCCACCTTGGTTTAAATCTTGGTGGGGTTCTTGCATCAGTTTGGCTTTCTTGAGTTTAAATTGGTGTTAAGTGAGCTTTTTCATTCACTTGTGAGTTGTGCTGCATGGTTCCCATTTGTGGTGTAGGTGTCATTGGTGTCTTATCACCCCTGTTCTCACCACCACTCAAGTTTACAGTTGCCTCACAGCCGTCTTGGCCACCAACACTAACCCTTGCTCTACCTCTAGAATTCCCTCTCACCTCCACACTTGCCTGCACTACAGATTGCCCATTCAGAGATACACTTGCTTGCCCTCTAGATGGTCCAGCACCTCCACCTTCATCTGCATTCTGTCCTACATTTTGTTGTTTCCTAGGTCTCCCACCTTTGTTTTTCACCTTGTCTGGTTGTTCCAAAACTTCCTTCAAGCATTTTCCCTTGTTGTGTCCCTTCTCACCACAGTTGGAGCAAGTCATTACCAAGCCTTGTCTTGAAATTCTTTGAACATTGCTACTTGCCCTTGTCTTGTAACTGATAGGACCCTCATGTGCTGCCCTCCTTCTTTTTTTCTTAGGTCTGCCTGGCATTCTCCTAGCCAATGGTGGAAGTGGCTTATCATGCTTATTTTCAGGCCAAGTAGTCATTCCACCAACAGGCATGATATGGCAGCTGTATACTTGCAAATATTTTCCTTTCCTAAACCACCCAGGGACAAACTCTTCAGGGTTTCTTCCTGTCTTCAAAATTACTGTACAACCATGTGGACATGGTATGCCACTTAGTTCCCACATTCTGCAGCTACACTTCCTTTCAGCCAAATTCACTTTAAATGATTCATTCAAGTGCCTAACTTCCCAATGATTCCCATCAGCATGACAAAGGCTTCCAGAACCTATTTTACATGTGAAGTAATAGCTTTGCATAAGATAATCATGTTATAAGTGAAAAAACAATTACTAAATGAGAATTCATTAAAATAATTTGACTAACCTTTGTTGATCTTTCACCCACTCCAACCTGTTTTGAATAGAGGGGCATATATCACCCTTCCATCTGAGACATATTTCCCTCATGACAGATTGTCTTTCCATAATGATGGCTCTAATTGCTTCAAACAGGGTAATGATAGGCTGTAAAATTGAGAATCATGGGATGTCACACGATCCTATGTTTGTAGCTCCAAATATTCCCCAGATGTGC
>CM067173.1:69135603-69178263 GCA_034093135.1 Erigeron breviscapus
TGAAATCCCGAAGATGTTTTGAACTGGTGTGACAAGCTGAGTATCCCGACTAGGTCTCGGCTGAGATTGGAAGCAATTATCTTCATATGGTGGTGGTATGTGTGGAAGTCTAGAAACAATAATCTTCATAATAAGCTTCATGAGAGCAGCTGGGAGATCTTTAATGCAATCGTATCTATGGGTTTTAATTGGATTCATTTTCGTGATAGGAAAGATAAGTTGACGTGGGATGAATGGATTGTGCGTCCTTTTCTTCTTGGTTAGTTGATTTGCTTATTAATATTTCTGGTCGTAGTTGGTTGCTGCTTATCCTCATTAGCTCTACCATTGGTTTCCCTTTATTTATTTTTGTAATTTTTTTGGTAGTTAGCTTAGCTATTATGGGATGTTGCCTCGAAACTTGTTTGGGATTGCATCAAAAACATCTATGAAGTGAAAACCGGTGGCTCGGCCTTCGTAGATGAGGTTTTTTCTTGTGTCTCGTTATTGTAATTGGCACAAGTTTTTTCAACCTTTTTGCGATCTTAGCAGTTAAAGTTTTCGAGAAGGGTCTAGATGTGTAATTTGTGTATTCTAGATTGTATTTTTTTTGTTTGTTGTACCTTGGCCTCTAGCATCTTGCTAGATGGTCTTACTTTATGATTAATAATAATCTCTGCCGTTCTAAAAAAAAAATGGTGGAGGATAGATGGTTGTCAGGATTCAGGAGCTAAAAGAGACAAACATAGAGAAACATTTAAGGCCAAGAGCTAAATGAGAGATTTAAGTGTGGATATCAGGCATGGTCAATTGAGTCCACACGAACAGAGAACAGTTGACACCGTAATCGAAGCAAGGTAAGTGTCCGCAACTATTGTCAAGTAAAAGCTTTTACACTAATCTAAGCGTTTTATAGGTATATGCAAAAGAAGGATATTCTTTTTCACAGGAAGGTTCCACTATCTTTGCTAGTTGATTTGGATCTATAATTGTTCCTTTCTTATTTGGTTACTAGCTTCAGATTCATAGATATTTGGGGTGAGCTTCCGCGAGTTGTAGGTGGATGATAGCTTGAAGGTGATAATGGCCAGGAATATTGGCATAGTTTGAAATGCTAATTTTATACTTAATTTGGCATTATATCTTTTGCTGGCCCTACAGATTTGTTACAAGAAATTTATATGGTTGCAAATAAAAGCTTGTCAAACTGCTAGTAGGACTGTGACTTGTTTCTGCTGACGTGGACTCAATCTAGCCGGTTGTAACTTTTCTTTTACATCTAATCTTCCGAATACTTTGCCGTGTGGATTTCCTTTTCCTGTTTATTTATTTATCATCCATATATTTAATCGATTAAAAGCCAATTACAACATATATTTAATCAATCAGAATTTTCAAGACACAATCAAAAAGAGAAAAACGGTCTATACATCTATCGATTACATCACTTCAAATGCACAACAAAGGAATGAGCAACCCTAATCAATCTTTCACAAATCATCACTCCATTTTCTCCATTTTCTCGTTCCTCCTTTCCGACAGCCACCACCGGTGCCGCCATCAATGGCATCACTACCCCTGGATTTCAGATCTGATTCGAGTGAATAGAAGCAATTAATAGAAGCATTGGCTTTGAACTGTGTAAATATTCCAGTGGCCAACCGACGAGAAAATTGTAGCGGTGGCAAATGATTCCGATGATTTGAAGAAACCTTACGGCGGTGGTAAAGGATTCCGGCGAACAAGAAATTTGATGGGTCACTTCTCAAACAATCGTAGTCAGGTGGTAGAATGGTGGTTATGGCCCATGTGGTGGCTTGAAATAGGGTTTCTTTTAGTAATTTGTGTGACTTTTATTTTCAAAGAAAGGCTGAATGACAAGAATGGATATATTCATACTAGTCAAAATGCATCTTACTTTTCTTTCTTTAAATTGACACACGCTCGTATTGGATTTGGATAATTTGGTATTGGATTTGGATCTTGACTGTAACTCTGTAATTGATGTAGTTGATGCTTCTGTAAATAGTTGGAGGAATTTGTTGTTGAAGAAATTTTGAGTTTGTCTTGATGTCAAAAGTTGATGAGATGACATGGCAATAATCTTTTGTTTTATTCAATTTAAAATTAAATAGAAATTAAAAAATGACTTGCTACTTGTACGGAGCCCCACAAAAGATATTTTATCCGGTTTAATTCCCTCGAATAGAAGTTTTTTTGTTGAAGCCCCACAAAAACAAAAGTAAGTATTTTCCAAGCAATTAGCCCTTATAATAATTGGGGTGGCTGGTTTACAAAAAATATGCTTTAACTTAAGGGTACGTTTGTTAAGTGGGAATAAGACCTGGAATGGAAAGCCCAATTGCATTCCAATTAAAAAAAAAATGTTTGTTTACAGTTTGGTAAAAGAATAGCCCATTCCTCCTATAAACCGATTCCCTCAACCTCCAGCTTTCTCATTCATCCCACTACCCCCCATTTTTTCTCCATTCCGTGAGTGAATAGGATGTTTAAATACCAATTTACCCCCAATATTCCTGAATTCAAGCTAACCAACAATAGCATGATATGTCCATATATTTCTCATTAGAAGAACACTGAAGCATAACTTTTCACCAACTCAAACTCACAAAAAGTGAAAACCAGTTCAAGGTATATTTTTTTCTTATGTCATTCGTATTTCTTTGATTATTGTAATGTAGTGAAGGAGATCAAGTGAGAACCAACATATATGGTGAGAACCGTGAGAACCACTAAAAATCCATCTCTAAGGGCTTTGCCCTTAGAGTTAAGGGCTACGCCCGTACCGTATACAACCGTCACCATCTCTTGGATCGCCGCCCATCAAATCCATACGATTCCCATATGCGTCCCTTGACGGTCAGTTTAGAACGGATAAGGGCCTCTGGCCCGTACCGTATACATACGTTTTCTTAACGCGTAACCCATATGATTTTTACAAAATTTTTTTTTTTTTTTGGAATGGGTTTTTGTTAAAAGAAAATAAAAAACAAAAAAAAGTTTCAAAAAATGAAAAATAAAAATTAAAAAAATAAAAAACCACACAAAAAAGAAGAAAAAGGGAGGAAAACTAGTGGTTCTCACGGTTCTCTCCATATTTGTGGTTCTCACGTTAACCCTACCCTTGTAATGTAAACTAGTTATATAATAGCTTGTTGTAAAGCAATGGTACCAATTTTTTCTATCATTCACATTGCAATATTTTGTTTATTAGGTGTTTGATAAAATGTCACAATGAAATTTTTGTTCTTTTTTGAAGATGAAATAGTATCAATCCTATAATTTTTCTTTATCGATTATTAGACGGCTAAATAGATTCTGTGTCAAATTGATACTCTTATTACAAATTATTAGAAGATTAAAAGTTAGTATCAAACTTTACTATTAGAGTTTATTATTAGACGGCTAAACAGATAATGTGTACATCAATTATCAACGCCAGTGGACGCCTCATCTACCACCAACAGTCACCCCACTACCACATCGTTGCCGTCACGATCAACGCCGTCACCAACAAGTTGCTTATTTATTATGGCATGTGAATCAAATGTTGGGATATGTTATCACCTCCATTTTTAAATTTTTTTCAGAGATTTGGGAATATTGCTCGTGTATTTCAAGTAATGTCAATTGCAATTGATGCTTTGGATGAAGGGAAGTGGATGCTTCTTATATGACAAAACTTGCCAAACTTGCCACTGCCGAGATCATTTCGTCCAAGGTTCTGTCTACCTTAGCAAAATTTTCAAAATGAACCTCTTTTTGATGTGTTATGTTCTTAGCTAGTTTTTTTCTCTCCCAAATATAGATTTATTCTTGAACATACAATGTAGGAAATAAAAGCGGGTTGGCAAAGGGCCGCTTCTTCTCTACTTGTTGCTATCGGCTCTCATTTACCAGACCTAGTAGGTTTTATTCTTGCAATATCTGATTGAATTTGGGGAAACCTTTTACTTGGCACCTAATTTACACTGGTGATTGGCTGTGTTGGATCTTACATAGATTATGTGATGTACTCTCAATCAATACCCAAAAAACACACTTTTAGGGAAGAGCTGACTTGACCATGCAACAGGTTTTGTAATTTAAGGCCGGTATGGGAATTTTGATTTCAAATTGTGACTTAATGTGTTTTCATTCCTTGAAATGAGACCCTATGAAAAAAAAATTAATATCGTTTTAGGGTTTTAAGCACAAGATCAACTAGGATTCATGTTTATGACTGTTTTGCTGTGAACAAATATAACTAGAAAACCAACATTTTGAGTTAGTGATCTAGATTACACTTTGTCTTGGAGTACCTTAATCAATATAGTGATTAAATGGATGACGTTTTGGATGATGTCTAATTATACAACTCTAATCAGTAAACTTTAGATGTACAATTTTAACATCTGACTGAAACCTGTATTCCAAACTACTGAAAGAATAGATGACAATATTATCTATTGAATGCAGCATCTCCTTTGGTATGGTGGAAAGCATTCCAGAGCAATAATTTCTGGTCCCATATCCTGCTGTAAACAGACTAAAAAGTTAAATAAACATATTAATGTTGTTGGTATTTTTAAAAGAAAGAACACAAGCATCTTAAAGACCAAACTTTGAAGGATTATTCACACTTAAATGTGACAGTCTTTCAATAATATATATATATATATATAATATATATAATAATATGTATAAAGCTTAGATGATTTGTATCGATAAACTGACCTGAGTAATCTAAACTGTTTAGGAGACTACTGATGGTACTCTTAAGCTGGCATTTCTCCAATGCCTACAAAGCAGTCAACTTTATAAGAATTTTGGGGCAAGTTTTACAATTGGAGAGATCAACTTTGGATAAGTTGAACTCAAAAGTAAAATTCTGTTCCATTACTTGGTGAATAAGTTGATTTTGGATATGTTTTAACTCTAACACGTCAGTCATCAAATGAGTAACCAGAATCTGGCTTAAAATGATACGCGACAATGAGTTGAAAGTAGCCCGAAGTGTACTTTTAAACTCTAATGCACAAATTAGCCCAAATTGGTTTTTATTAATGCATAAAACCTCCTAAGAAAACATAAATATGATTTTAGTAATTACATTTGACACGCTCAAAGTGATTTCGGACTTTTGAATTCTCAGGACTTCCTTTGAATTAAAATCAGTAACAAAAATTTTAATTCTAGAATTTGGACGATAAGTGTTTAAGGTCAGACCAACATGTTTCAGGCCACCTCTACTTTGCAGTGATGATTGCTTAAAGAACTGATGTTACAAGACTAATAACTTAAGCTATAATCAAAATGAGGAATACTTCTTTTTGGATATGATATAGATTAGTCAAAACTTTATATGTTTTATTTTGCTTACCTTCCATATTTTATCATCCAAGTGAAGTCCTAGAGGATCCAAGTTTGTTCGTATACTACCCTTAAAAAGGGTCGGCTCTTGGGGAATGACACTTAATTTCATCCTCAGGTACTTCAGGCCTATGGAACAAATGTCCACACCGTCTACATGAATCTTTCCGCTAACAGGTTCAACCAAACGAAAAAGTGCAGCTATAAGCGTAGTTTTCCCACTTCCCGTCCTTCCGACAATCCCTACACGGGTGCCTTCTTTAAATGCGCATGTAATTCCTTTGAGACTAGTGGAGCATTTGGACGATACCTAATCTAAAAGATACAGCCAAAATCATATATTAACACAATATGGGGGTTGAAAACATGGGCATTTGTCAGTGCCAGTGCGTATGAAAGTGAAATGTGCATATATTGTTTGATGCACGGGTGGAATTTGATACGTCCTTCCGACAATCCCTACACGGGTGGAATGTGCATATATTGTTTGATTCTTTCCACTGAAATGATGTAATTGGATAGACTACAATACCATCGTGTCAAGAACACATGGGCATTTGTCAGTGCCAGTGCGTATGAAAGTGAAAGCCCAACTAACCTTGCAAACGTATCAAATTCTTTTGATAAGTATATTTACATTTGACACTTATGACAAACTTTTAATAAGAAATAGAACATGCATACCGGGAGAAATATAACCCTTTGGAAGTGAAACCAGGAAAAAAGCAGCGGTAAATAGTGTCAAGTTTTGAAGCGCTTCTGCTCTCAAAACCAACCACTCCAATGTCGCATTTGTAAAAATGAAAGCACGTGCATCAATATCTACTAGTTTTAAGTAATTTTTGAAGAACCTGTCCTCCTTTTTAAATGCTCTGATTTTAGCCACTCCAAGAGAGGTTTCGGATGCATAATTTACCACAGGTGCTTTTGTGGTCCCATTGATTCTAATAAGTTCCCTCGCAGATGGTTGATAATATCCCTGCATGCACCAAAAGGATTATTAATCTAAATAATGTTTTGTTTCCTTTTGGTGTGGAAAAAACATGGAGCTAAAAATTCACCTGGAAATATTTTGTGCTATTATAGCAAAGATGCCTACGATAAGAACTTCACATGTTACTGATGCCATAACAGCGATTGTAGTGAGTAATTCAGAAACCGGAAGTCACCACAAAAGTAAACGAGAAGGCTATGTCAAAATCCAATACACTTAAATCTGTTGAAGCCTGCAGGATTAGTTTAACTACTTTAATTATAAGCATCTCTTTGTTTCTGTTTAGTACATGTGACAACTTCTACCAATATACTTATAATGATGCAATCTAGGTAATGCTCTATATACGTCGGTTCAAATCAACATAATTACCAAGGTTATTGCTAAGTTTATTGCAAAAAAGGGTAAATTCAAACTCATAAACCGTTTCATTTACAGGTTTAGATAACGACTGTAATATCTTAGTTTTGAGATCATAATTACCGCATTAACTATTTGAAAGAAAAAAAAAATACAAAACAAGATGGACAAAAAAAGTGTTATCATGTCAACCCAACCCCACCTAGTCAATATAACCCATTTTGACTTGTTACCCAACCAACCGATTTGCCAGGTCTTTTTCTGGCCACGCTCAGAAGAACTTACACGTGTTAGAATCCTCCCAACTGGTGTAGAGTCGAAGAACATCATAGGTGCACCAAAAATCGACTCGGTGAACTTTGAGAAGAATGCTTTAGAGGCTTTTAATCCCAAAAGGGTAGTGGAAAAAGATCTCATAAAAACAAAAACTGCACTTGTGGTTGAAATTAATGCGTCAACACCAATTAACATGACACTGGAAATATCAGGAATTTTAACTGCAAAAGCTAGCCAATAACTAGCTGCAGCCTGAAGAGCAGAAAACCAATCTGAGTCAGCAGGCTTGAGCAGAAGTACCATCCACCTTGTGAGATAACAACGTAATCAAAAAAAGGCTTCCACCCAAAATCACCAATAGGCTTCTCTTCTTCTTCGGTCAACTGTATCGATGTCTTCGATATCTCCTCATTGATTTCATTTCTGTGGTTCAAACAATCTGTTACTTTTTTGCTACTGTTATTGTTGTCAGAAGATGAAGACTCCAAATCAGATATCACATTTTGGTGAGCATTCACAAGCTGCTCAAAAGCTGTACCGGGTGTCATCAGATCCTTGTACCTTCCTGATTGAGTAATTTGACCATCTTCCATCACCTATAGTCAATTACAGAAAAATGTAAGACATCAACCAAAGTATTCTAGAGTCGCATGAGTAATAGGTTAAAAATGTGTGACGGGCCCTTTTATTACCATCTCTCATTACCAGAATATTGTCAACCTCTGAAAGAAACTCCACTTGATGTGTGACGAGAACGACCGTCTTGTCCCCTAAAGCGGTCATAACACAATCCTGAAATTCAGAAACTTCATATGTAATGGCCAAAAAAGAAACCAAATGCTATACAACTGAAATGAGAGAATCAAACATTAAAGAGAGTTGCTGCTGTATGTGCATCAACAGCACTAAAAGGGTCATCAAGAAGATATATGTCGGCATCATTGTAGACTGCTCTTGCAAGTTGAATCTTCTGCTTCTGACCACCACTCATATTAAGTACCCTTTGACCTATTTCTGTTAGATCACCGTAGCTAAAATCATTGAGATCCTTGTCCAAAGCACACGACTATATGGCATTCTCATATTTAATTGCGTCCATTGGCTTCCCGTAGAGTATGTTATCACGAATTGTCCCACTTTGAATCCAGGAAGTTTGACTAATATAAGCAACTGATCCAGAAATATTCACCTGAATGCAAGAAATATCAATTAGCTTTACTAATCATATTGCGCAAAATAGAAGTTAAAAAGTTGTTTCTGGACTCACAGTTCCTGAGGTTCTGGTTTTTTCTCCGAGTATAGCATACAATAGTGATGATTTTCCAGCACCAACTGGCCCACAAACAACAACTTTTTGTCCTTTAATATCTTCTATGTTTATGCCTTTGAGCGACGGAAGAGGTGATTAAGGATGCCAACTGAAGTTGCCATCTTGTATCCTGATACAGCTACTAGAATGTATTAGTTCTTGATTTTCCAACATCCCGTCATTTTTTAGTTCATTCTCTACCAGAAATGAATTGATCCTATCAAAGGAGACTTTAGTCTGGATTAAAATTGAAAGAGCCTGTGGAAAGTATTTGACCGGCTCAGACATTTGTTCGTAAGGTTGCCAAAATTGTGAAAATTGTGGCTGCATTTAGAGGAGCGCTATTGAAAAACGCACATCCCAAAAGGATAACTGAAGACATGATTGTAGGTGACATCCAATACAAAACCGAGCCATAAGCCTTTTGATACTGAGATTCCTTAAGCCATTTGAATTCGTTGTCTCTACAAGAGTGGATGAAATTCTTAAATTTGTCTTCCCATGACTGTAACTTGATGATCTTCATATTGTTTAGGATCTCAGAAGTGGACCTCAGTCTCTTATCTTGAGAAATCATAAACTGTAACTGACATTTCTGAAGTGCTATTGCGAATGGCACGTTGAGAAGCCCACACAAAATCAGAGGAACTAAACCTGGGAGAACACCAACTCTTACTACAGAGAACAGAACACCAATGGCTAGAAAGAGCTGAACGAAAGAAGTCCAAGCTACATGAACCCACATAGGGAATTCACCCATTCTGTAAGCATCGACAGCGATGTAGTTCACAATCTCTCCCGTGGAATGTCTTCTTCTCCCAAAACTAGAAAGTTTGAGTTGTTTCTCATATACTGCCACTATTAAGGCCGATCTCATCCTCATACCTAATCTCTTTGCATCAAAGTAAAAATGCCTTTGAGACAACGACTCAACTACCTTGACAACAATCAAGCATCCTACCAATAGTAGTCCATATTGTAAATTTTCTCTCTCACTATTGGAATAGTTAACAAACGCATAGAGTAACAGTGGACCAACTATGACGGCAGTAGTCCTAAGAAAGGCATAAATGCCTACCACTACCATTTCCTTACCATAAACCCTTTGTAATGCCCTGCCTACCAGGTTAACATTATTTGTGCCGTTCTTCTCCCTTTGAAGTGACTCCCATGATACCTTGAATCGTTTATACGCGACAAGAGCTTGATCTTTTGGCGCTAGAGAGGGAATATCTTCAAGTACTAGTGGCTTTCTATACCCTAGCGAAATCAAAGGATTTACCCAAGAAAATACTAACTTGCTAGAAAAACTAGGCTCTTCTACTTCACTTGGGCTCCCTTCATTTACTCTGTTATCCAATAAAGGATCTAATAAGGTCTCCTTCTGTTAGGAACAGCCTTGGTCTTAGCACAACGGAAGCAATTAAGAAGAAGATAATACAAGAAAATAGATAAACGCACACGAGATTTAACGTGGTTCGGCCCCAGTGGGGGGCCTAATCCACGGCTGCAAACTAGGAACTTTATTGATGCTCTTGAACCATAAGATTACAATTACAATGAGGAGATATATATAGGAGAACAGCTAGGGTTAGAAACTTGGTCCCCAAGAAAACCTAAACATGCCTCCTTAATAGATCAGGCCTTTTGGCCAGCAAGCCTTCAAACCCAACAATCTCCCACTTGAAGGCCTTGCGAAAAACTTCAGCCCGCCATTCAAGCAAACAATATCCCGGTCAAACAGTTAACTCTAGTAATCTTCAGATAACAGAAATCCTCTAAGCCTCCAGTTCCAAGAACAAATTAAAACATCAACAACGGAAGTTTCTCAAGTCTTCAGTTCTCCATGAACAAGCTAAGATTTCAATAAAAATAGATAGGAACAGAAGTCTTCACAGGTCCAGCTCCCAAGAACAAACCAAACTTCAATCCATGCATCCCAAGTGTACCTAGTTGCAGCGGCCCTTTTCATCAGTCACCTGAAAGGCCCATTGAAGCTGTAAACCGCTCCAATACAGTCAGACACAGCTGACTCAGTCATGGCAAAGTCCACCAATGACTCATCCTCAATCTCAACCGGCTCCTACTGATTTGAAATACCGGCTCCAGAGACTCCAGAGGAACAACAACATCTCTAGCATCACAGGAGAGATTTCATTCGGAACCTGGTCTTCAGAACTCAACGTTGATTTCAACATATGTCAACGCACTCTTCGTGCTCCCACTGTTACAAAATTCCGTCTAAGTTCAAACCTCCGAATACGCTCAAACAGATTACCTGAAGTCCCAGAGTCCTCTACCACGAACTAGACTCGTATAACTCTCGAATCCGCGAGCCAAGACTTTTCTCCGAAAGTTGGTTCAATTCTTCCGGTAGTGCAGTAATCTGCACACTCCAAAAGTCTAAACAACAGACCAGTGCTTCACTACAGTAGGTAACATAAAATGAAGCAAACCAAGAATCTGTAACAAGAGTCTTCACTGCCTTCCAATGAGCCCCAATGCATCAACCCAGATACATTCTCATAAGCAGAATTTTATCAACCTTGGGCGACTCTAAAACCCTGAGCACCTCATGCAACCCCACAAGTCAACTACGCACAGCTCCCACTGTCCCTGTTATTACAACCCATGCTAAACCAGACTTCATGAGACGAACCTCCACTCGTATTCAACCAGCGAAAACCTTCACCCAATACCAGTACAAAGATCCAATCAAAAGTCAACAGCAACGATCAATAACAGTAGAGAAAACAAGCGTTAGTTCCATGACTTGACTAACTTTTTTTCACTCGTGTCGACACTAGCAACCCGAACAGGAATACTCAAAATACAAAGCACTCTAAACCTGCTAGCTCTATTTTCTTCAAAACCAGTACCATATCCAACAGAAACAGTCCAACCCAAAACCCTTATATACCCGGTCGAACAAAGGCTTAACCCTAATCAACCTAATACCTTGTTTCAATGGACTAACTTCAAAAAGTGGTACTTATCTTCTTTTCTTTTCTAATCGATCAAGGTAATATCACAGCAACAAACTTAGTAACAACCACCCGCAAAAACCACACCCTAATCGTGAATCAGAATAACCCGAGATACAACTCAAACAATAAACTGAACAGAGACAGTACCTCAACCTCTGATCAGAAAACCAAAACAGTGCTTTATCTTCCAATCGATCAATCAACATCAAAACCCCAAATCAGAAACCCTAATCAGAAAATCAATCAATACACCCGAACAGAAAATCTCAATCAGGTTTCTTTGAACAGATTTCAGATCTAAACACAGCTTCACAAAGTGGCGGTGGCTGCAGCAGCAGTGAGTGCTGCAGCAGCAGCGACAGGCGGTTAATGGTAGTGAAACACCGGCGGAACAGCAGCAAAACAGCTGCAAACCAGACCCCAGAAAGAGATGGAAACAGGAAGAAGACGGCCAACAGCAGCAACAGCTAATAACAGCAGCAAACTGCTGCAAATAACAGCAGAACAGCAGCAGGCAGCGAACAATGGTTAAGAAACCCTAATCGCACACGGCTAGCGGTGGCAGCAGGCTGAACAGCAACGGCGGCTAATCTTTGCACAGTTGTGAGAGAAAAAACAACGAACAAGAGACAAAACCAAGTCCCTAATCGCGAATCACAGCTGTAGCAAATCAAAAAAATCAGATCTGAAGAGAACCTGATCAAACAGCAGCCACAACAGCCAAAAAACAGATCCAACCAAGGACAAAATCGAATCAAAACAGCCCTAGCTCTGATACCACTTGTTAGGAACAGCCTTGGTCTTAGCACAGCGGAAGCAATTAAGAAGAAGATAATACAAGAAAATAGATAAACGACACACGAGATTTAACGTGGTTCGGCCCGAGTGGGGGGCCTAGTCCACCGGCTGCAATTAGGTTATTTTATTAAGCTCTGAACCATAAGATTACAATTACAATGAGGAGGTATATATAGGAGAACAGCTAGGGTTAGAAACTTGGTCCCCAAGGAAACCTAAACAGGCCTCCTTAATAGATTAGGCCTTTTGGCCAGCAAGCCTTCAAAAAACACCTTCCCCCATTGGCCAACAAACTCTATGCCATTTCTCAGCGCACAAAACAATAGCAAGAAGCTTACAAGCCATTCAATGGACTCCAAAACTAAAACCCCATGCTTCTCTACTAAATTTCCAATCCCTATCGTAGAGATACACACAAACACTATAATCCACCACATAGAAACAAAAAGTGTTTAAGGTCAGACCAACATGTTTCAGGCCACCTCTACTTTGCACTCTACTTTGCAGTGATGATTGCTTAAAGAACTGATGTTACAGACTAATAACTTAAGCTATAATCAAAATGAGGAATACTTCTTTTTAGATATGATATAGATTAATCAAAACTTTATATGTTTTATTTTTCTTACCTTCCATATTTCATCATCCGAGTGAAGTCCTAGAGGATCCAAGTTTGTTCGTATACTACCCTTAAAAAGGGTCGGCTCTTGGGGAATGAGACTTAATTTCATCCTCAGGTCCTTCAGGCTTATGGAACAAATGTCCACACCGTCTACATGAATCTTTCCGCTATCAGGTTCAACCAAACAAAAAAGTGCAGTTATAAGCGTAGTTTTCCCACTTCCCGTCCTTCCGACAATCCCTACAAGGGTGCCTTATTTAAATAGGCATGTGATTCCTTTGAGAACTAGTGGAGCATTTGAACGATACCTAATCTGAAAGATACAGCCAAAATCATATATTAACACAATATGGGGGTTGAAAAGAATGCAACAACCTTTCAGAAAAAAAAAATGCAACAGCAGGATATAATAAGCATTTCTATTAAGCCTATTCTTACTTTCATGGACCTTAGTGAAAGTTAGAAGTGACAATTTCGACCCAGTTATTACTTTAATAAGTCGACTATGGCTATGGTTTTATGTCCAACGCATATAAAAAAAAACTATCTTAGTATGACTATGGGTCAAATGGGCGGCAACTCGGCAAGTCACCCAAAAGTGTAAATTTAATGAAAACCTGGTAAGTCCGTTTATTCGAAAAACTGGAAGATATTGCAATCATATAACCTTCATAAACATACTTGACACAGTGATTAGTTATAAAACCATTCAAAATTTGGTGGAAGGGATTTGTTTCTGGTCAACACTGGCTGACCCAAGTCACCCAACCATTTTGGTCCGGAACCCAAACTGCTGACTTGCCCATTTTACAGCTTCTAGTAGAAATAATAGGCTGACCTTGACATCCTGGAGCTCAATTCTACCCTTTGAAGGCCAAGTAGTTGGCGGCCTGTTGTTTTCCACAATTGCTGGAGGCTCGGGTGGAATGTGCATATATTGTTTGATTCTTTCTACTGAAATGATGTAATTGGATAGGCTACAATACCAACGTGTCAAGAACACATGAGTGTGAATCCACGTAAATAACAACAAAGAGAGTTGTTAAGAGTTGGTCAATAACAACAAGGATAGTGGGTAAAAAGGAACGGTGACCCTTATTTCACGGACCGTGTCTTATGGCTTTTTTGGAAAGCCATGTCAATATCACCGACACCTTTATTCTCTGATCAATTATCACTCAATCTCTATATAAGAGATATCTCTGTATTTGTAAATTACAACCTTCAAAAGATTAATAATACTCTCCTAGTTACCCGGTGGATGTAGGTCAGACCCAGACCGAACCACGTTAAATCTCTGTGTTATTCTTTCGATTAAAACTTGTGTTGTGTGTGTTCGTGTGATTCCCGAGTGTTGTTGATCCTAACAACTGGTATCAGAGCCATCGGTTCGGTTGAATCATAGAACAGAAATCGAAGAAGAAGAACAAGAAGATACCTGGTGGTAGAACTCGCGATTAGGGTCTCGTTGATCCAGAAATCGCCGCCGCTGAATTTTTTTTTCCGGCCATCCCATTAATCGGCCGCCAGTCACCGCCGCTGACCATCGCCTGCTCCTGACCGCCGTTGCCCGCCTCTCAGTTTCCGGTCATCGCCACCGTCGCAGCTGCAGCTGTAACCGGTTGTGTCACCGGAAAGAGAGGGAGAAACTTACTTGTTGTTAACCGGTTGTATAACAGAGAAAAGGGGGGCGTGGTGTTGTTCTTGGCGTGAGAAAAAGAAAAAAAAAAAGAGAGGGTGTGGTGTGATCTGAAGGAGAAGGGGCGGCACACACACAAAGAAGAAAGTGTGATTGGTGTGAGGTTAAAAACAAAAAGAATCAAAAGTTGTTTCTTTTTTTTGTTCCACTCGACACAAACCAAAAATAAAGAAAAGGGTGGTGGCAGACAATTGTTTTTTGGTTGAAACAAAAGAAAGTTTTTTTTTGTTAAAGAAAACAAGTGGCCACGTGGGGCAGACAAGACTTCATGTAACACCCTACTTTATAAAAATGCGGATTTCAAAAAAAATTTCAACATAAAACATAACTCCGTTAAGTAAAGTGCGGAAGCGACGTTTAAAAATCTCATTTGATTCCTAACGGAATCAATAAAACATAATAAATGTTTCGAAAGGTGTTACCAACAGTATCGTCACAATAAGTCTCATGGAATCCACAATCAACATAACAAATGTCAAGCGACTAAATAATGTCTACTTAAATAAATGCAACTATGGGTAACTAAAGCCAACGTCGAAACTGCAATAAAGGCTACCCATCTCACAAGCAAGCTACCAAGCCACTGATCAACGCCTAACCTGAGGGCACAACACATTTCCACAAAACAAGTGTCAGCTTTAAAGCCGAGTAAGATATACCACAGGTTAATATAAATGATTGCCAATTTAAAACAACTTCATAAAGAATCATACGCAGTCGAGCATGTAACAACAACAATATATAGCAATCGAATACCCATAAGAATGATTAACAATCCTACGTGTGCCTATCGACTTAATCAACAATATTCCACTTTATCCACGTATTCAACTTAGCGACTTAATCAACTTCAACAACTTTATTCAACAATAGGTTATGCCGTTTTTATTACAACTAGAGGTGGATGACTCGCGTCACCACAATGAATACAACTACAAATGTGTGCAAAGGCGGCTTTAAAGCCTTTAAGGGACCTTGCACCCGACTTGATGGGTAGTCCTATCGGGGTCCATCAGTGTCGTTAAGGATAGGCATAACCAAATCCAGGAGAAAGCTGTTACGCAACTTGTAGTGACTGGACCTAGTCACCCAGCTAATCTCAAACTTCGAGGCCGTGTCATTGGAAGCAACTAGTCTACTCCCGCTGACCAACTAAATCACACTGGTTCCTACGCGATTCCAGTATGGGATAAGCTTACCACTTTCAACTTAGATTTATACTCGAGTTTTAACAACGATATCAACTTTAGCAACTTTTATTTCAACTTTAAGTTGAGGGCCCCTAATCGTGCACAGTGTAAACATGGCAACCTACACAAGTCTAGTGAACTAGTGTAAAAGCCAAATCAACTCAACAACTTAGCATTTCAACGAAAACAACTTTACAACTAAAAACAACATTAATATCAACTATAATTCAGCATGTACAAGCGTAATAACAACAATATAAATTAGCCTAATCATGCAAATCTACCCATTTCGCGAAACCCTCCAAAAATCCCATTACCCAAACTAGCGTATGAGAAAGAAAGGTTTTAAACCACTTTTACGAAATCACCATTTTCGTTGTGCACCCCAGCGTGTCAAAAATGATTTATCTTACCTCAAATCTCTAGCAATGTCTCTGCGCAACACCCCCTACAAATACATTCAACCTCGCTAAATATTTGTACAACAAAAACATAATGGCTATTTAAATAATGCCTTAGTTGATTGGTTCTGCTTTTTTTTATAATATATATGACTCGATACTTATTATTTAGTTGTTAATACCTAGACTTTAATAATAAAATTTTAACAAATGAAACACTTGAATTCAAGTTATGTTCATGCCGACTTAATTCACAAATATGGAGTCTTCATAATGATCATCTAAGGATTAATGTAACACAAAAACCAATATCATCCATTTTACAACTAACGTGCATGTATATATAAAAGTGAGGTTCTACTTCATGTAGTTATAAAAAGAATGATTTATTTTGTGAATTGCCAAGCCAATCGACTGATGATTTTCACATATAAATTTTATTGGTTGTTGTAATATGTACAATACTATTTTGTGTGCCAATCATACCTAACTAAATATATTTTAAGATATATAACATCGTTGCAGCTTGTGGCTAACTAAGAGTCTTCTACATCAGTAAAGACAGTAACATTGATCATCTACTAAATAACTAGCGTTACTTTCATAGATTAGCCTCGACTTCAAACTTTTTTTCTTTCGAAACATATGTATGCCATCAAAACTCGACTCAATAGACGTATGCAATTTTCGTGATGACGTATAAAACGAAACAGTTAACATGGTTACCTTCTACCCAGAAACAAAAACTGTTTACAAAACCCATATAGCTAGAACCCTACCAATGATCAATCTTCTCTAAAATACATCAACTCTAAAATATATCTTGTTTATCGCTAAGCACCATGATTCGACTCGAGAATAGATTACTAAACTCGCATATATACTCATCTTGACATATTAAATAACGAGCATGCTATACCATGTTGTTAAACGACACTCGAACCCTAAACCAATCAATTGTTATATCATATGTGACTCTAAATAAGTGTTTAATTAAATGACTAGAATGAATATTACCTCCAACGCTGTCGAATTGATGGAAGCGTAATGCGGATAACAATTTCTATGATCTCAAGCCGACTTAATTTTGCTGCTTTTGCTGCCACTTTCTTTTACGATGTTAGTTATTGGTTTTCTAATATATATTTAACCCTACGCAGTCCCGAATTTATACTGCTGTTATGCTAGGCCTAAAGAATTTGTTTATGGGCCGTTAGTTTACAGCCCAATGTCATTATAGTTCTCGTTTCTTGAATATTTGATCGATCCCTCACCACAAGTCCACAACACATCAAAGTCTAATCTTTACTTATTGCTGCTCTTTTTTTTTCTTTCCCATAAACTCACGCATGCACACACAAACGTCTCTGTTTTATTATTTTGTGTTTTCTTTTCAGCTAGGAATACATAACCAACACTCACATTATATAAAGTTAATGGCTATCATAAAATGAATTGTATCATTTATTCCCTCAGAAGATCCAATGCTTATATTTTAGTATAAGTGATGTTATTTATCTCAAAATGCATACCTCTAATCTATATAATACATAATTCTAAATGTATATACCTACGTCGCTAACACTTAAGTCTCTAGCACATAATCAAAACATGACAATATTATTAACTTTTACTCTAGTTAATAATATTAGTAAAACAAATAAAATTTAGGATGTTACAATTTTCTCCTCCTTAAAAGGATTCTGTCCTCAGAATCAACTAAATAATTCGTAGCTAACCCTTGCTACCTTCAACATTGTATAGACTTATGACGTCATTTACTTCATACCTCACAAAACCACTTGACTTCTAAATGTCATTTCCACTTAAGAATCTGTGTCCACTTAATAATCATTTACCTATTTTGCTAACAACTTCACCAAGGTCCTTACTAGTTATAGTACACACTTAAAAGCAGACTATATCCAAATCAAAGTATACTTATCAACTAATTATTTTTTTTTATTATATCCACGTACTTATATTTATGTAGTTAATATATGACATTCCCATATTAACTAATTCACAATCTTATAAATGTAGTTATCCCTGCTATGACACACACACACACAAAAAAAAAATATATAATTCATCTACTCCAAAACTCTAATGTACGTAGACAATTATACATAACAAATAGCATTATATTTTATAGTTGACTAAAAATGTCACATTCGGAATATATACTTTCAAAAACATGAAATTTATATGCAAAAACAATGTCATCTCTTTCATGACTTAGAACTTCATTACACGATTTATTTAATTCATTATTTTCTTTTATATCTCATTTAACGTCTAATAGGAATTACACACAACATAAGAAGCATTAATGGTAAACATCTATCGACATGTCCCACTAAATGGGAACACATGCTTGAATTAGTACACATAAATGACACGTATTTTAATCTCCGTAATTAGTACATAATAACTCACATATTCAACTACATATAATTACATGTCCTACATAATATTCACATAATAATTAATTACCGTTAACTACATAAGGTTATAAACACTACATAGTAATCTCGCCAACTCAAATTCAGCTCACATCGGTCAACACAAGCTTGGCGACAAACACACTCATGTCGTGATACATTTGCAATTATGTTCCGGACCATAATTGTAAATGCATCTCTCCACACGTGTGCTCATTGTCTCGCTTGTATATCACCAACTATCCATCCCTCAATTGGGTAATCACCAACCTACTCATCTATTACCATTTCTATACTTCATTTTGATTGGGTTATGTTGAGTCAAGGATACATTTGTGTAACTTTTTCTTTGAAATGATTAGCTCTACTCTTTTACTTTGGTTAAATAAATATAAGATAGCTATAAAAAACACAAATAAAGGATATCGATCTTATTGCCTAATCACTTCTTTGTAATTAGATATTTTGGATGATTAAATCCACTTAATTACAAATACAGATCTTCAGTTTAAAAAAATAAAAACAAATCATTACATTGTACCTCGTATGCGGATTCAAATCAATTCTTCTATACTACTATATAAAAATTATAAACCCATGTTGAAAGTTTAGAAAAAATGGGACATGCGAATTAACCAAAATACCCTTAATGAATTAAATCACCATCAACTTAATATTAAATTACACCATTAGTCCATTATATTATAAAATATCTCTACTAACCCCTTTTAAATCAAATACCTTTACCTACACCAATGGATGCCGCCACCACGTCACCATCCGTCGCCATCATCACACCACCGTCATCGCCGGCTGACCGCCACATTGTGCGGGTACCATACTCGTATAAGGGAATACTTGCATTGCCGTAGTAAAGAAAGGATGCTATGTTATTAATTTATTAACTTTTTTATTTTTCAAAAAATAAAACATAAATCATCACATTGTTAGTCTCCATCAGCAATTATAGTTTTAATTTTTTTATACTAAAACTCGGTCCACTATGGCTTTGATATACTAAAACATAATGAAAGGTAAAATAGTTAATAAAAATGTTACAAAACTTATTATAATTTACAATTCATTAAAAAAATACCAGTTTACAATACAAAAAAAAAATGGATAAAATACCGAGTTAGTTGTACTGGATGACCAGGGGGGATTATGAGAGGTTTTGTACATGTCACTCTCAATTGTTGCTCAAACCTCACATGCTTAGCTTTATGCATGACATAAATACATATGTAAGAATATATTTTGTCTAAATATATAAAGTATAAGGATTAATGTTATGCATGATCAATATAAATTCAATGAAGACGTTATCATTCTGATATAAGGGTTGAAACTAATATAAATATGATAAGATTTATTTAAAATATATAAAACTAGTGTGATAATATAATAAGACTAGTGTTGTAATATAATAGGATACTTCATAGTATAACATAACCTAACAGAATACTTAATTGAAAAATTGAGAGCTGTTATTGGTCAATTAAGGTTAGACCAGTTGCCTTTTCATATATACTAGATTTTACGCCCGTGTTTAAAACACGGGCTTACAATTTTATCAACATTAGATGTTAACTTATTATGGTTCAAAATTTAGCTTACTCTTTTTTAGTAATAAAAATTTGATGTATAGCTTAAAATTTTGAGTTTTATTTTGAATTTTTTTTAAATATATGTTTATTGAAATTGTTACTGTGACATATAACGATATTTGAATATTACAAAATCATAATATGTCCATCAAAGTTGTAGATTGTGACATACTTAACGATATTTGAATATTAAAAAATCATAATAGGTCAATCATTTTATTGTTTTATTTACACATGGTGTATTTCTTATTATACTAAATATTATTTTTAGATGAAACATATTCTAAATATTTCAATTAGAATATGATAATGTTATATGTTTTTCCTATAAAGATTATATTTATACATGTTTTGTTTTTCTTATATGTGTCATCACAATTAATAAAAAAAATATTCAAATAAGGATAATAGTACAATTACTTTTAAAATCTTAATATATTTACATTAAATTTATTTATTTTAAGTAATTAATTTTATATTTATATGATAGAAGTAAATATTATTATTTAATATATTATATTATTTTGTATATTATTATTATTATTTTATTTATTATTGGAATTATTATTTGTTAAAAAGTGTAAATTTGTGATGAAAAATTAAAAAGTGTAAATTATTTTATTAGATATATATTAGCTATTATTCTTTATTTATTATATTAGAATTATTATTGGTTAAAAAGTGTAAATTTGTGATGGAAAACAAAAAAGTAAATTAAAGTCAAAATTAAAACAAAAGTCAACTTTTAAAAATCGAGAGATGTGATTGGTTAATTAGTTATTAGATTAACTGTGTTTTAGTATAATAAAAGATGTTTAGACTACAAATAACAATATTAAGATTAGATTAAGTAACAAAAAACTTTTTTGTTTTATCGGAAATAACAAGGAGATAACAATTAACAAGTATGTTGTTATGTTTGCAACACTTTTTTCAAATTTTTCTCGTACATTCAATCACGTGAGTGGGATGATTGTGAAAAGGGAATAGTTAAAGGTAAACAGCAATCAAGTTATTTGACTAATGGTTATAGTATTCGGTGATAATGATCACTAAAGAATACACGTTTACACATATTACATAAACTCTAAAAAATAGGTCTTGTCTACAATATCATAGATTCATAGTGTCAATACAACTCAAATGTTACAATAAGAGTATTAATTAATTGATAGAAACTTAATTAATGTACAACATGAGTCATACAATAGGAGCAACAGAAAAGTCGGTGTTGGGAAAAATATATGGGGACAAATATATCGTGGTAAGCGTAGGCAATGTGCTTTGTTTTAGATTGGAGTTGTATTTAAGATTTCTTAGGGGTTGTTAGGGATTACTTTTTAAAAATAGATTATGCGGTTTGAATAATCAGAATGAGATAATTAACTGTAACAAAAATGTGTTGAAAGATAATGTTTGGATTTGATTATGTTGTTTGATATTACAATAATCAGAAAATCAACTCTTTGAGTGTTTGGTAAATATTTATACTTTAAATACTATACTGGTAAAATGACAAAAGAGGACATTGATGTTTATTTACTAGTTTATCTTGAAGGGTAGATAAGGCCTTTTGTGAGTATTGGTGTAAAAATAAAGGAAGAAAAGTGGTTTTAGAGAATCTACGTTTTCCTGCAGTAAGGTGGGGGTTACTTCTAAAATCTGCGTTTTGTGATCTTCTAAACGCAAATAATCAATTTTTGAAACCTTTGTGTCAAACACTAAAAACTGATTATCTACGACTTCCAAACGTAATAATCTAAAAATTCATTTCAAAACTCAACCCCAAACACCCTCTTAGAAAACAAAGAGTCTAGCATAAAAAACGGCATTAGATCAAAGTTAAAAGATAGATACAATTACTTTACTATGAAATATATTAAAGTTATAAATAGTAAAGGTAGAGGGCTAAATTAATTATTTATTAGGAGTGACTGATCGAGTTTGTTGATTCCCTAAGCCATCTATAATGTTTAGTTGATTACTGCACTTTGTATTCGATTCAATTAATTTTACCTCAAATTAAATTTCCCAAGGTTGTACGAAAATATTATCCAAATCGATAAGTTTTTCTTAACAGTCAGTCGGTATTTAGAGAATACCCGAACTTACGATGTTGAAACCCGTACTTACTCTAGACTACAAAATGTAGATTATGAGACGTTACAAACGATTCAGGGAAAATAACCCATACACTTATCACTCGAGAGAGTATGAATTATTTGGCCTTTTAACTCCTTAACTATATATGTTTTAAAGGGTAAATATAAAAGGGAAAATCAAATATGGAATTGCAAAGTTCATAGGTGTAGTCAGACACACGTATAGGGATGAGATCGGTTCCGAAACCGTACCGAACCGACTAGTACCGATACCGAAATCGACCCAAAGTGAGAACCGAATACCGTACTGATTACATAGATACGGTACCGGTTCGGTACCGGTATTTCGGTTTTGTACCGAAAAGTACTGAAATTTCATGAGATTTTAATCCTCACATCATAACATACCACTTTAACATGTAGTTAGCAATTTGGCAATAAATTTATTTAGTTCTGACATGTTTGCAATCAATATCTAGTTAGTCAGTTTGTTTTTTACAATCCAGTTGAGTGTATTGATGTTTTTCTAACGCTTTACAAGTTATTTACTTAGTTTCATATTTCTTATATTTTTGCAACTATTGTAGCCATAAGGTAATACCTATACAACTCTTTAACATTGACATAGCAGATTGTTTGGAAATTACTCGCTCGATTTCATAAGAATAATATGAGTTTATTGAAAGCTCATTGGAAATACTGGAATTAATATAGACGACCGAGATAGCACAACTACAATCCTGAAATTGTTGTTACCACAGGTGCTTTTGTGGTCCCATTGATTCTAATAAGTTCCCTTGCAGATGGTTGATAATATCCCTGCATGCACCAAAAGGATTATTAATCTAAATAATGTTTTGTTTCCTTTTGGTGTGGAAAAAACATGGAGCTAAAAATTCACCTGGAAATATTTTGTAGCTATTATAGCAAAGATGCCTACGATAAGGACTTCCCATGATACTGATGCCATAACAATGATTGTAGTGAGTAATTCAATACCGGAAGTCACCACAAAAGTAAACGAGAAGGCTATGTCAAAATCCAATACACTTAAATCTGTTGAAGCCTGCAGGATTAGTTTAACTACTTTAATTATAAGCATCTCTTTGTTTCTGTTTAGTACATGTGACAACTTCTACCAATATACTTATAATGATGCAATCTAGGTAATGCTCTATATACGTTGGTTCAAATCAACATAATTACCGTTTCATATAAAAAAAACTATCTCAGTATGACTATGCCATTTCTCAGCGCACAAAACAATAGCAAGATGCTTACAGGCCATTCAATGGACTCCAAAACTAAAGCCCCATGCTTCTCTACTAAATTTTCGATCCCTATCGTAGTGATACACAGAAACACCATAATCCACCACATAGAAACAAAAATCCTAATCAGCTTCCATCTTTCAACAAGCAACGTAACGGTCAAAGTCACCCATACTAGTACTCTACAAGCATCCATCATCCAATCGAAACAAGTAAAGCATCTAGTTCTACCTACCACCTCCCATAAACAATCACCAAAGTAAGCACAGCCAGTAAGAAAACAACAAAATGCAACTGCAACCGGAAAACGGTCACTTCTCCTAAACTTATTCTCACTGACTCCAAATTTTCTTAGGTAAAAAACTAACAAAATCAAATAGAAAAAAATCACAAAAACTAAATTTAACAAATCAAGTATAATCCTTTGACCATTTGGTGAAATGAAATCACATGCTTCCTCACAAATGCATCCACCTGCAAAAATGTGCAACTTACATAGACACAAACTAGTGTATACATATATATAGCATATATATAATTCAGAATTATACGAAAATAAAAATTAACCTAGAGTGAAAATATATAATTACAACCTGTATATCTATACATACTGAAATTGAAATTGAAATTATTGTGCAAAGAAGGTGATTAATTACCGAGTAAACTTGTGAAAGACGCCATTGATGAAGAAATGACATACACACAAAGTGTGCTCAAAGTAAAACGATAATCTTCTTCAGTTTAGTAGCAGTACAAGTTACATATATAACATTTGTGTATATACAGGTGGTATGATCAGTTGATCACCCTTCAACTCTCCAAATAACCTTATTAAAAGAACCCATCATAAATACGCATTCAGGAGATCATCTTTTCAGCAAAAATAAACACTACATAAATACACTTAATTATAAATAGCCCTATTTAATAGATTCAAAATAGGATAATGGTCACAACTTTTTATATATGTATGTATAAATAGATAGATAGATAGATATAGATACCTCAATAATTTCATGACGATTGAAGGATGAATTACATGAATTAATGATGAAAATAATAAAACTCCAATTAAGACTGAAACATCTATCCATCTTCACAGTAAAATCATCAATACCCTAATATATTTTAAACCTTCAGGATTAATCACAGGGGCTTACAATTTATATTTATATATAAAAACTAGAAATAAAGAGAGATATATATATATATAATATATATATAAGATTACCAAAAATTCTTTTTGTTTCCTTTCTACCGGTCCTAACTCTGCATCTTCTTCTAATTTTACTACCTTTTCTTCCTACCCTTGTTATTGTTGTTAGTTGTTGCTGTTGTTGTTTTTTGTTCTTCTTCTTCTTCTTGTTCTTTTTATTTTTGTTGTTCTTGTTGTTGTTCTTGTTCTTGTTCTTCTTCTTCTTCTTCTTCTTCTTCTCTCCTTCTCCTTCTTCTTGTTCTTGTTCTTCTTCTCCTCCTCCTTCTCCTCCTCCCTCCAATTGTTTCAAAAGACCTAATCACCTTAAAATACCACTTAAGGGCATCTTCATCCTCATCAGAGATACTAAATTTAATCTTTTCCCTAAATTTATCTTCCAATCTCTTAATCCTGGCCAACCTCTTTCTATCGATTCTTTTTTGATCAAACTTCTCTTTCAAATTCTTTTGCTCATTTGCAACATTCTCCTCATCATCCAAAGCCAATTTGTCAACAACTTCATCATTTTCTTCATTGACAACTTCTTTTGCCTCACATTCTTCAAACTCTTCATCTTTCACATATTTTTTCATTCCCTTCAAAAAACTTTTTTTATCAAGCAAGTATTTTTCAACTTTCTTTGCTAAGAAATCTTCAGAATAACCAACTTTTTGAGAGAATTGTTTAAGCCCTAACTCCAGAATGGAGGTAATGGGGCCATAGGATTCGAGGGAGTAATCATCTTGTACATATGTACTGGCCAATGATTTTTGGAACATATCACATAATTTTTTTTGTTTTAAAAAATTCTCAGTAGAAGGTGGTACTGTAGGGAGTGTAGTTTCAACAGCATTGGTTAGACTATCGAGACCATCGACATCCATTGAGGGTTTAGCGAGGGTGGTCGGTGTTTTGATGTGAAAAGTGAAACGGCGGCTGTAAAATTTGGTTTCAAAAGGTGAAACAAGGTTTTGTTTATTACTGGCTATGCTTAATTTTAGGGATTGTTTTATTTTATTTAGTTTGTCTATAAAACATTTAATTAAAATTTTACTAAAATGTCTCAAGATGCTGAAAAGTTATTTGAGCTGTTTTGGAATTTGTGTAACTTTTTCTTTGAAATGATTAGCTCTACTCTTTTACAATTGTTAAAAACTAGATCAATACCCGGTCGGTGACCGGGTTATTAAGTAAACTTAAAAGCTTTTTATTCCAACTATAAAGTTTATTATGATATCGAGCATAATGTTAAAATAAAGTCTTAAATCTTGTACACTTTTGATATAACAATTTATTGAGTCGATTTTATATATATTAAGATTGTCAATACTCGACCTTACCGAAATTCGACTTGAACCCACCAGAAAATTGGGTTAGAGTTGTGAAATCTAGACCCGGTAACCCACCAACTTGATTTTTTGAGTCGGGTCAGGTTGACTTTTTGGGTTAATAAGTCAACCCGCCAACCCAAAAATATTTAAATTTATATAATACTTTTTTTTAAGTCAACCCACCAACTCACTTGATCCGACATCTCACAACTTATTTGACTTGAAATCAACTCGCCAACCTATATATAAAGATCAACCCACCAACTCATTTAACGCGCCAACCTACCTCCCTATGTGATATGAAATCAACCCACCAACACATTAACTCGTTAATCCCAACTTGTTTTGTAAGATATAAACTCTTTTTTTTAATAGGTGAATTTCGCTGAAACTTCGTGTCGTGATTCGACAGCGAGTCTAGCATACGTTGTCTTAACCGGTCCGCGCTAGAGAGCTCCCTCGAAGTAGAAATGCCTAATTTCAAATACCGATGGGGGAAAACCCCTACTAATTCACCAAAGGCACGACTAATAATTAATTTTTATGGAAAGTTCTAATATAAGACAAGTTAATGATATAACAAAACTTCCCATAGTTAAATACCGGTTAAAGTCGTGTTTGACCATACCGGTTCGGATTTTGAAAAATTTTATTTTGAATGGGACAACTTAAACAATTAATCAATGTCATTTACAATTTACCCTCGTACCATAATTTTAATCATTTTAGGTGGGTGTGGTACTCTTCGTTATTCTCACTAATTGACCATTATTATTATTAGTATCTATAAATGTGTATATTTAACATGTGTATGTGCCTTGGAAGAAACAAAGACCGAGGGTTCAATTTGGGCTTTTTTACCTGTACTTCATTTGCCTCACCTATTTGGAAAGGGGTGGCAACGATGTACCCAATAGGATAAGAGGGAACATGCGGCCTAACCGCTTTTACAACCACCTTAAAGTGAATTTGAGTAAATAGAAATTTTACAATTTTGAATAGAAGTTGCGGATTATATAATATTTAGTAGTTAAATTTACATCTTCTAATAAAATAATAGATCTCATTTTATTTTTAGAATGGATTTGGTAGTATAAATTATATATTTGTCTAATTGGTTTAATTATAGAATAAATTTTGGTGGGGAAATATTGTTTCTTGGTTAATAAGTAAATTTATAATGGTAACTTTTACTAATCTCAATATAGCTATATTGACAATTTGGATATAAATGTCGGCAGGATCTTTTGTTCACGAATTTATTACCTACATGTTTATATTTTCGTAAATAATTTTATATATTATATATATTTTTTAAAGTTAAAAAGCATGGATTTAGCTAAGATTTTTCTATATATTTTATGTCTCAACTTATTAATTCTTTTCATTTAATGTAGATAAAATTATCTTTCAACTATAAAAAAATAGATTTTTCTTTTTAAAAAACTGATTTCTTTTATGTTATATCTTTTTCAGTGTTATGAACCTAATTTTTGTATTCTATGTATATTAGACGTAAAGTTGATATCAATTTTAATATTCTAAATAACATAGTGGATTTTTTTCTCTCTATAAAACGGATGTATATATGTTAGATATAAATTGTGTATTGCGGTTTATAATGACGCTTGTTACCTGTTGGAATGTAAGTAAATTAGATATGTATCAATTCCTTAGATAAGCACATGCGTGTGTTATTGAATTATTTTTTTTCTTCAATTACAATAACTCTTTTACTAAACGTTGATAAAATTAGAATAATAAATAATGAGATAATAAAGAAACAACATATATATAAAATATAAATGGAAAACAACATTGAATATAATAAATAAAATCTTAAAACATATTCAAAATGGATAAAGTACGATTAAGAAGATTAAATATTTTAATAAGATAGCATAGAACACTAATAAATTCTATTAAATAACATGAAAATATGATATATGTGTAACATCCGTGAGTTTTGACCCGTTGACTTTTCGTGTAATATGACTAACAATTTAAGTTAATGAATTATTTGGGTCGTTTTGTGAATTAAATGACAATGTGTTATACTCGGGTCGATATTATGTTTTGATCGGTGTTCAAATGTGTAACGATTGTAAATTGGCTAGAGAAGAGAAACGGGTCGGTCCGTGGGTAGTCCATGACCCACCAGCCACCAATGACCCATTTCCCCCCTTATCTCTTTCTTCCCCTTTCATTTCTTATCTTTCTCTCTTTCTCTCCTTCTCTCAAGTAAAAGGCAAGACCAAAACCCATTTCATTTCTTCTTCTTTCTAGTATCGATTGGTCTTTTGAAACTGAAATAACACTAGAATCATCGTCATCTATATCTCATTGTCGTCATATTGAAGAATCAAAGGTGGAAGTCTCACATTTTACCCATTTGACCTAATTTCGGGTTTGAGCTCAAGAAGGAGTTTTGGTAAGTTAAATTCATCCCATTTACTTCTATTTATGTTTATTCATGCATTTCTAGTCATCTTGAACCTTTGCAAGGAGTAAATCGGCTTAAAACTAAATTAGGGTTAAATTAGGGTTTGAATGATTTGGAGGTGATTTTGATGTTATGAATCGAAACTAAGATAGGGGTTATGTTTATTTGTGTTGAAATATGTTTGTATAAGCTTCAAAATGAGTCTTGAAACATCACTAGTCGTTTTGGTGATCAAAAATGGGGTTTGGGTTGAGTTTGGTTCGTGTTTGGGGTGTTTTGGAACTGATCTGGGCACAGGTGCTCCGCACCTCCTCCTTGGTGCTCCGCACCAAAATCTGGACTGGGTTCCCTGATCATTTTGTGCTCCGCACCTCTTATTTGGTGCTCCGCACCTAGGCTTGGTGTGCCGCACCTCCTCAATGGTGTGCCGCACCTTTCCTCCAGGGCAGCAAAACCTGTTTTAGTTTGAAAGGTCGTAACTTTTGATCCGTAAGTCCAAATAAGTCGTATGACCTATCGTTGGAATCGTGAGAGAGTCTAGTTTCTAGTAGTAACACTCTTTTTGTATGAATCTTTCCCCATTTATAAAAAGGTCGAGTCGAATGCGTCTTGTTCCTACTCGACAAAGTTGTAAAGGTGTTTAGGGTCTGTGACTTGACTTAATTGTGCTAAACCAACTTGTTTATGATTGTAGAGTTGACATTACGGTATTATGATGTATAATTATAGGTTGTGGACGTGTGGATCCTATTACTCGTTTGTAATCTTATACTAGCTTCTTTGCCGATCAAGGTGAGTTTCGTAGCTCCCTACTCAATAGAGATTCGGGCTGAAAAGTGTACATATACGTGTTTGTTGAATTGTTTGGTTGATATGATTGACTGTCTAGTTAATTTCTGATTGATTGTTGATTGACAGATAGTTTTGATTGATTGTGCGATGGTTTACGAATGTGTTTGTGTTATTGCAATGTATTAGGGTAGAAGTACATATATGGAGGTCGGTATTACTTTCAAGGAGTCTTAGATGTGGTGGGAAGGCTGCGGGTGACCCTATACATAAGCATCTAGAACTTGATGAAAGTAAAATCCTCCAAAGTATATGTACGCGTTGTTTAGAGAAAGCGATAAATCCTGGAGTTACGGTTGGAATGAACATGTACGTCTCGTTATACTTGATTTGTATGATACGCACTCAAGCGTACCTTTATCGTTGTATTGACGAACTTATGAATTAATGGTTGACGATTGAATGAGTGATTGAGCGATGAAATAATGGGTTATTGGTTACGTTTAATTGATCTTAGTAAGGGATTGTGTTATATTATTATTATGGTTATTGTTATTATTATTATTACTGCTAGGATAGACGTGCATACATGGAAGTCGGTTATGCCTTCATTGGGTTCTAGATGTGGTGGGAAGGCTGCGGGTGACCTATATATAAGCATCTAGGATTCGAAGAAAGTAGAATCCTCCTAAGTGTATGTACGTATAGTTTATTTTAGTTTGGTGTTTGATGATTGACGGACTTGTGATGTATGGATGTTGTTTGATGCATAAGTATCGTATACATCCCACTGAAGAGGATGTGAGCTTATGTTGTGTATCTATTCCACTGAAGAGGATATGTTGTTTATAAATCCCACTGAAGAGGATATGTTGTATATGAATCCCACTGAAGAGGATATGTTGTATATGAATCCCACTGAAGAGGATATGTTGTATATCAATCCCACTGAAGAGGATATGTTGTATATCAATCCCACTGAAGAGGATATGATACCTGTTTTGAGTTGATGTTATGTACGTTACTTGAGTATAATGTTAATTCGCGTTTACTTGTGTAACACCCCGAGCTAGGCTCGAAATGCACCGAAAAGCATGACACAAGATGGAATTATCGTAGAACGAGACTATATGAAAATAAAAGGATTCCGGGAACCCAACAATTTAGATACATGTCACAAAAGCATAAGGAGCATCCAACCATCAAAAGTTTACAACAATAACATTCAAAAGATGGCTCATGATCCTAAGCAAATCCCATCAACGGGTAATGGATCACGGATCCATGGTCAAAGTCCAACATCTAGCAAGCTCGTCAAGCCCTTTGGTTCTCTTGGTTACCTGAAAAGTGCACTAAACAACGTCAACACTAGGTTGGTGAGTTCGTAGGAAAGAATGAACAAGAACACGTTTCAATGTCAACCAATACATAATTAGCATTAACATGAGCTAATAATTGCACACTTGTACCCAATGTGCTCAAATGCACGTAAATGTACTCATTGTACTCAATTGCACGTAAATGTACTCATTGTACTCAATTGCACGTAAATGTACTCATTGTACCCAAATGCACGTAAATGTACTCGTTGTACACAATGCACGTAAATGTACTCATTGTACTCAATTGCACGTAAATGTACTCATTGTACTCAATTGCACGTAAATGTACTCATCCATGACCATCAATGTCCACACATAACCAAACATCATATGTATATACTTCGTACGATACTACCTTTGAAAGGCCTTTGATGCTTATATATAGGGTCACCCGCAGCCTTCCCACCACATCTCCAACCTTTCAAGGCATTACCGTCCTCCATATATACACAACTAACCTATAACAACTCAATATACAATTTACAATAACCATACAACTAAACACATAAATTTCACATCAACAATAACGTCACACAACATGTACGTCACAAAATATCATCATGCACGAAGTACACTTTTCAGCCCGACTCTTAAAAGAGTAGGGGAGGCTACGAAAACTCACCTTTGCTTTGATTTACCGAAGTTAAAGTGAGTTAGAACGTCAATTAATTGCCAAGCGATCACAACCTATCATAATGTACATGTACGTATCAATATATATACAATCATGTCCTCATTTAGCTTTTATGAACTTTAGAATTGAACCCGGGACTTGAACGCGTATTAGAACTGAATACGATAACTTGGAAGACAAGGAAAGACCCATTTGAAAGTTCGATGTGTCCCAAGGAAAGTGAAATACGATTTAGAAATCAAAACAGGAAAATGAACTTTAGGGACAGGCGTAAGCTACGGCCCATCTGGACGTAGGTTACGCTAGGCAGAAATTAAGGGGCGTAAGCTACGGCCCAAATGGGGCGTAAGCTACGCTGGATTGGGGCGTAGGTTACGGCTACCCCGAAACAAGCATTTTGGCGTAAGGTAGGGCGTAAACAGTAAGGTTTTGGCGTAATGAAAATGGAGAGGGCCGTAAGTTACGCCAACAGGGGCGTAAGTTACGCCCGTTCAAAACCAGCACAGCACCAGCAGGTGTTCTTGACCCAAGCACGATCCAAAACCCTAAATTCTTGATACTTAGACCATGAAATCGGTTTGCACAACTTCGAGACTCATTTTTGAACATAGTTAAACATAGTTGAACATAACTAAACATGTTTCATCATCCAAAACCAACCTTTAACACATTTTCTTGTTAAAATTCGATCTTGACCCATTTGAACACAAAATCGACCCAACACCTAGTTTTTGACTCATAAATCATTTTGAGGAGTTCCTTGACCCGTTTTTGAACATAACAAACTCATTTGAACATAACCCACTCAAAAGTTCCATTCCAAAACATGGCTTTTGACCCAAATCGATTTTTGACCTAATTTAGATAACTAGAAACCCTAATTTCGGATTTTGAAGCTATAAGGACCAAAAGTGCTTAGATTTAGTTGTAATACAAGTTAAATAACTAGAAATGATGAATTTGAGCTAGAAAACACTTACCAAAACTTCCACAAGCAATCAAACCCGAATTTGACCTAGTTGAAGCTTTTTCTTGCACTTTGGAACTTGGGTTTTTGATATGATGCTAGAATGATAATAAGGATGATGATTTTGTTATTAATCCTCTAGAAACAACATTAAATGAACTAGAATTTTAGAGAGAAAGATTGAGAGTATGAGCATTTAGTGAGAGAGAGGAAAAGATGAATGGATGGATGGAAGAAATGAGTGAAGGAAGGAGGATAGGGTTTGTTTACTTGGGTGGGTCATGGGTTTGGGTATAACCCATGGATAGGATCCATATCATTTCTAGTTTAAATTAGATGTTATTTAAGTAAAAGTCGATTTGCACTAACTAATGGTCTCAACTTGCACATAAATCTCTAATTGTACAATAAATTGACCCATATGAACACATTGCACTTAAATGAACCTTAAATTGCACTTGATCATATATTGATTAATCAAAGACTTAGGAAACGCACCCATAGTCAAAAGTCGAAATGCACGGTTGTTACAACTTGTTTTGTGTACCTTGTTGTGGATATTGTTGTGTTGTTCATAGAGGCTCACTGTAAGTCATGTTTTGCCTCTACTCGTATATTATGATGATTGGCAATGGTTTCTAATGGACCATTACTACGAACTCACCAACCTTGTGTTGACTATGCTTAGTACACTTTTCAGGTAACCAGGTTATCCAGGACGTGGAGTTTGATTTGTTTGCTTGCTGTCGAACCCGGACTGGACTTATATGGATCAAGGATCCATTTACCTTCTGTTGCATTATACTTAGGATTGATAGCTTTCTTTTGATGTTGTTTTGTAAACTTTGACGATTACTTGCTTCTGCTATATTTTTGATACTTGTTTCTTTTATTGGTAGGATTCACTGAATCCTTTATTTGCATTTAGTCATGTTCTACATTAATTCCACCTTGTGCTATATGATTTCCGTGATATTCTGAGCCTTGGCTTGGGGTGTTACATATGTCAGGTCTTCATATATTAAGCGAAACATGTTCTTCCTCTTGAGCTCATTTTGATCCACGTTCTTACGCTTAATCAATGGGATGTCATCATCATCTGTAAGTTTATCCCAATCAAAATCATCCTACAAAAAAAATTGAGATCAAAGAGAGTTAGATATATTATGTATTAATAAATGTGTTAATAGGCAAAAGCTTTACTATCATATATAACGAAATATATGAAATTTATATAACCTCTTTAGAAGTGACAATCTTATCAAAATCGATGTCCGCATTCAAATCATTTGCAAGTTTCTTCTTCTCATTCAAAGGAGTGATGACTTCAAAATCCTAAAAAAATATACAAACGTAAAGTGAAAGAGAAATACGCAAATATATATATATATATATAACTACTAACATCAATCTATATATAAAGATTTGTTAATTAATAGTTTTGAATCGTTAATACTAAATAATTTTTAGAAATACAAACATGGTCTTCGTATAACAAAAAAAAAAAATTGGATATAGACATTTTGCATATGAAGAAAACATGGAGGAAAAATTACTTTTCATCTTGTTGTTTGGAATTTTGATGTCCACAATGAAAGGAAAATGTGTATGCTATATATATAATAATGTAGAAAACACTAATCTAGGCAATATGAGGTGTAAATTATATATATATACAACTAATTAAACAAATTAGAAAATTGATAAATATGTTAATGTGTTAGACGACAGCTTTTATTACCAAAGCCACCACATTGTCATTAAATCTTATAAATTTGAATTTCGAAAAACAAAAAAGCTGTACATATATGTTGAAAATGTTTGCTCATACGTTGACTTCTACCTCCAAAGTTGACTTTGAGTTTAGATGGTCTAGATTAAATTGGGTGTGAATTTGGATGGCTAAGATCAAATTTAAAACTTTATTTTTTTCTCACTCTACCGGCAATATATATATATATAATATAAGATAGCTATAAAAAACACAAATAAAGGATATCGATCTTATTGCCTAATCACTTCTTTGTAATTAGATATTTTGGATGATTAAATCCACTTAATTACAAATACAGATCTTCAGTTTAAAAAAATAAAAACAAATCATTACATTGTGAGCCTCGTATGCGGATTCAACCATATATTTCTAGGCCTACTTCTATACTATTATATAAAAATTATAAACCCATGTTGAAAGTTTAGAAAAATGGGACATCGAATTGACCAAATATACCCTTAATAAATTAAATCACCACAACCTTAATATTAAATTACACCATTAGTCCATTATATTATAAAATAGTTCTGCTAACCCCTTTTAAATCAAATACCTTTACCTACACCAATGGATGCCGCCACCACGTCACCATCCGTCGCCATCATCACACCACCGTCATGGGCCACCATTCTGTAACACCCCAAGCCAAGGCTCAGAATGTCACGGAAATCATACAGCACCAGGTGGAATTACAATAGAACAACTAAATGCAATTAACGATTCGGTGAATCCAAAACATAGCAAAACAAGTAACAAAATACAACAGGAGAAAATAGCCATCAAAGTTAACATAATACATCCAAAGATGGCAAACGATCCTAAGTATAATGCAAAAGGAGGGTCAATGAATCCTTGATCCATGAGGTCCAAGTCCGGGTTAGACAGCAAGCAAGCAACTAAACACCACGTCCGGGGAGAACCTGATTACCTGAAAAGTGTACTAAGCATAGTCAACACAAGGTTGGTGAGTTCGTAGTAATGGTCCATAAAGAACCATCAACAATAATCGCAATATACGAGTAGAGGCTAGGCATGACTTACAGCGAGCCTCTAAGCAACACAATATCGTCCAACAACAGGATTACACCAGACAAATAAGGGTGAAATGAGAATGCACGAATGATGTATGAATCAATGTAAGTGCCAAATGCATGAATAAGCCAACATGCCTATCCTATGCGTGAACGCAGTCACCAATGCAACGATACCCTTCTGTCATAACAATGAACAAGGCTGTATCTCAAAATCATCGAGATATATATGTCTATATACTCGGGGTCAGGATCTACATCCCTAACGGGTGCATACATCTATGCACCAGGATGTCGGCAATCCCCCTGCCGAGGGCTCATCAACAATGTATGCAATGCTTACAATCAAATGTAAATGCATACTCATGAACCAACAATCAATGTACAATGAACCTGTGCCACCAATCAATATTCCTCAAACATAACCCAACAATCAAAATACGACAACCATAAGCCAACGATCAATAATCAACAAGGTGAACCACTAGTCACAATATAAACCAACTATACGTACATATACTTCAGAGGATTCTACTTTCTTGAAGTCCCAGATGCTTATATATAGGGTCACCCGCAGCCTTCCCACCACATCTAAAACCCAATGAAGGCATAACCGACTTCCATGTATGTACGTCTATCCTAATGTATAAGTAACACTTAACGAAAACACAATCCAAGTCAGACAAACGAAAAGACACGTCACATCAATCCAACAATCATGTCAAACAATCAATACATCAATAGATACAAGTAAACACGCCAGGTTTACACTTTTCAGCCCGAATCCCAAGCGGGTAGGGAGATACGAAACTCACCTTGATCGGCAAAGAAGTTAGTAAAAGATTACAAACGAGTAATAGGGTCCACACCTCCACAACCTATAATTATACATCAATATACTGGAATGTCAATTATACAACCCCAACAATTTGAAATTCGACACACATGAAATCACAGTGACTATCCACTGCGCCGCAGTGGAGCAGAACTATGCCCACTGCGCCGCAGTGGCCAAACTGGACCAGGACCAGAAACAATGCACTGCGCCGCAGTGGGCAAGAACTATGCCCACTGCGCCGCAGTGGCTAAACTGGCCCAGAACCAGTACAAAAGCACTGCGCCGCAGTGAGCAAAGGTGAGCTCACTGCGCCGCAGTGACCACCTCCTGCAGCCAGCACCAGCAGCTTCAACAGCAACACGAACCCAAAAACCCCCAAAACAACCCAAAACGATTTGTAAGCGTTTGTAACATAATTTGAAGCATCATTAAGCATTGTTACACATAACCACACTTAACCCATACCATAAATCCGCCCATTAACATCAAAATCATACCGAATCGCCCCAACCCTAAACAAAACCCTAATTACACTAAATCGCCTTTTGACTCGATTCAAGACTTGCAATAGCACCAAATCAACTAGAAACATATAAACAAGCATAAATGGAAGTAAATGGGATGATTTAGACTTACCAAAACTCTTCCTAGTGCTCAAACCCGAATTTAGGTCAAAAATGGGTAAAATGGTAAGAACTTGACTTGATTCTTCGATATGAAGCAAACGAGGTTAAGATGGCTAAGATTCTTGTGTTATAATCGACCCACTACTAGTTTGATGCAAGAAATGGGGTGAAGATTTAAGTGGTTCTTTTGCTTAGTTCTAGAGAGAAAGAGGAAAAGAGAATAGAGATAGATAGATAGAATGAGAAGGAAAGAAAGGATAAGGGGGGAAAATGGGTCATTGGGGCTGGTGGGTCATGGACTACCCACGGGCCGACCCGTTTCTCCCACAAGCCATATAAACAATCATTTACACTACTAAACGTCAAACGACATATTAACGACTCGACTAACATACCACTTAGTCATAAAATCATAAATGGGCCCAAATTACTTCATTCAATAAGTTTGTTAGTCAAATTACCCAAAGTCAACGGGTCAAAATTCGCGGATGTTACATTATTCCCCCGTTAAAAGAATTTCGTCCCGAAATTCAACAAAACCCTAATTTACAAATAAATGCGGATACTTGGACTTCATATGGTCTTCTCTCTCCCAAGTGAACTCGGCTCCACTTCTAGCATTCCATCTTACTTTCACAATGGTGTAGCGCTTCTTCTTGAGCTTCTTCTCTTGACGGTCCATGATCTCTACCGGCTCTTCAACAAAGTTCAAGTTTGAATCAACCCTAATTTCGTCCATAGGCACATGATGTGTAGGATCCGCCAAACACTTGCGTAAGTTACAAATATGGAACACATCATGCACACCACTAAGCTCTTGGGGCAATTCTAGCCGATAAGCAACTTTCCCAACCCGTTCAAGAATCTTGAAAGGACCAACATACCTTGGTGCAAGTTTTCCCCGCTTCACGAATCGTACGACGCCTTTCCAAGGCGACACTTTCAAAAGTACAAATTCACCAACTTCAAACTCCAACGGTCTTCGTCTCACATCGGCATACTTCTTTTGACGTTCACGGGCCAATTGCAACTTCTCCTTAATTTGAGATATTACCTTGGTAGTTTCAATCACAATTTCCGGCCCGATAAGTTAACTCTCTCCAATTTCCGCCCAAGCTAAAGGAGAACGGCACACCCTACCATACAAGGCCTTAAAGGGTGCCATTTGAATAGTAGCGTGGTAGCTATTGTTGTATGAAAACTCAACTAACGGCAAATGGTAAATAGAAAAGGGTGCCATTTGAATAGTAGCGTGGTAGCTATTGTTGTATGAAAACTCAACTAACGGTAAATGGTCTTCCCAACTTCCACCAAAATCAATTGCACACGCCCTCAACATATCTTCGAGTGTTTGAATGGTTCTCTCGGTTTGCCCATCCGTTTGAGGGTGAAACGCCGTGCTCATGTCAAGTCGAGTACCCATGGCTTTTTGAAAGGCTTCCCAAAATTTTGATTTGAAACGGGCATCTCTATCCGAAATGATAGAAATCGGCACTCCATGCTTAGATATTACTTACTTGATGTACAAACGAGCTAAAGTGTCAAATTTATCGGTTTCACGAATGGCTAAAAAGTGAGCCGATTTCGTTAACCGATCTACTATCACCCAAATCGTGTCACGGCCGCTTCTTGTCTTCGGTAGTTTAGTAATGAAGTCCATTGAAATATGCTCCCACTTCCATTCAGGCATCACCGGTTGTACCAACAATCCGGGTGGCTTCTTGTGATCGGCCTTAACTTGTAAGCAAGTAAGGCACTCACCCACATACTTAGCCACATCACGCTTCATGCCCGGCCACCAATACAATTCCTTCAAGTCAAAGTACATCTTATCCGATCTGGGATGGACCGAATAAGGCGATAGGTGTGCTTCATTCATAATAAGCGTTCTTAAGTCGCCGAAAATAGGAACCCAAAGTCTTTCAACCATGTATAGCCCATTATCATTCTTTCGGTCAAATAGTTGTTCCATACCGTCTAGGTTTTCGTTTCCAAAGTTTTCCGGTAGGGTAGCTTGAATTTGGGCTTCAATAATCCGATCACGAATACTTGGCCCTACCGTGAGGCTCATAGCTCGAGCCCGTCTTGGTTTCACTCTCTCCTTCCGGCTTAAGGCATCGGCTACTACATTTGCCTTGCCCGGGTGATAACGGATGTCACAATCATAATCACTAAATAGCTCTAACCAACGCCTTTGTCTCATGTTCAATTCACTTTGGTTGAAGATGTGTTGGAGACTTTTGTGATCGGTATAAATCACACATTTGGTGCCATAGAGGTAATGCCTCCAACACTTCAAAGCAAACACAACCGCTCCCAATTCCAAATCATGTGTCGGGTAGTTCTTCTCATGCACCTTCAATTGACGAGAGGCATAAGCAATGACTTTACCCCTTTGCATAAGAACGCAACCCAACCCCTGCCCCGAAGCATCACAATAAACCACAAAATCTTCTATCCCATCCGGTAGCGTCAAAATAGGAGCATCACATAACATATCCTTAAGGGTTTGGAAGGCGTTCTCTTGTCTTTCGCCCCATTCGAAGTTTCTATCTTTTTGAGTCAAGAGGGTGAGTGGTTGTGCGATACGGGAGAAATTTTCAATAAACCTTCTATAGTAACCCGCCAATCCAAGGAATTGGCGGATCTCGGATGGCGTTTCGGGTCTTCTCCAATTCTTGACCGCTTCAATCTTGCTTGGGTCCACATGAATACCATCCTTGCTCACTACGTGACCAAGGAAGTGGACCTCTTCCAACCAAAACTCACACTTGGAAAAATTTCGCATACAACTTCTCCTTCCTTAGTAATTCAAGCACTTCACGCAAGTGCTTAACATGCCCCTCCTTTGTCTTCGAGTATACAAGTATGTCATCAATGAACACAATAACGGACTTGTCTAAATATGGTTGACACACCCGGTTCATCAAGTCCATGAACACCGCCGGTGCATTAGTCAACCCAAAGGCATCACGGTGAATTCAAAATGGCCATACCTTGTGCGAAAAGCCGTTTTGGGGATGTCATCTTCATGTACCCGGAGTTGATGATAACCCGAGCGAAGATCGATCTTTGAGAAGTGCTTAGCTCCTTGAAGTTGATCAAACAAGTCATCAATTCTAGGGAGAGGATATCGGTTTTTCACGGTGAGCTTGTTCAATTCCCGATAATCAATACACATTCGGAAGGATCCGTCTTTCTTTTTGACGAAGAGAACAGGAGCACCCCAAGGAGATTGACTAGGGCGAATGAAACCCTTCTCTTGGAGTTCCTTGAGTTGAGTTTGTAGCTCTTGCATTTCGGTTAGAGCTAGTCTATAAGGAGCTTTTGCTACGGGCGCGGCTTCAGGAATAAGACTAATACGAAAATCAAGCACACGAGTTGGAGGTAATCCCGGTAAGTCATCCGGAAAAACATCGGGGAAATCACAAACAATAGGAACTGTCTTCAATTCTACCTTGTGGTGGTAGCACTAAAGACTTTAGAATTAGGGGAATCGGAGATTTCGCCTTGAACCCTAAGAATTTTACCGTTGGCCAAAGGGATCTTAACAACTCTCTCACCACAATCAATCGTCGCATTAACCGCCGCTAACCAATCCATACCCACTATAATATCAAAACTACCAATGTCTAAAGGCATAAGATCGATGAAGAAGTCGACGTCCTCTAAAGTCAAAACACAATCACGGAGTATTTGGCTAATTCTAGTTAGTGACCCGTTACCATTTCAATGTCAAGCACATAGTTTAGAGCACAAGGATGCACATCAATCAAAGGCACAAAGTTAGTAGACACGAGGCTATAATCGGCCCCGGAATCAAATAAGACGGTTGCATAGAGACCATTTAAGAGGAAAGTACCTGCTACTACATTGGGATCGTTGCGGGCTTCATTTACATTTGCCGCAAAGGCTCGGCCGCGGGGTTGCACTTGGTGACCTTGTTGTCCCCGGTTCTGATTAGGCCCGACCATTTGTAGTTGGTTGGGGTGGACGGCTACTTGCACTTGTTGTCCCACCCATCGAGGACAATTATTACGGTAGTGGTCACGGCTACCACATTCAAAACATTCGCCTCTTCTTTGGTTACCTTGAGGAGGAACGACCCGAATAGGAGCCGCATTCATTGGGCCGGCTCTTGGAGCTCTACAATTCTTGGATGCGTGCCCAACTTGGTTGCAATTATAGCATGCCCACATGGAGTGGTGGCGGGATGGTGCCTGTTGCACCTTCCACAGAAAGGATGAGGCCCGGTATAAGCCCTCCTAGCCGGTTCCACCGCCGCCATTATTCTACCCCTATTAGCATTCTTGGGGTCAAACCTCCCCATTTTCCTTACCCCGCTCGACTCCCCCACTTCCTTCCTCTTAGTTGATGAGGATTTACTCAAAACACCACATCTCAACAAATCTTCAGTCACACTCCCGGCTTGGTTGACCGCATTAGCCAAGGAAGTAGGCATGTTTGAGTTAACATAAGATCGGACTTGAGGGTTCAAGCCCAACACAAATTTTTGGATGGCTTGTGGCTCGGTACCCACCAAGTGAGGAATGAGAGTAGACAACTCTTGGAATTGTCTCACATAGCCCTTGTAATCGGCTCCTTCCATATTGAGGTTTGCAAATTCTATGGTTAAATTCTGTAGCTCGTACGGAGGACAAAACTTGGCTTTCACTTTTTCTTTGAAGTCAATCCACTCCAAATTCCGAGTCCGCCCTAGAGTTATTTCCTGGTTCCACCAACTCAAGGCGTCATGCCTAAACATGCCGGATGCATAGGAATCCGGTCATCGTAGGTGCAATGACTCCTTTCAATCACTGCTTCTATTACCTCAAACCATCTTATACATTCCGTGGGACCACCTTTCCCATCAAACTCCGGTGCCCCACAACTCTTAAAATCCTTAAAGATACACCCTTGACGGTATCCACCATATTGGTTATTCATGGGCATCCCGATATTAACTCCCATTGGTTCCTCTTCCTCATAATCTTCGGCTTGAGGTTGATCATTTTCATTGTTTAAGTTTTCTGGGACTTCATTGTTTTGAGGCCCATTATTTTGCCCAAGACTTGCTGTGACTTGAGCAATGATGGTTGGCATGATACCGGCAACCGTTTGAGCGATTACCTCAGCCAAGTTTGGCTCAGGAGCTCTACCACGACCCCTACCACGGCCCCTACCACGGCCTCTACCACGGCCTCTACCACGGCCTCTACCACCTTGTACTTCCGGTTGAGGCTCTTCTTCTTCAGCCCTATAGTTTGTTCGTACTCTCCTTGGTCTTTCCATTTCTATAAAACAAGTGACACGTTGACCCGAGAGTTAGTCTCAAATGCTCGCATGTTAGTCACACAAGTAGTCAATGCTCTCATACCGATACTCACATACTCATTACATAATGTTATGCTAAGGCAGTAGTGTTAGGATCATAAGGGGTTTTCACATATCATAACATCACGTTGCATTTATTGCCATATTTTATCATTAAATTAAGTACTCATGTTCATTTCATCATGTAATTAAACAACTAACACGAATGATTCAAGTATAATCCGAATTCGATATGCTCTCTAGTTATTGACCGGGTATGTATACAAGGTGTACCAACGGCTAACCTTCCACCTAATCAACTTCCATTAAGCATATCGGTTCCTTATTATACTTTAAGCTACACGTGCGCAATCCACGATGTCATGAACTTGCTATAATATCGGGTAACCATAAAAGAGTTGATCGGGTTCTTTTAGGGTTGCCACAATATTATACTAAGTTAATGGCATCCCTTCCTTTTGCCCTAAATCATCACATTAGCTTCAACAAATAACAACAACAAATCATAGTAACCACATTCATCACGTTGAATTTAAGCTATCACACAAGTGGTCTTAACTACGAACTCACACGGGGATTCACAAAATTCATATTGCACACGAATTTCCTAACCATGGAAAACCTGTAAAAGTCAAACAAGTGTGGATTATCCGTAGATCAACTTCATTAGATAATGTTTCTACATCTAGGACTAGTCCTGCTTGTATCAAAACATGAGTTTAACATTTTACAGTTTGTTTGTGTGTATGTTGTTTTTGAATCTTGAACATTTGTGCGTGCTTGTTTGTCATTTGAATAAATTGTTTATTTGTGTGTTATTTTGCTTAATTTTTTTTGTTATAATGTGTACTTGCATGTTATCCACCTAACCTGCAAGGACCCAATCTACATGGGTACCTAACAA
>CM067173.1:69179263-69286894 GCA_034093135.1 Erigeron breviscapus
TCGTATATTGCGATTATTGTTGATGGTTCTTTATGGACCATTGCTACGAACTCACCAACCTTGTGTTGACTATGCTTAGTACACTTTTCAGGTAATCAGGTCTCCCGGACGTGGTGTTTAGTTGCTTGCTTGCTGTCTAACCCGGACTTGGACCTCATGGATCAAGGATTCATTGACCCTCCTTTTGCATTATACTTAGGATCGTTGCCATCTTTGGATGTATTATGTTAACTTTGATGGCTATTTGCTCCTGTTGTATTTTGTTACTTGTTTTGCTATGTTTGGATTCACCGAATCGTTATTTGCATTTAGTTGTTCTATTGTAATTCCACCGGGTGCTGTATGATTTCCGTGACATTTCGAGCTCCGGCTTGGGGTGTTACAGTGGTAGCCGGCGATGACGGTGGTGTGATGATGGCGACGGATGGTGACGGTGGTGGCGGTATCAGTTGGTGTAGGTAAAGGTATTTGATTTAAAGGGGGTTAGTAGAGATATTTTATAATATAATGGACTAATGATGTAATTTAATATTAAGGGTTGATGGTGATTTAATTCATTAAGGGTATTTTGGTCAATTCGCATGTCCCAATTTCTAAACTTTCAACATGGGTTTATAATTTTTATATAGTAGTATAGAAGTATAAATATGTGTTGAATCCGCATACGAGGCTCACAATGTAATGATTTGTTTTTATTTTTTTAAACTGAAGATCTGTATTTGTAATTAAGTGGATTTAATCATCCAAAATATCTAATTACAAAGAAGTGATTAGGCAATAAGATCGATATCCTTTATTTGTGTTTTTTATAGCTATCTTATATTTATTTAACCAAAGTAAAAGAGTAAAGTTTAAAAATTGATCTTGAGCCATCCAAATTCACACCCAATTTAATCTAGACCATCTAAACTCAAAGTCAAATTTTGAAGGTAAAGGTCAACGTGCAACTAAAGCTTTACAACATATATGTACAGCCGTTTAGTTTTTCAAATTCAAATCTATAAGAATTAATGACAATATGGTGGCTTTGGTAATAAAAAGCTGCATGAAACACATAAGATTTACCAATTTTTACTTTCTTAAGTTGTTAATTAGTGTATTATAAATGTACACCTAAGATTGCCTATATTAGTGTTTTCTATAATGTTATATAACAATAAACATTCCTTCGATCCGTAGACATCCAATTCAACTTTTTATTCATAGGCAAAAGTGACTTTTCTCCAGTTTTCTTCATATGCAACATGTCTATATCCCCCAAATTTTATTTTTTTGGTATACGAAGAAAACAGGTGGTATGTCAAAAACAAATTTTAGTAAAAAAATTCATAACTATTCATTGACAACCCATATTTATATAGATTGATGTTATTAATTATGTCATATATATACATATATATATATATATATATTTGCGTATTTCTCTTTCACTTTACGTTTGTATATATTTTTTTAGGATTTTGAAGTCATCACTCCTTTGAATGAGAAGAAGAAACTTGCAAATGATTTGAATGCGGACATCGATTTTGATAAGATTGTCACTTCTAAAGAGGTTATCTAAATTTCATATATTTCGTTAATATATATCTAGTTTTTGCCTATTATAACACATTAAATAAACATAGCATATCTAACTCTCTTTGATCTCTTTTTTCTTTTTTGTATTTTTGATTGGATAAACTTATAGATGATGATGAAATCCCATTGATTAAGCGTAAGAACGTGGATCAAAATGATAACAGAGGACATTAGTTAATAGGCTGCAAGAGGTCGTGTGTAACACCCCAAGCCAAGGCTCAGAATATCACGGAAATCATATAGCACAAGGTGGAATTAATGTAGAACATGAACTAAATGCAAATAAAGGATTCAGTGAATCCAACCAATAAAAGAAACAAGTATCAAAAATATAGCAGAAGCAAGTAATCGTCAAAGTTTACAAAACAACATCAAAAGAAAGCTATCAATCCTAAGTATAATGCAACAGAAGGTAAATGGATCCTTGATCCATATAAGTCCAGTCGGGTTCGACAGCAAGCAAACAAATCAAACTCCACGTCCTGGATAACCTGGTTACCTGAAAAGTGTACTAAGCATAGTCAACACAAGGTTGGTGAGTTCGTAGTAATGGTCCATTAGAAACCATTGCCAATCATCATAATATACGAGTAGAGGCAAAACATGACTTACAGTGAGCCTCTATGAACAACACACAATATCCACAACAAGGTACACCAAACAAGTAACAACCGTGCATTTTGACTTTTGACTATGGGTACGTTTCCTAAGTTTTTGATTAATCAATATATGTTCAAGTGCAATTAAGGTTCATTTAAGTGCAATGTGTTCATATGGGTCAATTTATTGTACAATTAGAGATTTATGTGCAAGTTGAGACCATTAGTTAGTGCAAATCGACTTTTACTTAAATAACATCTAATTTAAACTAGTAAAATGATATGGATCCTATCCATGGGTTATACCCAAACCCATGACCCACCCAAGTAAACAAACCCTATCCTCCTTCCTTCACTCATTTCTTCCATCCATTCATTCATCTTTTCCTCTCTCACTAAATGCTCACACTCTAATCTTTCTCTAAATTCTTTCATTTATGTTGTTTTAAGATTAATAACAAAATCATCATCCTTACTATCATTCTAACATCATATCAAAAAAATCCAAGTCTCAAAGTGCAAGGAAAAGCTTCAACTAGGTCAAATTCGGGTTTGATTCCTTGTGGAAGTTTTGGTAAGTGTTTTCTAGCTCAAATTCATCATTTCTAGTTATTTAACTTGTATTACAACTAAATCTAAGCACTTTTGGTCCTTATAGCTTCAAAATCCGAAATTAGGGTTTCTAGTTATCTAAATTAGGTCAAAAATCGATTTGGGTCAAAGGCCATGTTTTGGAATGGAACTTTTGAGTGGGTTATGTTCAAATGAGTTGGTTATGTTCAAAAACGGGTCAAGGAACTCCTCAAAATGATTTATAAGTCAAAAACTAGGTTTTGGGTCGATTTTGTGTTCAAATGGGTCAAGATCGAATTTTAACAAGAAAATGTGTTAAAGGTTGGTTTTGGATGATGAAACATGTTTAGTTATGTTCAACTATGTTTAACTATGTTCAAAAATGAGTCTCGAAGTTGTGCAAACCGATTTCATGGTCTAAGTATCAAGAATTTAGGGTTTTGGATCGTGCTTGGGTCAAGAACACCTGCTGGTGCTGTGCTGGTTTTGAACGGGCGTAACTTACGCCCCTGTTGGCGTAACTTACGGCCCTCTCCATTTTCATTACGCCAAAACCTTACTGTTTACGCCCTACCTTACGCCAAAATGCTTGTTTCGGGGTAGCCGTAACCTACGCCCAATCCAGCGTAGCTTACGCCCCATTTGGGCCGTAGCTTACGCCCCTTAATTTCTGCCTAGCGTAACCTACGCCCAGATGGGCCGTAGCTTACGCCTGTCCCTAAGTTCATTTTCCTGTTTTGATTTTAAATCGTATTTCACTTTCCTTGGGACACATCGAACTTCCAAATGGGTCTTTCCTTGTCTTCCAAGTTATCGTACTCAGTTCTAATGCGTTCAAGTCCCGGGTTCAATTCTAAAGTTCAAAAATGCTAAATGAGGACGTGATTTTATATATATTGATATGTACATGTACATTGTGATAGGTTGTGATCGCTTGGCAATTAATTGACGTTCTAGCTCACTTTAACTTCGGTAAATCAAGGCAAAGGTGAGTTTTCGTAGCCTCCCCTACTCTTTTAAGAGTCGGGCTGAAAAGTGTACTTCGTGCATGATGATATTTTGTGACGTACATGTTGTGTGACGTTTTGTTGATGTGAAATTTATGTGTTTAGTTGTATGGTTATGGTAAATTGTATATTGAGTTGTTATAGGTTAGTTGTGTATATATGGAGGACGGTAATGCCTGAAAGGTTGGAGATGTGGTGGGAAGGCTGCGGGTGACCCTATATATAAGCATCAAAGGCCTTTCAAAAGTAGTATCGTATGAAGTATATACATATGATGTTTGGTTATGTGTGGACATTGATGGTCATGGATGAGTACATTTACGTGCAATTGAGTACAATGAGTACATTTACGTGCAATTGAGTACAATGAGTACATTTACGTGCATTGTGTACAATGAGTACATTTACGTGCATTTGGGTACAATGAGTACATTTACGTGCAATTGAGTACTATGAGTACATTACGTGTAATTGGGTGCAATGGAGTACATTACGTGCATTTGAGCACATTGGGTACAAGTGTGCAATTATTAGATCATGTTAATGCTAATTATGTATTGGTTGACATGAAACGTGTTCTTGTTCATTCTTTCCTACGAACTCACCAACCTAGTGTTGACGTTGTTTAGTGCACTTTTCAGGTAACCAAGAGAACCAAAGGGCTTGACGAGCTTGCTAGATGTTGGACTTTGACCATGGATCCGTGATCCATTACCCGTTGATGGGATTTGCTTAGGATCATGAGCCATCTTTTGAATGTTATTGTTGTAAACTTTTGATGGTTGGATGCTCCTTATGCTTTTGTGACATGTATCTAAATTGTTGGGTTCCCGGAATCCTTTATTTTCATATAGTCTCGTTCTACGATAATTCCATCTTGTGTCATGCTTTTCGGTGCATTTCGAGCCTAGCTCGGGGTGTTACACACAAGTAAAACGCGAATTAACATTATACTCAAGTAACGTACATAACATCAACTCAAAACAGGTATCATATCCTCTTCAGTGGGATTGATATACAACATATCCTCTTCAGTGGGATTCATATACAAAATATCCTCTTCAGTGGGATTCATATACAACATATCCTCTTCAGTGGGATTCATATACAACATATCCTCTTCAGTGGGATTTATAAACAACATATCCTCTTCAGTGGGATATATAAACAACATATACCCTCTTCAGTGGGATGTATACGATACTTATGCATCAAACAACATCCATACATCACAAGTCCGTCAATCATCAACACCAAACTAAAATAAACTATACGTACATACACTTAGGAGGATTCTACTTTCTTCGAATCCTAGATGCTTATATATAGGGTCACCCGCAGCCTTCCCACCACATCTAGAACCCAATGAAGGCATAACCGACTTCCATGTATGCACGTCAATCCTAGCAGTAATAATAATAATAACAATAACCATAATAATAATATATCACAATCCCTTACTAAGATCAATTAAACGTAACCAATAACCCATTATTTCATCGCTCAATCAATCATTCAATCGTCAAACATTAATTCATAAGTTCGTCAATACAACGATAAAGGTATGCTTGAGTGCGTATCAACAAATCAAGTATAACGAGACGTACATGTTCATTCCAACCATAATTCCTGAATTTATCGCTTTCTCTAAACAACGCGTACATATACTTTGGAGGATTTTACTTTCATCAAGTTCTAGATGCTTATGTATAGGGTCACCCGCAGCCTTCCCACCACATCTAAGACTCCTTGAAAGTAATACCGACCTCCATATATGTACTTCTACCCTAATACATTGCAATAACACAAACACATTCGTAAACTATCGCACAATCAATCAAAACTATCTGTCAATCAACAATTAATCAGAAATTAACTAGACAGTCAATCAAATCAACCAAACAATTCAACAAACACGTATATGTACACTTTTCAGCCCGAATCTCTATTGAGTAGGGAGCTACGAAACTCCCCTTGATCGGCAAAGAAGCTAGTATAAGATTACAAACGAGTAATAGGATCCACACGTCCACAACCTATAATTATAAATCATAATACCGTAATGTCAACTCTACAATCATAAACAAGTTGGTTTAGCACAATTAAGTCAAGTCACAGACCCTAAACACCTTTACAACTTTGTCGAGTAGGAACAAGACGCATTCGACTCGACCTTTTTATAAATGGGGAAAGATTCATACAAAAAGAGTGTTACTACTAGAAACTAGACTCTCTCACGATTCCAACGATAGGTCATACGACTTATTTGGACTTACGGATCAAAAGTTACGACCTTTCAAACTAAAACAGGTTTTGCTGCCCTGGAGGAAAGGTGCGGCACACCATTGAGGAGGTGCGGCACACCAAGCCTAGGTGCGGAGCACCAAATAAGAGGTGCGGAGCACAAAATGATCAGGGAACCCAGTCCAGATTTTGGTGCGGCGCACCAAGGAGGAGGTGCGGCGCACCTGTGCCCAGATCAGTTCAAAAACACCCCAAACACGAACCAAACTCAACCCAAACCCATTTTTGATCACCAAAACGACTAGTGATGTTTCAAGACTCATTTTGAAGCTTATACAAACATATTTCAACACAAATAAACATAACCCCTATCTTAGTTTCGATTCATAACATCAAAATCACCTCCAAATCATTCAAACCCTAATTTAACCCTAATTTAGTTTTAAGCCGATTTACTCCTTGCAAAGGTTCAAGATGACTAGAAATGCATGAATAAACATAAATAGAAGTAAATGGGATGAATTTAACTTACCAAAACTCCTTCTTGAGCTCAAACCCGAAATTAGGTCAAATGGGTAAAATGTGAGACTTCCACCTTTGATTCTTCAATATGACGATAATGAGGTATAGATGACGATGATTCTAGTGTTATTTCAGTTTCAAAACACCAATCGATACTAGAAAGAAGAAGAAATGAAATGGGTTTTGGTCTTGCCTTTTGCTTGAGAGAAGGAGAGAAAGAGAGGAAGATAAGAAATGAAAGGGGAAGAAGAAGATAAGGAGGGAAATGGGTCATTGGTGGCTGGTAGGTCATGGACTACCCACGGGCCGACCCGTTTCTCTTCTCTAGCCAATTTACAATCGTTACACATTTAAACACCGATCAAAACATATTATCGACCCGAATATAACACATTGCCATTTAATTCACAAAACGACCCAACTAATTCATTAACTTAAATTGTTAGTCAAATTACACATAAAGTCAACGGGTCAAAATTCACGGATGTTACAACATATATTTTCATGTTATTTAATAGAATTTATTAGTGTTCTATGCTATCTTATTAAAATATTTAATCTTCTTAATCGTACTTTATCCATTTTGAAATATGTTTTAAGGTTTTGATTTATTATATTCAATGTTGTTTTCCATTTATATTTTATATATATGTATAGTTTCTTTATTATCTCATTCATTTAATATTCTAATGTTATCAACCTTTAATAAAGGAGTTATTGTAAATAGAAAAAAAATAATTCAATGACACAGGCATGTGCTTATCTAAGGAATTGATACATATCTAATTTACTTACATTCCAATGGATAACAAGCGTCATTATAAACCGCAATACACAATTTATATCTAACATATATACATCCGTTTTATAGAGAGAAAAAAATCCACTATGTTATTTAGAATATTAAAATTGATATCAACTTTACGTCTAATATACATAGAATACAAAAATTAGGTTCATAACACTGAAAAAGATATAACATAAAAGAAAACAATTTTTAGAAAAATTAAAAACTTTTTTTATAGTTGAAAGATAATTTTATCTACATTAAATGAAAAGAATTAATATAAGTGAGACATAAAATATATGAAAAATCTTAGCTAAATCCATGCTTTTTAACTTGAAAAAATATATATAATATATAAAATATTTACGAAAAAAAATATAAACATGTAGGTAATAAATTCGTGAACAAAAGATCCTGCGAAACATTATATCCAAATTGTCAATATAGCTATATGAGATTAGTAAAAGTTACCATTATAAATTTACTTATTAACCAAGAAACAATATTTCCCCACCAAAATTTATTCTATAATTAAACCAATTAGACAAATATATAATTTATACTACCAAATCCATTCTAAAAATAAAATGAGATCTATTATTTTATTAGAAGATGTAAACTTTAACTACTAAATATTATATAATGGATCGGTAACTTCTATTAACATTGCTAAAAATACACAGTTCAGTTTAAGGTGTTGTAAAAGCGGTTAGGCCCGCATGTTCCTCTATCCTATGGGTACATCGTGCCACCCCCTTTACAAATAGTGAGGCAAATGAAGTACAGGTAAAAAAGCCCAAATTGAACCCTCGGTCTTGTTTCTTCCAAGGCACATACACATGTTAAATATAACATTATGATACTTAATAATAATAATGGTCAATTAGTGGGACTAACGAAGAGTTACCACACCCACTTAAAATGATTAAAATTATGGTACGAGGGTAAAGTGTAAATGGACATTGATTAATTGTTTAAGTTGCCCAAATTTCAAAATAAAATCTATATTTAATCACAACCTTTAAAACAAAAAGTTAACATTTGCTATTGTACTATGGAAGTTTGTTACATCATTAAACTTGTCTTATATTAGAATTTTAAGTCTGAAAGAGGGTTTACTATTAATCGTCGTGCATTCGGGCGGATTAGTAGGGGTTTTCCCCCATCGGGTATTTGAAATTGGCATTTCTACTTAGAGGGAGCTCTCTAGCGCGGACCCTGTTTAGACAACGTATGCTAGACCTCCCGCTGTCGAATCGCGACACGAAGTTTCCAGCGAAATTCACCTTTAAAAAAAAAGTATATCTACATAATAAAAACATGATTAACAAGTTAATGTGTTGGTGTGTGATTTCATATCACTAGGGAGGTAGCTTGGCGCGTTAAATGAGTTGGTGGGTTGATCTTATATATAGGTTGGCGAGTTGATTTCAAGTCAAATAAGTTGTGAGATGTCGGATCAAGTGAGTTGGTGGGTTGACTTAAAAAAAAGTATTATATAAATTTAAATTTTTTCGGATGACGATGTTGACCTTTAACCCAAAAAAGTCAATCTTAACCCGACCCCCAAAAGAAAATCAAGTTGGTTGGGGTTACGGGGTCGAGATTCACAACCTTAACCCGGCTTTCTAAGTCTATTGAGATTTAAAGGTTATAGATAAAATATAGATATATATATATATATATAAGATATATATATATATAATAACCCGACTTATATCGAAAAGTGTACAAGATAAGACTTTATTTTAACATTATGCTCGATTTCATAATAAATTTTAATTTTGAGTAAAAGATTTTTTGTTTACTTGATAACCGCGTCACGACCTTTATTTGTTTATAGCTATCTTATATTTATTTAACCAAAGTAAAAGAGTAGAGCTAATCATTTCAAAGAAAAAGTTACACAAATTCCAAAACAGCTCAAATAACTTTTCAGCATCTTGAGACATTTTAGTAAAATTTTAATTAAATGTTTTATAGACAAACTAAATAAAATAAAACAATCCCTAAAATTAAGCATAGCCAGTAATAAACAAAACCTTGTTTCACCTTTTGAAACCAAATTTTACAGCCGCCGTTTCACTTTTCACATCAAAACACCGACCACCCTCGCTAAACCCTCAATGGATGTCGATGGTCTCGATAGTCTAACCAATGCTGTTGAAACTACACTCCCTACAGTACCACCTTCTACTGAGAATTTTTTAAAACAAAAAAAATTATGTGATATGTTCCAAAAATCATTGGCCAGTACATATGTACAAGATGATTACTCCCTCGAATCCTATGGCCCCATTACCTCCATTCTGGAGTTAGGGCTTAAACAATTCTCTCAAAAAGTTGGTTATTCTGAAGATTTCTTAGCAAAGATAAAAAAAGTTTTTTGAAGGGAATGAAAAAATATGTGAAAGATGAAGAGTTTGAAGAATGTGAGGCAAAAGAAGTTGTCAATGAAGAAAATGATGAAGTTGTTGACAAATTGGCTTTGGATGATGAGGAGAATGTTGCAAATGAGCAAAAGAATTTGAAAGAGAAGTTTGATCAAAAAAGAATCGATAGAAAGAGGTTGGCCAGGATTAAGAGATTGGAAGATAAATTTAGGGAAAAGATTAAATTTAGTATCTCTGATGAGGATGAAGATGCCCTTAAGTGGTATTTTAAGGTGATTAGGTCTTTTGAAACAATTGGAGGGAAGAGGAGGAAGGAGGAAGGAGAAGAGAAGAAGAAGAAGAAGAAGGAGAAGATGACGAAGAAAAAGAAGAAGAACAAGAAGAAGAAGAACAACAACAAGAAGAAGAAAAAGAACAAGAAGAAGAAGAAGAACAACAACAAGAACAACAGCAACAACTAACAACAATAACAAGGGTAGGAAGAAAAGGTAGTAAAATTAGAAGAAGATGCAGAGTTAGGACCGGTAGAAAGGAAACAAAAAGAATTTTTGGTAATTTTGACATCACATATATTATATATTATATATATATATATATATAGATATATATATTATTTCTAGTTTTTATAACAAAATATAAATTGTAAGCCCCTGTGATTAATCCTGAAGGTTTAAAATATATTAGGGTATTGATGATTTTACTGTGAAGATGGATAGATGTTTCAGTCTTAATTGGAGTTTTATTATTTTCATCATTAATTCATGTAATTCATCCTTCAATCGTCATGAAATTATTGAGGTATCTATATCTATCTATCTATTTATACATATATAAAAAGTTGTGACCATTATCCTATTTTGAATCTATTAAATAGGGCTATTTATAATTAAGTGTATTTATGTAGTGTTTATTTTTGCTGAAAAGATGATCTCCTGAATGCGTATTTATGATGGGTTCTTTTAATAAGGTTATTTGGAGAGTTGAAGGGTGATCAACTGTATACCCATCTATATATACACAAATGTTCTATACGTAACTTGTACTACTACTAGTCTACTAAACTGAAGAAGATTATCGTTTTACTTTGAGCACACTTTGTGTGTGTGCCATTTCTTCATCAATGGCGTCTTTCACAAGTTTACTCGGTAATTAATCACCTTCTTTGCACAATAATTTCAATTTCAATTTCAGTATGTATAGATATACAGGTTGTAATTATATATTTTCACTCTAGGTTAATTTTTATTTTCGTATAATTCTGAATTATATATATGCTATATATATGTATACACTAGTTTGTGTCTATGTAAGTTGCACATTTTTGCAGGTGGATGCATTTGTGAGGAAGCATGTGATTTCATTTCACCAAATGGTCAAAGGATTATACTTGATTTGTTAAATTTAGTTTTTGTGATTTTTTGCTATTTAATTTTGTTAGTTCATTACCTAAAAAAATTTGGAGTCTGTGAGAATAAGTTTAGGAGAAGTGACCGGAAATTTCCGGTAGCAGTTGCATTTTGTTGTTTTCTTACTGGTTGTGCTTACTTTGGTGATTGTTTATGGGAGGTGGTAGGTAGAACTAGATGCTTTACTTGTTTCGATTGGATGATGGATGCTTGTAGAGTACTAGTATGGGTGACTTTGACCGTTACGTTGCTTGTTGAAAGATGGAAGCTGATTAGGATTTTTGTTTCTATGTGGTGGATTATGGTGTTTCTGTGTATCACTACGATAGGGATCGAAAATTTAGTAGAGAAGCATGGCGTTTTAGTTTTGGAGTCCATTGAATGGCCTGTAAGCATCTTGCTATTGTTTTGTGCGCTGAGAAATGGCATAGTCATACTGAGATAGTTTTTTTTATATGAAACGGTAATTATGTTGATTTGAACCAACGTATATAGAGCATTACCTAGATTGCATCATTATAAGTATATTGGTAGAAGTTGTCACATGTACTAAACAGAAACAAAGAGATGCTTATAATTAAAGTAGTTAAACTAATCCTGCAGGCTTCAACAGATTTAAGTGTATTGGATTTTGACATAGCCTTCTCGTTTACTTTTGTGGTGACTTCCGGTATTGAATTACTCACTACAATCTGTTATGGCATCAGTATCATGGGAAGTCCTTATCGTAGGCATCTTTGCTATAATAGCTACAAAATATTTCCAGGTGAATTTTTAGCTCCATGTTTTTTCCACACCAAAAGGAAACAAAACATTATTTAGATTAATAATCCTTTTGGTGCATGCAGGGATATTATCAACCATCTGCGAGGGAACTTATTAGAATCAATGGGACCACAAAAGCACCTGTGGTAGCAACATTCAGGATTGTAGTTGTGCTATCTCGGTCGTCTATATTAATTCCAGTATTTCCAATGAGCTTTCAATAAACTCATATTATTCTTATGAAATCGAGCGAGTAATTTCCAAACAATCTGCTATGTCAATGTTAAAGAGTTGTATAGGTATTACCTTATGGCTACAATAGTTGCAAAAATATAAGAAATATGAAACTAAGTAAATAACTTGTAAAGCGTTAGAAAAACATCAATACACTCAACTGGATTGTAAAAAACAAACTGACTAACTAGATATTGATTGCAAACATGTCAGAACTAAATAAATTTATTGCCAAATTGCTAACTACATGTTAAAGTGGTATGTTATGATGTGAGGATTAAAATCTCATGAAATTTCAGTACTTTTCGGTACAAAACCGAAATACCGGTACCGAACCGGTACCGTATCTATGTAATCAGTACGGTATTCGGTTCTCACTTTGGGTCGATTTCGGTATCGGTACTAGTCGGTTCGGTACGGTTTCGGAACCGATCTCATCCCTATACGTGTGTCTGACTACACCTATGAACTTTGCAATTCCATATTTGATTTTCCCTTTTATATTTACCCTTTAAAACATATATAGTTAAGGAGTTAAAAGGCCAAATAATTCATACTCTCTCGAGTGATAAGTGTATGGGTTATTTTCCCCTGAATCGTTTGTAACGTCTCATAATCTACATTTTGTAGTCTAGAGTAAGTACGGGTTTCAACATCGTAAGTTCGGGTATTCTCTAAATACCGACTGACTGTTAAGAAAAACTTATCGATTTGGATAATATTTTCGTACAACCTTGGGAAATTTAATTTGAGGTAAAATTAATTGAATCGAATACAAAGTGCAGTAATCAACTAAACATTATAGATGGCTTAGGGAATCAACAAACTCGATCAGTCACTCCTAATAAATAATTAATTTAGCCCTCTACCTTTACTATTTATAACTTTAATATATTTCATAGTAAAGTAATTGTATCTATCTTTTAACTTTGATCTAATGCCGTTTTTTATGCTAGACTCTTTGTTTTCTAAGAGGGTGTTTGGGGTTGAGTTTTGAAATGAATTTTTAGATTATTGCGTTTGGAAATAGTAGATAATTAGTTTTTAGTGTTTGGGGAATGAGTTTTCAAAATTGATTATTTGCGTTTAAAAACCATCAAAACGCAGTTTTCCAAAAGCAGCTCCCCCCTACTGCACCAAAACGTAGATTCTCTAAAACCACTTTTCTTCCTTTATTTTTACACCAATACTCACAAAAGGCCTTATCTACCCTTCAAGATAAACTAGTAAATAAACATCAATGTCCTCTTTTGTCATTTTACCAGTATAGTATTTAAAGTATAAATATTTACCAAACACTAAGAGTTGATTTTCTGATTATTGTAATATCAAACAACATAATCAAATCCAAACATTATCTTTCAACAGCATGTTTTGTCACAGTTAATTATCTCATTCTGATTATTCAAACCGCATAATCTATTTTTAAAAAGTAATCCCTAACAACCCCTAAGAAATCTTAAATACAACTCCAATCTAAAACAAAGCACATTGCCTACGCTTACCACGATATATTTTGTCCCCATATATTTTTTGCAACGCCGACTTTTCTGTTGCTCCTATTGTATGACTCATGTTGTACATTAATTAAGTTTCTATCAATTAATTAATACTCTTATTGTAACATTTGAGTTGTATTGACACTATGAATCTATGATATTGTAGACAAGACCTATTTTTTAGAGTTTATGTAATATGTGTAAACGTGTATTCTTTAGTGATCATTATCACCGAATACTATAACCATTAGTCAAATAACTTGATTGCTGTTTACCTTTAACTATTCCCTTTTCACAATCATCCCACTCACGTGATTGAATGTACAAGAAAAACTTTAAAAGAGTTGTTGCCAACATAACAACATACTTGTCACCTCCTTATTATTTCCGATAAAACAAAAAAGTTTTATTTTAATTATTAATCTAAATCTTAATATTTTATTTTAATCTTTCTTTTAATTAATTAAAACACAGTTGATCTAATAACTACAATCACAAATCTCGATTTCTTAAAGTTGACTTTTGTTTTCAATTTTGACTTTAATTTACACTTTTTTGTTTTCCATCACAAATTTACACTTTACCAATAATAATTTTAATATAATAAATAAAGAATAATAGCCAATATATATCTAATAGAATAATTTACACTTTTTAATTTTTCATCACAAATTTACACTTTTTAACAATAATAATACCAATATAATAAATAAAGAATAATAGAATATATATCCAAAATAATATTTACAAATAAATAATAGTTGATACATATCTTAATATATAAATATAAAATTAATTACTAAAAGATAAATAAAATTTAATGTAAATATATTAAGATTTTAAAAGTAATTGTACTATTATCCTTATTTGATATTTTTTTTATTAATTGTGATGACACATATAAGAAAAATAAAACATGTAAAATATAATCTTTATAAAAAATACATATAACATTATCATATTCTAGTTGAAATTTTTAGAATATGTTTCATCTAAAAATAATATTTAGTATAAAATAAGAATGTAATACACCATGTGTAACAATAAAACAAATAAAATGATAGTGACCTATTATGATTTTTTCATATTCAAATATCGTTAAGTATGTCACAATCTACAACTTTGATGGACATATTATGATTTTTGTAATAATTCAAATATCGCTAAACATGTCGCAGTGAACAATTTCAATAAACATATATTTAAAAAAAATTCAAAATAAAACTCAAAATTTTAAGCTATACATCAAATTTTTATTACTAAAAAAGAGTAAGCTAAATTTTGAACCATAATAAGTTAACATCTAATGTTGATAATCGTAAGCCCGTGTTTTAAACTATACAATCTTAGTATATATGAAAAGGCAACTGGTCTAACCTTAATTGACCAATAACAGCTCTCAATTTTTCAATTAAGTATTCTGTTAGGTTATGTTATACTATGAAGTATCCTATTATATTACAACACTAGTCTTATTATATTATCACACTAGTTTTATATATTTTAAATAAATCTTATCATATTTATATTAGTTTCAACCCTTATATCAGAATGATAACGTCTTCATTGAATTTATATTGATCATGCATAACATTAATCCTTATACTTTATATATTTAGACAAAATATATTCTTACATATGTATTTATGTCATGCATAAAGCTAAGCATGTGAGGTTTGAGCAACAATTGAGAGTGACATGTACAAAACCTCTCATAATCCCCCCTGGTCATCCAGTACAACTAACTCGGTATTTTATCCATTTTTTTTTTGTATTGTAAACTGGTATTTTTTTAATGAATTGTAAATTATAATAAGTTTTGTAACATTTTTATTAACTATTTTACCTTTCATTATGTTTTAGTATATCAAAGCCATAGTGGACCGAGTTTTAGTATAAAAAAATTCAAACTATATTGCTGAGGAGACTCAACAATGTGATGAGTTAATGTTTTAATTTCTTTTGAAAATAAAAAGTTAATAAAATTAATAACATAGCATCCTTTCTTTCTACGGCAATGCAAGTATTCCCTTATACGAGTATGGTACCCGCACAATGTGGCGGTCAGCCGGCGATGACGGTGGTGTGATGATGGCGACGGATGGTGACGTGGTGGCGGCATCCATTGGTGTAGGTAAAGGTATTTGATTTAAAAGGGTTAGCAGAACTATTTTATAATATAATGGACTAATGGTGTAATTTAATATTAAGGGTTTGTGGTGATTTAATTTATTAAGGGTATTTTGGTCAATTCGCATGTCCATTTTCTAAACTTTCAACATGGGTTATAATTTTTATATAGTAGTATAGAAGTATAATATGTGTTGAATCCGCATACGAGCTCACAATGTAATGATTTGTTTTTTATTTTTTTTAAACTGAAGATCTGTATTTGTAATTAAGTGGATTTAATCATCCAAAATATCTAATTACAAAGAAGTGATTAGGCAATAAGATCGATATCCTTTATTTGTGTTTTTTATAGCTATCTTATATTTATTTAACCAAAGTAAAAGAGTAGAGCTAATCAAAAGAAAAAGTTACACAAGTCTGGTCAGCGAATCCTTGACTCAACATAACCCAATCAAAATGAAGTATAGAAATGGTAATAGATGAGTAGGTTGGTGATTACCCAATTGAGGGATGGATAGTTGGTGATATACAAGTGAGACAATGAGCACACGTGTGGAGAGATGCATTTACAATTATGGTCCGGAACATAATTGCAAATGTATCACGACATGAGTGTGTTTGTCGCCAAGCTTGTGTTGACCGATGTGAGCTGAATTTGAGTTGGCGAGATTACTATGTAGTGTTTATAACCTTATGTAGTTAACGGTAATTAATTATTATGTGAATATTATGTAGGACATGTAATTATATGTACTGAATATGTGAGTTATTATATAGTAATTATGAAGATTAAAAATAAGTGTCATTTATGTGTACTAATTCAAGCATGTGTTCCCATTTAGTGGGACATGTCGATAGATGTTTACCATTAATGCTTCTTATGTTGTGTGTAATTCCTATTAGACGTTAAATGAGATATAAAAGAAAATAATGAATTAAATAAATCGTGTAATGAAGTTCTAAGTCATGAAAGAGATGACATTGTTTTTGCATATAAATTTCATGTTTTTGAAAGTATATATTCCGAATGTGACATTTTTAGTCAACTATAAAATATAATGCTATTTGTTATGTATAATTGTCTACGTACATTAGAGTTTTGGAGTAGATGAATTTTTTTTTGTGTGTGTGTGTGTCATAGCAGGGATAACTACATTTATAAGATTGTGAATTAGTTAATATGGGAATGTCATATATTAACTACATAAATATAAGTACGTGGATATAATAAAAAAAAATAATATAAGTTGATAAGTATACTTTGATTTGGATATAGTCTGCTTTTAAGTGTGTACTATAACTAGTAAGGACCTTGGTGAAGTTGTTAGCAAAATAGGTAAATGATTATTAAGTGGACACAGATTCTTAAGTGGAAATGACATTTAGAAGTCAAGTGGTTTTGTGAGGTATGAAGTAAATGACGTCATAAGTCTATACAATGTTGAAGGTAGCAAGGGTTAGCTACGAATTATTTAGTTGATTCTGAGGACAGAATCCTTTTAAGGAGGAGAAAATTGTAACATCCTAAATTTTATTTGTTTTACTAATATTATTAACTAGAGTAAAAGTTAATAATATTGTCATGTTTTGATTATGTGCTAGAGACTTAAGTGTTAGCGACGTAGGTATATACATTTAGAATTATGTATTATATAGATTAGAGGTATGCATTTTGAGATAAATAACATCACTTATACTAAAATATAAGCATTGGATCTTCTGAGGGAATAAATGATACAATTCATTTTATGATAGCCATTAACTTTATATAATGTGAGTGTTGGTTATGTATTCCTAGCTGAAAAGAAAACACAAAATAATAAAACAGAGACGTTTGTGTGTGCATGCGTGAGTTTATGGGAAAGAAAAAAAGAGCAGCAATAAGTAAAGATTAGACTTTGATGTGTTGTGGACTTGTGGTGAGGGATCGATCAAATATTCAAGAAACGAGAACTATAATGACATTGGGCTGTAAACTAACGGCCCATAAACAAATTCTTTAGGCCTAGCATAACAGCAGTATAAATTCGGGACTGCGTAGGGTTAAATATATATTAGAAAACCAATAACTAACATCGTAAAAGAAAGTGGCAGCAAAAGCAGCAAAATTAAGTCGGCTTGAGATCATAGAAATTGTTATCCGCATTACGCTTCCATCAATTCGACAGCGTTGGAGGTAATATTCATTCTAGTCATTTAATTAAACACTTATTTAGAGTCACATATGATATAACAATTGATTGGTTTAGGGTTCGAGTGTCGTTTAACAACATGGTATAGCATGTCGTTATTTAATATGTCAAGATGAGTATATATGCGAGTTTAGTAATCTATTCTCGAGTCGAATCATGGTGCTTAGCGATAAACAAGATATATTTTAGAGTTGATGTATTTTAGAGAAGATTGATCATTGGTAGGGTTCTAGCTATATGGGTTTTGTAAACAGTTTTCGTTTCTGGGTAGAAGGTAACCATGTTAACTGTTTCGTTTTATACGTCATCACGAAAATTGCATACGTCTATTGAGTCGAGTTTTGATGGCATACATATGTTTCGAAAGAAAAAAAGTTTGATCGAGGCAATCTATGAAAGTAACGCTAGTTATTTAGTAGATGATCAATGTTACTGTCTTTACTGATGTAGAAGACTCTTAGTTAGCCACAAGCTGCAACGATGTTATATATCTTAAAATATATTTAGTTAGGTATGATTGGCACACAAAATAGTATTGTACATATTACAACAACCAATAAAATTTATATGTGAAAATCATCAGTGGATTGGCTTGGCAATTCACAAAATAAATCATTCTTTTTATAACTACATGAAGTAGAACCTCACTTTTATATATACATGCACGTTAGTTGTAAAATGGATGATATTGGTTTTTGTGTTACATTAATCCTTAGATGATCATTATGAAGACTCCATATCTGTGAATTAAGTCGGCATGAACATAACTTGAATTCAAGTGTTTCATTTGTTAAAATTTGTGAATTAAGTCGGCATGAACAACTAAATAATAAGTATCGAGTCATATATATATTATAAAAAAAGCAGAACCAATCAACTAAGGCATTATTTAAATAGCCATTATGTTTTTGTTGTACAAATATTTAGCGAGGTTGAATGTATTTGTAGGGGGTGTTGCGCAGAGACATTGCTAGAGATTTGAGGTAAGATATATCATTTTTGACACGCTGGGGTGCACAACGAAAATGGTGATTTCGTAAAAGTGGTTTAAAACCTTTCTTTCTCATACGCTAGTTTGGGTAATGGGATTTTTGGAGGGTTTCGCGAAATGGGTAGATTTGCATGATTAGGCTTATTTATATTGTCGTTATTACGCCTGTACATGCTGAATTATAGTTGATATTAATGTTGTTTTTAGTTGTAAAGTTGTTTTCGTTGAAATGCTAAGTTGTTGAGTTGATTTGGCTTTTACACTAGTTCACTAGACTTGTGTAGGTTGCCATGTTTACACTGTGCACGATTAGGGGCCCTAAACTTAAAGTTGAAATAAAAGTTGCTAAAGTTGATATCGTTGTTAAAACTCGAGTATAAATCTAAGTTGAAAGTGGTAAGCTTATCCCATACTGGAACCGCGTAGGAACCAGTGTGATTTAGTTGGTCAGCGGGAGTAGACTAGTTGTTTCCAATGGCACGACCTCGAAGTTTGAGATTAGCTGGGTGACTAGGTCCAGTCACTACAAGTTGCGTAACAGCTTTCTCCTGGATTTGGTTATGCCTATCCTTAACGAAACTGATGGACCCCGAAAGGACTACCCATCAAGTCGGGTGCAAGGTCCCTTAAAGGCTTTAAAGCCGCCTTTGCACACATTTGTAGTTGTATTCATTGTGGTGACGCGAGTCATCCACCTCTAGTTGTAATAAAAACGGCATAACCTATTGTTGAATAAAGTTGTTGAAGTTGATTAAGTCGCTAAGTTGAATACGTGGATAAAGTGGAATATTGTTGATTAAGTCGATAGGCACACGTAGGATTGTTAATCATTCTTATGGGTATTCGATTGCTATATATTGTTGTTGTTACATGCTCGACTGCGTATGATTCTTTATGAAGTTGTTTTAAATTGGCAATCATTTATATTAACCTGTGGTATATCTTACTCGGCTTTAAAGCTGACACTTGTTTTGTGGAAATGTGTTGTGCCCTCAGGTTAGGCGTTGATCAATGGCTTGGTAGCTTGCTTGTGAGATGGGTAGCCTTTATTGCAGTTTATGGACGTTGGCTGTAGTTACCCATAGTTGCTTTTATTTAAGTAGACATTATTTAGTCGCTTGACATTTGTTATGTTGATTGTGGATTTCATGAGACTTATTGTGACGATACTGTTGGTAACACCTTTCGAAACATTTATTATGTTTTATTGATTCCGTTAGGAATCAAATGAGATTTTTAAACGTCGCTTCCGCACTTTACTTAACGGAGTTATGTTTTATGTTGAAATTTTTTTTGAAATCCGCATTTTTATAAAGTAGGGTGTTACATGAAGTCTTGTCTGCCCCACGTGGCCACTTGTTTTCTTTAACAAAAAAAAACTTTCTTTTGTTTCAACCAAAAAACAATTGTCTGCCACCACCCTTTTCTTTATTTTTGGTTTGTGTCGAGTGGAACAAAAAAAAGAAACAACTTTTGATTCTTTTTGTTTTTAACCTCACACCAATCACACTTTCTTCTTTGTGTGTGTGCCGCCCCTTCTCCTTCAGATCACACCACACCCTCTCTTTTTTTTTTCTCTTTTTCTCACGCCAAGAACAACACCACGCCCCCCTTTTCTCTGTTATACAACCGGTTAACAACAAGTAAGTTTCTCCCTCTCTTTCCGGTGACACAACCGGTTACAGCTGCAGCTGCGACGGTGGCGATGACCGGAAACTGAGAGGCGGGCAACGGCGGTCAGGAGCAGGCGATGGTCAGCGGCGGTGACTGGCGGCCGATTAATGGGATGGCCGGAAAAAAAAATTCAGCGGCGGCTGTTTCTGGATCAACGAGACCCTAATCGCGAGTTCTACCACCAGGTATCTTCTTGTTCTTCTTCTTCGATTTCTGTTCTATGATTCAACCGAACCGATGGCTCTGATACCAGTTGTTAGGATCAACAACACTCGGGAATCACACGAACACACACAACACAAGTTATTAATCGAAAGAATAACACAGAGATTTAACGTGGTTCGGTCTGGGTCTGACCTACATCCACCGGGTAACTAGGAGAGTATTATTAATCTTTTGAAGGTTGTAATTTACAAATACAGAGATATCTCTTATATAGAGATTGAGTGATAATTGATCAGAGAATAAAGGTGTCGGTGATATTGACATGGCTTTCCAAAAAAGCCATAAGACACGGTCCGTGAAATAAGGGTCACCGTTCCTTTTTACCCACTATCCTTGTTGTTATTGACCAACTCTTAACAACTCTCTTTGTTGTTATTTACGTGGATTCACACTCATGTGTTCTTGCACGTGTATTGTAGCCTATCCAATTACATCATTTCAGTAGAAAGAATCAAACAATATATGCACATTCCACCCGAGCCTCCAGCAATTGTGGAAAACAACAGGCCGCCAACTACTTGGCCTTCAAAGGGTAGGATTGAGCTCCAGGATGTCAAGGTCAGCCTATTATTTCTACTAGAAGCTGTAAAATGGGCAAGTCAGCAGTTTGGGTTCCGGACCAAAATGGTTGGGTGACTTGGGTCAGCCAGTGTTGACCAGAAACAAATCCCTTCCACCAAATTTTGAATGGTTTTATAACTAATCACTGTGTCAAGTATGTTTATGAAGGTTATATGATTGCAATATCTTCCAGTTTTTCGAATAAACGGACTTACCAGGTTTTCATTAAATTTACACTTTTGGGTGACTTGCCGAGTTGCCGCCCATTTGACCCATAGTCATACTAAGATAGTTTTTTTTTATATGCGTTGGACATAAAAACATAGCCATAGTCGACTTATTAAAGTAAGTAAATGGGTCGAAATTGTCACTTCTAACTTTTACTAAGGTCCATGAAAGTAAGAATAGGCTTAATAGAAATGCTTATTATATCCTGCTGTTGCATTTTTTTTTTCTGAAAGGTTGTTGCATTCTTTTCAACCCCCATATTGTGTTAATATATGATTTTGGCTGTATCTTTCAGATTAGGTATCGTTCAAATGCTCCACTAGTTCTCAAAGGAATCACATGCCTATTTAAATAAGGCACCCTTGTAGGGATTGTCGGAAGGACGGGAAGTGGGAAAACTACGCTTATAACTGCACTTTTTTGTTTGGTTGAACCTGATAGCGGAAAGATTCATGTAGACGGTGTGGACATTTGTTCCATAAGCCTGAAGGACCTGAGGATGAAATTAAGTCTCATTCCCCAAGAGCCGACCCTTTTTAAGGGTAGTATACGAACAAACTTGGATCCTCTAGGACTTCACTCGGATGATGAAATATGGAAGGTAAGAAAAATAAAACATATAAAGTTTTGATTAATCTATATCATATCTAAAAAGAAGTATTCCTCATTTTGATTATAGCTTAAGTTATTAGTCTGTAACATCAGTTCTTTAAGCAATCATCACTGCAAAGTAGAGTGCAAAGTAGAGGTGGCCTGAAACATGTTGGTCTGACCTTAAACACTTTTTGTTTCTATGTGGTGGATTATAGTGTTTGTGTGTATCACTACAATAGGGATTGGAAATTTAGTAGAGAAGCATGGGGTTTTAGTTTTGGAGTCCATTGAATGGCTTGTAAGCTTCTTGCTATTGTTTTGTGCGCTGAGAAATGGCATAGAGTTTGTTGGCCAACGGGGGAAGGTGTTGGGTTTGAAGGCTTGCTGGCCAAAAGGCCTAATCTATTAAGGAGGCCTGTTTAGGTTTCCTTGGGGACCAAGTTTCTAACCCTAGCTGTTCTCCTATATATACCTCCTCATTGTAATTGTAATCTTATGGTTCAAGAGCATAAAATAACCTAGTTGCAGCCGGTGGACTAGGCCCCCCACTCGGGCCGAACCACGTTAAATCTCGTGTGTCGTTTATCTATTTTCTTGTATTATCTTCTTCTTAATTGCTTCCGCTGTGCTAAGACCAAGGCTGTTCCTAACAAGTGGTATCAGAGCTAGGGCTGTTTTGATTCGATTTTGTCCTTGGTTGGATCTGTTTTTTGGCTGTTGTGGCTGCTGTTTGATCAGGTTCTCTTCAGATCTGATTTTTTTGATTTGCTACAGCTGTGATTCGCGATTAGGGACTTGGTTTTGTCTCTTGTTCGTTGTTTTTTCTCTCACAACTGTGCAAAGATTAGCCGCCGTTGCTGTTCAGCCTGCTGCCACTGCTAGCCGTGTGCGATTAGGGTTTCTTAACCATTGTTCGCTGCCTGCTGCTGTTCTGCTGTTATTTGCAGCAGTTTGCTGCTGTTATTAGCTGCTATTGCTGCTGTTGGCCGTCTTCTTCCTGTTTCGATCTCTTTCTGGGGTCTGGTTTGCAGCTGTTTTGCTGCTGTTCCGCCGGTGTTTCACTACCATTAACCGCCTGTCGCTGCTGCTGCAGCACTCACTGCTGCTGCAGCCACCGCCACTTTGTGAAGCTGTGTTTAGATCTGAAATCTGTTCAAAGAAACCTGATTGAGATTTTCTGTTCGGGTGTATTGATTGATTTTCTGATTAGGGTTTCTGATTTGGGGTTTTGATGTTGATTGATCGATTGGAAGATAAAGCACTGTTTTGGTTTTCTGATCAGAGGTTGAGGTACTGTCTCTGTTCAGTTTATTGTTTGAGTTGTATCTCGGGTTATTCTGATTCACGATTATGGTGTGGTTTTTGCGGGTGGTTGTTACTAAGTTTGTTGCTGTGATATTACCTTGATCGATTAGAAAAGAAAAGAAGATAGGACCATTGTTTGAAGTCAGTCCATTGAAACAAGGTATTAGGTTGATTAGGGTTAAGCCTTTGTTCGACCGGGTATATACGGGTGTTTTGGAATGGATTGATTTCTGTTGGATGTGGTACTGTTTTTTGAAGAAAATAGAGCTAGCAGGTTTAGAGTGCTTTGTATTTTGAGTATTCCTGTTCGGGTTGCTAGTGTCGACACGAGTGAAAAAAAGTTAGTCAAGTCATGGAACTAACGCTTGTTTTCTCTACTTTTATTGATCGTTGGTTGACTTTTGAGTGGATCTTTTTACTGGTATTGGGTGAAGGTTTTCGCTGGTTGAATACGAGTGGAGGTTCCTCTCATGAAGTCTGGTTTAGCATGGGTTGGAATAACAGAGAGTGGGAGCTGTGCGTAGTTGACTTGTGGGGTTGCATGAGGTGCTCAGGGTTTTAGAGTCGCCCAAGGTTGATAAAATTCTGCTTATGAGAATGTGTCTGGGTTGATGCATTGGGGCTCATTGGAAGGCAGTGAAGACTCTTGTTACAGATTCTTGTTTGCTTCATTTTATGTTACCTACTGTAGTGAAGCACTGGTCTGTTGTTTAGACTTTTGGAGTGTGCAGATTACTGCACTACCGGAAGAATTGAACCAACTTTCGGAGAAAAGTCTTGGCTCACGGATTCGAGAGTTATACGAGTCTAGTTCGTGGTAGAGGACTCTGGGACTTCAGGTAATCTGTTTGAGCGTATTCGGAGGTTTGAACTTAGACGGAATTTTGTAACAGTGGGAGCACGAAGAGTGCGTTGACATATGTTGAAATCAACGTTGAGTTCTGAAGACCAGGGTTCCGAATGAAATCTCTCCTGTGATGCTAGAGAGTGTTGTTGTTCCTCTGGAGTCTCTGGAGCCGGTATTTCAAATCAGTAGGAGCCGGTTGAGATTGAGGATGAGTCATTGGTGGACTTTGCCATGACTGAGTCAGCTGTGTCTGACTGTATTGGAGCGGTTTACAGCTTCAATGGGCCTTTCAGGTGACTGATGAAAAGGGCCGCTGCAATTAGGTATATTTGGGATGCATGGATTGAAGTTTGGTTTGTTCTTGGGAGCTGGACCTGTGAAGACTTCTGTTCCTATCTATTTTTATTGAAATCTTAGCTTGTTCATGGAGAACTGAAGACTTGAGAAACTTCCGTTGTTGATGTTTTAATTTGTTCTTGGAACTGGAGGCTTGAGATTTCTGTTATCCGAAGATTACTAGAGTTACTGTTTGACCGGGATATTGTTTGCTTGAATGGCGGGCTGAAGTTTTTCGCAAGGCCTTCAAGTGGGAGATTGTTGGGTTTGAAGGCTTGCTGGCCAAAAGGCCTAATCTATTAAGGAGGCCTGTTTAGGTTTCCTTGGGGACCAAGTTTCTAACCCTAGCTGTTCTCCTATATATACCTCCTCATTGTAATTGTAATCTTATGGTTCAAGAGCATCAATAAAGTTCCTAGTTTGCAGCCGGTGGATTAGGCCCCCCACTGGGGCCGAACCACGTTAAATCTCGTGTGTCGTTTATCTATTTTCTTGTATTATCTTCTTCTTAATTGCTTCCGTTGTGCTAAGACCAAGGCTGTTCCTAACAGAAGGAGACCTTATTAGATCCTTTATTGGATAACAGAGTAAATGAAGGGAGCCCAAGTGAAGTAGAAGAGCCTAGTTTTTCTAGCAAGTTAGTATTTTCATGGGTAAATCCTTTGATTTCGCTAGGGTATAGAAAGCCACTAGTACTTGAAGATATTCCCTCTCTAGCGCCAAAAGATCAAGCTCTTGTCGCGTATAAACGATTCAAGGTATCATGGGAGTCACTTCAAAGGGAGAAGAACGGCACAAATAATGTTAACCTGGTAGGCAGGGCATTACAAAGGGTTTATGGTAAAGAAATGGTAGTGGTAGACTGGTAGGGATTTATGCCTTGCTTAGGACTACTGCCGTCATAGTTGGTCCACTGTTACTCTATGCGTTTGTTAACTATTCCAATAGTGAGAGAGAAAATTTACAATATGGACTACTATTGGTAGGATGCTTGATTGTTGTCAAGGTAGTTGAGTCGTTGTCTCAAAGGCATTTTTACTTTGATGCAAAGAGATTAGGTATGAGGATGAGATCGGCCTTAATAGTGGCAGTATATGAGAAACAACTCAAACTTTCTAGTTTTGGGAGAAGAAGACATTCCACGGGAGAGATTGTGAACTACATCGCTGTCGATGCTTACAGAATGGGTGAATTCCCTATGTGGGTTCATGTAGCTTGGACTTCTTTCGTTCAGCTCTTTCTAGCCATTGGTGTTCTGTTCTCTGTAGTAAGAGTTGGTGTTCTCCCAGGTTTAGTTCCTCTGATTTTGTGTGGGCTTCTCAACGTGCCATTCGCAATAGCACTTCAGAAATGTCAGTTACAGTTTATGATTTCTCAAGATAAGAGACTGAGGTCCACTTCTGAGATCCTAAACAATATGAAGATCATCAAGTTACAGTCATGGGAAGACAAATTTAAGAATTTCATCCACTCTTGTAGAGACAACGAATTCAAATGGCTTAAGGAATCTCAGTATCAAAAGGCTTATGGCTCGGTTTTGTATTGGATGTCACCTACAATCATGTCTTCAGTTATCCTTTTGGGATGTGCGTTTTTCAATAGCGCTCCTCTAAATGCAGCCACAATTTTCACAATTTTGGCAACCTTACGAACAAATGTCTGAGCCGGTCAAATACTTTCCACAGGCTCTTTCAATTTTAATCCAGACTAAAGTCTCCTTTGATAGGATCAATTCATTTCTGGTAGAGAATGAACTAAAAAATGACGGGATGTTGGAAAATCAAGAACTAATACATTCTAGTAGCTGTATCAGGATACAAGATGGCAACTTCAGTTGGCATCCTTAATCACCTCTTCCGTCGCTCAAAGGCATAAACATAGAAGATATTAAAGGACAAAAAGTTGTTGTTTGTGGGCCAGTTGGTGCTGGAAAATCATCACTATTGTATGCTATACTCGGAGAAAAAACCAGAACCTCAGGAACTGTGAGTCCAGAAACAACTTTTTAACTTCTATTTTGCGCAATATGATTAGTAAAGCTAATTGATATTTCTTGCATTCAGGTGAATATTTCTGGATCAGTTGCTTATATTAGTCAAACTTCCTGGATTCAAAGTGGGACAATTCGTGATAACATACTCTACGGGAAGCCAATGGACGCAATTAAATATGAGAATGCCATATAGTCGTGTGCTTTGGACAAGGATCTCAATGATTTTAGCTACGGTGATCTAACAGAAATAGGTCAAAGGGTACTTAATATGAGTGGTGGTCAGAAGCAGAAGATTCAACTTGCAAGAGCAGTCTACAATGATGCCGACATATATCTTCTTGATGACCCTTTTAGTGCTGTTGATGCACATACAGCAGCAACTCTCTTTAATGTTTGATTCTCTCATTTCAGTTGTATAGCATTTGGTTTCTTTTTTGGCCATTACATATGAAGTTTCTGAATTTCAGGATTGTGTTATGACCGCTTTAGGGGACAAGACGGTCGTTCTCGTCACACATCAAGTGGAGTTTCTTTCAGAGGTTGACAATATTCTGGTAATGAGAGATGGTAATAAAAGGGCCCGTCACACATTTTTAACCTATTACTCATGCGACTCTAGAATACTTTGGTTGATGTCTTACATTTTTCTGTAATTGACTATAGGTGATGGAAGATGGTCAAATTACTCAATCAGGAAGGTACAAGCATCCGATGACACCCGGTACAGCTTTTGAGCAGCTTGTGAATCCTCACCAAAATGTGATATCTGATTTGGAGTCTTCATCTTCTGACAACAATAACAGTAGCAAAAAAGTAACAGATTGTTTGAACCACAGAAATGAAATCAATGAGGAGATATCGAAGACATCGATACAGTTGACCGAAGAAGAAGAGAAGCCTATTGGTGATTTTGGGTGGAAGCCTTTTTTTGATTACGTTGTTATCTCACAAGGTGGATGGTACTTCTGCTCAAGCCTGCTGACTCAGATTGGTTTTTCTGCTCTTCAGGCTGCAGCTAGTTATTGGCTAGCTTTTGCAGTTAAAATTCCTGATATTTCCAGTGTCATGTTAATTGGTGTTGACGCATTAATTTCAACCACAAGTGCAGTTTTTGTTTTTATGAGATCTTTTTCCACTACCCTTTTGGGATTAAAAGCCTCTAAAGCATTCTTCTCAAAGTTCACCGAGTCGATTTTTGGTGCACCTATGATGTTCTTCGACTCTACACCAGTTGGGAGGATTCTAACACGTGTAAGTTCTTCTGAGCGTGGCCAGAAAAAGACCTGGCAAATCGGTTGGTTGGGTAACAAGTCAAAATGGGTTATATTGACTAGGTGGGGTTGGGTTGACATGATAACACTTTTTTTGTCCATCTTGTTTTGTATTTTTTTTTTCTTTCAAATAGTTAATGCGGTAATTATGATCTCAAAACTAAGATATTACAGTCGTTATCTAAACCTGTAAATGAAACGGTTTATGAGTTTGAATTTACCCTTTTTTGCAATAAACTTAGCAATAACCTTGGTAATTATGTTGATTTGAACCGACGTATATAGAGCATTACCTAGATTGCATCATTATAAGTATATTGGTAGAAGTTGTCACATGTACTAAACAGAAACAAAGAGATGCTTATAATTAAAGTAGTTAAACTAATCCTGCAGGCTTCAACAGATTTAAGTGTATTGGATTTTGACATAGCCTTCTCGTTTACTTTTGTGGTGACTTCCGGTTCTGAATTACTCACTACAATCGCTGTTATGGCATCAGTAACATGTGAAGTTCTTATCGTAGGCATCTTTGCTATAATAGCACAAAATATTTCCAGGTGAATTTTTAGCTCCATGTTTTTTCCACACCAATAAGGAAACAAAACATTATTTAGATTAATAATCCTTTTGGTGCATGCAGGGATATTATCAACCATCTGCGAGGGAACTTATTAGAATCAATGGGACCACAAAAGCACCTGTGGTAAATTATGCATCCGAAACCTCTCTTGGAGTGGCTAAAATCAGAGCATTTAAAAAGGAGGACAGGTTCTTCAAAAATTACTTAAAACTAGTAGATATTGATGCACGTGCTTTCATTTTTACAAATGCGACATTGGAGTGGTTGGTTTTGAGAGCAGAAGCGCTTCAAAACTTGACACTATTTACCGCTGCTTTTTTCCTGGTTTCACTTCCAAAGGGTTATATTTCTCCCGGTATGCATGTTCTATTTCTTATTAAAAGTTTGTCATAAGTGTCAAATGTAAATATACTTATCAAAAGAATTTGATACGTTTGCAAGGTTAGTTGGGCTTTCACTTTCATACGCACTGGCACTGACAAATGCCCATGTGTTCTTGACACGATGGTATTGTAGTCTATCCAATTACATCATTTCAGTGGAAAGAATCAAACAATATATGCACATTCCACCCGTGTAGGGATTGTCGGAAGGACGTATCAAATTCCACCCGTGCATCAAACAATATATGCACATTTCACTTTCATACGCACTGGCACTGACAAATGCCCATGTTTTCAACCCCCATATTGTGTTAATATATGATTTTGGCTGTATCTTTTAGATTAGGTATCGTCCAAATGCTCCACTAGTCTCAAAGGAATTACATGCGCATTTAAAGAAGGCACCCGTGTAGGGATTGTCGGAAGGACGGGAAGTGGGAAAACTACGCTTATAGCTGCACTTTTTCGTTTGGTTGAACCTGTTAGCGGAAAGATTCATGTAGACGGTGTGGACATTTGTTCCATAGGCCTGAAGTACCTGAGGATGAAATTAAGTGTCATTCCCCAAGAGCCGACCCTTTTTAAGGGTAGTATACGAACAAACTTGGATCCTCTAGGACTTCACTTGGATGATAAAATATGGAAGGTAAGCAAAATAAAACATATAAAGTTTTGACTAATCTATATCATATCCAAAAAGAAGTATTCCTCATTTTGATTATAGCTTAAGTTATTAGTCTTGTAACATCAGTTCTTTAAGCAATCATCACTGCAAAGTAGAGTGCAAAGTAGAGGTGGCCTGAAACATGTTGGTCTGACCTTAAACACTTTTTGTTTCTATGTGGTGGATTATAGTGTTTGTGTGTATCACTACAATAGGGATTGGAAATTTAGTAGAGAAGCATGGGGTTTTAGTTTTGGAGTCCATTGAATGGCTTGTAAGCTTCTTGCTATTGTTTTGTGCGCTGAGAAATGGCATAGAGTTTGTTGGCCAACGGGGGAAGGTGTTGGGTTTGAAGGCTTGCTGGCCAAAAGGCCTAATCTATTAAGGAGGCCTGTTTAGGTTTCCTTGGGGACCAAGTTTCTAACCCTAGCTGTTCTCCTATATATACCTCCTCATTGTAATTGTAATCTTATGGTTCAGAGCTTAATAAAATAACCTAGTTGCAGCCGGTGGACTAGGCCCCCCACTGGGGCCGAACCACGTTAAATCTCGTGTGTCGTTTATCTATTTTCTTGTATTATCTTCTTCTTAATTGCTTCCGCTGTGCTAAGACCAAGGCTGTTCCTAACAAGTGGTATCAGAGCTAGGGCTGTTTTGATTCGATTTTGTCCTTGGTCGGATCTGTTTTCTGGCTGTTGTGGCTGCTGTTTGATCAGGTTCTATTCAGATCTGATTTTTTTGATTTGCTACAGCTGTGATTCGCGATTAGGGACTTGGTTTTGTCTCTTGTTCGTTGTTTTTTCTCTCACAACTGTGCAAAGATTAGCCGCCGTTGCTGTTCAGCCTGCTGCCACTGCTAGCCGTGTGCGATTAGGGTTTCTTAACCCTTGTTCGCTGCCTGCTGCTGTTCTGCTGTTATTTGCAGCAGTTTGCTGCTGTTATTAGCTGTTGCTGCTGTTGGCCGTCTTCTTCCTGTTTCCATCCTTTTCTGGGGTCTGGTTTGCAGCTGTTTTGCTGCTGTTCCACCGCTGTTTCACTACCATTAACCGCCTGTCGCTGCTGCTGCAGCACTCAATGCTGCTGCAGCCACCGCCACCTTGTGAAACCGTGTTTAGATCTGAAATCTGTTCAAAGAAACCCGATTGAGATTTTCTGTTCGGGTGTATTGATTGATTTTCTGATTAGGGTTTCTGATTTGGGGTTTTGATGTTGATTGATCGATTGGAAGATAAAGCACTGTTTTGGTTTTCTGATCAGAGGTTGAGGTACTGTCTCTGTTCAGTTTATTGTTTGAGTTGTATCTCGGGTTATTCTGATTCACGATTAGGGTGTGGTTTTTGCGGGTGGTTGTTACTAAGTTTGTTGCTGTGATATTACCTTGATCGATTAGAAAAGAAAAGAAGATAAGTACCATCGTTTGAAGTTAGTCCATTGAAACAAGGTATTAGGTTGATTAGGGTTAAGCCTTTGTTCGACCGGGTATGTACAGGGGTTTTGGGTTGGACTGTTTCTGTTGGATATGGTACTGGTTTTAAAGAAAATAGAGCTAGCAGGTTTATAGTGCTTTGTATTTTGAGTATTCTTGTTCCGGGTTGCTAGTGTCGACACGAGTGAAAAAAAAAAGTTAGTCAAGTCATGGAACTAATGCTTGTTTTCTCTACTGTTATTGATCGTTGCTGTTGACTTTTGAATGGATCTTTGTACTAGTATTGGGTGAAGGTTTTCGCTGGTTGAATACGAGTGGAGGTTCGTCTCATGAAGTCTGGTTTAGCGTGGGTTGGAATAACAGGGAAAGTGGGAGCTGTGCGTAGTTGACTTGTGGGGTTGCATGAGGTGCTCAGGATTTTAGAGTCGTCCGAGGTTGATAAAATTCTGCTTATGAGAATGTATCTGGGTTGATGCATTGGGGCTCATTGGAAGGCAGTGAAGACTCTTGTTACAGATTCTGGTTTGCTTCATTTTATGTTACCTACTGTAGTGAAGCACTGGTCTGTTGTTTAGACTTTTGGAGTGTGCAGATTACTGCACTACCGGAAGAATTGAACCAACTTTCGGAGAAAAGTCTTGGCTCGGATTCGAGAGTTATACGAGTCTGGTGCGCGGTAGAGGACTCTGGGACTTTCAGGTAATCTGTTTGAGCGTATTCGGAGGTTTGAACTTGGACGGATTTTGTAACAGTGGGAGCACGAGGTGTTGACATATGTTGAAATCGACGTTTAGTTCTAAAGACCAGGGTTCTGAATGAAATCTCTCCTGTGATGCCACCGCTAGTGGAGAGTGTTGTTGTTCCTCTGGAGTCTCTGGAGTCGGTATTTCAAATCAGTAGGAGCCGGTTGAGATTGAGGATGAGTCATTGGTGGACTTTGCCATGACTGAGTCAGTTGTGTCTGACTGTATTGGAGCGGTTTACAGCTTCAATGGGCCTTTCAGGTGACTGATGAAAAGGGCCGCTGCAACTAGGTATATTTGGGATGCATGGATTGAAGTTTGGTTTGTTCTTGGGAGCTGGACCTGCGAAGATTTCTGTTCCTATCTATTTTTTATTGAAATCTTAGCTTGTTCATGGAGAACTGAAGACTTGGGAAACTTCCGTTGTTGAAGTTTTAGTTTGTTCTTGGAACTGGAGGCTTGGAGGATTTCTGTATTGAAGATTACTAGAGTAACTGTTTGACCGGGATATTGTTTGCTTGAATGGCGGGCTGAAGTTTTTCGCAAGGCCTTCAAGTGGGAGATTGTTGGGTTTGAAGGCTTGCTGGCCAAAAGGCCTAATCTATTAAGGAGGCCTGTTTAGGTTTCCTTGGGGACCAAGTTTCTAACCCTAGCTGTTCTCCTATATATACCTCCTCATTGTAATTGTAATCTTATGGTTCAGAGCTTAATAAAAATAACCTAGTTGCAGCCGGTGGACTAGGCCCCCACTGGGGCGAATTACGTTAAATACTTGTGTCGTTTGCTATTTTCTTGATTTATCTTCTTATTTAATTGCTTCCGCTGTGTTACGGCTAAGGGCTGTTCCTAACAGAAGGAGACCTTATTAGATCCTTTATTGGATAACAGAGTAAATGAAGGGAGCCCAAGTGAAGTAGAAGAGCCTAGTTTTTCTAGCAAGTTAGTATTTTCATGGGTAAATCCTTTGATTTCGCTAGGGTATAGAAAGCCACTAGTACTTGAAGATATTCCCTCTCTAGCGCCAAAAGATCAAGCTCTTGTCGCGTATAAACGATTCAAGGTATCATGGGAGTCACTTCAAAGGGAGAAGAACGGCACAAATAATGTTAACCTGGTAGGCAGGGCATTACAAAGGGTTTATGGTAAAGAAATGGTAGTGGTAGACTGGTAGGGATTTATGCCTTGCTTAGGACTACTGCCGTCATAGTTGGTCCACTGTTACTCTATGCGTTTGTTAACTATTCCAATAGTGAGAGAGAAAATTTACAATATGGACTACTATTGGTAGGATGCTTGATTGTTGTCAAGGTAGTTGAGTCGTTGTCTCAAAGGCATTTTTACTTTGATGCAAAGAGATTAGGTATGAGGATGAGATCGGTCTTAATAGTGGCAGTATATGAGAAACAACTCAAACTTTCTAGTTTTGGGAGAAGAAGACATTCCACGGGAGAGATTGTGAACTACATCGCTGTCGATGCTTACAGAATGGGTGAATTCCCTATGTGGGTTCATGTAGCTTGGACTTCTTTCGTTCAGCTCTTTCTAGCCATTGGTGTTCTGTTCTCTGTAGTAAGAGTTGGTGTTCTCCCAGGTTTAGTTCCTCTGATTTTGTGTGGGCTTCTCAACGTGCCATTCGCAATAGCACTTCAGAAATGTCAGTTACAGTTTATGATTTCTCAAGATAAGAGACTGAGGTCCACTTCTGAGATCCTAAACAATATGAAGATTATCAAGTTACAGTCATGGGAAGACAAATTTAAGAATTTCATCCACTCTTGTAGAGACAACGAATTCAAATGGCTTAAGGAATCTCAGTATCAAAAGGCTTATGGCTCGGTTTTGTATTGGATGTCACCTACAATCATGTCTTCAGTTATCCTTTTGGGATGTGCGTTTTTCAATAGCGCTCCTCTAAATGCAGCCACAATTTTCACAATTTTGGCAACCTTACGAACAAATGTCTGAGCCGGTCAAATACTTTCCACAGGCTCTTTCAATTTTAATCCAGACTAAAGTCTCCTTTGATAGGATCAATTCATTTCTGGTAGAGAATGAACTAAAAAATGACGGGATGTTGGAAAATCAAGAACTAATACATTCTAGTAGCTGTATCAGGATACAAGATGGCAACTTCAGTTGGCATCCTTAATCACCTCTTCCGTCGCTCAAAGGCATAAACATAGAAGATATTAAAGGACAAAAAGTTGTTGTTTGTGGGCCAGTTGGTGCTGGAAAATCATCACTATTGTATGCTATACTCGGAGAAAAAACCAGAACCTCAGGAACTGTGAGTCCAGAAACAACTTTTTAACTTCTATTTTGCGCAATATGATTAGTAAAGCTAATTGATATTTCTTGCATTCAGGTGAATATTTCTGGATCAGTTGCTTATATTAGTCAAACTTCCTGGATTCAAAGTGGGACAATTCGTGATAACATACTCTACGGGAAGCCAATGGACGCAATTAAATATGAGAATGCCATATAGTCGTGTGCTTTGGACAAGGATCTCAATGATTTTAGCTACGGTGATCTAACAGAAATAGGTCAAAGGGTACTTAATATGAGTGGTGGTCAGAAGCAGAAGATTCAACTTGCAAGAGCAGTCTACAATGATGCCGACATATATCTTCTTGATGACCCTTTTAGTGCTGTTGATGCACATACAGCAGCAACTCTCTTTAATGTTTGATTCTCTCATTTCAGTTGTATAGCATTTGGTTTCTTTTTTGGCCATTACATATGAAGTTTCTGAATTTCAGGATTGTGTTATGACCGCTTTAGGGGACAAGACGGTCGTTCTCGTCACACATCAAGTGGAGTTTCTTTCAGAGGTTGACAATATTCTGGTAATGAGAGATGGTAATAAAAGGGCCCGTCACACATTTTTAACCTATTACTCATGCGACTCTAGAATACTTTGGTTGATGTCTTACATTTTTCTGTAATTGACTAAAGGTGATGGAAGATGGTCAAATTACTCAATCAGGAAGGTACAAGGATCTGATGACACCCGGTACAGCTTTTGAGCAGCTTGTGAATGCTCACCAAAATGTGATATCTGATTTGGAGTCTTCATCTTCTGACAACAATAACAGTAGCAAAAAAGTAACAGATTGTTTGAACCACAGAAATGAAATCAATGAGGAGATATCGAAGACATCGATACAGTTGACCGAAGAAGAAGAGAAGCCTATTGGTGATTTTGGGTGGAAGCCTTTTTTTGATTACGTTGTTATCTCACAAGGTGGATGGTACTTCTGCTCAAGCCTGCTGACTCAGATTGGTTTTTCTGCTCTTCAGGCTGCAGCTAGTTATTGGCTAGCTTTTGCAGTTAAAATTCCTGATATTTCCAGTGTCATGTTAATTGGTGTTTACGCATTAATTTCAACCACAAGTGCAGTTTTTGTTTTTATGAGATCTTTTTCCACTACCCTTTTGGGATTAAAAGCCTCTAAAGCCTTCTTCTCAAAGTTCACCGAGTCGATTTTTGGTGCACCTATGATGTTCTTCGACTCTACACACCAGTTGGGAGGATTCTAACACGTGTAAGTTCTTCTGAGCGTGGCCAGAAAAAGACCTGGCAAATCGGTTGGTTGGGTAACAAGTCAAAATGGGTTATATTGACTAGGTGGGGTTGGGTTGACATGATAACACTTTTTTTGTCCATCTTGTTTTGTATTTTTTTTTTTCTTCAAATAGTTAATGCGGTAATTATGATCTCAAAACTAAGATATTACAGTCGTTATCTAAACCTGTAAATGAAACGGTTTATGAGTTTGAATTTACCCTTTTTTGCAATAAACTTAGCAATAACCTTGGTAATTATGTTGATTTGAACCGACGTATATAGAGCATTACCTAGATTGCATCATTACAAGTATATTGGTAGAAGTTGTCACATGTACTAATCAGAAACAAAGAGATGCTTATAATTAAAGTAGTTAAACTAATCCTGCAGGCTTCAACAGATTTAAGTGTATTGGATTTTGACATAGCCTTCTCGTTTACTTTTGTGGTGACTTCCGGTTCTGAATTACTCACTACAATCGCTGTTATGGCATCAGTAACATGTGAAGTTCTTATCGTAGGCATCTTTGCTATAATAGCACAAAATATTTCCAGGTGAATTTTTAGCTCCATGTTTTTTCCACACCAAAGGAAACAAAACATTATTTAGATTAATAATCCTTTTGGTGCATGCAGGGATATTATCAACCATCTGCGAGGGAACTTATTAGAATCAATGGGACCACAAAAGCACCTGTGGTAAATTATGCATCCGAAACCTCTCTTGGAGTGGCTAAAATCAGAGCATTTAAAAAGGAGGACAGGTTCTTCAAAAATTACTTAAAACTAGTAGATATTGATGCACGTGCTTTCATTTTTACAAATGCGACATTGGAGTGGTTGGTTTTGAGAGCAGAAGCGCTTCAAAACTTGACACTATTTACCGCTGCTTTTTTCCTGGTTTCACTTCCAAAGGTTATATTCCTCCCGGTATGCATGTTTCTATTTCTTATTAAAAGTTTGTCATAAGTGTCAAATGTAAATATACTTATCAAAAGAATTTGATACGTTTGCAAGGTTAGTTGGGCTTTCACTTTCATACGCACTGGCACTGACAAATGCCCATGTGTTCTTGACACGATGGTATTGTAGTCTATCCAATTACATCATTTCAGTGGAAAGAATCAAACAATATATGCACATTCCACCCGTGTAGGGATTGTCGGAAGGACGTATCAAATTCCACCCGTGCATCAAACAATATATGCACATTTCACTTTCATACGCACTGGCACTGACAAATGCCCATGTTTTCAACCCCCATATTGTGTTAATATATGATTTTGGCTGTATCTTTTAGATTAGGTATCGTCCAAATGCTCCACTAGTCTCAAAGGAATTACATGCGCATTTAAAGAAGGCACCCGTGTAGGGATTGTCGGAAGGACGGGAAGTTACAATTACCTTCCCCTTAAGAGGATTCTGTCCTCAGAATCACTTTCGCCACTCATAAATAAATGACTTATCCGTATCCCTCACTTTATCATATCATTTCAAGATTTCCTTGAGTTGTACTTTAACTTAGAATAGTCAAACTCATTTAGCGTCTTACATAGTCTTTTCTACTTTCACTTTACATTTCGACTGTTTCGTCATTTCCTTGGTTCAATCTTTAAATCAAACCAAGTAACCACCTAATTTCTTCAACCTTCATAAATGGTACACACATTACATTCGGCGAAGGCTATTCATTTGGCGTTTAAGCCCCTCATACACGTATTCCTTATTAACTTGCTACCATAACTTACATAATTCATTTGAGCAAAGGGTCGACTCGCTAACTTTTGATACATAACATATCCCTCCATAAAGTCTTATGGTTAGACCATAATACCCACTTTGTTCATTACAAGCTTTCTTTGCTCACCACAAAACCTTTGAGTGATTTTAAGCTAAATCAAACACTCGTTTAACAATTCTAACTTTATGAACTGTTATCTTTTTGTTATCTGGCTCCACAACTTTCCTTTCCATAACATGTCATATCATGAAGTGACACACAATGCCTATGGCATAACCATCGTTGCATATGGACACAACTATAAACCTCGATGCACCATCGCACAATCATATGATTTATCCTGATTTTCTATATCATTCTTCCTCTTTCCCATCAGTCTAGGAGTGATAGGCACCATTTGAGTTCACCATTCGCTTCATACTTTGCCAAAGCATATCTGAAAATTGTTTACATAACGGTCGTCTCGATTTGAAGCATTCAGTAATTAGCTTTCACACTTTAAGAGAACTTCTTTAACACACATTTCTCCTTTCGTGTCCAATGAAACGGTGCCATAGTTCACTAAGAAATAAACATTCTTGGACAACTAGTTTACTAACGACTCATATCATTACTTTTAGCTTTCCACGCAACTTTGTCTCTTAGTCCATGAATGACGTGACTCCTCACTTCCGTTAAGGGATCATTAAATAATTACTTTCGTAACAAAACTTTCGGTGTCTAGTCTAGGCTTCTAACCCTATCATACGTCAACATATAAGATTTACTACACCTCGTATCATAATAGGTCGTATCACATTTCAGGCGGCATCCAAATAAGCATGTCACCACGGTTCATAAGCCTCCTCAAGTACAACTTTTGGGTCATAAGATGACCAAACGAGACAAAACTCAGTTCTTAACAAATGTATAAAACTTAAAGACCTTTTCAAAAAATGCAAGGTTTGGCTCTTGAATAGCTCTAATGAATAAGTTGTGACATTTGCAAGACAAGTCTGCAGAATTCGTCCGAAACCTGACCATTTCTAGAAATCAACATTTTTCGCATATCTCTGGGCAAAATCACAGGAAACTTTGTTCATATCGAAATTAGGGGACACATAGAGGTTTTCAGAAATGTAAGATTCATCTCCTAAGTCGTTCATATAAAGAAGATATGATTTTTGCAATATGACAGAATTTTCAGACCTAATAAACCTTTGTTTTGCAAACAATTTTCCTCCATCAACATCCATGTCAAGCCACCACGACCCCTACAGCTCATACACATCAAATTATGGCACAGTTATCATTATGAAATCTTCATTTGATTCGTAGATTCATTATACTCATTTTACAATCGATTTGACACCCGAATAACCTAAATCGACTCACAAATGAAATCGAATACATATCCAAAGTTGATCTCTCCAATTGTAAAACTTGCCCCAAAATTCTTATAAAGTTGACTGCTTTGTAGGCATTGGAGAAATGCCAGCTTAAGAGTACCATCAGTAGTCTCCTAAACAGTTTAGATTACTCAGGTCAGTTTATCGATACAAATCATCTAAGCTTTATACATACATATATTCAGGTCAGTCTATCGATACAAATCATCTAAGCTTTTAAAGACTGTCACATTTAAGTGTGAATAATCCTTCAAAGTTTGGTCTTTAAGATGCTTGTGTTCTTTCTTTTAAAAATACCAACAACATTAATATGTTTATTTAACTTTTTAGTCTGTTTACAGCAGGATATGGGACCAGAAATTATTGCTCTGGAATGCTTTCCACCATACCAAAGGAGATGCTGCATTCAATAGATAATATTGTCATCTATTCTTTCAGTAGTTTGGAATACAGGTTTCAGTCAGATGTTAAAATTGTACATCTAAAGTTTACTGATTAGAGTTGTATAATTAGACATCATCCAAAACGTCATCCATTTAATCACTATATTGATTAAGGTACTCCAAGACAAAGTGTAATCTAGATCACTAACTCAAAATGTTGGTTTTCTAGTTATATTTGTTCACAGCAAAACAGTCATAAACATGAATCCTAGTTGATCTTGTGCTTAAAACCCTAAAACGATATTAATTTTTTTTTCATAGGGTCTCATTTCAAGGAATGAAAACACATTAAGTCACAATTTGAAATCAAAATTCCCATACCGGCCTTAAATTACAAAACCTGTTGCATGGTCAAGTCAGCTCTTCCCTAAAAGTGTGTTTTTTGGGTATTGATTGAGAGTACATCACATAATCTATGTAAGATCCAACACAGCCAATCACCAGTGTAAATTAGGTGCCAAGTAAAAGGTTTCCCCAAATTCAATCAGATATTCAGATGCAAGAATATAAACCTACTAGGTCTGGTAAATGAGAGCCGATAGCAACAAGTAGAGAAGAAGCGGCCCTTTGCCAACCCGCTTTTATTTCCTACATTGTATGTTCAAGAATAAATCTATATTTGGGAGAGAAAAAAACTAGCTAAGAACATAACACATCAAAAAGAGGTTCATTTTGAAAATTTTGCTAAGGTAGACAGAACCTTGGACGAAATGATCTCGGCAGTGGCAAGTTTGGCAAGTTTTGTCATATAAGAAGCATCCACTTCCCTTCATCCAAAGCATCAATTGCAATTGACATTACTTGAAATACACGAGCAATATTCCCAAATCTCTGAAAAAAATTTAAAAATGGAGGTGATAACATATCCCAACATTTGATTCACATGCCATAATAAATAAGCAACTTGTTGGTGACGGCGACGATGTGGTAGTGGGGTGACTGTTGGTGGTAGATGAGGCGTCCACTGGCGTTGATAATTGATGTACACATTATCTGTTTAGCCGTCTAATAATAAACTCTAATAGTAAAGTTTGATACTAACTTTTAATCTTCTAATAATTTGTAATAAGAGTATCAATTTGACACAGAATCTATTTAGCCGTCTAATAATCGATAAAGAAAAATTATAGGATTGATACTATTTCATCTTCAAAAAAGAACAAAAATTTCATTGTGACATTTTATCAAACACCTAATAAACAAAATATTGCAATGTGAATGATAGAAAAAATTGGTACCATTGCTTTACAACAAGCTATTATATAACTAGTTTACATTACAATAATCAAAGAAATACGAATGACATAAGAAAAAAATATACCTTGAACTGGTTTTCACTTTTTGTGAGTTTGAGTTGGTGAAAAGTTATGCTTCAGTGTTCTTCTAATGAGAAATATATGGACATATCATGCTATTGTTGGTTAGCTTGAATTCAGGAATATTGGGGGTAAATTGGTATTTAAACATCCTATTCACTCACGGAATGGAGAAAAAATGGGGGGTAGTGGGATGAATGAGAAAGCTGGAGGTTGAGGGAATCGGTTTATAGGAGGAATGGGCTATTCTTTTACCAAACTGTAAACAAACATTTTTTTTTTAATTGGAATGCAATTGGGCTTTCCATTCCAGGTCTTATTCCCACTTAACAAACGTACCCTTAAGTTAAAGCATATTTTTTGTAAACCAGCCACCCCAATTATTATAAGGGCTAATTGCTTGGAAAATACTTACTTTTGTTTTTGTGGGGCTTCAACAAAAAACTTCTATTCGAGGGAATTAAACCGGATAAAATATCTTTTGTGGGGCTCCGTACAAGTAGCAAGTCATTTTTTAATTTCTATTTAATTTTAAATTGAATAAAACAAAAGATTATTGCCATGTCATCTCATCAACTACATCACTTTTGACCACCGCCAACATGAATCAAGACAAACTCAAAATTCCTCCAACAACAAATTCCTCCAACTATTTACTGCTGATGTGTCGGTTAGAACGATATGGTAACGATACGTAGGATAACGCTGACGTGGCACGCTCAGAGACTGTCATCTGAGCGCTTTTAGATAGCTTTTTATATATATATATAGAGACTTGGCTTCGGAAACAATTCGGTACCCAAATATCAACTACATCAATTACAGAGTTACAGTCAAGATCCAAATCCAATACCAAATTATCCAAATCCAATACGAGCGTGTGTCAATTTAAAGAAAGAAAAGTAAGATGCATTTTGACTAGTATGAATATATCCATTCTTGTCATTCAGCCTTTCTTTGAAAATAAAAGTCACACAAATTACTAAAAGAAACCCTATTTCAAGCCACCACATGGGCCATAACCACCATTCTACCACCTGACTACGATTGTTTGAGAAGTGACCCATCAAATTTCTTGTTCGCCGGAATCCTTTACCACCGCCGTAAGGTTTCTTCAAATCATCGGAATCATTTGCCACCGCTACAATTTTCTCGTCGGTTGGCCACTGGAATATTTACACAGTTCAAAGCCAATGCTTCTATTAATTGCTTCTATTCACTCGAATCAGATCTGAAATCCAGGGGTAGTGATGCCATTGATGGCGGCACCGGTGGTGGCTGTCGGAAAGGAGGAACGAGAAAATGGAGAAAATGGAGGTGATGTAGCACCTCCGTTCATGATTTGTGAAAGATTGATTAGGGTTGCTCATTCCTTTGTTGTGCATTTGAAGTGATGTAATCGATAGATGTATAGACCGTTTTTCTCTTTTTGATTGTGTCTTGAAAATTCTGATTGATTAAATATATGTTGTAATTGGCTTTTAATCGATTAAATATATGGATGATAAATAAATAAACAGGAAAAGGAAATCCACACGGCAAAGTATTCGGAAGATTAGATGTAAAAGAAAAGTTACAACCGGCTAGATTGAGTCCACGTCAGCAGAAACAAGTCACAGTCCTACTAAAGATGTTTTACCCAATTTTATTCCTTTGAATAGAAATTTTTTTTACTGGAACCCCATAAAAACAAAAGTGTAAAGTTGAAATATTTTCCAAACAATTAGCCCTTATTAGAAAAGCAAGGTAAAATACAAGACTAATTAAAAGCAACAAAGTAGGAAAAGGTAAAAAAAAATTTATTATATCTACCAATAAACTAAAACAGGATTAAAGCTCTCATTGATTGACATATGGCACTGTATTAAAGCGACATGTGTCCTTTTAATCATATTTTTTTATATAAAAAAACCTATTGAATTAATATATTAAAAATATTATTATTTATAGTATATCCTTAATTTTCCCTAATTATAATACAACTTTTCATATTAACTAAATGTGAGCCGGCTACAATCTTATATATACACATAATGTATATGCACATGTATAGATATAACTGAATTTTTTATTGAAAATTTTATTCGAGATCGGCAGTTTAATTCAAGGTATTGTAATAATTTGATTAATTCTAATTTTCATACTTTTATGTGTTTGATTGCTCATTAGATAATAAAGTTACGTTTGTATTATACTTTGATATGTTTGTATTATATGTATGATGTGTTTAGTGTGAAAATATTCTAGCAATTATATTCTTTCTTTTCTTAAAGTTTAATCTAATATCTTCGTGTTTGTTTTTATATATAATTTTTGGTAAAACTATTTAGACATAATGATACCAAATATACCGTAGCTATTACCGACATGTTGGTAAATGATATTACTCTCGTAACAATTGATTCTCCTATTTGTTTGCGCAAATTTGAATGTGGGAAACACCTTCTTTTTCCAATCAATTGTTGGCCCCAAACAATTGAGATTATCTTATTGATCAAGCGGTTTGTTTTATATATCTTTTATAATTGTATTGTTGATGTTTACATATTTATCATTGCTTATACTAGGTTATGTTATTGTTCACATAATAAACGAATCCAAACAATTGTTAGAAAAGAAACTATTCCCAGAATTTTACGATAAGCTTTTGGAGGGTGCCACTTCGCTTCTTGAGGATTTTATGATAGAGAAAAATTCAAATATTTTTCTTTACCCTAAAACAGTCAAAAAAAATTGATATTGACACATTTATTGGATCAACATACGATTTTAATTTTGTTACGTGATAATCAAATTACAGTTATGTTTATAGTAACTTTAGATTTAAGTATTTGAAATCTATTAATATAAAAATTAATACAGTTATCGTTTATGAATATTTTAACTTCATGCATCAACTAATTAATATATATATATATATTTATTATAGATATAAAATATAAATATATAGAGTCGCATCGCGGGTATTATTACTAGTTATAAAATATACAAGGACCGTGTTATCACAAAATCCCAAAACAGAAAACTACTCTCACACTTCCGATCAAAACCCTAAACTACCAGAATCAATCAAATCAAAAACGAAAAATTGCGAAATTATCCCTAACTCAATTTTCAATCGATAATTCTACAGATCCCTAACTCATCTATCCCAATTTCCAACTCACCCGCAGCTTTTCATTATCCCTAAATCATCTCTCCCAATTCCACCCCATGGACGACTTAGCCATGATCGTATCTCCGACCGGAAAGCTGTATATTGTTGACAAGGGCAAGCTTGTATGCTCGTATCGTCGGAAATGGGAATCTATGTACAGCTTCCGTCAACATGTTGATGAGGCGTCCGATTTTGTTGATGCTAAGATAGATGATGAAGAGATAGTCCTGTACCATCACACTAATTCTACTCAGAAGATTATACCATCAGAACTGTGGAACTCTGATGAAAAATTTCAACACTATGTCTGGGCATACTTTGGCATCGGGGCTAAAGTGAAATCAGTGCAACAAACAGTCAATGTAGACAGATTTGGGAAACCTATCGATGATGATGATGATGAGATCGAAGCGGGTCCTTTTTATCGAATCACCCGAAGAGATTTCACTGTTCTTACAACTAATTGGCATCTTAAGTTCTCTAGGTTTGAAGCAAGCTGCTACTTCGATGAAGAGTACTCGTCGTTGGAGGTATTCCCCTCTTTTGACAAGCTTTCCTTTGAACATGTTTCCACTATGCTCGGAGTGGAATGTGATACCGACATTTGCAGTGATGTCTGGTTTGACGAGTTGGTTTCTGCTAAGTTGGATATAAAGATTCCTTTAGACAAGCCTAGAGTATTCAAAGCAGTTTGTGGAGGTGTGGATGTTGTCGTGAAGCGCTTAGAAGCAGCGGAAACCTTTTCACCCGTCTGCTTACAAATCTGGAGTACAAACACTCTTAAAACTTTCCACCGTCCAAAGGGGGCACTAATAAAAGATGATGTATGCTATCTCGTGTTTGATCACTTTACCAACACATTGGATACACACTTGCAGAGTAATATACATACTCCAGAAGTCATGCCAACTGAGTTGATCAATTATTTCAGGTATTTCAACTTATAGTGTTTTTCTATTGCAAAATGTGACCCAGAGCTTCTAAAGCTGACCAATCTTTGTTTTTTTGTAACCGCAGGGGCATAGTAAAGGCTCTTATGCTTCTCCATGATTTAGGATTTTGCCACAACAACTTGAAACCACACAACATCTTCTTGGAAGGTGAGACTGTACTTCTCGGTGGACTTTCAAAGGCAGAAATATTCACAAGGCAGGGTTTAGGCAAGTATTCATCTTAACTTCCTTTCTATGTCTTTACCTCTTTTATATATATAATATTGTTATAAAACAAACTTTTTATGTTTTTATAACAACAGATGTAAATCCCTTGTCAAACACAGGCTACATATAGGAAATTTTTACATAGTTAACTAAATGGTTTTGTATATGGACACATGTATAATACACCATCAAATAAATAACTTTATAACACCACACGTACATGTAAAATACAAAATTTGTCTCGTTAACGGCCCACTGGTTTAAGCAATCCAACGCCGTCTTATTTCTCATAAGCCCACAAACAACATATCCAAACTCCATTGCTCGTGTTTAATCAATCTCATTTCAAGCATTCTGCCTATAGCAAATACTATATACCAACTTTCTACAATTACCCAAATTAAGTCCAAAACTGCCAACTTTTATAACATCCATAAATAACAAATTTTCAAATCTGCAAACCGATATCCATCTAATCTCCAAGTTCAGGCTAAAACTATTTTATAAGTCTTTGACTTTTAAAGGTCAGCACAACAATAAACACATATTTTCTAATAATAAGACCATCCAATTTTTTCTTAAAACATAGGACCAGACTACTAACAGTCTGACACCACTAAGGTTCCTTCCCAACCCAAACCAACCACACTTTTACCATATCCCATTCACCATACTTCAAAAAGAAAACTTTAGTAACCCAAAATGTCCATTGACCTAAATAAGTCAAACGTGTATACTTTTGACTATTACTAAAACAGTCACATTCCACTTCCCTCAAAAACCATACTTAATCATCGTTTGTTCTTGCCAAAAACAATGATGCACCAATATTCCACCCACGTTTTTACATCCAAAATTAACCAATGACATAATATTCCATTACTTAACCATACCAGAACTACCATTTGCACTATATTTAAACAAAATCATCACAAACCATATATGCCAACTTGATCTATATGCCAATGACCACATACGCTTCAAATTATTAATACCCTTTCGAATTAGTATTCCCCATTTTAGCCATATCATGACATTAAAAACGTAAACATGCACTCTTTAAGCTATATGCCAATAACCCCATAAATTCCAACATAGCAAATTCTGTCCAGTTATCTAAAAACTCGAACTTGCACTCTTCAAGCTAAAAGTTAAACAGCACTCTATATAGTGACCTTGCTCCACGCATCGAGTCGTAATCATAAGTTGATAATTCAGCATAACGTATATGTAATGAAATATTGGCTGAGTTTACCTAGAATCGTCTTAGAGAGTTCATTTAGTTGCTGGTGCCTCCACAAGTTCACAGCCGTCTTCCCCTTGGCACCTGGCTTAGCAGCCTTCACAGAAGCTTTCCCCTTTGCGTTTGCAGCCGGCTTAGATATTTCAGCAGTTCCTTTTTAGCCGCAGCAGCAGCTAATTTCTTCTTTGCAGCAACAAATCGCTACCCACTACTACTTTACAGCAACAAAACCCGCCCATTACTTAAAACCCGTATTCATATTCTTCATCAATGTAGAAATATTTGGATTTTGATACAATAGCCAGAACTATTAATAACTTTTTACGCAACGGACCTCGGTCTTATTCGACAAACAAAATAATACAGTTTAATGTATCCAACTGTTTGGTTCTGTTTAGCATATATCTATTATGTATCAGCAGAGACACATGTTTTACTTTGTAATATTTTCAACTGTTTGAGAATTATTAAAAAATGGTTAAGGTCGTCTAAAGATTTAATAGCCAAAGCAGAAAACAAAAACATAAAGTTTAGGATTGTTACCTCTTTGACAAGCTTTTTTTTTCGAGCAGTTTGACAAGCTTTTATTTGCAACCATATAAATTTCTTGTAACAAATCTGTAGGGCCAGCAAAAGATATAATGCCAAATTAAGTATAAAATTAGCATTTCAAACTATGCCAATATTCCTGGCCATTATCACCTTCAAGCTATCATCCACCTACAACTCGCGGAAGCTCACCCCAAATATCTATGAATCTGAAGCTAGTTGTAAGTGCACGTTCTGGTGCACAATTTGTGTCCAATGCATCTCAATTAAAGGGCTGTTACTTTACAGAGATTATCCAGATTACTGGACAAACTCGTGTGAACAGTACCACGAGTTTGGACAAACTCGTGTGAACAGTACCACGAGTTTGGACAAACTCGTGTGAACAGTAACACGAGTTTGACTAAACACGTGTTACTGTAGCACGTGTTTGGAAGCCCACGAGTTTGAAGCCCAGCCCATTTCTAGCCTATAAATAGAGATCTTAGGTTTCGGTTTTTGATTGATGATTTTAGTTGCAACAGATTTCATTCACTAGGTTCTCGAGGTAGAGATCTATACCTCGAGATGCCGCCCATATTATTCGATTATCAAGAGTCGTCTCGTTGATTGTAATCCGTAATCATCGTAGATGTATTGTAAACGGATTTATTCATTGTAATCATTCGACTAATGATAAAGGAATCAGATTTATATCTCCTGTTCTTATTGAATTCGTGTTTATATATGTGTTTGTTTCATTCAATTGCCTCAATAACGATTATGTTTGGATTCCGCACTTACATAGTCGTTGGAATCGCGAATCGATCGATCACAAGGACTTTCACTAGTAACCAAATAAGAAAGGAACAATTATAGATCCAAATCAACTAGCAAAGATAGTGGAACCTTCCTGTGAAAAAGAATATCCTTCTTTTGCATATACCTATAAAACGCTTAGATTAGTGTAAAAGCTTTTACTTGACAATAGTTGCGGACACTTACCTTGCTTCGATTACGGTGTCAACTGTTCTCTGTTCGTGTGGACTCAATTGACCATGCCTGATATCCACACTTAAATCTCTCATTTAGCTCTTGGCCTTAAATGTTTCTCTATGTTTGTCTCTTTTAGCTCCTGAATCCTGACAACCATCTATCCTCCACCATTTTTTTTTTAGAACGGCAGAGATTATTATTAATCATAAAGTAAGACCATCTAGCAAGATGCTAGAGGCCAAGGTACAACAAACAAAAAAAATACAATCTAGAATACACAAATTACACATCTAGACCCTTCTCGAAAACTTTAACTGCTAAGATCGCAAAAAGGTTGAAAAAACTTGTGCCAATTACAATAACGAGACACAAGAAAAAACCTCATCTACGAAGGCCGAGCCACCGGTTTTCACTTCATAGATGTTTTTGATGCAATCCCAAACAAGTTTCGAGGCAACATCCCATAATAGCTAAGCTAACTACCAAAAAAATTACAAAAATAAATAAAGGGAAACCAATGGTAGAGCTAATGAGGATAAGCAGCAACCAACTACGACCAGAAATATTAATAAGCAAATCAACTAACCAAGAAGAAAAGGACGCACAATCCATTCATCCCACGTCAACTTATCTTTCCTATCACGAAAATGAATCCAATTAAAACCCATAGATACGATTGCATTAAAGATCTCCCAGCTGCTCTCATGAAGCTTATTATGAAGATTATTGTTTCTAGACTTCCACACATACCACCACCATATGAAGATAATTGCTTCCAATCTCAGCCGAGACCTAGTCGGGATACTCAGCTTGTCACACCAGTTCAAAACATCTTCGGGATTCATATTTGGGATATCCAAACGAGTCCAAAAGCTGAGCAACTTCCTGATATCATCATTGATAACACAATTTTGGAAAATGTGAGGAATATTTTCCACACCACTTTGACATTGGTTGCATCGAAAAGAAGTCACATCAATCCCTTTAGCGAATAAGTTGATCATAGTCGGAAGACAATCACGCCTTAACCTCCAAATAAACAAGTTAACCTTTTTAGGCACAAGAGAGTTCCATTTAGTCTTGAGATTAGGCTCGATGGGCAGTCGATTATGGTCAATGCATTTTCTTTGGTGAGCGACAGTGAATTCTTTTTTTCCATCTAAGTTCCACACCCAACTATCACTGTTTTCAGATTCTAATCTGTTAGGAATCATGGCAACCAAGTCCAAAAGCCATTGAAATTCCCGACTTGTTTTAAGAGGTCTACGCCATTTCCAATTCCATCCTGTATTATTCCATCTATCACTTATTAGACATCCTTTATCACAATCTAAAGAAGCTAATCTCGGGAATTTAGTAGCAAGCGAAACATTTCCACACCAAACGTCTTTCCAAAAGCGAGTAAGGCTACCATTCCCCACTTTGCGTTTAATGATATCACACCCAATAGAAGAGATCCCATGAATTTTATGAGCAATCCTTGACCAGAGGCCTTTTGATTTAGAAGAAAGATTGACGAAACAATCTCCCCCATGGATGGCCGTTAATACTTTAACCCAAAGATTATGAGGTTTTGAGAGGGCTCTCCATCTCCATCTATACAACAACGATTGATTCCATCAAGACTTCCAATACCTATACCCCCGTCTTTTTTAGAAGCAAGGGTCTTACCCCATTTGGTCCAGACAATTTTTCTGTGATTAGAGGAGCCTCCTCAAAAGAAAGTCGATCTCAAAGATTCTAAAGTGGTGTTAACCTTCTTCGGCATCCTGAATAAAGAAAGGAAATATATACCTAAAGATCCAAGAACAGAGGATGTAAGCGTAGATCTACCTCCGATTGATAAAAGGTTAGCTTTCCAAGACGAAAGACGATTTCTAAATTTATTGATAATCGGGTGCCAAGTTGAGATCCTCGCGGAGCTGCCGCCAATAGGAATCGCCAATAGGAATTCCCAAATATTTGAAAGGCAAGCATTCAACTTTAAAACTCATTTTAGCAGCCAGCCATATGATTCACCTGAGAGCCATCCACACCAATGCCAATTATGGAGGATTTGGCTAAATTTACCTTAAGACCCGAAATACAGTGAAAAAATCTTAATGCGTTGATAATAACTTCCAGATTCGACTTTGACCAGTCTCCCACTAACATCACATCGTCTGCATAAAAAAGATGAGAAACATGTACATTGTTAATGTTAACACATTTAAACATACCTTTGTGAACCAATTTGTCAATGGCGATGTGAAGTCCTTCCATGGCAATGATGAAAAGAAAAGGCGCCATCGGATCTCCTTGTCGTAGACCACGACGAATATTGAATTCTTCAGTAGGACTACCGTTAACCAAGATCGAGGATCGAGTAGAATAAAGACATGCCTTAATCCAGTTGATCCCTTTCTGCCCAAATCCCATAGCCTTAAGAATGGAAATCAGAAAATCCCAACTTAAAGAATCATAGGCTTTAGCAAAATCGATTTTAAAAAGCATGAGACGTTTCTTTTTAGCTTTGTAGAAATCAATAATCTCATTCAACAGCTATCAAGGATTTGTCTACCTTTTATGAACACAGTTTGCTCCTGACTAACAACATTGTCAAGAACTTTAGCGATCCGGGAAGCAAGGATTTTAGCTATAATTTTGTATTGTATCCCAATAAGACTTATAGGCCGGAAATCAGGGATAGTGACCGGATTAGACACCTTAGGAATCAGAGTAATGAAAGAGGAGTTACAACCTGCAGGAATAGAAGCTTGCTGGTAAAATTCATGAACCATGTTGCAGATATCCTGAATGAACTAAATCCCAATTTCTCTTGATGAATTCAAAAGAAAAACCGTCGGGCCCAGGTGCCTTATCCCCCCCACAACTCCACGCCGCCTCTTTTATTTCTTCCAGGGAGAACTCTTTTTCAATGCAATGAGCTTGAGAAGATGATAGGGTTTAAAACCCGAGATGTCCACGTTAAAAGATAACCTTTCGAACTTTTTGAACTTTTCAGCATAATGATTGTAGAAACATTGTTTAATTTCTACTGGATCCGTGATCCAATTACAATTATGTTTAATACCTTTTAGAGATCAGATTCTTCTTTTTTTGTTGATAACATCATGGAAAAATTTGGAATTTTCATCCCCCTCTATACTCCATTTAATTTTCGCCTTTTGCTTTAAATCACAATTTTTCAAGTGATCCATGACTTGGAGTTCGGCCATAAGAGTACGCCATTGAGTAAGTAATTCAGCTTTTTCTTTATCTACAATAAGTTGCTGATCGATAGAAGCAATCTCCTTGGTGATGTCATCTCTATTGCGAACTGAGCACATTTCTTTACGCCAGGTCTTAATATCATCTTTGAGACATTTCAACTTTTCTTTCATTAAAACAAACGCACCTCTTCTAGCACCATTATTTTTATTCCAACTTGATTTAACAATATTTTCGAAGCCGTGGCAATCCATCCGGGAGTTATAAAATTTGAATGGTGATGACCGAAATCAATTTTTTATCTAGTAACCAAAAGAGGGCGGTGGTCAGACAAAATGTCGTCGAGGGCTTCAAGAACAAGATCATTGAAATCATCCGCAAAAGGCTGATTAACCAAAACGCGATCAAGTCTACTTGCTTTGGATCCGTCATTAGTAACTCTGGTGAATCTATGACGACCAAGATGCATGTCAAATCAAATTCGCTTTATCTATGAAGAGGTTAAAATTGGTGGCATTGACTAAGGAAAAACTAGATCCCATGCGATCCTCTGGACATCTGACAGCGTTAAAATCCCGGCAAATGAAGTATTTTCCTTGGTAGTTTGACATAAAACTAATAACATCATTCCATAACGCAACCTTGTCATTTTCAGGTTGAGGGGCATAAACGTTCATCATGTAACATGTAGCATTCTCCAGTACCCACCTCCCTTTAACAACAATAAAGTTAACGTTGTTGTTAACGAAAGCCTCTTCTTTCACAAACACACGAGGATCCCAGATCGAAATAAGGCCACCTGAAGAAAGAGACTCAACAAACTCAAACCCATAGTTTCCCCATAAGGATTTGACTCTGAAAGAATCAGAATAGACCATCATTGTTTCTTGAATGGATAAAAAACTAATACGATACTTATTTAGGATAGCACGCAATTTAGCACGCTTTATGTCGCACCCTGTTCCACACATATTCATTGGAGACCTTCCACAGCACTAATCTCATTTACCTTTATCACAACTTCTTCAAGGTCCCCACTAACAGGGTACCCCATCATATTGCCGGTTTTCATCATCTTTTTTGCCTTGTCTTCATTACTTATCTATCCTCCACCATTGATTTCATGAGACAGCAAGCACGCAATCCTTCAATGCCAGCAAACCGTCCAAATCCACTGTCTTTTACACCACCAAATGGGAGAGATCGCCATTTAAGCAAAAACATTCATTTAAATAAGAGACAGTAAACTACTTTCGTATAGTACATAGTCGATTTCTACATTAGTTACTTTTGGTTACATCTAATAAAATCTTGTATTTAGTTAAATCTGCTAAACTCTTGTAGAGTTGGGAGCAAAACCAGCCAACAATAATAGGCTTGAAGAGAAGGTAACACGAGTTAACTAAAAAATAGGAATACCTTCAATTTAGCAAAAACTACGTTACCATACATGGCTTCTTTTTTAATTTTTTGTCATCTGATAGAACCTGGCTATGTCATACTTCGCCAATCAAAGAAAAACATGAATACCATGATTAAGAAGATTTGTAAACTCTTTAGCATGGATTTTTATGTAAACCAACCTGAAGACTATAGATTGACTATAATGTAAACAACATTTGTTATTAATTATAAATAAATTAATTTTCTTTTCCAAAAATAATTGAAATAGACCATAATAATAACAGTGATGATTTAAAAGTCTAACCACAACTTAAGTGGTCACCAAGTACATAAGCTCTTTCTTTAGTTACCATTATCATACTATGTATCCTCATAATACTTATGTTTATTTCACTTCTGCTTTCTTTTTAGATCATTACACATAAATGAAACTTAAATTATTGATTTCCATATTTTTCACTAAAAATAAAAGTTTTTTCTTTCATATGGATATTTTAGCAAACACTTGGTGTGCATTAAATAAAACGTCACTTATAACAACATCTTCATATTACACCTCCAATCTTCTGATTTATGGCCTTTGTTGTTCCATCTACGTATTCAATAGAAAGAAAGAAAAGAAAAGATTTACCCAGATGAAACCAAAAAGTACAGATATGAAAATCCAAAGAGGGAAAAGAATATTACTCACCTATTGCCCGATCTTTGCTCCCAATAAAAATAATATACCCTAAAATAAGCAGAGAAAGAGAGAAGAAGTGCAGAGAGAGAAGAAAATGAAGAAGCTGAAAAAAAGAGAATAAGAAAAGAAGATTTATACACACACAAACTCACCAAATTTATTCAAATTAAAAATCCCGCCTATTTCCCTCTTCTCTCATCTGTTGCAAACACATATCTGATATCCATCCCCGCATACCAAATCTATCTTTACATTAACTTGTATCAAATATATGCTGGCATGCATTATCAAGTACGTATCTTGTATCATATCTATATCTATACTACCTTATAAAGCATTTACCCCTCTCATTTTCTCAAAAAAGAACTTGATCTACCCAAATTACCCTTCTTATTTATTCATTAGTTTGATATCATCGCCTAATATACCTATAATATTTTACAACATACATCTCTCAACCCTTAATATAACTAAACCACCTCATTTTATATCAATTACTTTTACATTAATAACTGCCACCTCCGACAACACCACCTGTCCCCGTCGACACCACCACCACAACACCGCCGCATCGCGCGGGCATATGACTCGTATACATACATCTATACTTATAAAATTTTCCATAGTATAAACACTACCAAAATCACACAATTTTCATCATCAGATTATCTCATAATTTAATGTGGCTAAGCTAAGTAAGTGACAACTCACTTTTAATGACACCATCAAAAGATCTCCTCTAATAGAGAAGTTGATATATTAGAGTTTCTTAAATATTATAGCATATATATCTGTATGTTTTTATGACGGACGGTAGTTATTTTTTGCTTGGTATCCGTCCAGCAATACCACACCATGTTGAGTTGAGACCAAAACCTACATCGGTAGTCCAATGTTCGTCTTTGGGTAGAAATAATCAGTACCCTTCCTTCATGCATGATAGAAGCCGTTCGACATACTACTTAGTAGAGATTTAAATAGGTCTTACGTGATGTAAATACATAACATGTAACTCAGTTGAATAGATTTCTAAGGTGTGCTGGTGTAGAAGGTCTATCAGTTTGTATACATTTATATATATCTTTTCAGTTTTTTCATTCATAATAGGTAAAGACTTGCGTGCGTTGGCCAAGTTGATCATTTCTAGCCTTAGTAAACGAAATCACCCTCGGACGGAGAAAGCTTATGATGACAAAGTATTCAGTGCATACTCCATGTATGCTTGGGCTGTTGAAGCACAGGATATTGCATTGAAGTTGCAAAGGTATGGCTCATAACTAAGAAATATCTTGTTTTTAAATGTGTTACAGATTTAGAAAAGCTCGAGAAGAAATTGATATGTGTGGAAGACATTCATCAAATCTACACCATGTGGAACTTAAACTCATCTACAAAATAGTAAAATTGAAACTGGTACTATTAATCGTTGCAGAAGACATTCATCAAATCTACACCATGTGGAACTTAAACTCATCTACAAAATAGTAAAATTGAAACTGTAGCGTGTTTATTGGTAAAGATAGTATCAATACAAATATATATCATAGAACAAAATCTTGAAACCGGTTAGCAGGCCATAATCTAATCAACTAAGAAAACTGAAAAAAATAAATTAAAATATGTGTAATAACAAACATATATGCTAGGATTGCACAAGTTTGGTGGTCTCATCGTAATGCAATTTATTTGATGCTATGCAGCCCCAGCGTGACACTTCAAGAGGTCATGTATCATCCATGGCTTTTCATTCAAGACAATCGCATAAGTTATATATGTGTAATCGCCCAGGTTTTAGCTGGCATGTATTGTGATCGCGATATGAGTCTCAAGAAAAACAGAAGAGAATTTTTTAAAGAAGAAAGTTGGAGGGAAGTGGTTCCTCCAAAACTTATGGAGTACATGGACAAGTGGAAACCTACAGGCGTTTCTAAAGATGATTCTAAAGATCATTCTAAAGGTGATTCTAAAGATGATGCTAAAGATGATGTAGACAATGGTAAAGATGTTGATAAAGATAATGTGTACAACGGTTGGAATCCACGTCACCTGCTAAAATTTGCGAGGAACGTTTTTTGCCACTACATGGAAATAAGGAAGATCGTGAAAGAAATAGATTGTCTTGAAAGTGATAAGGCATTTGAACTTCAACTTTCTGTATGGTTTCCGAAACTGTTGATCGGAACATACAGTTATGTGGAAAGACTTATCAAACAAACTAAAGAAGAGGATAAAGGGAAGTTTAACGATGTAATAAACTACCATGTCATTAAAGGTCAGATTCTTATCCTTAGTTTTTAATGTTTGTATCTTTAGTTTTTACGAGGGTTAAAGAGCCCGTGGATATATTAATGTTATGTATACACTAATCTAATTTCTTTGTAGACACAAAGGGTTTATACAAAATATGTATACAACCCTCGTTATCCATTACCATGCCATTCCAGATATTATTATCGTCTTGATTCTGGTTTTAATTTGGTTTAATTTGACTTCTTTCCAATCGCAGGACCCATTACTTCTGATGAGCAGCTGGAGAAGTAATCATATGATGGTAATATACTAATATGGGTTGACTATCAAAAGTAATGTTTGTTTTTGGTTACAAAAGATGTTAAACTTTTGGCGAAAAGATGAGCTCAGATCTTTCTTCTTTGTTTACCTGCATTGGTTTTAACTTTTGGATGTATTGCTTTGGACATCTGCATATTTGTCAACTGAAGTTGATTGTCTGAACAGCTACCAATATTTGCTGTTGCTGCTGTATTATTCATTTTCAGACCTGGTTCAAGATGTGACATCATTAATGTTCATAATACAATTATTAATCTGATTATTACGGGAGTAGCGGCAAGAGCACTTTTTTGACCGAGTTTATGAATAAATAGTAACGCAAACTCTTTTGTAAGGTATACTTCAAAGTAGATATAAGTTCATTTCAGGGCTGAAGTTACTTCTTTAAACTGTCAAAAACGTATTTTATAGGCCAGAATATATCATCAGCAGTTACCTACATAAACAGAATTTTGACAATCTCTATCCGGATCCAGATAAAGCCTGAAGATGCAATAAGCTAATTATCCCAAAAGAGAGGAATTAACCAATGGTGTACATACCTGTAGTTGTCACACCCCGTTGTAGCGGAAATACAGGGTTAACAAAGAATTGCGTACTAATCAGAAGGTTAATAGAGATTACATCCATTTATGCCAATACAAGTCAATACAAGTAAAATCGTTCAAAGTGTGGACCCCAAAATACGGATACAAGTCATCCTCATTTAGAACTGGGCCCACTGAATACAAGTTCAATAAATTGGACAGTCAAATACAACTAAAGCCAAAAGCATGAGAGTCCTCAATGTCTGATGCTAATTGTACGTCCAAAGTCAAAAGATTGGCCCTAGTATGCCAAGTACGATTCCACGACTTACTGATGGTCACCTGAAAGCATGAAATTTGAGAGGATCAACTATCGAAATAGTTGGTGAGTTTACAGTGTGTTTGACTAAAAGATCAATCGTCGTTTGTTGTAGTTATTTAATACAGGACGGTCCAGACCGAAGTCCGACCCTGATACGAAGACAAGACGGTCCAGACCGAAGTCTGACCTCAATATAAAGACAAGACGGTTCAGACCGAAGTCTAACCTCAATATATAGACAAGACGGTTCAGACCGAAGTCTAACCTCAATATATAGACAAGACGGTTCAGACCGAAGTCTAACCTCAATATAAGACAAGACGGTTCAGACCGAAGTCTAACCTCAATATATAGACAAGACGGTTCAGACCGAAGTCTAACCTCAATATAAAGACAAGACGGTTCAGACCGAAGTCTAACCTCAATATAAAGACAAGACGGTTCAGACCGAAGTCTAACCTCAATATATAGACAAGACGGTTCAGACCGAAGTCTAACCTCAATATAAAGACAAGACGGTTCAGACCGAAGTCTAACCTCAATATAAAGACAAGACGGTTCAGACCGAAGTCTAACCTCAATATATAGACAAGACGGTTCAGACCGAAGTCTAACCTCAATATAAAGACAAGACGGTTCAGACCGAAGTCTAACCTCAATATAAAGACAAGACGGTTCAGACCGAAGTCTAACCTCAATATAAAGACAAGACGGTTCAGACCGAAGTCTAACCTCAATATATAGACAAGACGGTTCAGACCGAAGTCTAACCTCAATATAAGACAAGACGGTTCAGACCGAAGTCTAACCTCAATATATAGACAAGACGGTTCAGACCGAAGTCTAACCTCAATATAAAGACAAGACGGTTCAAACCGAAGTCTAACCTCAATATAAAGACAAGACGGTTCAGACCGAAGTCTAACCTCAATATAACTACATGAAGGGGGGATCATTTTAGTTCGTCAAAACACAAGGAACAGTTTAGTCAGCCGACAACATGGCAAGTCAAGACATATAGATCGATTTTCATAAGACATGTATACACATTTTTAGACAGCCGTCTCATGGCAAATATAAGACAAATGATTTCATTTACCAAATCTCATGGCGTAGACAAAGACAAATCATTTACAAAGTAGTCGTGTATACAGTACATGCTTTCAGGCCCAAAGTAAAGGAAAAAGGGCGCCATAAACTCACCTTAGCAGTCTACGAGCTAAAGTATGAGTAGTCCGAGAATATGAGCAGTCTAGTCTCCACGTCTATCCAAAACCTAGGATAAGAGTACCAATGGTGAGGATCAAATCTCACGACGACAAGTATCCTACGTATAACTACTTAGCTATCAACCCTAGAATGCCTTAACCGAGAATGTGTTACAAACCTTCATTTTATTTGACTCAAAATATTAATGTCATTGACACTGTTATTAAAAGGTAGTCAAAGTACCATTTCGTACAAACGAAGTTCAAGTGTCCAAGGTGTCAAAAACTGAAACGTCAAACAGTTCCAGAAATCGCGGCGCGACCTGGGGTCCTCGCGGCGCGACCCTGCTACGTTCCTCGCGGCGCGACCTGGAGGTTTCGCGGCGCGAGTCAGATCGAGTGCAGGTTCTGTTCGAAATTCGACACACCTCGCGGCGCGAGCAGGATACCTCGCGGCGCGAGTTCTACCTGACCGAGTGAAAAACCTGGTTTATGACCATTTTTAGCAAACTATATCGACTCCAAATCGATTCCTTTCATTTCTAACAACTGTTATCATGTTCAAAAGACCTAGAAACATACCATTTCGCCAAATCATTTCGCCATTTTAATCATTTTGATTTCAAGACCAAATTTGTAAATCAAAACTTCATTTAACAACAATACCAAACTCATTTCATTTTCATGGCTATCTAATTCATTACTCAAAACTGAAATAAACCCTTAAATGAATTTAAATCAAATCAAAAGTTTGAGAAAGATGTTTACTTACCAAAATTTGATGTTCTTGAGGTAAAGATGAAGATGGTGATGATAATGATGCCAAAACCCTAAATTATTATTGAAATATGATTAATTCCTTTGATTTTCTCTTTGATTTCACCTTGTAAATTGATTTAGAGCATAAAGATCTTTGTGTGTGTGTTGTGTGTTGTGTGTTGGGTCGACTGGTAAAGAAAGAAAAGGAGGGAAGTGTTTGTTGTTTTAATTCCCACCACAAACCAAGGGGCCGGCCTATGTGGCTCCTTTTTAGTCATTTAAATACCCCAAATTTGGTAAAATGCTTACGATTTAATACCGTTTGACCCAAAGGTTAAAGTGTAAAGTGAAGGTATTTTTCCTCGTCTCGTTTTAGTCAAGACAAGCCAATAAAGTTTCGTCCAAGTGAACTTTATAATATTTAGTCTAGACGGTCTAATTGTTTCGTACAAGACATAACCTTTAAATGTTAATTTAAAGTTATTTTAAAGACTCGGCATTCGTCTAGATAGCTAATAGTCTACGTCAACAAGATACGTCTACTTTGACTAAGTCAAAAGTCCATAAGTCTAATAAGTTCCACGTCAAATGACTGTCTAATTGAGATTAGGTGTAACATCCCAAAACTTAAACGTATATGTTGACTAACGTCGTTAGGTCAAATTCTAAGTCCGTGATATGTTTACGTGGAAATACGTGTTTATATGTTTATGTGCCCTATATGTAAGATTTAATTATCTTTAATGAGTGACAATAAAGTGGATTAAATGATGTGTAAAAGGCCTTGGTAGTGTGCGAAAGTGCTTTAATGTGTTACGTATATCCCCAATAGGTGTTTTAATGCGAAACAAAGTTGATATGAAGTCCAGGGACTAGTTTTGTCAATGGTGAAAAGTTAAAAACGGGTTAAGAAAGGGATTAGCCTAATCTAGGTTAATTTGGCAGCTTCTAAACCTAATTAGAACATTCACAGCCTCTCTAATCCCGTAATCGATTTCTAAAGCAATTGTTCAAAGTTTTGGTTGAATTGATTGTGTATTTTGGGTTACTTTCAATTGGCTATCAAAGCAATCAGGTAATCAATGGGTGTTATACATATTTTCAGTTCTAAAAGATGTTGTAATATTGATTCAAAACTGATTTTAAAAGGTTTTGCAATTAATTAGAGTTTGAAAGATGTTTTGGTTAATTGATGTTCATAATGGTGTTTAACGGGTGTATAAACGATCTTGATGATCGAAAGATGTTTAATTATGTCAAAAACGTGTTTTGGAAGAAGCCATTGTCGATCGATTTCTGGAAAAAATGAAGAACAGAGTCGTTTTCGAATTCTGGACGAAGTTAGGCTTAAATTCGTTTGAGCCATCTTCGTAAAGCATAAACTCGTTTTCTGGAAACCATCTTCGTTTGACAAAACGAAGATCATCTTCGTTCGAAGCTAATAACGAAGGCTAAGTTCGTTTGATGCTCAAATTCGTTTTCTGAAATCTATGTTCGTTTGATCAAACGAAGATGAACTTCGTTTGAAGTCTAAATTCGTTTTTGGAAACTTAAATTCGTAAGGTATAATCTGGACTTTTACGTAGTCAGTCCTAAGGTCATACGAGAGTTGTTTTAAGGTCCCTAATGACTTATACTCTATATGTTAATGTACGATAGGTGTCGGGGAATACTGTTAAGCACTACTAGCTGTTGTTTACGCGCATACACTACTACGAGGTAAGATACACTACTTTTGTCACGCTGAGGGTGCAACGAAAATGGTTTCATAAACTATAACCTCCATAACGGTAATGTATAACCTATAATGTGGTTGGGTTGACATGGGAGGTACTCGGGGAATAATGATGACGATGCCTATGATGCTTCCCCGTAGTTATGTTTATGATATGATATGATGAACGGTGGTTAATGATATGTTTACGATATGATATGTTATGATGAACGGTGGTTAATGATATGTTTACGATATGATATGTTTACGATATGATATGTTATGATGACGGTGGTTAATGATATGTTTACGATATGATATGTTATGATGACGGTGGTTAATGATATGTTTACGATATGATATGTAATGATTACGGTGGTTAATGATATGTTGTAATGTTGTTATGTGCATGTATATGTGGCTTGTTCATCTAGAACACTAGACCTTTTTTAGGATGCCATGACACGTGCACGTTTTAAGGGCCCTAACGTGAAAAGATGATAGTATGGATTAGTTTAGGTTAAAGGTGGAAATCTAAACTAAATACGATAAATGCTCGAGCTAATTAGATGTTAAGTGTTATGCATAACCTGTGCCTGACGGTGGTAATAGGTACATCGTGCCTTACGGTGGTAATAGGTACGTATAGATGGTGCCTGACGGTGGTAATAGGTACGTATAGATGGTGCCTGACGGTGGTAATAGGTACGACATGCCTTACGGTGGTTATAGGTATGTTAAAATGGTTGCTCGGGTGGTTCCTTGCAACAAGTCATATGTGGCGAGTAGTTTCGGGTGGCCTGATGACCCACCTAATGTCATGAACATAACGTGCTACTCATGGATCGACATTGTCTTTCCTTAATGGTAACTTCGGTTACAACTTAACGGTGACCTAGTCACAACTTAATGAGATGAGATGAGATGACGAAATTGATTAGGCACGCTTAGGGTCATGAACTCTATGCTTATATGTAATGTGGATATGTGATGTGGATATGTTTATACGGTGGAATGAATGCCTAATTAAAATGACGTAATGCTTTAAAGTGACGATTTGAATGGATGAAATGTTTGCTTAAACCTGGTGTTATCTTACTTAGCTTTATAGCTAACACTTGTTTCTTTTAATGTGTTGACACCCCTCAGGTTAGACAGTAAGATGACGTGTGAAGCTGTGGCGAGAGATGGGTAGATGATCAAGCTGGCTTTAGTTTACCCAATAGCTTCGCATAAACCTTATGTTATTGATTTCCTTTATGGAACTTATGTAATGACTATGTTATGATTGCTTTATGTTGGGCAATCTTATGGATTTCTTTTATTACTGATTTGATGCTATTAGTAACACCACTTATGTTTCTCAACTGTTTTCTTTAGTTGAGTACTTTCCTAAATCGTTTCCGCATGATTTAACGCCGTTAGGCGAAAAATTTTTGGAAATCCATATTTTTACGAAACGGGTGTTAGATTAGGACTAACCCGATGTTAATTAATTACGAGTTGTCACAGCATCCCCGACTTCTAAGGATTTCGTCCCGAAATCAAGTCTTGCTTAGTAAAAAGATGAGGATAGTTATCCCTCATAAAGTCTTCACGTTCCCAAGTCAAGTCGGGACCATGTTTTGAGTTCCAACGAACTTTGACCAATTTGATACGACTACGTCTAAGTTGTTTGAGCTGTTGGTTAAAATTTCAACAGGTTCTTCAATGAATTGAAGAGAGTCAGTCACTTGCAGCTCTTCGACAGGTACGACTAAAGTCTCATCAGTCAGACATTTCTTAAGATTCGAAATGTGAAATGTGTGATGAACGTGTTCTAGCTCCTTAGGTAAATCGAGCTTATAAGCCACGGAACCAATTCTTTGAACAATTTCGAATGGTCCGATATAACGAGGACTAAGTTTTCCTCGTACGCCAAAACGTGCAGTGCCTTTCCAAGGCGACACTTTCAACATGACTTTGTCTCCCACTTGAAACTCAAGTGGTTTCCGTCTACGGTCGGCATAGCTCTTTTGGCGATCTTGAGCCGCCTTCAGCCGTGCCCTAATTTCAACAATTTGATCAGTAGTCTTCTGAACTAGTCCATATTTAAATAAACGACGTTCTCCAGCATCAAGCCAACAGACAGGAGATCTACATTTCCGTCCATACAAAGCCTCATAAGGCGCACATTTGATGCTAGTGTGATAGCTATTGTTATATGAAAATTCAGCTAACGGCAAAAAGGTATCCCAACTACCTTTGAAGTCAATGACACATGCCCGAAGCATGTCCTCTAAAGTCTGGATGGTACGTTCACTTTGTCCGTCAGTCTGGGGATGGTAAGCCGTACTTAAGTGCAATTGAGTGCCTAGGGCGTCTTGAAAATATCTCCAAGATTTTGAAGTGAAACGACCATCACGATCAGAGATAATAGACAAAGGAACGCCATGAAGTGATACGATCTTTTCAATATATAATTGAGACAATTTCCTTATCTTCCAACTCTCTCGGATTGGAATGAAATGAGCAGACTTCGTCAAGCGGTCGACAATGACCCAAATAGTATCGTATCCTCTCAGGGTTCGAGGCAGTTTAGTAATAAAGTCCATAGTAATCTGTTCCCATTTCCAGTCAGGAATTTGGGGTTGCTGGAGCAGTCCAGAAGGCTTTTGGTGCTCCGCCTTGACCATTGAACAATTTAGACACTTTGAGACATAAGTGGCGATATCTCTTTTCATACCAGGCCACCAATAAAAGTCCTTTAGTCCATGGTACATTTTGTCAGCACCAGGATGGATTGAATATTTAGATCGATGACTCTCGTTCATCAAGAGTTCTCTAAGTCCATTATATTTGGGAATCCACACTCTGCCCTTAACATGTCGGATTCCATCGCCATCCAATTCAAACAAACGTTCAGCATTCCACAATGCTTCTTTCTCGATACGTCCTGGTTGTAGGGCTTCGTTTTGATCGTCTAAAACTCTATCCCTTAATGACGAGCCAAGATAATAACTTGCTCTTGTTATGACAGATAGTGAAATTCTATCTTTTCGACTTAGCGCGTCAGCAACAACATTGGCTTTACCGGGATGATATTTAAGATCACAGTCGTAGTCACTGAGTAATTCTACCCACCGTCGTTGTCGCATATTCAGTATTTTCTGATCGAAGATATGCTGTAGGCTTTTGTGATCCGTGTATACAGTACACTTGGTACCATACAGATAATGCCTCCAAATTTTTAATGCAAAGACAACCGCTCCGAGTTCTAGATCGTGGGTGGTGTAATTCCTTTCGTGGGTTTTGAGTTGTCTGGAAGCGTAAGCAATGACCTTACCTTCCTGCATAAGTACACATCCCATGCCCTGATGTGAGGCGTCACAGTATACCACGAAATTTTCAATGCCATTCGGTAATGCTAGAATAGGAGCATTACACAGTCTGTCCTTTAATGTCTGAAAGGCCTTTTCTTGGGCATCCTGCCAAATAAACTCCTTAGTCTTCTGAGTTAATAAAGTCAAAGGTTGAGCAACCTTAGAGAAATTCTCAATGAATCTCCTGTAATAGCCAGCCAGTCCCAGAAATTGACGGATTTCTGTCGGAGTCTTAGGGGCTTCCCACTTCTTTATCGCCTCGACCTTAGATGGATCTACATGGATTCCACCTGCATTTACTACATGACCCAAGAAGTGTACCTCTCTAATCCAGAATTCACATTTTGAGAATTTAGCGTACAACCTTTGATCCTTGAGTAGTTGTAGAATAGTCCTCAGATGACCTTCATGTTCGCCTTTAGTTCTCGAGTAGATTAGTATGTCATCAATGAACACGATGACAAACTTGTCTAGATATGGTCGACATACTCTATTCATTAAGTCCATAAACACAGCAGGTGCATTGGTTAAGCCGAATGGCATAACCAAAAATTCATAATGTCCATAACGAGTTCTGAAAGCTGTTTTAGGAATGTCTGTCTCTCTGACTCTGAGTTGATGATACCCAGACCTGAGATCGATCTTGGAAAAGTGTGATGCACCTTCCAGTTGGTCAAATAAGTCGTCAATACGAGGTAAAGGGTACCTGTTCTTGACAGTCAACTTGTTCAATTCTCTATAATCTATACACATGCGCATAGAGCCGTCTTTCTTTTTGACAAATAGAATCGGAGCTCCCCAAGGTGATGAACTTGGGCGAATTAGTCCTTTAGCTAACAACTCTTGAAGTTGTTCGGATAATTCTTGCATTTCTGACGGCGCAAGACGATAGGTGCCTTGGCCACGGGTGCAGCTCCAGGGACTAAGTCTATTCCAAACTCAACTGGTCTGTGAGGTGGAAGTCCCGTCAAATCTTCAGGAAATACTTCTGGAAAATCCTTGACTACAGGAATGTCTTGAATGTCTTTACCCTTTGGCTTCCTTTCAACAACTAGTGCCAAGAAGGCAGGGTATTCTTTTTGTAAGTATCTATTCGCCTTTATCGCCGACACTAAAATCAATTCCTTCCCTGACTTGTCTCCTTGCACTACTAGGGTTTCGTCATTCTGAAGGGGTATTCTAACAATCTTCTCGTAACACATTATTTCAGCTCTAACCTTCGATAACCAGTCCATTCCAACAATTACATCAAAACTACTTAGTTCTATGGGAATAAGATTTATTTTAAAGGTTTCGCCAGACAATGTCAAATTGCAATCTACTAAATGGTCTCTAGCAATATACTTTTGACCGTTTGCATATTCAATGATATAAGTTTCTTTCATGGGGATTGCTACTAAGTTAAACCGAGAATAGAATTCTAAGGATATAAAGCTTTTATCAGCTCCGGAGTCGAATAGCACAAATACGTAATGATTATTGAGTATGAATGTACCTATCACCACGTTGGGGTCACGTCGTGCATCAGCAGCATCCAAAGCAAACACTCGACCTCTGCCTTGTCCACCTTGATTCCTTGCTTGAATATTCCCCGCATTGTTCCTTACGGGAACCATTGCATTGTTGTTCAGGTTCAGATTGAGTCTTGGACAAGCAGGTCGCAGATGGGTTTCGCTCCCACATTCGTAGCATTGAGCTAGTGCCTTGCCCCTACAAAACTTTTCCAGATGTCCCGCCCTTTTACAATGGCGACAAGTAGGACAATTTCCTCTGTGATGGAGATTACACCTATTACACCTAGGATCTGCGCCAGTGTACCTCGTGACGTCCTGAGTAACTACCGCAAAGTTTCTGGCAGTCTTAAACCTCTTGCCATTTCCACTGCCACCATATTTACTACCAGAGGCATGATCACTCCTTCTCTTGACCACTTCAGTTCCAACAGAAGAACCAGTGGTTCTTTTCAAATCTATCACCATCCGGTTGGTTGCACTAACTGCCGCTTGAAGAGTCATAGGATTAAAAGCGGCTACCAATCTTCGGACATCAGGTGACAAGCCATAACAGTATCTCTCGATCAATTTCTCCTCCGTATCTACCATACAAGGAACTAGTCTAGCCAACTCATGAAAACGAGTTGTGTATTTCTCATTGTCTAGTCCAATCATACTATGATTCCAGAATTTGCCTTCCATTTTCTGTACTTCCTCACGAGGACAGTACTTTTCCATGAGCATCCTTTTAAAGTTCAACCAAGGTATGCTATATGCCGGCTCTCGGCCACGAGTCCTAATCTGCTCGTTCCACCATGACAGTGCGTGCTTTTGAAATTGAGTGGAAGCATATTCCACTTTGTGCTCTTCGGCACAACGGCTGATATGGAGCACTGCCTCAATGCTTTCCAGCCAGTTGATTAGACCTACCGGACCCTCGGTACCATTAAATTCTTTTGGTTTACAATAAGTGAAGGTCTTGTAGTCAGTCCCGTGCAGATGCACTCGAGGAATAACTTGTTCAGCAGTAGGCTCGACATTGTTACTGTTGTCAGCATGATGGTTATTATTTGCGTTCAGGCTTGCCGTAATCTGTGCGACTAAAGTAGGCATAGCAGCCAACAACTGTTGTGTTACAAATGCTGCCATATTATTATCCCCGCCAGTATTTGGGGTAGGTCCAGGACCAGTGTTCACCTGGACAGTAGCAGCTTCCGGTCCTTGCTGAATCACAGGTTCTTCCTGTTCAGCTTCATTATTCAAAGGAGTGGATCGAGTAACTCTCTTTGGTGCAGTTTTCTTGACTGGAGCCTTTTTCTGAACTTTGCTTTTCGTCTTAGGAGCCATAAGTCTAAGATATGAACAAAAATGTCATTTAGAGATTTCCTTGATAGGTTAAACAGAAAGTAGCTTTGCAAGACAGATGACCGTACCATGAAAGTCATAAATTATTGACTTGTATGAATTCATGTACTAGACAAGACAAGAAAAATATGGAAAATCATATTTCTAGAGCTAAGAATAAGTAGTTGACATAGTCTGAACAAGTAAGTAAGCCAAAAGACAATCGTATTTCATTGATGTTCAAAATTTTACATAGTCTGGTATGTACAATCCAAAAACATGTGGGAAACTTCATCCACAACGATAGACTACATAGTCGGAGCAATACGATCTGAAGACACGTGGGAAATACATCCACCAAAAAGATAGACTACAACTCAAAGTACAGAAGTACGAGTTGTTAAAAGTTCTAGGCTTACAATATAGAAAGACTTATTACAAAATTACATCTTGCAAATAACAACGACCAGCAAAGCCACCACCAAAACCACCACAACAGACAGTATCCAGATCAACCTCCCAATAGTTTCCTTCCCCTCTCTAGCAACAGTCAACGCCTCCGCCGCCTGATGATAAGCTCCAGTCAACGCCTGAGCTTGATTCTCTATTTTCTCCCTTGTACAGATGAGGGAATTGTTCATCCTTGACAATTGTCGGCGATAATATTCCGACCTATCAGCTGCAGATGCAACTGGCATAACAGCACTTGGATTGTAGACAGGCACTCTGGAGGGACCCGCCGTATACGGATCTCCCTGAAAGAATGAAAGACCAAGTCCACAGTTGCCCTGTACTGGTGCAGAAGGACCAGGAGCATAAGGGTCTCTAGGAGCATAAGGCATATGAGTTCCCTCGGTATTCCTCCTCTGATATGGAGATACCGGTGTTACAGATGATTGAACATGGATAGACACATGTTCTCCTCCAGATTCACTGGAAGATGACACTAGATTGATAGGGCGTGATTCATTGCCCGATTCCTCCATTGGTTCCTCTTCATAAGAGTCAGGAACACAAGGAATGGAGTTTGCTATGACAGGAACTGGAGGTGTACAAGGTACAACAGCATTTGAGCTAACTCCATCCGACATGACTAGTCTGAAAAGATAGTCAAAGAATCCATATAAGTCAAATGGATAAGGCAGTACGTCTCGAAAGGATGATACAGTACGCAAATTGAGTTTTAAAGAAATCTTTGTCTAGATTACACACATTTGGTTTGGGTTTCTATTACCAACATATTTGCAATGCTTATATATAGGGTCACCCGCAGCCTTCCCACCACATTTAAATATGTTGTTAATATAATCCAAACTATCACGTATATAAACCTTATGCATACACATACGATTTGAGTTTCTATTCCTAACATACCTTCAATGTTTATATATAGGGTCACCCGCAGCCTTCCCACCATATCTACAGTATGTTGTGAATATAGCTCAAACTATAACGTATATACAAAATCTAAGATATTTATTTCGAGCCTTATATTATTTTACATAATCGGGACGTAGTTGATCAGGTTAGGTCTAATTATAGACAAATAATATAACTCCTGAAATAAGTATCCTAAACCTAAATAGACTTAGATTCCCTTTTGAAACGAAATGGCTATAGATTGAGTTTTTCCAGCGGAAAAAAAAACTCGGTATTAACTATAACCTTGGGCTCTGATACCAATTTTTGTCACACCCCGTTGTAGCGGAAATACAGGGTTAACAAAGAATTGCGTACTAATCAGAAGGTTAATAGAGATTACATCCATTTATGCCAATACAAGTCAATACAAGTAAAATCGTTCAAAGTGTGGACCCCAAAATACGGATACAAGTCATCCTCATTTGGAACTGGGCCCACTGAATACAAGTTCAATAAATTGGACAGTCAAATACAACTAAAGTCAAAAGCATGAGAGTCCTCAATGTCTGATGCTAATTGTACGTCCAAAGTCAAAAGATTGGCCCTAGTATGCCAAGTACGATTCCACGACTTACTGATGGTCACCTGAAAGCATGAAATTTGAGAGGATCAACTATCGAAATAGTTGGTGAGTTTACAGTGTGTTTGACTAAAAGATCAATCGTCGTTTGTTGTAGTTATTTAATACAGGACGGTCCAGACCGAAGTCCGACCCTGATACGAAGACAAGACGGTCCAGACCTAAGTCTGACCTCAATATGAAGACAAGACGGTTCAGACCGAAGTCTAACCTCAATATATAGACAAGACGGTTCAGACCGAAGTCTAACCTCAATATATAGACAAGACGGTTCAGACCGAAGTCTAACTCAATATAAGACAAGACGGTTCAGACCGAAGTCTAACCTCAATATAAGACAAGACGGTTCAGACCGAAGTCTAACCTCAATATAAGACAAGACGGTTCAGACCGAAGTCTAACCTCAATATATAGACAAGACGGTTCAGACAGAAGTCTAACCTCAATATATAGACAAGACGGTTCAGACCGAAGTCTAACCTCAATATATAGACAAGACGGTTCAGACCGAAGTCTAACCTCAATAAAGACAAGACGGTTCAGACCGAAGTCTAACCTCAATATAAGACAAGACGGTTCAGACCGAAGTCTAACCTCAATATAAGACAAGACGGTTCAGACCGAAGTCTAACCTCAATATAAAGACAAGACGGTTCAGACCGAAGTCTAACCTCAATATATAGACAAGACGGTTCAGACCGAAGTCTAACCTCAATATAAAGACAAGACGGTTCAGACCGAAGTCTAACCTCAATATAACTACATGAAGGGGGGGATCATTTTAGTTCGTCAAAACACAAGGAACAGTTTAGTCAGCCGACAACATGGCAAGTCAAGACATATAGATCGATTTTCATAAGACATGTATACACATTTTTAGACAGCCGTCTCATGGAAAATATAAGACAAATGATTTCATTTACCAAATCTCATGGCGTAGACAAAGACAAATCATTTACAAAGTAGTCGTGTATACAGTACATGCTTTCAGGCCCAAAGTAAAGGAAAAAGGGCGCCATAAACTCACCTTAGCAGTCTACGAGCTAAAGTATGAGTAGTCTGAGAATATGAGCAGTCTAGTCTCCACGTCTATCCAAAACCTAGGATAAGAGTACCAATGGTGAGGATCAAATCTCACGACGACAAGTATCCTACGTATAACTACTTAGCTATCAACCCTAGAATGCCTTAACCGAGAATGTGTTACAAACCTTCATTTTATTTGACTCAAAATATTAATGTCATTGACACTGTTATTAAAAGGTAGTCCAAAGTACCATTTCGTACAAACGAAGTTCAAGTGTCCAAGGTGTCAAAAACTGAAACGTCAAACAGTTCCAGAAATCGCGGCGCGACCTGGGGTCCTCGCGGCGCGACCCTGCTACGTTCCTCGCGGCGCGACCTGGAGGTTTCGCGGCGCGAGTCAGATCGAGTGCAGGTTCTGTTCGAAATTCGACACACCTCGCGGCGCGAGCAGGATACCTCGCGGCGCGAGTTCTACCTGACCGAGTGAAAAGCCTGGTTTATGACCATTTTTAGCAAACTATATCGACTCCAAATCGATTCCTTTCATTTCTAACAACTGTTATCATGTTCAAAAGACCTAGAAACATACCATTTCGCCAAATCATTTCGCCATTTTAATCATTTTGATTTCAAGACCAAATTTGCAAATCAAAACTTCATTTAACAACAATACCAAACTCATTTCATTTTCATGGCTATCTAATTCATTACTCAAAACTGAAATAAACCCTTAAATGAATTTAAATCAAATCAAAAGTTTGAGAAAGATGTTTACTTACCAAAATTTGATGTTCTTGAGGTAAAGATGAAGATGGTGATGATAATGATGCCAAAACCCTAAATTATTATTGAAATATGATTAATTCCTTTGATTTTCTCTTTGATTTCACCTTGTAAATTGATTTAGAGCATAAAGATCTTTGTGTGTGTGTTGTGTGTTGTGTGTTGGGTCGACTGGTAAAGAAAGAAAAGGAGGGAAGTGTTTGTTGTTTTAATTCCCACCACAAACCAAGGGGCCGGCCTATGTGGCTCCTTTTTAGTCATTTAAATACCCCAAATTTGGTAAAATGCTTACGATTTAATACCGTTTGACCCAAAGGTTAAAGTGTAAAGTGAAGGTATTTTTCCTCGTCTCGTTTTAGTCAAGACAAGCCAATAAAGTTTCGTCCAAGTGAACTTTATAATATTTAGTCTAGACGGTCTAATTGTTTCGTACAAGACATAACCTTTAAATGTTAATTTAAAGTTATTTTAAAGACTCGGCATTCGTCTAGATAGCTAATAGTCTACGTCAACAAGATACGTCTACTTTGACTAAGTCAAAAGTCCATAAGTCTAATAAGTTCCACGTCAAATGACTGTCTAATTGAGATTAGGACTAACCCGATGTTAATTAATTACGAGTTGTCACAGTAGCATCCCCTAGAACTTTTAATACTTTATAAAAAACTCTACTTTCTGTGCAAATTCCTATATATATGAGTCCGTGCAGCATTTCCACGATATCGTTATTCTTTCATCTAATAAAACCATCAAACAGTAAAAGGCAAATGGACGTACTAATGTATAAGTTCTATGAAGGTGTGGAATATGTAACAGAACAGTATAGATAACAAATTGGCGTGCCTAACTCTTGCGCTGGTTAGATTATAAGACTATAATATGGTTAGCTCTCATCTATGAAACTAAGAAGAGGTGTTGGTGAACCAACACAACCAATGTGACCCGCATTGGTTTTAGGCGATTCTTTTCTCAACGTAGCTCATCTGCACAAATTTTGCCATTTTAAAAATGCTTCGCTGCAGTCAGAATAAAATTTTGTTGCTTCTGATACTATAATATGAAATACGAAAATATATTCCTTGGAAAATAAAAAAAATATAATTGTCTACTTAGTGCATAATATAATATCAGAAGCAACAAAGTTTTTTTAAGATAGGTAGCACCTTACTTGATATCAAATTTTTATATGGATCCTATCCTTTTCTACAAAGCCAATATGCTCAAGTTTATCGATCATACGCATTTAAGATAGGTAGCATATATCATGCATCTGATCAAGTCGTTTTGGTTTTGCCCCAGTCAATTTGAGACACCTGAAGGACCACCCAAACAGATCATCCTCATGCTTCTAAACTACAATAGTGAAGGTTTTTTTTAACAGGAATACCTGTTCTTTTCAAACCAGTATACTAACTGTTTATCCTCTGAATATGAGTGTGTGCTGGTAAACTTATAATGAACTCATGAATTAATGAAAATGTGATTACCATGTTGGTTTTGAGTGCAGCACTGTATATGGATTTGAGTTCCAATTTGAGAGCATCAAACTCTTCATAAATGGAGAAGCTGTAACAAAAAGTAAAGTTAATCCGTCATCACAGTTAATATACCAACAATGTTTAAGAAAATATAACTTCAAGAGATTAAGTAATTACTTTACACACGAACTATTGAAAACGTCTTCCTAGCAGATAGAGAAGCTGTAGAAGAAAAATGGAATTGAACCAATGCATCATCATAGTAAATATACCAACAATATTTAAAGAAAGCAAAGCGAAAAACTAATGATGAAAGCAAGCAAAGTAGCAAACTGTTACAATTATTATTGATATCAAATACACCAAAAAAAGAAAACGCTTATTGTGAAGAAGAGGAAAAACTATAAATAATAGGACATGGTGGTTAGGATCATGGACTTTTCTTGCATCCAGAGTTAAAACTATACAATGAGAAAATATTACCCAGAGATGAAACTTGTAATTTGAACCAATCCAAAATCAAGAAGAACATGGACAATAGTTTTGAGTGGAGAGAGGTGAAGATAGTTGTTTGAAACAACAGATGGCATTCATCCCCTGTATTGAGATTTTGATTACCATAAGAATACACGTGTATAACATGAGTATTAGTAAAATAAAATATTAGTAACATAAAAAACCTTAATATATATTGTTAATGATCATGGTTACTGATCATGGATATTAAATTAAATATATATATATAAAATCATTAATGATATTACAATACAATACAATATGGATGTATGTAGGGCTGTAAACGAACCGAACGAACACGAACGGGACCTTGTTCATGTTCGTTCATTTAACTTAACGAACGGTTCACGAACGAATAAACGAACATAATTTTGTGTTCACGAACGAATGTTCACGAACACAAACGAACGAACACTAATGAATGAACACAAACGAACGAAATATTATAAATTAAGTATTTTTATTTAAAATTTTTCTTAATTGTAACACCCCAAGCCGAGGCTCGGAATATCACGGAAATCACATAGCACCAGGTGGAATTACAATAGAACAAACTAAATGCAATTAGAGGATCCAGTGAATCCATACAAACGATAAACAAGTAACAAAATACAGCAGGAGCAAGTAAACATCAAGGTTTCAACCGACAACAAAAGAAGGCTAACAATCCTAAATACAATGCTACATAAGGTAAATGGATCCTTGATCCATATCAGTCCAGCCCGGGTTCAACAGTAAGCAAACAATCAACTCCACGTCCTGAATAACCTGGTTACCTGAAAAGTGTACTAGGCATAGTCAACACAAGGTTGGTGAGTTCGTAGTAATGGTTCGTAAGGAACCAACATCAATAATCACAATATAAGAATAGAGGCTAGACATGACTTACAGTGAGCCTCTACATAACACAACATCGTCCAACAACAAGATTACACAAGATAAGTAAATGTGTAATGAGAATGCACAAATGCTATGCGAATCAATGTAAGTGCAAATGCATGAATAAGCCAACATGCCTATCCTATGCGTGAACGCCGGTCACCAATGCAACGATACCCTTCTGCCATTCGCAATGGACAAGGCTGTATCTCAAAAACATCGAGTTATATATGTCTATATACTCGGGGTCAGGAACTACATCCCTAACGGGTGCATACATCTATGCACCAGGATGTCGGCAATCCCCTGCCGAGGGCTCATCAACAATGTATGCAATGCTTACAATCAATGTAAATGCATGCTCATGAACCAACAATCAATGTACAATGAACCTGTGCCACCAAACCAATATTCCTCAAACATAACCCAAAAATCAAAATACGACAACCATAAGCCAACGATCAATATACGGTGAATATGAATCCATAATCAATATTCGCCAAATCTGAGCCATCAATCGATAATCGTCAATCATAAACCAATAATCACCATTCCTCAACATCAGCCATTAATACTTAACCAAAATATTAACCAAGTCAATCGACATATGCTGAACCATAAACTAATAATCAATAATCGTCAATCTTAACCCACTAATCATCATTCGACAACCATAAGCCATCAACCACAACTTAAACCAACTATACGTACATATACTTCAGAGGATCCTACTTCCTTCGAGTTTCAGATGCTTATATATAGGGTCACCCGCAGCCTTCCCACCACATCTAAAACCCGACGAAGGCATAACCGACTTTCATGTATGTACATCTATCCTATTATTACCAGATACTTAACAAATATAAACTAAGTCATTCAAACATGATAATCGTCTCAACAATTCAATACTCGAACCAATTTAACCAATCTCACGACAGGAACCATCACACCAATCCAACAACTAAAACAATCAATCAAACAATCAATCAATCAAATGCAAGTAAACACACCAGGTTTACACTTTTCAGCCCGGATCTCAAGTGAGTAGGGAGATACGAAACTCACCTTGTTTGGAATTGAAGTTAATAAAAGATTACAAGCGCGTATGAGGATCCACACGTCCAAAACCTATAAATATACATCATATACTATAATGTTAACTCTATAATCATAAACAAGTAGGTTTAGAATGATTTAGCCAAGTCACAAAGCTCTAGACGCAATTACGACCACAACACACAAGCACGAGACTCAATCGACACAACCTTTTTAGAAATGGATTAAGATTCAAACAAAATGAGTGTTACTAAGAGAAACTAGACTCTCTTACGATTCCAACGATAGGTCATACGTCTAAAACGGACTTACGGTTCAAAAGTTATTAACGTTTGAAGTTTGACGCGCGCATTATGTACAGGAGGATTTCACTGCGCCGCAGTGAGCCTTTGCCAAGCTCACTGCGCCGCAGTGAGCTAACCACGACCTGCACAGACCCCAGCCACTGCGCCGCAGTGGGCTAGCCCATGCCACTGCGCCGCAGTGGCCAAGTTCTGACCCCGAACAGCAACAGCAGCAGGAAGGTGCATGAACACTTGAACCAAAACCCTTTTCTTCACAAACCACAACCCTAAATCGATATCTAAGACTTGAGGACTCGTTTTGAAGATACAAATGACACTATTACACCTAAATACACATGCCCAAACCCTCGGGTCCATCCATAACGTCACCAAATCATCATTTCGATCCAAAACCTAATTAAACCTAATTTGCGTTTTAAGTCGATTTTGAACTTGTGCATACACGAAATGACTAGAAACAAGTATATTAACATAAATAAACATAAAAGGGATGATTTAGACTCACCAAAACGTCCTTCCCGAGCTAGAACCCGAAATGGGTCAAGATGGGCAAAAATGGGTAAGGATGCTCTAGCACTTGACTTTTGATTCTTCAATACAAGGATGATGATGTAACGATGATTATGATTCTAGTGTTAATCTAAGCTCAAAAACACCAATGATGCTAGAGAAGATGAGGAACTAAAGAGGATGGTCTTGCTTTTCCTTTTGAGAGAAAAAGGGAGAAGATAAGGTAGATAGATAAGATAAGGAAATGAAAATGAAAGCAAAAAGGGGAGGATAAGGTCCAAATGGACTGCCGGGTCGGGTACGACCCATGGGTCGACCCATTTCACCTTTCAAGCAAATTTACTTATCAAAACACATTTAAACGCCAAACGAAACGTATTATCGACCCGAATCAACACATAGACATGAAATCAACTAAACGACCCAAACGACTATCACATTACCAATTAAACACCAAAATGACCCAAATAATTTTATTAATTTAATTTGTTAGTCATATTACACGTAAGTCAACGGGTCAAAATTCTCGGATGTTACATTATTCCCCCGTTGAAAGAATTTCGTCCCGAAATTCACGAAAACCCTAATTTACAAATAAATGAGGATATTTAGTCTTCATGTGATCCTCGAGCTCCCAAGTGTATTCGGCTCCACGTCTACCGGTCCATCTAACCTTCACAATCGTGTAGCGCTTTTTCTTGAGCTTCTTTTCCACGCGATCCAAAATCTCTACCGGCTCTTCAACAAAATTCAAATTCGAATTAACCCTAATCTCGTCCACAGACACATGATATGTAGGGTCCGCCAAACACTCGCGTAGGTTGCAAATATGAAACACACCGTGTACACCGCTAAGTTCTTATGGTAATTCTAATCGATAAGCGACTTTTCCAACCCTTTTTGAGGATCTTGAAAGAACAGTTATACCTCGGCCTGAGTTTGCCTCGCTTCGCGAATCGGATGACGCCTTTCCACGGTGATACTTTCAAACGTACCAAGTCACCCACTTTCAACTCTCACGGTCTCAGCCTCACGCCGGCATACTCCTTACTTAGCATGTGAGCTAGCTGGCTATTTTCTTAGCTTGAGAAGTTGTTCTTGTCATTCCTATTAGAAATCCTAACCCGCTACCTTGGCTTTCTTTGATTCTTGGTTCGTCCCAGTGGAGAATAACATCTCTACTGCTTAGTGTTTCGGTTAGTGACATTCGAATACTCGCTTAACAACCGTCGTTGTACAGGATTGCCGTCATGGTTGTAAGTACATTATCTTTGATCAAGTCCCAAGTCGGTTTGAGTGCCCGTTGTTCATTGGATGGCTCCCTGAATTGGAGTCAAGCGACTCCCTTTATCTGGAAGGACAGAAATCGAATCTTCGTGCACCTAACCCATTTCTTCTAAACACCAATGTGTCGAGTTATCCAATTTCACCGGTTTCGTCGTATCATGACCACTTCTTGACGTTGGCGACTTCACGGCGAAGTCCATTCCAATTCGTTTTTCTTCCCAATCTCTCTTCCGTCTTTCACTACATGCTTATCCACGTCTCAGAAGTCTATAAGGGCTTTGACTACGCGCGCGATGTTGGGAAGTTGAGCATAAACGAAATTTAAGTTAACGAGATGGGACAAGCCCGGTAAGTCACCCGGAAAGTCCTCGGGAGACTCAAGATTAACAAGGGTGACGTTAGCTTTCAGATTCTTGGGACGGTAGCTCTAAGGACGCCTAAGTTGGAAGACTTACACGGACCCCTAAGAATCCTACCGTTAGATATTTTACACTAGTAACCCTACTACGCAACTTTAGAACTGCCTTACCCGGTGGCATCCAGATTACACTCACTTTTTCGCCAAGAATCTTTAGATCATAGGCACCAAGTAAATGAGGAGTTTTGTCGTCTTTTAGAGTCGAGATAGATACACGGAGTATTTGAATAAATTTAGTTAGCGAGTCGCTAAACAGTCAAAATTGCAAACATATAATTCCAAAACACACGAACGAATGTAACTCAAGGAGTAACGTTAGAATAAACGAGATTCATAGTCGGTTTCGATATCGAATAGTGTCGTAACATAACAATCATTAGGAGGAATGTACCTTAACCAACGTTAGGATCACTTTGGTCTCCTCTGCCATTCTCTGCAAGAGCTCGGCTACGAAGTTGAACTTGATGGTCTTGCTGGCCACGGCTTTGGTTATAAATGACTATTTGTAGTTGATTACGAGGAATGGCCACTTCAACTTGTTGTCCGATCCATTGCGGACAATTATTTCGGTAGTGATCAGGGCTTCCACATTTAAAGCACGTACTCCATGGAAAGTTGCCTTGGGGATGAATAGTTTGAAGGGGTACTACATTCATTGGTGCCACTATCGGTGCTCTACAATTCCCAGCTAAGTGCCCGCGCCGATTACAATTAAAGCAAGTCCCACATTGGTTAGTGGGAGAGTGATGGCGATTACACCTTCCACACAAAGGGTGAGATCCTAAGTAAGTTTTCCTTGCCGGTTCTGCTACTTCAGCTTGTTGTCCGATCCATTTCGGACAATCTTTCACGTAGTGTGCACGACTACCACATCCAAAACACTCGCCTCTTTGTTGATTACCTTGGGGAGGGACGACATGAATAGGAGCCACGTTCGTTGGGCCCGTCCTCGGGGCTCTACAATTATTGAACATGTGGCCAACTTGGTTGCAATTAAAACACGCCCGACATTGAAAGTTGATGGGGTGGTGATTGTCACATCCTTTACATGACGGATGAGGTCCTACATAAGCTTTCTTCACCGATCCCCTCGCCGCCCTGGATCTACCCTTATTATGACCATAGGGGTCAAACCTGCCCGCTTTCCTTGCCTCACTAGGTTCTCCGATTTCTTTCCTTTTTGAGGAGGCCCTACCCGACACCTTCTCGTCACCCAAATTCATTCTAGTTCCACGCGTCTCATTGTTTCCTTGGAGGCTTGCTGTGACTTGGGCTACGATAGTAGGTATGGCGTTTACCACGGCTTGGGCAATCACGGTTGCTAAATCCGGCTCATCGCTATGGCTAGTCGTATTCCTTCTTGATCTCACCATTTTCTACAAGGTAAGTAACGCGTTGACCCGAAGGTTAGCCTCACAATACTCACATATTAGTCACACAAGTAATTAATGCTCTCATACCATATAGCATACTCATTTCATCTCATTAAACTAAGGTAAGAGTGTTAGAATCCTATGAAATTTGTTACTTATTATTTTATCATGTCAAGTTCATTACCATTGGTTATCTTTAATTCATGTAAGCGTGTCAATACACCCTACAAAATAAACTAACTTGTTAACTTCATTTATACCATCGTCCATTTACTAATACATCTTACACGTGTATTACCAATTATCCCATAACCCGCATGCAATCAAGTTTAACTATGCCTCATACGTTTTTAAGTTTACATACCATTAAGCAACATATCCCTATTGTTCACCGATTACGATTAACATTATTAGTGTTGGAAAATCATTCGTTTATAATACATGTGAGTTAGGATGTTTACAACCTTGATACTCTCTTAAGGCGCATATTAACATATCTATTACGTTGTATCCTAGCCGTTTATCAACACGTTTAAGTCAAATCACAACAAAAGCATTTACGATTTCAACTTGACCACTACGGTCCATACATACATACATACACATCACACGTGCATAACATATATGTTACTAAATCATACTAGTCCACATGTCATTCCACCACTAAATCCAATAATAGTAGTAGTTCTAGAGTTTATGACCCGGGGTTAGCTTCACAGTTTTTCTCATGTTAACCGTCTTATTAGTTAGTGTTTTAACGCCGACACACTACACATGTTCTATGTTTCTTACTAAGGCCAACACATACTTATTCTCAATTAACTGTCATATATCATGTTATCATACCACATACCCTGCGTGTTTCACATTACTACACTAAGGACAGTATATCAAAGTTCTCAATTAATCGTTGTCTATCATTTTCTCGTGCTAAGTTCACAACAATTTACCATCGTCAAAACCAATTACTCGGATTAAACACATCTCATTACAAGCAACTAAAACAAGTCACTAACACGAGTGATTTAAAGTATAATCCGAATTCGATATGCTCTCTAGTTATTGACCAAGTATGTATACAGGGTGTACCAACGGCTAACCCTCCACCTAATCAACTCCCATTAAGCATATCGGTTCCTTATTATACTCTAAGCCAAGCATGCGCAATCCGTGATGTTATTAACCTGTTATAATATTGGGTGACCATAAAAGAGTTGATCGGGTTCTTTTAGGGTTGCCACAATATTATACTAAGTTAATAACATAACTTCATTTTGCTCTAAATCATCAAACTAGCACCAATCAATAACAATAATCCATATTAATGACAATCAAATTTAATCAAAGCACACATTAACCACATTGTATCCATTCCACATTCATCACGTTGAATTCAAGCCATCACATAAGTGGTCTTAACTACGAACTCACAAGGGATTCACATATTTCACATTGCACACGAATTTCCTAACCATGCATGCTATATGAAGAGTTTTAACTTAAGCCGTAGTCTAGGTCAAACCGCCTAATTCTCTACGACCACGAATGGGCCACCATTCTGTAACACCCCAAGCCGAGGCTCGGAATATCACGGAAATCACATAGCACCAGGTGGAATTACAATAGAACAAACTAAATGCAATTAGAGGATCCAGTGAATCCATACAAACGATAAACAAGTAACAAAATACAGCAGGAGCAAGTAAACATCAAGGTTTCAACCGACAACAAAAGAAGGCTAACAATCCTAAATACAATGCTACATAAGGTAAATGGATCCTTGATCCATATCAGTCCAGCCCGGGTTCAACAGTAAGCAAACAATCAACCACGTCCTGAATAACCTGGTTACCTGAAAAGTGTACTAAGCATAGTCAACACAAGGTTGGTGAGTTCGTAGTAATGGTTCGTAAGGAACCAACATCAATAATCACAATATAAGAATAGAGGCTAGACATGACTTACAGTGAGCCTCTACATAACACAACATCGTCCAACAACAAGATTACACAAGATAAGTAACTGTGTAATGAGAATGCACAAATGCTATGCGAATCAATGTAAGTGCAAATGCATGAATAAGCCAACATGCCTATCCTATGCGTGAACGCCGGTCACCAATGCAACGATACCCTTCTGCCATTCGCAATGGACAAGGCTGTATCTCAAAAACATCGAGTTATATATGTCTATATACTCGGGGTCAGGACTACATCCAAAATGGGTGCATACATCTATGCACCAGGATGCGGCAATCCCCTGCCGAGGGCTCATCAACAATGTATGCAATGCTTACAATCAAATGTAAATGCATGCTCATGAACCAACAATCAATGTACAATGAACCTGTGCCACCAAACCAATATTCCTCAAACATAACCCAAAAATCAAAATACGACAACCATAAGCCAACGATCAATATACGGTGAATATGAATCCATAATCAATATTCGCCAAATCTGAGCCATCAATCGATAATCGTCAATCATAAACCAATAATCAAACCATCAATCAAAATCAATCAAACAATCAATCAAACAATCAATCAATAAACAATCAATCAAACAATCAATCAAACAATCAATCAAACAATCAATCAAACAATCAATCAATCAAACATCAATCAAACAATCAATCAAACAATCAATCAATCAAACAATCAATCAAACAATCAATCAAACAATCAATCAAACATCAATCAAACAATCAATCAAACAATCAATCAATCAATCAATCAAACAATCAATCACAATCAATAAACAATCAATCAAACAATCAATCAAACAATCAATCAAACAATCAATCAAACAATCAATCAAACAATCAATCAAACAATCAATCAAAAACCATCCATCAATCAAACAATCAATCAAACAATCAATCAAACAATCAATCAATCAAACAATCAATCAAACAATCAATCAATCAAACATCAATCAAACAATCAATCAAACAATCAATCAAAAACAATCAATCAATCAATCAATCAAACAATCAATCAATCAAACAATCAATCAATCAAATGTAAATGCATGCTCATGAACCAACAATCAATGTACAATGAACCTGTGCCACCAAACCAATATTCCTCAAACATAACCCAAAAATCAAAATACGACAACCATAAGCCAACGATCAATATACGGTGAATATGAATCCATAATCAATATTCGCCAAATCTGAGCCATCAATCGATAATCGTCAATCATAAACCAATAATCACCATTCCTCAACATCAGCCATTAATACTTAACCAAAATATTAACCAAGTCAATCGACATATGCTGAACCATAAACTAATAATCAATAATCGTCAATCTTAACCCACTAATCATCATTCGACAACCATAAGCCATCAACCACAACTTAAACCAACTATACGTACATATACTTCAGAGGATCCTACTTCCTTCGAGTTTCAGATGCTTATATATAGGGTCACCCGCAGCCTTCCCACCACATCTAAAACCCGACGAAGGCATAACCGACTTTCATGTATGTACATCTATCCTATTATTACCAGATACTTAACAAATATAAACTAAGTCATTCAAACATGATAATCGTCTCAACAATTCAATACTCGAACCAATTTAACCAATCTCACGACAGGAACCATCACACCAATCCAACAACTAAAACAATCAATCAAACAATCAATCAATCAAACAATCAATCAATCAAATGCAAGTAAACACACCAGGTTTACACTTTTCAGCCCGGATCTCAAGTGAGTAGGGAGATACGAAACTCACCTTGTTTGGAATTGAAGTTAATAAAAGATTACAAGCGCGTATGAGGATCCACACGTCCAAAACCTATAAATATACATCATATACTATAATGTTAACTCTATAATCATAAACAAGTAGGTTTAGAATGATTTAGCCAAGTCACAAAGCTCTAGACGCAATTACGACCACAACACACAAGCACGAGACTCAATCGACACAACCTTTTTAGAAATGGATTAAGATTCAAACAAAATGAGTGTTACTAAGAGAAACTAGACTCTCTTACGATTCCAACGATAGGTCATACGTCTAAAACGGACTTACGGTTCAAAAGTTATTAACGTTTGAAGTTTGACGCGCGCATTATGTACAGGAGGATTTCACTGCGCCGCAGTGAGCCTTTGCCAAGCTCACTGCGCCGCAGTGAGCTAACCACGACCTGCACAGACCCCAGCCACTGCGCCGCAGTGGGCTAGCCCATGCCACTGCGCCGCAGTGGCCAAGTTCTGACCCCGAACAGCAACAGCAGCAGGAAGGTGCATGAACACTTGAACCAAAACCCTTTTCTTCACAAACCACAACCCTAAATCGATATCTAAGACTTGAGGACTCGTTTTGAAGATACAAATGACACTATTACACCTAAATACACATGCCCAAACCCTCGGGTCCATCCATAACGTCACCAAATCATCATTTCGATCCAAAACCTAATTACCTAATTTGCGTTTTAAGTCGATTTTGAACTTGTGCATACACGAAATGACTAGAAACAAGTATATTAACATAAATAAACATAAAAGGGATGATTTAGACTCACCAAAACGTTCTTCCCGAGCTAGAACCCGAAATGGGTCAAGATGGGCAAAAATGGGTAAGGATGCTCTAGCACTTGACTTTTGATTCTTCAATACAAGGATGATGATGTAACGATGATTATGATTCTAGTGTTAATCTAAGCTCAAAAACACCAATGATGCTAGAGAAGATGAGGAACTAAAGAGGATGGTCTTGCTTTTCTTTTTGAGAGAAAAAGGGAGAAGATAAGGTAGATAGATAAGATAAGGAAATGAAAATGAAAGCAAAAAGGGGAGGATAAGGTCCAAATGGACTGCCGGGTCGGGTACGACCCATGGGTCGACCCATTTCACCTTTCAAGCAAATTTACTTATCAAAACACATTTAAACGCCAAACGAAACGTATTATCGACCCGAATCAACACATAGACATGAAATCAACTAGACGACCCAACGACTATCACATTACCAATTAAACACCAAAATGACCCAAATAATTTTATTAATTTAATTTGTTAGTCATATTACACGTAAGTCAACGGGTCAAAATTCTCGGATGTTACATATATATTAGGTATTAATAATATACTCCCTCCGTCCCATATTAATTGTCCTATTTTGACTGGTCAAGTCTTTTTCTTCCGACTTTGCCCGTAAATATCTTTGTTTGTGTTATATATTAGTTGATGGAAGTTATATCAATGAAAAATACATTTAAAACCCAATCAATTCATATATGTTATATCAAGTGTTCTATAACATAAATAAAAATATTTACGGTCAAAGTTGAAAGAAAAAGACTCAAAATGTCAAACTTGGACACTTAATATGGGATGGAGGGAGTATATGTTATATAAAAAAAATATTTATATTTAGACTATTTTTTTTTGTATAGATGATTATGTATATTTATGTATGTAAATAAATATAACGAATGTACATGAACGTAAATGAACGAACGAGAGCTTTGTTCATGTTCGTTCATCTAACTAAACGAACGAGCACGAACGAACTTCCCGCCAAACGGTTCATGAACTGTTCGTGAACTATTCAGTTCGTTTACAGCCCTAGATATATGTATTAAAAAAGTGCAGGTAACTAAAAAAATAAATCATTTTCTCCATATTCAAAACTAAGTGGACTTTGCAAAATATACGCCGTACCAGTTAAGTAAAGGGTGAATGATGACAATTGCCTATTAACAAACCGAGATAACATAGTAAGCTAGAATAAAAAAAAGAACATACAAAATTGAAAATACAATTTTAGCTGATACTCAACACACAAAGAGGTTTATAAAATTTTAATCCTTTTTAAATGAAAATTTTATAGCAATATTTTGATGAAGCAATATTGGATTCGAATTAATACCCAAAGTAACACCTATCAGCCCCAGGGACTTGCGAGGACATGTAACGTAATGCATAAATAAGTCATTCAAACACTTGTGGAGGACATATAATGTAATGCATAAATAAGTCATTCAAACACTTGTGGAGGACATATAATGTAATGCATAAATAAGTCATTCAAACACTTGTGGAGGACATGTAACGTAATGCATAAATAAGTCATTCAAACACTTGTGGAGGACATATAATGTAATGCATAAATAAGTCATTCAAACACTTGTGGAGGACATATAATGTAATGCATAAATAAGTCATTCAAACACTTGTGGAGGACATGTAACGTAATGCATAAATAAGTCATTCAAACACTTGTGGAGGACATATAATGTAATGCATAAATAAGTCATTCAAACACTTGCGGCAAGTTAACAGATTCATGACGATAACACATCGATGGTTTTGTTTTGCAAATAAACAAACAATTCAACAAGCAGGAACACGGAAACAATTATGCAACAGACATGCATCAAGCGGCTTCCAACTTCACCTATTCATTCTCTCCAAGCTTCATATTTGTCACAAGGGAGTATGTTGGCTTGAGACTCCAAGCGTTTGGATTGTGCTGAACTCTCTTCTCAGTGAAAGGGAGTCTTTTTTGTTTGATTCCATGTGGTTGAACAGTTTCATCATTTGCAGTGCTTTTATTCTTCTCATTGGTCCAACTTTTTAAAACTTTGGATTCCGGGGGATTTAACATCGACACTCTCCTTGTGAGACAGTTCCAGCTGTTGTATAACATCAACATTCTCTTGGGCAGTGCTTTTATTCTTATTGTGGCATTGCTCCAACTTTTTAAAACTTTGGATTCCGGGCACTTCAACATTAACACTCTCCTTGTGAGACAGTTCCAACTGTTGTTTAGCATCAACATTCTCTTCGGCATCTTTCTGATGTTTCTCCTCAAGGTAAAGGAGATCCTTTTTTAGTATAGAATTGGATATGACATCAAAAACAGAATATGGATCTTTAACGTCTAGTATGTGGCTGTTTCCATCATTATTGGCATGAACAATGAAGATACCAAGCTCCTTCCTCCCATACTTGAAATCACCAAACTCTAATTGCAAGCCCAGGCGGCCCGTTATCTTAGATAGGTCCAATACAAAGAAGTTGACAATATTTACGGATACACCATGCTTTTTTAATAAATCTCCATAGCGGCCCACTAATGTAGAATTTATACGTATAGGACTAGCAGCAAAAAAAAAAACGGAAACTATTATGGTTTTGCCTTTAAACACACACACACACACACACACACATATATATATATATATATATATATATATTACCTATCCATTGAAATTCACTACAGTAATTATAAATTGTATGTACAATACAAGTATATCCAAAAAAACATATAGTTTGTGCAGATAAAAATGATAGAAACTCTTTTATGAGCAGAAAAGAATTTTTTAAAGATTATTATCAGAGATTGTCCTTTTATTTCTATTTACGTGGAAGTAATTTTCAATTAAAGTATTCGCACAAGTTCATATAGTTAATCCGGTGCTATAACGGTCCAAAAGAGCTGTGTTAAAGCGTTTTTTTGAAATTAAATAATATTAAAAAAAATTAGCCCAAAGTCAAAAGAAACACTAGCATTAAACTAATGTTTCAAATATTGACACTTTTAAGGTTAGACTTTCTATTAAGGAGTATAAAGTATTAATTATCAAATATGGATCCTTGATCGCTATGATGACCGCTATTTCAGTATAAGACTTAGCACAGAATTACATACCTTGCAACAAAGAAAAGCAACCTGTTATTCATGTTCGGGGGCCTGTTCAAAAGAAAACCTGCTGCCGTCATAAGCGCAGAATTAAAATCTGCATCGCCGCTACAGCGTATAACTGAGAAACAAGCACAGACCCGTCAGGCACGGTGGTTGATGGCTGCTCAAACCCAAAATAAAGGGGGGGAGGGGAAAAAAACTGGTGTAAACTAGTTATCTACCCCGCGCGTTGCTGCGGGCATTCGTTTTTTTCTTTTTTCTTATAAATCTGAATATCCACTGCGTTTCTTTTATTTATTTTTTAGATTTCCATGTGATAATGAAATGGTAAGTTAAATCTAATTTTTCTTCTGACTTTTAACGTGATATAGTTTTGTCTTTTATGTTTTTCTTTTAGATTGAATAACATGTATAAGCTGTTTAAATAGAATTCTCCAACATCTTAACTTTCTAATTATGGTTTATGATGCAAAAAGAATTTTAAGAAAAAGAGAAAAACATAGCTTAACTACAAAATACAAAAAAATAAAAAAAAATGATAAGTTGTATCAGATTAAATAGGTAAGGTGGAAGGTCAAGGTGACATGTGTTTGATATAAAAAATGACAGATGTATGTCTTAAAACCAAATTCTACCTCACAAAACGATGTGTTAGTTTTGTTTCAAAATAAACCATCTTTTTCTTAACTTTTTCTTTTCCTGACTTTCAACTCATTTTCTTGCATCTATCACAGCCCTCTATCTCAACTCCTCTCTATCTTTTTGTCAGATACACACACACACTTTTTTCTTTTTTTGGTCTATAGCCACTGATCCATATTCTATGATATTTGTCTTTTAGGATTAACTAGTTATAGTACTCGCGCGTTGCCGCGGGATACGCTTTTTATACGAAAACTTTAATGTGGGGCAAAAGTTAAAAGATAGAAAACTTGTACATTCCACGCATAACGTACTTGTACATTCATATAGCTTTTTAGTATATTATAAATGAGAATCCAAACATTTAGTGTCAAGAAAATAAAAATGAAAACTTTGATGTGGGGCAAATTTAAAAACGTTCTATATAATAAAAATGGATGAAAATAGTCAAACCAAATGTTTAAAAAGTAAAATCGTAAACATGTGAAAGTTATTTGATGAAAACATGAGAACCCAAAAAAATCAGTGTCAAGAAAAAAAAACGAAAACTTTGATGCGAGACAAATTTAAAAACATTATGTATATAAAAAGACGAATAAAAATAGTCAAAACCAAATGGTGAAAGTTAGTTGATGAAAACATAAGAACCCAAAAATTTAGTGTCAAGAAAATAAAAACGAAAACTTTAATATGGGGCAAAAGTTAAAAGATAGAGAGTTTAGGAGGTTAAAATGAAAAATGGTAAAAATTATTATGTGCTATAAGAACTTGTACTAACTACGCATAACGTTAAAGCTTGTACATTCCACGCATAAAGTACTTAAATGAAAATAATCAAAGACCAAATGTTTAAAAGTAAACTCGTAACTGTGTGAAAGGTGTTTGATGAAAACATGAGAACCTAAAAGTTTAATGTCACGAAAATGAAAGCGAAAACTTTGATGTGGGGTAAAAGTTAAAAAATAGAAATTTTAAGAGTTAAAACGAAATTTGGTAAAAAATTAGGGGGTTAAAACAAAATTTTGGTTAAAATTAGTATGTGCTTTAAATGCTTGTACATTTCACGCATAAAGTACTTGTACATTTACACAAGTTTTTAGTATATATATAATAGCAATCCTTCGCCAGGGCACTAGCTGTGAATTGTCTAGATAGGTAGAAATAGCAAAAAACGATATACATGACACGCAACATATACTAAAAAAACTAATGTGTTTTTACGGTTAACATATTAATTGATGTTGGATCTGTAACACATTATTAAACAAGTATATAAATTAGTGAACTGAAGGCAGTATAGAGAAAGAAGCCAACTACGTACCTCTAAGGCATTGTCGGACTTGTTTGATATCATTAGTGGGAGCAAGCAGAAATCTAAACTGGTCTGAACTCATTACGAATAAGCCCACCAAATGGTATGGGTTAGCCTGTAATTAATTGAGAAAACAACTATTACTTAATAATAACAATAACAATAATATATGAGATGTAGGCAGGTACGTCATGAACGAATGGATTACAATTATTGGCATGAAAAGATTTTCTACTCTTGTCACTTTAGTTCAATACAATGAAAAGCTGTTTGATTTGCCTCATCAAACTAAAAAGATTACAATTATTGGCATGAAAAATCACCTTAAATATAGTTTTGCAATAAACTTCAATAGCCTTAAGTTGGGCCCTAAATACAACTTTCGGTTGCCCCATTTCCAGCATCCACCAAGAATTGTCGATACAGATCTGTGTAACCTGGTATATACAATACATATACACATACGGTTATTTATACTAATTATGAAAATCTAACTAAATAGCAAAAAGAAAGATAGAAAGAAAAAGATGAAAATACCGGCGCGGGATTCGGCATTATCAAGATTCAAGCTACGGTACTTGCAAATTCAAACAAACAAAAAATCACAAATTCATACAACATCTATAACAACACGATGACGATGATGAATTAATAAATATAAATAAATAAATAATCCTTACATCGGCTCCCAAAATAAAAAAGAAACAAATTAGGATCAGCGATTCAGATGGATCAAGACCTGAAATTATCATTATTATTGTTAGATCCAACAGCGCCTTGGATTTATCGATCCATCGAACGGAACTAAATAAATATAGACCATACCTTTTAGATTAATTGCGTATGAAACCCTAGACGAATATTTACCTTAGATTTAATCGTATCGTATCTTCTATTATATATATAGAGAGAGAGAGGAGTGTGAATTACGCGGACAGTCCTTCTATTTCGCTAATGTTTCTTTCCAACCCCCTCTTCATTGAAAATATCCAAAACTCAAAGACGAGACCTTGAAAAAAACTCACCTTCAAGACTCACATAATGGATTTAGAAGATAACCCTGGCCAACCCACCTAAATGGAGTTGGTTAAATCATAATATGTTTTACTTACACAAATTTTAGTTTTCCAATTATCACAACCCATACACTTAATTACTTAAATAAATACTTGAATAGTTTAAACACGTCTAGTCAATTCAGTTATTTATACGTAGATTTTATTTTATATATTATTTTCTTTTCTTTTTATCTTTAATTCTCTATCTTCAATCTATCTTAAAATATGATTCATTTCTTATACAATAATATGTAGACATATGTATTTAATTTGATAATAAAACATCTTTTTCGGTATATATTAGTGTAACACCCGTCATTTAAAAATATGGATTTCCAAAAACTTTCGCCTAACGGCGTTAAGAGAGAGCGGAATTAAACTTTAAAAGTCCAAACCAGCAAAATCAGTTTGGTTTATTCATTAAATGGTGTTACTAGCCATATCATCAAAATAAGTTTAAAAGGAAACCCACCGGTTGCCCAACATTAAACAACCGACCACATTATCAATACAAGTCATTATTATCTAAACATAAAGCAAATGTCTAAAGCGAGCAGCCACTATGGGTAAACTATAGCCAGCTTCAAGATCATCTACCCATGCCTCACATCTTCTCACATCTACCTGCTCACTATTGTTGGACCTGAGGGCACAACACATTTTAAAAGAGCAAGTGTTAGCTAACGAATTAGCTAAGTAAGATAACACATCATTTAAAATTTGTAACATCCCGAACTTTTATTTAACGTTTGACTAATGCCGTTAGGTCAATTTGGGGTGTCGTTAAGTCTTTACTTAATATTCGAATGTAGTTATGTGTGGTTAACGTAGATAAAGTAGTTAGGTTTAAAAGCCTAAATTTTAATGACGAATAAAAGTGTGATTAATGTCGCTTAAAGGCTATGTAGTGCCTTTTAATGAAGGACTAATGTTGTATATGGTAATAATGCAGTTTGTGGCCAATAATGAAGGGTTTAGAAGTCCAGGGACTGATTTTGACATAGGTTGAAATCTAAAAACGGGATTAAGGCTTTGATGGGTGTAATTAGGGTTGATTGAGCAGCCATTAGCAAATAATAACTCACACACAAAGTCTCTCTAATCTTTCTTGATTTCTAAAGCAATTAATCTAGTTTTTGGGTCTAACGATTGGGTATTTTTGGTGTTGGAATCGATCAACCATCTAGCAAGCAGGTAATCATTGAATCGTTGGTTGTATTTTCAGGTTTAGGGGTTGGTTAATTATGAAACAAATCTGATTAAAAAAGGGATTATGCAAGTAGTTAGGGTTTATGTGGTGTTTTGGGTAATTAACATTGAAAGTGATGTTAAACGAGTCCGTAATCGATCTTGATGATCAAAAGGTGTTAAATTGTGTCGAAAACATGTTTGGGGAAAAGCCTAGATGGATCGTTTTCTGGAAAATCGAAGAACTTAGTCGTTTTTTTGAAAAAACGAACGAATTTAGCGAATCTGTTGCTAAGTTCGTACGAACGAAGGCTATCTTCGTAAGAAGGATTTCTGAAGTTAAATTCGTAAGGCAAAAATTAAGTTCGTAAGAAGGTTTTCATGCTAGATTCGTAAGAAGGATTTCAAAGTTAATTTCGTAAACTATCTTCGTTGGTTATATAAATTCGTTCAGAGATCATCTTCGCAAGTTATAATCATTTTCGTAAAGTATTAAACGAAGTTTATGTTCGTACGAAGATTAACTTCGTATGAATGATTTTTGGGTTATCTTCAGCAGATCAACTAAATTCGTAAAGAAGCTATTTTCGTAAAGTAGATCGAACGAAGTTTAAGTTCGTACGAAGGTTATCTTCGTAAGGTGTAATTCTGGAATTTTACGTAGTCAGTCTTAAGTTCGTACGAGGGTCCAGTTAAGGTCCTAAATGACTTATACTTTATATGTTAATGTACGATAGGTGTCGGGGATTACTGATAAGCACTATTAGCTATTTGTTTGCGCGCGTACACTACTACCAGGTAAGATACACTACTTTGACACGCTGAGGGATCAACTAAAAGCTGGTTTCAAATCGTAAACACTTCCATTCGGTACCTTATTAGTGCATGTGGGCATATGGGTTACTTGGGAGGTATTATGGGTTATGCAGTTGACCATGAAACCTGAGATGCAGTCCCTATTGTAGTGTAATGCAGTATTGCTTAATGTAATATGTAGTTATGCAGTTGATGTAGTTTAATGAAGTATCTTGATATGTATGATATATAGAAATGAAGTTGATGTGTGATATGCATGCCTGACCTGTACGCCTAGTTCACTAGACTTGCTAGGTTGCTATGTCACTTGCACGTTTAAGGATCCAAACGTAATGAAGTTAAAGTGTGTGAATGTCTAGGAATGTGTGTTACCTAGACTATATGTGTGTGAATGTTTGGGAATGCAGGGACCCAATCTATATGTGTGAAATTGAGCTCATAAAACAGATGCAGTGAAAAGTGTTAAGCTTAACCCGTACTAGCCTTAGCCGGGCAGTGCGTAGATGCAGTTGTTGCTTGGGTGGCTCCTCGCAACGTGGTCTCTATAACGCAGGGCGAGTAATACGAGGGGTTGACCAACCTACATATACGGATTACTCAAGGATTGGCTTGCCATTCCTTAACGACGTAAGATGAGTAGTCTTTTGACTAATCATCCAGTCGGGTGTGATGCAGGGCACACTTATATGCAGTTAACGAAGATACGTGTGACAATGTGTGAACTAATGCAGGATAGGCACATTTAGGATGATTATCCTAATTGAAACGAAGTTGAAATGCAGTATATGTGTGAACGTGTGATGTGTGTGGTGTCTAATAAAACTTGTCTAATAATGAAGATTGTTTTAATTGGACAAATGCTTTTAAATTAAGTGTTATCTTACTTAGCTATTCTTATAGCTAACACTTGCTTCTTAATGTGTTGTTCCCTCAGGTTTAGCTTGATGGAAACTAGATGCAGGACGTGTGAGCTTGGGTAGATGCAATGCAGGAGCCTTAGCTACCCTTAGGCGATGCTTTCTTTAGACATTCATTACATTTCGTATTTAATGTCGAATTTATGTAGTGATGAGTGAACGGTTGTTTTATGTTGGGCAACCGTTGGGTTTTCATTTGAACTACTGTTTGATATGGCATGTAACACCAAATAAATGCAGCAACCGAAATGTTTTTATCGGTTTTGACTTTTACAGTCTTTACTTCCGCAATTTAACACCGTTAGGTGAAAAGTTTTTGAAAACCCATATTTTTAAACGACGGGTGTTACATTGTCCATTTAAAACATTATATAAAAGTCATATTAAGTCGTTAAGGCACATATCATCAAACATATCATCTCACATACATATCATAGCATCAACATCTTTCATATTAGGATGGGTCATCCTAAATGTGCCTAGTCATCTTTTGCATCTCCACATATCACATCTAAACATCTTTATAGTTGTGACATAAGTCACGCATCTCATATAACATATGCATCTTTATAAGTGTGACATAAGTCACACCCGACTGGATGGACAAACCTTACGGCTGTACATCATTGTCGTTAAGGAATGGCAAGCCAATCCCGGAGTAATCCGTATGTTCAAGACAAGTGGGGCGGGTCAGACCTCCCGTATTACTCTTCACATCTTTGACCATGTTGCAAGGAGCCACCCAAGCAACCACATCTACGCACTTAGCCGGGCAAGGGCAAGTACGGGTTAAGCTTAACACTTTCATCTAAAATTACGAGCTCGATTTCACATCTCATATAGTTTAGGTGTTCATATTACCTAAACATTATCACATATACATCTTAACGTTTGGGCCCTTAAACGTGCACGTGTCATGGCAACTTAATAAGTCTAGTGAACTAGATGAACAAGCCATGTAGTCATGCACATTTTACATATCATCAACCTATAACACATTTCAATTCATCTCAAGACATTACATAGCATTTCATAGCATATCATTACATCGTATACATTGTTACATCACGTACATCATCATATATCATTGCATATCGTATATCATTACAACATTGCATATCATTTATCATCTTAGATCGTACATCATTTCATATCATCTTTCGTATCATATTATATACATATATATCATTTCATATCATCTATCATCTATTAAGCATACATAGCATCTCATATCAGTACGTATCATTGGGGTAGCATTTCAGGCTTTCATATGCATCTACATAGCCCATATCACCTCCCGTATAATCCCGAATACCCATAAGCAAACAAGATACCATTTGGGAAGTTATTATATGAAAACTATGTTTTTGTTGAACCTCAGCGTGTCAAAGTAGTGTATCTTACCTTGAATACTCATCTATGACTCACATAATCAGATTTCAAAGAGGATTGTACCTATATTACCTGTAGATGACTTAGGGGATTCAAGATCTAAACAATACTTGATCAAAACGGCACGAAACGATTGAATCTTGAGGTAACTTGCTTGGAGAGGGAAAGGATCGGCTAGGGCTTTTCTCACACACTAGTTACAGAAGATTTGTGACAATTAGGGCTGCCTAATTGCCCTCTAATCCCTGGCCAGCCATTACAAATCTTACACCTAGGACCCCTCAACTTCTTAACTTAACTTTCTTAGCTTATCTTTCTACCGGGAGTCTTATCACACTAACAAGCACTTAATTACTTAACGTCACTTTGATTACATTCATTAAACATCACATTTACATATTCATATTAATTACATAAGCATTTAATCATATAATCACATATAAGGCACATTTACTTAACGAACCTAACGTTCGGAAGGTCAAATAGTCAAACACGAAAAGTTCGGGATGTTACAATTACCTTCCCCTTAAGAGGATTCTGTCCTCAGAATCATTTTCGCCACTCATAAATAAATGACTTATCCGTATCCCTCACTTTATCATATCATTTCAAGATTTCCTTGAGTTGTACTTTAACTTAGAATAGTCAAACTCATTTAGCGTCTTACATAGTCTTTTCTACTTTCACTTTACATTTCGACTGTTTCGTCATTTCCTTGGTTCAATCTTTAAATCAAACCAAGTAACCACCTAATTTCTTCAACCTTCATAAATGGTACACACATTACATTCGGCGAAGGCTATTCATTTGGCGTTTAAGCCCCTCATACACGTATTCCTTATTAACTTGCTACCATAACTCACATAATTCATTTGAGCAAAGGGTCGACTCGCTAACTTTTGATACATAACATATCCCTCCATAAAGTCTTATGGTTAGACCATAATACCCACTTTGTTCATTACAAGCTTTCTTTGCTCACCACAAAACCTTTGAGTGATTTTAAGCTAAATCAAACACTCGTTTAACAATTCTAACTTTATGAATCTCAAGATACATATTGATTGCAATAACAATCACCGAACGACCCGAAATCGCCAATCTAACAACAAAAACGTTTCTCATCAATCAATACTCAACAAGTCCGGGTATGGCCGAAATATATGGATGGATATGACTTATATTCTGCAAATATTTCGTTCTATACCTTGGAGGATGATAAACGGATCGACTATATGCACCGATTGATCATTAATCCATCCTAGACTTCTATACGTCACATAACTAGCTTAAATCGTCCACCGGAAATTCTATCGACATATTAAACACATCTTGGCATCTTTAACACATAAACGCATATATCTTTAAGGCATTAAAGCCTCTCACATATAACATATTATACCCACGTAAGCATTAACTCGTTAAGAGACTTATCGGTGTTGACTTAATGACTCAACTCAACCGTTACACAAAAATTTGGGATTGTTGCAATTACCTCCCCCTTAAGATACTCGTCCCAATCGTCACATATCGCCCCGTAGCGAAATCAAAACTAAAACGAGTAATAAATCCAAAACAGTCCAGAATATGCGCCGCATATCGAGCTTCCTTCAGAAGACCCATTTTCAAAATTGGGCATATATGCGCTGCATATTATCTATGATCAGGAAAGTTAATTTCAAACGAAACCCGAACGTTTTCCTTACACCCATGCACAACTTTAACACTTCACAACTCGAATATAGCTTCACATCATGTCATAGTGTTCATAAAATTGAAGAGCTTCATGGTCAAAGGGTTCAATCAACCTTAGTGTCAACTTCTTTACTTGTTTCAGCTTCATCATTCTTTATTTCATTCATACGTGTCTATTCTTCGTGTGGTTAAATATGATACCATTCAGTGATTCCATCATTCTCATCTTCACTTCATTCGGATCAACACAGACACAGTCTCACAAACACACACATGTCGTGATACATTTACAATTACGTTCGCGACCGGAATTGTAACTATATCCTTTCATACGTGTGCCCGGTAACCCTTCTATGCGTCACCTACTTATAATCCTTTAAGTATACAGCGTCAATTCTTCTCTTCCAACCTCAATTCCATGTCTTTTAACTAGCCGACTCAACTACATTGACTGCCAAGCACTCCATTCCTCTACTACCTTTACACTACATTTAACTTCATATACATCATAATCATCATAAGCATTTAATCCGACTATCACTTTCCACCGATTTTCACCCATTCCCACACACTCGAAGCATCAAAAATCACTACAGTTGTAACACGGTGTTTACCCTTGACAAACAGGGGTACAATACATAAAAATCTATCCAACTTCATTACTTTGTGCACCGGTCAACACAAGCATGGCCATACAAACACGCTCGCGTCGTGATACGCTTGCAACTATGTTCCGGACCATAATTGTAATTGTATCCTTTCACACCCGTGTTCGTTCCCACATTTGTGTATCATCCTTTTTTCATCAATTCCTTTCACACGATCTTCAGCACACTTACAACATCTCATTTCCTTTGCGGTCCTTGTCACTAACCCCATGGGCTAGACAACATTGATGGAATACCATTTCACCTAATTCTCCACTTCCATTCACCTCAGCTACTTCACACATATGTTATATCACACGGTTATTAATTTCAGTTAGGGAAATGGCACATTACCTCTGGGACCGTCTATCGTAGCAATAAGATAATTTAACGATGGAGAAGCGAGAAACGGAAGAATAAAGGCTAATAAAACATATTCACGTATCCACAAACATCAATCATATAGCCTTAATCCTACACTCTCACTCATCCCAACCCGTCCTAAGGCATTTCATCTCAAAGGCTAAGCATACCTACTTAAGCCTACTTATCCTCTATCGGTTTAAGTCCAATTCCTATGACATACCTATAGTCATTGGTTCACTTAAATCATTTCTCTGATACCAACTTGTAACACCCGTCATTTAAAAATATGGATTTCCAAAAACTTTCGCCTAACGGCGTTAAGAGAGAGCGGAATTAAACTTTAAAAGTCCAAACCAGCAAAATCTGTTTGGTTTATTCATTAAATGGTGTTACTAGCCATATCATCAAAATAAGTTTAAAAGGAAACCCACCGGTTGCCCAACATTAAACAACCGACCACATTATCAATACAAGTCATTATTATCTAAACATAAAGCAAATGTCTAAAGCGAGCAGCCACTATGGGTAAACTATAGCCAGCTTCAAGATTATCTACCCATGCCTCACATCTTCTCACATCTACCTGCTCACTATTGTTGAACCTGAGGGCACAACACATTTTAAAAGAGCAAGTGTTAGCTAACAAATTAGCTAAGTAAGATATCACATAGTTTATAAAACGTTTGTCCATTTAAAACATTATATAAAAGTCATATTAAGTCGTTAAGGCACATATCATCAAACATATCATCTCACATACATATCATAGCATCAACATCTTTCATATTAGGATGGGTCATCCTAAATGTGCCTAGTCATCTTTTGCATCTCCACATATCACATCTAAACATCTTTATAGTTGTGACATAAGTCACGCATCTCATATAACATATGCATCTTTATAAGTGTGACATAAGTCACACCCGACTGGATGGACAAACCTTACGGCTGTACATCATTGTCGTTAAGGAATGGCAAGCCAATCCCGGAGTAATCCGTATGTTCAAGACAAGTGGGGCGGGTCAGACCTCCCGTATTACTCTTCACATCTTTGACCATGTTGCAAGGAGCCACCCAAGCAACCACATCTACGCACTTAGCCGGGCAAGGACAAGTACGGGTTAAGCTTAACACTTTCATCTAAAATTACGAGCTCGATTTCACATCTCATATAGTTTAGGTGTTCATATTACCTAAACATTATCACATATACATCTTAACGTTTGGGCCCTTAAACGTGCACGTGTCATGGCAACTTAATAAGTCTAGTGAACTAGATGAACAAGCCATGTAGTCATGCACATTTTACATATCATCAACCTATAACACATTTCAATTCATCTCAAGACATTACATAGCATTTCATAGCATATCATTACATCGCATACATTGTTACATCACGTACATCATCATATATCATTGCATATCGTATATCATTACAACATTGCATATCATTTATCATCTTAGATCGTACATCATTTCATATCATCTTTCGTATCATATTATATATATATATCATTTCATATCATATCATCTATATATATATCATTTATATATCTCATATCATATATCATTTCGTATCATATTATATACATATATATCATTTCATATCATCTATCATCTATTAAGCATACATAGCATCTCATATCAGTACGTATCATTGGGGTAGCATTTCAGGCTTTCATATGCATCTACATAGCCCATATCACCTCCCGTATAATCCCGAATACCCATAAGCAAACAAGATACCATTTGGGAAGTTATTATATGAAAACTATGTTTTTGTTGAACCCTCAGCGTGTCAAAGTAGTGTATCTTACCTTGGTGCTGCTTACAATGAGTTATGTATGTCTTACAGTGCTTGCTAAGTGCCTCCGACTACCTATAATGAGTATAAGATCGTTCTATAAGCTAAACAAAACTTAGGTACCAAACTGGACCCATTTGTGCACCGCACATAAATCCTGTGCGCCGCACAAAACCATAAAAGACATTTGTGCACCGCACAAATCAACTTTTCAGAAGTCAGAAATTTTCATGCGTTTGCATATGCCCCGCATAGAAAATCCATGCGCCGCATATCGGGCACCCATTTTTCAAAAATTGCTTTTGTGCACCGCACAGAACCAGTTCGACCAAAATCCAACTTTTTAACCCTTCAATCGAATCCCATACGAACACTAACCATTAATTCGACCTGGAGACATAAAATTAACCTTTTTGACAACACTTTTAACAACTTTAATCCATCAATCAATCCTTTAATCCTTTACAACATGAATCAATCATTCAATCACCCGAATAACATGAAATCGGTAAACGTTTAATCAAATAACCCAACCCAAACCCCATGGCCTGGATTGAATACTCATCTATGACTCACATAATCAGATTTCAAAGAGGATTGTACCTATATTACCTGTAGATGACTTAGGGGATTCAAGATCTAAACAATACTTGATCAAAACGGCACGAAACGATTGAATCTTGAGGTAACTTGCTTGGAGAGGGAAAGGATCGGCTAGGGCTTTTCTCACACACTAGTTACAGAAGATTTGTGACAATTAGGGCTGCCTAATTGCCCTCTAATCCCTGGCCAGCCATTACAAATCTTACACCTAGGACCCCTCAACTTCTTAACTTAACTTTCTTAGCTTATCTTTCTACCGGGAGTCTTATCACACTAACAAGCACTTAATTACTTAACGTCACTTTGATTACTTTCATTAAACATCACATTTACATATTCATATTAAATACATAAGCATTTAATCATATAATCACATATAAGGCACATTTACTTAACGAACCTAACGTTAACTGACGGAAGGTCAAATAGTCAAACACGAAAAGTTCGGGATGTTACAATTAGCACGGTCGAGTAGTGTGCATAATTAATATAAAAGTAATTTTTTGAATAATAATATCATCATATTTTAACATGTCTTAACCATTGATTATCAATACTATATTATAAAGCAAACAACCTTTGTTTAACATTTTAAATTTCAATATTCATCAAAACCAAATTCAATCAATAACCTACGCTACTCGCCGCCGCCGGTAGTGTATAGTATATACGACACGGGCGTAGCACCTATATCTATATCATATCTATATCTATACTACCTTATAAAGCATTTACCCCTCTCATTTTTCTCAAAAAAGAACTTGATCTACCCAAATTACCCCTCTTATTTATTCATTAGTTTGGATATCATCGCCTAATATACCTATAATATCCTTAATGAAATTATTTTACAACATACATCTCTCAACCCTTAATATAACTTAACCACCTCATTTTATATCAATTACTTTTACATTAATAACTGCCACCTCCGACAACACCACCTGTCCCCGTCGACACCACCACCACAACACCGCCGCATCGCGCGGGCATATGACTCGTATACATACATCTATACTTATAAAATTTTCCATAGTATAAACACTACCAAAATCACACAATTTTCATCATCAGATTATCTCATAATTTAATGTGGCTAAGCTAAGTAAGTGACAACTCACTTTTAATGACACCATCAAAAGATCTCCTCTAATAGAGAAGTTGATATATTAGAGTTTCTTAAATATTATAGCATATATATCTGTATGTTTTTATGACGGACGGTAGTTATTTTTTGCTTGGTATCCGTCCAGCAATACCACACCATGTTGAGTTGAGACCAAAACCTACATCGGTAGTCCAATGTTCGTCTTTGGGTAGAAATAATCAGTACCCTTCCTTCATGCATGATAGAAACCGTTCGACATACTACTTAGTAGAGATTTAAATAGGTCTTACGTGATGTAAATACATAACATGTAACTCAGTTGAATAGATTTCTAAGGTGTGCTGGTGTAGAAGGTCTATCAGTTTGTAGAAGGTCTATCAGTTTGTATACATTTATATATATCTTTTCAGTTTTTTCATTCATAATAGGTAAAGACTTGCGTGCGTTGGCCAAGTTGATCATTTCTAGCCTTAGTAAACGAAATCACCCTCGGACGGAGAAAGCTTATGATGACAAAGTATTCAGTGCATACTCCATGTATGCTTGGGCTGTTGAAGCACAGGATATTGCATTAAAGTTGGAAAGGTATGGCTCTTAACTAAGAAACCGTTCGACATACTGCCCCTGTCTTTGGCTGCTGCTACTCTTTAGTTTCATTGTTTATGTTTATGTTACCGTTTAATGCTACTGTTTCTACTGTCTTGTTTCCATGTTTCTGCTAGGTTTCTGTCTCTTAATGCTACTGCTGCTAGGTTCTGTTTAATGTCTGCTAGGTTCTGCGTGTTTCTGTTTCGTAGCTACTGCTGCTAGATACTGCTGCTATGGTTTTTTTGGATCAATTAGCTTTCTGTTAATGTTTCTGTCTTCTGTCTATGTTTAGTCTTCTGTTTTGTTAATGGTGCTAGTATTCTGATTAATGTTTTTGGTCTCTGAATGTTTCCATATGTTTCTGTAATGCGTAGGTCTTATTGTTTCTGTTGTGTTTCTGTTAAAATTATTTTGCAGCATGAGCGTGACACTTGAACAGGTTTTGCGTCATCCATGGCTATTTATTCAAGACAATCGCATACACTACGTATGTGAAAGCGCCAAAGTTTTAGCTGGCCTGTATTGTGATCATGATATGAGTCTTAAGTACAAAGAGTTTTTTACCCAAAACGATTGGAGGGTTATGATTCCGGAAAAACTTATGGAGCACATGGACAATTGGAAACCTGACGGTGTTTCTAATAATGATTCTGGATGTAATGCAGACAATGGTAAAGCTGTTAAGATTGATAATTCTGAACCTTACAAGGGTGGGAATCCACGTCATCTGCTAAAGTTTGCTCGGAATGTATATCGCCACCGTCTAGACATAAGGAAGAGCGTGGGAGAAATGGATTGTCTTGATAGTGAGAACGCATTTGAACTTCAACTCTCTGTATGGTTTCCGAAACTGTTGCTGGGAACATACAACTATGTTGAAAGATGTGTAAAAGAAACGGAAGAAAATAAGAGAGGGAAGTTTAACGATGTAATAAACTACCATGTCATTTAAAGGTCAGATTCTTATCCTTAGTTTTTAATGTTTGTATCTTTAGTTTTTACGAGGGTTAAAGAGCCCATGGATACATTAATGTTATGTATATTCTAATCTAATTTTTTTTGTAGACACAAAGTGTTGGCAATACCAGTCCTACTTCTACAGCAGACACGAGCCAAGTTCTATTGCTGCAGCCCAGAATAATCAAGCCCGATTGGATTCTGAAGCCCAAGACCCAAGAGACAATATTTGGGTGTCGATACAAACTGAGAAGTGAGGGCTTTTATTAAGTCAAGAGAACTTCATGCCACATGTGTTATTTATTTCAGTTATTATTTAGTTTACTTTAGGTGTTGACAGTTTATTTCATGCCTTATTTGTAGCTTTAGTAGTGGGTAGTTATTTACTTACAACTCTATTTGTACGTCTCTGTTTTGAAAGAAGTGGCAGATTTGATGTTTAATATTAGTATTACTTATCTAAAGGTATGTTTGACTAAATGAAATGACAATGGAATGAAATGTACGATGGAATGGAATGAAAAGGGTAATGGAATAGGTCATTACCATTCCATCTTCATGTTTGGTTGCCCCATTGGAATGGAATGAATCATTAAAACATATTGTAGAAATTGACATAAATAGCCTTGTTAAATGAACTTTGCCTATCGAAATTAGAACTCGTTTTTAGCTATAAAACATTATAAAATACATACTTATTTTAATTAACATATACTCATATTAAATAAGAATGCAAACAAACAAAATTATCACATTATCATCGAAATATCAAAAACTTCTTTTAAGTTTAAATACTAATATATTCATCTGAGAACAGACTATGGATATGGAAACCAAATTAAAACTGAAAAACCAATTTCATGGCAATTTTGAAAGCGGAAGTCGTTAACTTAAACAAACAACCAAAGTTATAGATTAGTCATTACAGACATTGCACTTAACAGACAAACAACCAAAGTTATAGATTGGTCATTACAGACATTGCAAGCCATGAGACATAAAATTAAATAGTACTACTTCAAAATGGTCCTTAGGAGTGAGCATTACTCACTCTTCACCCTCAAGAACATCAAAAACCCATAGTAATTTATCTTCATCAGCGACCGTATAAAAGATCACCATCAAATCCTCATCGCGTGAAAGCATGTGTACAGCTTTGTCGCATTCACGAGAAGTTAAACCAGCAACTTTTTTCATCTCCGCGTGAAGCTTCTTACGAAGCTCCTCACGATCCCTTTCGATTCCCAGAACTGCAGTGAAGCTTTTTGTTGCTTGCTCAATCTTGGTACCAACTATATCCGCCGAGTCTTTCAAGCTGTTGATAAGAGGATCTAAACTATTGCATCGTTTTCTCTTTTGACGTTTGCCCGAGTCTTCTCTTAAAAGGGGAGGAGCATATGGAATAGTGTTTGATTGATTATCAAAAGGTAATTCTTCTAACCCATCATCAATGTCGTCATTTTCTTGTTCTTTATCCATCTCGGAGACGATATCTACCGCGCCTGGGCATCTTTTCCATGTGCATAAATAACACCTACCCGCCCCAGGGACTTGCGAGGACATGTAATGCATAAATAAGTCATTCAAACACTTGGCAAGTTAACAGATTCATGACCATAACACATCGATTCATACGATGGTTTTGTTTTGCAAATAAACATATACAAAACAGGCACACGGAAACAATTATGCAACAGGCATGCATCAGGCGGCTTCCAACTTCACCTATTCATTCTCTCCAAGCTTCATATTTGTCACAAGGGGGAATGTTGGCTTGAGACTTCTCATCGCAAGAGAGTTCCGCTTCATATTTGCAGTGCTTTTATTCTTCTCATTGGTCCAACTTTTTAAAACTTTGGATTCCGGGGGATTTAACATTGACACTCTCCTTGTGAGACAGTTCCAGCTGTTGTATAATAAAAAAATAATAATAATATATGAGATATAGGCAGGTACGTCATGAACGAACGAATGAATATTTATTTCGGAAACATACTAATGTGAAATTAATATTTAAACAATCTTTTAGAAATAATAAAGATTTTCTACTCTTGTCACTTTAGTTCAATACAATGAAAAGCTGTTTGATTTGCCTCATCAAACTAAAAAGATTACAATTATTGGCATGAAAAATCACCTTAAATATAGTTTTGCAATAAACTTCAATAGCCTTAAGTTGAGCCCTAAATACAAGAACTTTCGGTTGCCCCATTTTCAGCATCCACTGAGAATTGTCGATACAGATCTGTGTAACCTGGTATATACAATACATATACACATACGGTTATTTATACTAATTATGAAAATCTAACTAAATAGCAAAAAGAAAGATAGAAATCTAATTAAAAGCTTTTTATTTTGCCACCTAATCAATCCACCATATTCAACCTCTTAAAAAGTCATCTCCTCCAATGGAAAGCTTTTTTTAAAGCTTTTTTTACCACTAAACAAGAAAAAAGCTTTTGATCAAAAGGTTGAGGATTGTCAACCTATTCATCAAAAAAGTTATTCACTCCAATGGTATCAACCTTTACAAAGACTTTTTCTTTCAAAAAAAGCTTTTCTTCAACCTAATGCTGTTAGATCCAACAGCGCCTTGGATTTATCGATCCATCGAACGGAACTAAATAAATATAGACCATACCTTTTAGATTAATTGCGTATGAAACCCTAGACGAATATTTACCTTAGATTTAATCGTATCGTATCTTCTATTATATATATAGAGAGAGAGAGGAGTGTGAATTACGCGGACAGTCCTTCTATTTCGCTAATGTTTCTTTCCAACCCCCTCTTCCAACCGTTCATTATAGGTCGAAACCCGGAACCTAGAAATGGGGACCCGAGGCCCGACAGACATCACAATTCCGGTAATGGTGGTGGTGGCAGACATTGTGTTAAGTTTTAAATCACAATGTGTTTTACTTGCACAAATTTTAATTTTCAAATTATCACAACCCATACACTTAATTACTTAAACGAATACTTGAATAGTTTAAACATGTCTAGTCAATTCAATTATTTATACGTAGATTTTACTTTATATTTTTTTCTTTTTTTTTTTTAATTCTCTATCTTCAATCTATCTTAGAATATGATTCATTTCTTATACAATAATATGTAGACATATGTATTTAATTTGATAATAAAACATCTTCTTCGGTATATATTAGCACGGTACCCGCGTAGTACAGCGATGGTCATGGTGGCCACTGTTGGTGGTAGAGACGGCGACGAGTATTGTACATAATTAATATAAAAGTAACTTTTTGAATAATAATATCATCATATTTTAACATGTCTTAACCATTGATTATCTATTATCATATACTATATTATAAAGCAAACAACCTTTGTTTAACATTTAATTTCAATTCATCAAAACCAAATTACATCAATAACCTACACTATTCGCCGCCGCCGCCGACCCCCGCCACCACCACCTGCATCGCCCCACCGCCGCCACCTCCACCACCGTCGCAACGCGTGGATACCGTTCTAGTATAATATAAAGCTTAATATATTCATTTCATCTCGCGTAGTTTATTTAAAAGTACTAAAAGAACTACATATATTTCTAAAAATAAAATTGATATTGTGACGAAGAGAGAGGTGGATGTTATAGACAGTATGTCGTGAGGAGATTCTGAGGACAGAATCCTTTTAAGGAGGAGAGAATTGTAACATCCTCAAAATTTTTCTATTTTTTTTTCTGAAATTAGGGTTTTTTAATTTTTATATATCTGAATATGGTTCTTTATGGATGTAATTGTTCTATGCTTATGAATCCATCGAATATATCATTCTAATCTTGCACGGTCTGTAACACCCCAAGCCGAAGGCTTCGAAATATCACGGAAATCATATAGCGCAAGGTGGAATTACAATAGAACCAGAACTAAATGCAAATAAAGATTCAGTGAATCCATTACAACACAAAACAAGTACCAAAATACATAAGGAGCAAATAACCATCCAAGTTTACAAAAGAACATCCCGAAGATGGCAAATCGATCCTAAGTATAATGCAAAAGAGAAGGTCGATGAATCCTTGATTCATAAAGTCCAAAGCCCGGGTTTGACAGCAAGCAAGCAACTAAACTCCACGTCCGGGGATAACCTGATTACCTGAAAAGTGTACTAAGCATAGTCAACACAAGGTTGGTGAGTTCGTAGTAATGGTCCATAAAGAACCAGCGTCAATAATCACGATGTACGAGTAGAGGCTAGACATGACTTACAGCGAGCCTCTAAGTAACACAATAACGTCCAACAACAAGATTACACAAGACAAGTAAGTGTGTAATATGAATGCATAAGTGATATACGTATCAATGCAAGTGCGGAATGCATAAATAAGCCAACATGCCTATCTTATGCGTGAACTCAAGTCACCTATGCAACGATACCGCCTGTCATAGCAATGACACAGGCTGCATCTCAAAAACATCGAGATATATATGTCTATATACTCGGGATCATGAACTCAACATCCATCAGATAGTGTATACATCTATACACTTGGATGTATGCACTCCTCAACCGAGGGATTATCAACAATGTATGCATGCTTACAATCAATCGAAAATGCATCAATCATATCTCAACAATCACAATACGATGAACATGAACCAACAATCGATATTCGACAAACATGAGCCAACAATCAATATTAACACCAATTCTATACGTACATACACTTAAGAGGATTCTACTTTCTTCAAGTCCCAGATGCTTATATATAGGGTCACCCGCAGCCTTCCCACCACATCTAAAACCCAATGAAGGCATAACCAACTTCCATGTATGTACGTCTATCCTAATATTAATGAAATACTTAACAAAACATAAACCAAGTCAATCAAACAATCAACAAGGTAAGTAAACACGCAAGTTTACACTTTTCAGCCCGAATCTCAAGCGAGTAGGGAGATGCGAAACTCACCTCGATTGGTTATGAAAAGTTAAGTTGATATAAAGTCGAGTTATTGTCGTACAATGTTCACTTCACGTCCAACACCTAAATATCGATCATATACATTCACATCAACATACATAAACACATATACGTAGTTATCAAAAACTCGGCAAAACCCTAATTAGGTTTCCAAGTGCTTCTCGACGTTAAATGACTTTTAAGACTCTTATTCAATGTTACATAAGATAAGAAGTGAATTAGATCAATGCTCGACGCGTAAAAAGGTCCAGAAAGTCAACTTAGGTCAAACAAGAATTTCTGGAAATTACAACTGGCGTAGGTTACGCCCCTTATAAAATTTTTGGGTAAAGGGGGCGTAAGGTACGGTGCTCTCAAAGTGCAATTCTTTGGCGTCTTGAGTGGCGTAAACAGGAGGTTTTTGGCGTAAGGTAAAACTTCAGCGTAAGCTACGCCCCAAAGGGCCGTAACCTACGCCCCAACAAACTAGACCTAGGCGTAACCTACGCCCCACAGGGCGTAGGTTACGCCCCATACTGGGCAGCAACACTACCAGCAGCAACAAAGTGCAGAAAAACAAGAACCCAAAACCCTAAATCGACATTTAAGGTTACAAGACTCGTTTTGATGATACATTTGACATTCTAATGCATAAATACACTTACCCAAACCCATATTTCCATCCATAACATCATCAAATTCCCCAAATCGATCAAACCCTAAATAAACCCTAATTGACCCAAAACTCATTTTAAGGCGATTTAGAACTTGTAAATGTACGAGATGACTAGAAACGAGTAAACTAACATAAATAGAAGTAAATGGGATGAATTAGACTTACCAAAACTTCCTTTCCGAGCTAGAACCCAATTTAGGTCAAAATGGGTTAAAATGCAAGAACTTCAACCTTTGATTCTTCGTATAGACGATAATGTGGTATAGATGACGATGATTCTAGTGTTATATCCGTTCCAAACACCAAGTCGATGATAGAGAGATGAAGAAATGAAATGAAATGGGTTCCTTGCCTTTTACTTAGAGAGAAATGAGAAAAGAGAGAATAGATAAGAAATGAAAGGGGGGAGAAGGAGATAAGGAGAGAATTGGGTCAAATGTGGCTGGTGGGTCGTGGACTACCCACGGGCCGACCCGTTTCTCTTCTCAAGCCAAATTACAATCGTTACACATTTAAACACCGATCAAAACATATTATCGACCCGAATATAACACATTGTCATTTAATTCACAAAACGACCCAAATAATTTATTAACTTAAATTGTTAGTCATATTACACGAAAAGTCAACGGGTCAAAACTCACGGATGTTACACGGTCTATAGCCTAAAAACCCTAAACATCATTATGTACAAATTTCATGTTTAGATATTTTTTTTATATATATTTTGAAGTATAAGCTCAATATTTTTTGAATCCAAACACATCATGGAAGTATAAGATCATGTTGTTTATGAAATATGAATAACTGGGTTTTATAGAGTTTTACAATTTTTTGACTTATTGAACATCTATTGTTCGATGAAATGCTTGAATGAAAAATAATAACATTTTAATCTATTTCTTATCTTTTCTGGTATCATGTATCACATTTTGCTATTGTTTGATGCTTTCAGGTTTTTGGATTTCAACTTTATTTCTTATCTTTTCTAGTATCATGTATCACATTTTGCTATTGTTTGATGTTTTCAGATTTGGGGCTTTTAGCTTTTGGACAACATAAGTCATGCTCCATTTAAGGTCTTATAAAGTCGAATGTAATACTTCAAAAAAAAAAAAAAAACCTTGTAGTAAAACAATAAAGTATAAGAATTCAGATTCTGATATGATAGTCAATAAAAATATGCACTTAATTACATTAAGTTTTAAGTGAGAATAATAAATATTTAATTAATGCTCATTAATAAAATTACATTAAGTTTTAAGTGAGAATAATAAATATTTAATTAATGCTCATTGAATACATTGTTTACGAGATTTGTGAGTTCACATTTTGTAGCTTTTATGAGAATAGTTTAGTCGAAAACCAAGTAATTACCTTTTAACATACATTTTAAGACATTTTCAAAAAAGATAAGTTGTTCTCATTTGCATCTCAGTTCTAACATGTAAATTGGTCACTTTTGAATCAACCATAAATTAGTAGTTCGGTCTCGACCTTTTTTGTGGCGAGCTAGTTAAAAAGAGAGTTACAGCTATTTGGCATTTAATTTGTTTCATGATTGATTTGTAAAACATGACAGTTTGAATTACTTGGGAATTCTGGTACTCCGCATACTATAATGAAGAAACCTCGTCAATTTCTTATACTCTTAGGGGTGGTACCAGACCCTTTAGTTTCTCAGTGAGTTTACTCAGGTCTGTATTGCAGTTGAATA
>CM067173.1:69287894-69373480 GCA_034093135.1 Erigeron breviscapus
TTAGTTGATAGAAGTTATATCAATGAAAAATACATTTAAAACCCAATCAATTCATATATGTTATATCAAGTGTTCTATAACATAAACAAAAATATTTACGGTCAAAGTTGAAAGAAAAAGACTCAAAATGTCAAACTTGGACACTTAATATGGGATGGAGGGAGTATATGTTATATAAAAAAAATATTTATATTTAGACTATTTTTTTTTGTATAGATGATTATGTATATTTATGTATGTAAATAAATATAACGAATGTACATGAACGTAAATGAACGAACGAGAGCTTTGTTCATGTTCGTTCATCTAACTAAACGAACGAGCACGAACGAACTTCCCGCCAAACGGTTCATGAACTGTTCGTCGTTTACAGCCCTAGATATATGTATTAAAAAAGTGCAGGTAACTAAAAAAAATAAATCATTTTCTCCATATTCAAAACTAAGTGGACTTTGCAAAATATACGCCGTACCAGTTAAGTAAAGGGTGAATGATGACAATTGCCTATTAACAAACCGAGATAACATAGTAAGCTAGAATAAAAAAAAGAACATACAAAATTGAAAATACAATTTTAGCTGATACTCAACACACAAAGAGGTTTATAAAATTTTAATCCTTTTTAAATGAAAATTTTATAGCAATATTTTGATGAAGCAATATTGGATTCGAATTAATACCCAAAGTAACACCTATCAGCCCCAGGGACTTGCGAGGACATGTAACGTAATGCATAAATAAGTCATTCAAACACTTGTGGAGGACATATAATGTAATGCATAAATAAGTCATTCAAACACTTGTGGAGGACATATAATGTAATGCATAAATAAGTCATTCAAACACTTGTGGAGGACATATAATGTAATGCATAAATAAGTCATTCAAACACTTGTGGAGGACATATAATGTAATGCATAAATAAGTCATTCAAACACTTGTGGAGGACATATAATGTAATGCATAAATAAGTCATTCAAACACTTGTGGAGGACATATAACGTAATGCATAAATAAGTCATTCAAACACTTGTGGAGGACATATAATGTAATGCATAAATAAGTCATTCAAACACTTGCGGCAAGTTAACAGATTCATGACGATAACACATCGATGGTTTTGTTTTGCAAATAAACAAACAATTCAACAAGCAGGAACACGGAAACAATTATGCAACAGACATGCATCAAGCGGCTTCCAACTTCACCTATTCATTCTCTCCAAGCTTCATATTTGTCACAAGGGAGTATGTTGGCTTGAGACTCCAAGCGTTTGGATTGTGCTGAACTCTCTTCTCAGTGAAAGGGAGTCTTTTTTGTTGGGTACTGTTTTGATTCCATGTGGTTGAACAGTTTCATCATTTGCAGTGCTTTTATTCTTCTCATTGGTCCAACTTTTTAAAACTTTGGATTCCGGGGGATTTAACATCGACACTCTCCTTGTGAGACAGTTCCAGCTGTTGTATAACATCAACATTCTCTTGGGCAGTGCTTTTATTCTTATTGTGGCATTGCTCCAACTTTTTAAAACTTTGGATTCCGGGCACTTCAACATTAACACTCTCCTTGTGAGACAGTTCCAACTGTTGTTTAGCATCAACATTCTCTTCGGCATCTTTCTGATGTTTCTCCTCAAGGTAAAGGAGATCCTTTTTTAGTATAGAATTGGATATGACATCAAAAACAGAATATGGATCTTTAACGTCTAGTATGTGGCTGTTTCCATCATTATTGGCATGAACAATGAAGATACCAAGCTCCTTCCTCCCATACTTGAAATCACCAAACTCTAATTGCAAGCCCAGGCGGCCCGTTATCTTAGATAGGTCCAATACAAAGAAGTTGACAATATTTACGGATACACCATGCTTTTTTAATAAATCTCCATAGCGGCCCACTAATGTAGAATTTATACGTATAGGACTAGCAGCAAAAAAAAAAATATATAACAAATTATATTTACAACACACACACACACACACACATATATATATATATATATATATATATATATATATTACCTATCCATTGAAATTCACTACAGTAATTATAAATTGTATGTACAATACAAGTATATCCAAAAAAACATATAGTTTGTGCAGATAAAAATGATAGAAACTCTTTTATGAGCAGAAAAGAATTTTTTAAAGATTATTATCAGAGATTGTCCTTTTATTTCTATTTACGTGGAAGTAATTTTCAATTAAAGTATTCGCACAAGTTCATATAGTTAATCCGGTGCTATAACGGTCCAAAAGAGCTGTGTTAAAGCGTTTTTTTGAAATTAAATAATATTAAAAAAAATTAGCCCAAAGTCAAAAGAAACACTAGCATTAAACTAATGTTTCAAATATTGACACTTTTAAGGTTAGACTTTCTATTAAGGAGTATAAAGTATTAATTATCAAATATGGATCCTTGATCGCTATGATGACCGCTATTTCAGTATAAGACTTAGCACAGAATTACATACCTTGCAACAAAGAAAAGCAACCTGTTATTCATGTTCGGGGGCCTGTTCAAAAGAAAACCTGCTGCCGTCATAAGCGCAGAATTAAAATCTGCATCGCCGCTACAGCGTATAACTGAGAAACAAGCACAGACCCGTCAGGCACGGTGGTCGATGGCTGCTCAAACCCAAAATAAAGGGGAGGGAGGGGGAAAAAAACTGGTGTAAACTAGTTATCTACCCCGCGCGTTGCTGCGGGCATTCGTTTTTTTCTTTTTTCTTATAAATCTGAATATCCACTGCGTTTCTTTTATTTATTTTTTAGATTTCCATGTGATAATGAAATGGTAAGTTAAATCTAATTTTTCTTCTGACTTTTAACGTGATATAGTTTTGTCTTTTATGTTTTTCTTTTAGATTGAATAACATGTATAAGCTGTTTAAATAGAATTCTCCAACATCTTAACTTTCTAATTATGGTTTATGATGCAAAAAGAATTTTAAGAAAAAGAGAAAAACATAGCTTAACTACAAAATACAAAAAAATAATAAAAAAATGATAAGTAAGTTGTAACAAAAAAAAAAGTTGTATCAGATTAAATATATAATGGATATATATATATATATATATATATATATATATATATATATATATATATATATATATATATATATATATATATATATATATATATATATATATATATATATATATATATATATATATATATATATATATATATATATATATATATATATATATATATATATATATATATATATATATATATATATATATATATATATATATATATATATATATATATATATATATATATATATATATATATATATATATATATATATATATATATATATATATATATATATATATATATATATATATATATATATATATATATATATATATATATATATATATATATATATATATATATATATATATATATATATATATATATATATATATATATATATATATATATATATATATATATATATATATATATATATATATATATATATATATATATATATATATATATATATATATATATATATATATATATATATATATATATATATATATATATATATATATATATATATATATATATATATATATATATATATATATATATATATATATATATATATATATATATATATATATATATATATATATATATATATATATATATATATATATATATATATATATATATATATATATATATATATATATATATATATATATATATATATATATATATATATATATATATATATATATATATATATATATATATATATATATATATATATATATATATATATATATATATATATATATATATATATATATATATATATATATATATATATATATATATATATATATATATATATATATATATATATATATATATATATATATATATATATATATATATATATATATATATATATATATATATATATATATATATATATATATATATATATATATATATATATATATATATATATATATATATATATATATATATATATATATATATATATATATATATATATATATATATATATATATATATATATATATATATATATATATATATATATATATATATATATATATATATATATATATATATATATATATATATATATATATATATATATATATATATATATATATATATATATATATATATATATATATATATATATATATATATATATATATATATATATATATATATATATATATATATATATATATATATATATATATATATATATATATATATATATATATATATATATATATATATATATATATATATATATATATATATATATATATATATATATATATATATATATATATATATATATATATATATATATATATATATATATATATATATATATATATATATATATATATATATATATATATATATATATATATATATATATATATATATATATATATATATATATATATATATATATATATATATATATATATATATATATATATATATATATATATATATATATATATATATATATATATATATATATATATATATATATATATATATATATATATATATATATATATATATATATATATATATATATATATATATATATATATATATATATATATATATATATATATATATATATATATATATATATATATATATATATATATATATATATATATATATATATATATATATATATATATATATATATATATATATATATATATATATATATATATATATATATATATATATATATATATATATATATATATATATATATATATATATATATATATATATATATATATATATATATATATATATATATGGAGTTTGGAAAACGTGCTAGTTAAATGGTCACTAAATAACTATGTATATATATATATTAATATATGTTATATACGTAAATATATATATATATATATATTAAATACAAAAAAATAATAAAAAAATGATAAGTAAGTTGTAACAAAAAAAAAAGTTGTATCAGATTAAATAGGTAAGGTGGAAGGTCAAGGTGACATGTGTTTGATATAAAAAATGACAGATGTATGTCTTAAAACCAAATTCTACCTCACAAAACGATGTGTTAGTTTTGTTTCAAAATAAACCATCTTTTTCTTAACTTTTTCTTTTCCTGACTTTCAACTCATTTTCTTGCATCTATCACAGCCCTCTATCTCAACTCCTCTCTATCTTTTTGTCAGATACACACACACACTTTTTTCTTTTTTTGGTCTATAGCCACTGATCCATATTCTATGATATTTGTCTTTTAGGATTAACTAGTTATAGTACTCGCGCGTTGCCGCGGGATACGCTTTTTATACGAAAACTTTAATGTGGGGCAAAAGTTAAAAGATAGAAAACTTGTACATTCCACGCATAACGTACTTGTACATTCATATAGCTTTTTAGTATATTATAAATGAGAATCCAAACATTTAGTGTCAAGAAAATAAAAATGAAAACTTTGATGTGGGGCAAATTTAAAAACGTTCTATATAATAAAAATGGATGAAAATAGTCAAACCAAATGTTTAAAAAGTAAAATCGTAAACATGTGAAAGTTATTTGATGAAAACATGAGAACCCAAAAAAATCAGTGTCAAGAAAAAAAAAACGAAAACTTTGATGCGAGACAAATTTAAAAACATTATGTATATAAAAAGACGAATAAAAATAGTCAAAACCAAATGGTGAAAGTTAGTTGATGAAAACATAAGAACCCAAAAATTTAGTGTCAAGAAAATAAAAACGAAAACTTTAATATGGGGCAAAAGTTAAAAGATAGAGAGTTTAGGAGGTTAAAATGAAAAATGGTAAAAATTATTATGTGCTATAAGAACTTGTACTAACTACGCATAACGTTAAAGCTTGTACATTCCACGCATAAAGTACTTAAATGAAAATAATCAAAGACCAAATGTTTAAAAGTAAAATCGTAACATGTGAAAGTTATTTGATGAAAACATGAGAACCCAAAAATTTAGTGTCAAGAAAATAAAAACGAAAACTTTATATGGGGCAAAAGTTAAAAAATAGAAATTTTAAGGGTTAAAACGAAATTTGGTTAAAAATTAGGGGTTAAAACAAAATTTGGTTAAAATTAGTATGTGCTTTAAATGCTTGTACATTTCACGCATAAAGTACTTGTACATTTACACAAGTTTTTAGTATATATATAATAGCAATCCTTCGCCAGGGCACTAGCTGTGAATTGTCTAGATAGGTAGAAATAGCAAAAAACGATATACATGACACGCAACATATACTAAAAAAACTAATGTGTTTTTACGGTTAACATATTAATTGATGTTGGATCTGTAACACATTATTAAACAAGTATATAAATTAGTGAACTGAAGGCAGTATAGAGAAAGAAGCCAACTACGTACCTCTAAGGCATTGTCGGACTTGTTTGATATCATTAGTGGGAGCAAGCAGAAATCTAAACTGGTCTGAACTCATTACGAATAAGCCCACCAAATGGTATGGGTTAGCCTGTAATTAATTGAGAAAACAACTATTACTTAATAATAACAATAACAATAATATATGAGATGTAGGCAGGTACGTCATGAACGAATGGATTACAATTATTGGCATGAAAAGATTTTCTACTCTTGTCACTTTAGTTCAATACAATGAAAAGCTGTTTGATTTGCCTCATCAAACTAAAAAGATTACAATTATTGGCATGAAAAATCACCTTAAATATAGTTTTGCAATAAACTTCAATAGCCTTAAGTTGGGCCCTAAATACAACTTTCGGTTGCCCCATTTCCAGCATCCACCAAGAATTGTCGATACAGATCTGTGTAACCTGGTATATACAATACATATACACATACGGTTATTTATACTAATTATGAAAATCTAACTAAATAGCAAAAAGAAAGATAGAAAGAAAAAGATGAAAATACCGGCGCGGGATTCGGCATTATCAAGATTCAAGCTACGGTACTTGCAAATTCAAACAAACAAAAAATCACAAATTCATACAACATCTATAACAACACGATGACGATGATGAATTAATAAATATAAATAAATAAATAATCCTTACATCGGCTCCCAAAATAAAAAAGAAACAAATTAGGATCAGCGATTCAGATGGATCAAGACCTGAAATTATCATTATTATTGTTAGATCCAACAGCGCCTTGGATTTATCGATCCATCGAACGGAACTAAATAAATATAGACCATACCTTTTAGATTAATTGCGTATGAAACCCTAGACGAATATTTACCTTAGATTTAATCGTATCGTATCTTCTATTATATATATAGAGAGAGAGAGGAGTGTGAATTACGCGGACAGTCCTTCTATTTCGCTAATGTTTCTTTCCAACCCCCTCTTCATTGAAAATATCCAAAACTCAAAGACGAGACCTTGAAAAAAACTCACCTTCAAGACTCACATAATGGATTTAGAAGATAACCCTGGCCAACCCACCTAAATGGAGTTGGTTAAATCATAATATGTTTTACTTACACAAATTTTAGTTTTCCAATTATCACAACCCATACACTTAATTACTTAAATAAATACTTGAATAGTTTAAACACGTCTAGTCAATTCAGTTATTTATACGTAGATTTTATTTTATATATTATTTTCTTTTCTTTTTATCTTTAATTCTCTATCTTCAATCTATCTTAAAATATGATTCATTTCTTATACAATAATATGTAGACATATGTATTTAATTTGATAATAAAACATCTTTTTCGGTATATATTAGTGTAACACCCGTCATTTAAAAATATGGATTTCCAAAAACTTTCGCCTAACGGCGTTAAGAGAGAGCGGAATTAAACTTTAAAAGTCCAAACCAGCAAAATCAGTTTGGTTTATTCATTAAATGGTGTTACTAGCCATATCATCAAAATAAGTTTAAAAGGAAACCCACCGGTTGCCCAACATTAAACAACCGACCACATTATCAATACAAGTCATTATTATCTAAACATAAAGCAAATGTCTAAAGCGAGCAGCCACTATGGGTAAACTATAGCCAGCTTCAAGATCATCTACCCATGCCTCACATCTTCTCACATCTACCTGATCACTATTGTTGGACCTGGGGGCACAACACATTTTAAAAGAGCAAGTGTTAACTAACAAATTAGCTAAGTAAGATATCACATAGTTTATAAAACGTTTGTCCATTTAACATCCCGAACTTTTATTTACCGTTTGACTAATGCCGTTAAGTCAATTTGGGGTGTCGTTAAGTCTTTACTTAATATTTGAATGTAGTTATGTGTGGTTAACGTAGATAAAGGTAGTTAGGTTTAAAAGCCTAAATTTTAATGACGAATAAAAGTGTGATTAATGTCGCTTAAAGGCTATGTAGTGCCTTTTAATGAAGGACTAATGTTGTATATGGTCAATAATGCAGTTTGTGGCCAATAATGAAGGGTTTAGAAGTCCAGGGACTGATTTTGACATAGGTTGAAATCTAAAAACGGGATTAAGGCTTTGATGGGTGTAATTAGGGTTGATTGAGCAGCCATTAGCAAATAATAACTCACACACAAAGTCTCTCTAATCTTTCTTGATTTCTAAAGCAATTAATCTAGTTTTTGGGTCTAACGATTGGGTATTTTGGTGTTGGAATCGATCAACCATCTAGCAAGCAGGTAATCATTGAATCGTTGGGTGTATTTTCAGGTTTAGGGGTTGGTTAATTATGAAACAAATCTGATTAAGATGGGATTATGCAAGTAGTTAGGGTTTATGTGGTGTTTGGGGGTAATTAACATTGAAAGTGATGTTAAACGAGTCTATAATCGATCTTGATGATCAAAAGGTGTTAAATTGTGTCGAAAACATGTTTGGGGAAAAGCCTAGATGGATCGTTTTCTGGAAAATCGAAGAACTTAGTCGTTTTTTGAAAAAACGAACGAATTTAGCGAATCTGTTGCTAAGTTCGTACGAACGAAGGCTATCTTCGTAAGAAGGATTTCTGAAGTTAAATTCGTAAGGCAAAAAATTAAGTTCGTAAGAAGGTTTTCATGCTAGATTCGTAAGAAGGATTTCAAAGTTAATTTCGTAAACTATCTTCGTTGGTTATATAAATTCGTTCAGAGATAATCTTCGCAAGTTATAATCATTTTCGTAAAGTATTAAACGAAGTTTATGTTCGTACGAAGATTAACTTCGTATGAATGATTTTTGGGTTATCTTCAGCAGATCAACTAAATTCGTAAAGAAGCTATTTTCGTAAAGTAGATCGAACGAAGTTTAAGTTCGTACGAAGGCTAACTTCGTTAGGTGTAATTCTGAAATTTTACGTAGTCAGTCTTAAGTTCGTACGAGGGTCCATTTAAGGTCCTAAATGACTTATACTTTATGTTAATGTACGATAGGTGTCGGGGATTACTGATAAGCACTATTAGCTATTTGTTTGCGCGCGTACACTACTACCAGGTAAGATACACTACTTTGACACGCTGGGGGATCAACTAAAAGCTGGTTTCAAATCGTAAACACTTCCATTCGGTACCTTATTAGTGCATGTGGGCATATGGGTTACTTGGGAGGTATTATGGGTTATGCAGTTGACCATGAAGACCTGAGATGCAGTCCCTATTGTAGTGTAAAGCAGTATTGCTTAATGTAATATGTAGTTATGCAGTTGATGTAGTTTAATGAAGTATCTGGATATGTATGATATATAGAAATGAAGTTGATGTGTGATATGCATGCCTGACCTGTACGCCTAGTTCACTAGACTTGCTAGGTTGCTATGTCACTTGCACGTGTAAGGATCCAAACGTAATGAAGTTAAAGTGTGTGAATGTCTAGGAATGTGTGTTACCTAGACTATATGTGTGTGAATGTTTGGGGAATGCAGGGACCCAATCTATATGTGTGAAATTGAGCTCATAAAACAGATGCAGTGAAAAGTGTTAAGCTTAACCCGCACTAGCCTTAGCCGGGCAAGTGCGTAGATGCAGTTGTTGCTTGGGTGGCTCCTCGCAACATGGTCTCTATAACGCAGGGCGAGTAATACGAGGGGTTTGACCAACCTACATATACGGATTACTCAAGGATTGGCTTGCCATTCCTTAACGACGTAAGATGAGTAGTCTTTTGACTAATCATCCAGTCGGGTGTGATGCAGGGCACACTAATATGCAGTTAACGAAGATACGTGTGACAATGTGTGAACTAATGCAGGATAGGCACATTTAGGATGATTATCCTAATTGATATGAAGTTGAAATGCAGTATATGTGTGAACGTGTGATGTGTGTTGTGCCTAATAAAAACTTGTCTAATAATGAAGATTGTTTTAATTGGACAAATGCTTTTAACTTAAGTGTTATCTTACTTAGCTATTCTTATAGCTAACACTTGCTTCTTAATGTGGTTGTTCCCTCAGGTTTAGCTTGATGGAAACTAGATGCAGGACGTGGGAGCTTGGGTAGATGCAATGCAGGAGCCTTAGCTACCCTTAGACGATGCTTTCTTTAGACATCCATTACATTTCGTAATTAATGTCGAATTTATGTAGTGATGAGTGAACGGTTGTTTTATGTTGGGCAACCGTTGGGTTTTCATTTGAACTATTGTTTGATATGGCATGTAACACCAAAAACGCAGAAACCGAAATGTTTTTATCGGTTTTGACTTTTAAAGTCTTTTCTTCCGCAAATTAACACCGTTAGGTGAAAGTTTTTGAAAACCCATATTTTTAAACGTGTTATGTCCATTTAAAACATTATATAAAAGTCATATTAAGTCGTTAAGGCACATATCATCAAACATATCATCTCACATACATATCATAGCATCAACATCTTTCATATTAGGATGGGTCATCCTAAATGTGCCTAGTCATCTTTTGCATCTCTACATATCACATCTAAACATCTTTATAGTTGTGACATAAGTCACGCATCTCATATAACATATGCATCTTTATAAGTGTGACATAAGTCACACCCGACTGGATGGACAAACCTTACGGCTGTACATCATTGTCGTTAAGGAATGGCAAGCCAATCCCGGAGTAATCCGTATGTTCAAGACAAGTGGGGCGGGTCAGACCTCCCGTATTACTCTTCACATCTTTGACCATGTTACAAGGAGCCACCCAAGCAACCACATCTACGCACCGCCGGGCAAGGGCAAGTACGGGTTAAGCTTAACACTTTCATCTAAAATTACGAGCTCGATTTCACATCTCATATAGTTTAGGTGTTCATATTACCTAAACATTATCACATATACATCTTAACGTTTGGGCCCTTAAACGTGCACGTGTCATGGCAACTTAATAAGTCTAGTGAACTAGATGAACAAGCCATGTAGTCATGCACATTTTACATATCATCAACCTATAACACATTTCAATTCATCTCAAGACATTACATAGCATTTCATAGCATATCATTACATCGTATACATTGTTACATCACGTACATCATCATATATCATTGCATATCGTATATCATTACAACATTGCATATCATTTATCATCTTAGATCGTACATCATTTCATATCATCTTTCGTATCATATTATATATATATCATTTCATTTCATATCATCTATCATCTATTAAGCATACATAGCATCTCATATCAGTACGTATCATTGGGGTAGCATTTCAGGCTTTCATATGCATCTACATAGCCCATATCACCTCCCGTATAATCCCGAATACCCATAAGCAAACAAGATACCATTTGGGAAGTTATTATATGAAAACTATGTTTTTGTTGAACTCTCAGCGTGTCAAAGTAGTGTATCTTACCTTGAATACTCATCTATGACTCACATAATCAGATTTCAAAGAGGATTGTACCTATATTACCTGTAGATGACTTAGGGGATTCAAGATCTAAACAATACTTGATCAAAACGGCACGAAACGATTGAATCTTGAGGTAACTTGCTTGGAGAGGGAAAGGATCGGCTAGGGCTTTTCTCACACACTAGTTACAGAAGATTTGTGACAATTAGGGCTGCCTAATTGCCCTCTAATCCCTGGCCAGCCATTACAAATCTTACACCTAGGACCCCTCAACTTCTTAACTTAACTTTCTTAGCTTATCTTTCTACCGGGAGTCTTATCACACTAACAAGCACTTAATTACTTAACGTCACTTTGATTACATTCATTAAACATCACATTTACATATTCATATTAATTACATAAGCATTTAATCATATAATCACATATAAGGCACATTTACTTAACGAACCTAACGTTCGGAAGGTCAAATAGTCAAACACGAAAAGTTCGGGATGTTACAATTACCTTCCCCTTAAGAGGATTCTGTCCTCAGAATCATTTTCGCCACTCATAAATAAATGACTTATCCGTATCCCTCACTTTATCATATCATTTCAAGATTTCCTTGAGTTGTACTTTAACTTAGAATAGTCAAACTCATTTAGCGTCTTACATAGTCTTTTCTACTTTCACTTTACATTTCGACTGTTTCGTCATTTCCTTGGTTCAATCTTTAAATCAAACCAAGTAACCACCTAATTTCTTCAACCTTCATAAATGGTACACACATTACATTCGGCGAAGGCTATTCATTTGGCGTTTAAGCCCCTCATACACGTATTCCTTATTAACTTGCTACCATAACTCACATAATTCATTTGAGCAAAGGGTCGACTCGCTAACTTTTGATACATAACATATCCCTCCATAAAGTCTTATGGTTAGACCATAATACCCACTTTGTTCATTACAAGCTTTCTTTGCTCACCACAAAACCTTTGAGTGATTTTAAGCTAAATCAAACACTCGTTTAACAATTCTAACTTTATGAACTGTTATCTTTTTGTTATCTGGCTCCACAACTTTCCTTTCCATAACATGTCATATCATGAAGTGACACACAATGCCTATGGCATAACCATCGTTGCATATGGACACAACTATAAACCTCGATGCACCATCGCACAATCATATGATTTATCCTGATTTTCTATATCATTCTTCCTCTTTCCCATCAATCTAGGAGTGATAGGCACCATTTGAGTTCACCATTCGCTTCATACTTTGCCAAAGCATATCTGAAAATTGTTTACATAACGGTCGTCTCGATTTGAAGCATTCAGTAATTAGCTTTCACACTTTAAGAGAACTTCTTTAACACACATTTCTCCTTTCGTGTCCAATGAAACGGTGCCATAGTTCACTAAGAAATAAACATTCTTGGACAACCAGTTTACTAACGACTCATATCATTACTTTTAGCTTTCCACGCAACTTTGTCTCTTAGTCCATGAATGACGTGACTCCTCACTTCCGTTAAGGGATCATTAAATAATTACTTTCGTAACAAAACTTTCGGTGTCTAGTCTAGGCTTCTAACCCTATCACACGTCAACATATAAGATTTACTACACCTCGTATCATAATAGGTCGTATCACGTTTCAGGCGGCATCCAAATAAGCATATCACCACGGTTCATAAGCCTGCTCAAGTACAACTTTTGGGTCATAAGATGACCAAACGAGACAAAACTCAGTTCTTAACAAATGTATAAAACTTAAAGACCTTTTCAAAAAATGCAAGGTTTGGCTCTTGAATAGCTCTAATGAATAAGTTGTGACATTTGCAAGACAAGTCTGCAGAATTCGTCCGAAACCTGACCATTTCTGGAAATCAACATTTTTCGCATATCTCTGGGCAAAATCACAGGAAACTTTGTTCATATCGAAATTAGGGGACACATAGAGGTTTTCAGAAATGTAAGATTCATCTCCTAAGTCGTTCATATAAGGAAGATATGATTTTTGCAATATGACTGAATTTTCGGACCTAATAAACTCTTTGTTTTGCAAACTTCTACCATTAAACATCCATGTCAAGCCACCACGACCTCTACAGTTCATACACATCAAATTATGACTTAGTCATCATTATGAAATCATCAATTGATTCATGGATTCATTATACTCATTTTACAATCGATTTGACACCCGAATAACCTAAATCGACTCACAAATGAAATCGAATACATATCAAACCTCAAGACCAGATGTGAACCCTATATTGGTTCTATTTGAACATTAGGATGTCTGTAGAAAAAAACTTCCTACCTGTAGGAATCTCAAGATACATATTGATTGCAATAACAATCACCGAACGACCCGAAATCGCCAATCTAACAACAAAAACGTTTCTCATCAATCAATACTCAACAAGTCCGGGTATGGCCGAAATATATGGATGGATATGACTTATATTCTGCAAATATTTCGTTCTATACCTTGGAGGATGATAAACGGATCGACTATATGCACCGATTGATCATTAATCCATCCTAGACTTCTATACGTCACATAACTAGCTTAAATCGTCCACCGGAAATTCTATCGACATATTAAACACATCTTGGCATCTTTAACACATAAACGCATATATCTTTAAGGCATTAAAGCCTCTCACATATAACATATTATACCCACGTAAGCATTAACTCGTTAAGAGACTTATCGGTGTTGACTTAATGACTCAACTCAACCGTTACACAAAAATTTGGGATTGTTGCAATTACCTCCCCCTTAAGATACTCGTCCCAATCGTCACATATCGCCCCGTAGCGAAATCAAAACTAAAACGAGTAATAAATCCAAAACAGTCCAGAATATGCGCCGCATATCGAGCTTCCTTCAGAAGACCCATTTTCAAAATTGGGCATATATGCGCTGCATATTATCTATGATCAGGAAAGTTAATTTCAAACGAAACCCGAACGTTTTCCTTACACCCATGCACAACTTTAACACTTCACAACTCGAATATAGCTTCACATCATGTCATAGTGTTCATAAAATTGAAGAGCTTCATGGTCAAAGGGTTCAATCAACCTTAGTGTCAACTTCTTTACTTGTTTCAGCTTCATCATTCTTTATTTCATTCATACGTGTCTATTCTTCGTGTGGTTAAATATGATACCATTCAGTGATTCCATCATTCTCATCTTCACTTCATTCGGATCAACACAGACACAGTCTCACAAACACACACATGTCGTGATACATTTACAATTACATTCGCGACCGGAATTGTAACTATATCCTTTCATACGTGTGCCCGGTAACCCTTCTATGCGTCACCTACTTATAATCCTTTAAGTATACAGCGTCAATTCTTCTCTTCCAACCTCAATTCCATGTCTTTTAACTAGCCGACTCAACTACATTGACTGCCAAGCACTCCATTCCTCTACTACCTTTACACTACATTTAACTTCATATACATCATAATCATCATAAGCATTTAATCCGACTATCACTTTCCACCGATTTTCACCCATTCCCACACACTCGAAGCATCAAAAATCACTACAGTTGTAACACGGTGTTTACCCTTGACAAACAGGGGTACAATACATAAAAATCTATCCAACTTCATTACTTTGTGCACCGGTCAACACAAGCATGGCCATACAAACACGCTCGCGTCGTGATACGCTTGCAACTATGTTCCGGACCATAATTGTAATTGTATCCTTTCACCCCCGTGTTCGTTCCCACATTTGTGTATCACCCTTTTTTCATCAATTCCTTTCACACGATCTTCAGCACACTTACAACATCTCATTTCCTTTGCGGTCCTTGTCACTAACCCCATGGGCTAGACAACATTGATGGAATACCATTTCACCTAATTCTCCACTTCCATTCACCTCAGCTACTTTACACATATGTTATATCACACGGTTATTAATTTCAGTTAGGGAAATGGCACATTACCTCTGGGACCGTCTATCGTAGCAATAAGATAATTTAACGATGGAGAAGCGAGAAACGGAAGAATAAAGGCTAATAAAACATATTCACGTATCCACAAACATCAATCATATAGCCTTAATCCTACACTCTCACTCATCCCAACCCGTCCTAAGGCATTTCATCTCAAAGGCTAAGCATACCTACTTAAGCCTACTTATCCTCTATCGGTTTAAGTCCAATTCCTATGACATACCTATAGTCATTGGTTCACTTAAATCATTTCTCTGATACCAACTTGTAACACCCGTCATTTAAAAATATGGATTTCCAAAAACTTTCGCCTAACGGCGTTAAGAGAGAGCGGAATTAAACTTTAAAAGTCCAAACCAGCAAAATCTGTTTGGTTTATTCATTAAATGGTGTTACTAGCCATATCATCAAAATAAGTTTAAAAGGAAACCCACCGGTTGCCCAACATTAAACAACCGACCACATTATCAATACAAGTCATTATTATCTAAACATAAAGCAAATGTCTAAAGCGAGCAGCCACTATGGGTAAACTATAGCCAGCTTCAAGATTATCTACCCATGCCTCACATCTTCTCACATCTACCTGCTCACTATTGTTGAACCTGAGGGCACAACACATTTTAAAAGAGCAAGTGTTAGCTAACAAATTAGCTAAGTAAGATATCACATAGTTTATAAAACGTTTGTCCATTTAAAACATTATATAAAAGTCATATTAAGTCGTTAAGGCACATATCATCAAACATATCATCTCACATACATATCATAGCATCAACATCTTTCATATTAGGATGGGTCATCCTAAATGTGCCTAGTCATCTTTTGCATCTCACATATCACATCTAAACATCTTTATAGTTGTGACATAAGTCACGCATCTCATATAACATATGCATCTTTATAAGTGTGACATAAGTCACACCCGACTGGATGGACAAACCTTACGGCTGTACATCATTGTCGTTAAGGAATGGCAAGCCAATCCCAGAGTAATCCGTATGTTCAAGACAAGTGGGGCGGGTCAGACCTCCCGTATTACTCTTCACATCTTTGACCATGTTGCAAGGAGCCACCCAAGCAACCACATCTACGCACTTAGCCGGGCAAGGACAAGTACGGGTTAAGCTTAACACTTTCATCTAAAATTACGAGCTCGATTTCACATCTCATATAGTTTAGGTGTTCATATTACCTAAACATTATCACATATACATCTTAACGTTTGGGCCCTTAAACGTGCACGTGTCATGGCAACTTAATAAGTCTAGTGAACTAGATGAACAAGCCATGTAGTCATGCACATTTTACATATCATCAACCTATAACACATTTCAATTCATCTCAAGACATTACATAGCATTTCATAGCATATCATTACATCGTATACATTGTTACATCACGTACATCATCATATATCATTGCATATCGTATATCATTACAACATTGCATATCATTTATCATCTTAGATCGTACATCATTTCATATCATCTTTCGTATCATATTATATACATATATATCATTTCATATCATCTATATATATATATTTATATATCATATCGTATATCATTTCGTATCAGTATTATATTATACATATATATCATTTCATATCATCTATCATCTATTAAGCATACATAGCATCTCATATCAGTACGTATCATTGGGGTAGCATTTCAGGCTTTCATATGCATCTACATAGCCCATATCACCTCCCGTATAATCCCGAATACCCATAAGCAAACAAGATACCATTTGGGAAGTTATTATATGAAAACTATGTTTTTGTTGAACCCTCAGCGTGTCAAAGTAGTGTATCTTACCTTGGTGCTGCTTACAATGAGTTATGTATGTCTTACAGTGCTTGCTAAGTGCCTCCGACTACCTATAATGAGTATAAGATCGTTCTATAAGCTAAACAAAACTTAGGTACCAAACTGGACCCATTTGTGCACCGCACATAAATCCTGTGCGCCGCACAAAACCATAAAAGACATTTGTGCACCGCACAAATCAACTTTTCAGAAGTCAGAAATTTTCATGCGTTTGCATATGCCCCGCATAGAAAATCCATGCGCCGCATATCGGGCACCCATTTTTCAAAAATTGCTTTTGTGCACCGCACAGAACCAGTTCGACCAAAATCCAACTTTTTAACCCTTCAATCGAATCCCATACGAACACTAACCATTAATTCGACCTGGAGACATAAAATTAACCTTTTTGACAACACTTTTAACAACTTTAATCCATCAATCAATCCTTTAATCCTTTACAACATGAATCAATCATTCAATCACCCGAATAACATGAAATCGGTAAACGTTTAATCAAATAACCCAACCCAAACCCCATGGCCTGGATTGAATACTCATCTATGACTCACATAATCAGATTTCAAAGAGGATTGTACCTATATTACCTGTAGATGACTTAGGGGATTCAAGATCTAAACAATACTTGATCAAAACGGCACGAAACGATTGAATCTTGAGGTAACTTGCTTGGAGAGGGAAAGGATCGGCTAGGGCTTTTCTCACACACTAGTTACAGAAGATTTGTGACAATTAGGGCTGCCTAATTGCCCTCTAATCCCTGGCCAGCCATTACAAATCTTACACCTAGGACCCCTCAACTTCTTAACTTAACTTTCTTAGCTTATCTTTCTACCGGGAGTCTTATCACACTAACAAGCACTTAATTACTTAACGTCACTTTGATTACTTTCATTAAACATCACATTTACATATTCATATTAAATACATAAGCATTTAATCATATAATCACATATAAGGCACATTTACTTAACGAACCTAACGTTAACTGACGGAAGGTCAAATAGTCAAACACGAAAAGTTCGGGATGTTACAATTAGCACGGTCGAGTAGTGTGCATAATTAATATAAAAGTAATTTTTTGAATAATAATATCATCATATTTTAACATGTCTTAACCATTGATTATCAATACTATATTATAAAGCAAACAACCTTTGTTTAACATTTTAAATTTCAATATTCATCAAAACCAAATTCAATCAATAACCTACGCTACTCGCCGCCGCCGGTAGTGTATAGTATATACGACACGGGCGTAGCACCTATATCTATATCATATCTATATCTATACTACCTTATAAAGCATTTACCCCTCTCATTTTTCTCAAAAAAGAACTTGATCTACCCAAATTACCCCTCTTATTTATTCATTAGTTTGGATATCATCGCCTAATATACCTATAATATCCTTAATGAAATTATTTTACAACATACATCTCTCAACCCTTAATATAACTTAACCACCTCATTTTATATCAATTACTTTTACATTAATAACTGCCACCTCCGACAACACCACCTGTCCCCGTCGACACCACCACCACAACACCGCCGCATCGCGCGGGCATATGACTCGTATACATACATCTATACTTATAAAATTTTCCATAGTATAAACACTACCAAAATCACACAATTTTCATCATCAGATTATCTCATAATTTAATGTGGCTAAGCTAAGTAAGTGACAACTCACTTTTAATGACACCATCAAAAGATCTCCTCTAATAGAGAAGTTGATATATTAGAGTTTCTTAAATATTATAGCATATATATCTGTATGTTTTTATGACGGACGGTAGTTATTTTTTGCTTGGTATCCGTCCAGCAATACCACACCATGTTGAGTTGAGACCAAAACCTACATCGGTAGTCCAATGTTCGTCTTTGGGTAGAAATAATCAGTACCCTTCCTTCATGCATGATAGAAACCGTTCGACATACTACTTAGTAGAGATTTAAATAGGTCTTACGTGATGTAAATACATAACATGTAACTCAGTTGAATAGATTTCTAAGGTGTGCTGGTGTAGAAGGTCTATCAGTTTGTAGAAGGTCTATCAGTTTGTATACATTTATATATATCTTTTCAGTTTTTTCATTCATAATAGGTAAAGACTTGCGTGCGTTGGCCAAGTTGATCATTTCTAGCCTTAGTAAACGAAATCACCCTCGGACGGAGAAAGCTTATGATGACAAAGTATTCAGTGCATACTCCATGTATGCTTGGGCTGTTGAAGCACAGGATATTGCATTGAAGTTGCAAAGGTATGGCTCTTAACTAAGAAACCGTTCGACATACTGCCCCTGTCTTTGGCTGCTGCTACTCTTTAGTTTCATTGTTTATGTTTATGTTACCGTTTAATGCTACTGTTTCTACTGTCTTGTTTCCATGTTTCTGCTAGGTTTCTGTCTCTTAATGCTACTGCTGCTAGGTTCTGTTTAATGTCTGCTAGGTTCTGCGTGTTTCTGTTTCGTAGCTACTGCTGCTAGATACTGCTGCTATGGTTTTTTTGGATCAATTAGCTTTCTGTTAATGTTTCTGTCTTCTGTCTATGTTTAGTCTTCTGTTTTGTTAATGGTGCTAGTATTCTGATTAATGTTTTTGGTCTCTGAATGTTTCCATATGTTTCTGTAATGCGTAGGTCTTATTGTTTCTGTTGTGTTTCTGTTAAAATTATTTTGCAGCATGAGCGTGACACTTGAACAGGTTTTGCGTCATCCATGGCTATTTATTCAAGACAATCGCATACACTACGTATGTGAAAGCGCCAAAGTTTTAGCTGGCCTGTATTGTGATCATGATATGAGTCTTAAGTACAAAGAGTTTTTTACCCAAAACGATTGGAGGGTTATGATTCCGGAAAAACTTATGGAGCACATGGACAATTGGAAACCTGACGGTGTTTCTAATAATGATTCTGGATGTAATGCAGACAATGGTAAAGCTGTTAAGATTGATAATTCTGAACCTTACAAGGGTGGGAATCCACGTCATCTGCTAAAGTTTGCTCGGAATGTATATCGCCACCGTCTAGACATAAGGAAGAGCGTGGGAGAAATGGATTGTCTTGATAGTGAGAACGCATTTGAACTTCAACTCTCTGTATGGTTTCCGAAACTGTTGCTGGGAACATACAACTATGTTGAAAGATGTGTAAAAGAAACGGAAGAAAATAAGAGAGGGAAGTTTAACGATGTAATAAACTACCATGTCTTTAAAGGTCAGATTCTTATCCTTAGTTTTTAATGTTTGTATCTTTAGTTTTTACGAGGGTTAAAGAGCCCATGGATACATTAATGTTATGTATATTCTAATCTAATTTTTTTTGTAGACACAAAGTGTTGGCAATACCAGTCCTACTTCTACAGCAGACACGAGCCAAGTTCTATTGCTGCAGCCCAGAATAATCAAGCCCGATTGGATTCTGAAGCCCAAGACCCAAGAGACAATATTTGGGTGTCGATACAAACTGAGAAGTGAGGGCTTTTATTAAGTCAAGAGAACTTCATGCCACATGTGTTATTTATTTCAGTTATTATTTAGTTTACTTTAGGTGTTGACAGTTTATTTCATGCCTTATTTGTAGCTTTAGTAGTGGGTAGTTATTTACTTACAACTCTATTTGTACGTCTCTGTTTTGAAAGAAGTGGCAGATTTGATGTTTAATATTAGTATTACTTATCTAAAGGTATGTTTGACTAAATGAAATGACAATGGAATGAAATGTACGATGGAATGGAATGAAAAGGGTAATGGAATAGGTCATTACCATTCCATCTTCATGTTTGGTTGCCCCATTGGAATGGAATGAATCATTAAAACATATTGTAGAAATTGACATAAATAGCCTTGTTAAATGAACTTTGCCTATCGAAATTAGAACTCGTTTTTAGCTATAAAACATTATAAAATACATACTTATTTTAATTAACATATACTCATATTAAATAAGAATGCAAACAAACAAAATTATCACATTATCATCGAAATATCAAAAACTTCTTTTAAGTTTAAATACTAATATATTCATCTGAGAACAGACTATGGATATGGAAACCAAATTAAAACTGAAAAACCAATTTCATGGCAATTTTGAAAGCGGAAGTCGTTAACTAACACAAACAACCAAAGTTATAGATTAGTCATTACAGACATTGCACTTAACAGACAAACAACCAAAGTTATAGATTGGTCATTACAGACATTGCAAGCCATGAGACATAAAATTAAATAGTACTACTTCAAAATGGTCCTTAGGAGTGAGCATTACTCACTCTTCACCCTCAAGAACATCAAAAACCCATAGTAATTTATCTTCATCGGCGACCGTATAAAAGATCACCATCAAATCCTCATCGCGTGAAAGCATGTGTACAGCTTTGTCGCATTCACGAGAAGTTAAACCAGCAACTTTTTTCATCTCCGCGTGAAGCTTCTTACGAAGCTCCTCACGATCCCTTTCGATTCCCAGAACTGCAGTGAAGCTTTTTGTTGCTTGCTCAATCTTGGTACCAACTATATCCGCCGAGTCTTTCAAGCTGTTGATAAGAGGATCTAAACTATTGCATCGTTTTCTCTTTTGACGTTTGCCCGAGTCTTCTCTTAAAAGGGGAGGAGCATATGGAATAGTGTTTGATTGATTATCAAAAGGTAATTCTTCTAACCCATCATCAATGTCGTCATTTTCTTGTTCTTTATCCATCTCGGAGACGATATCTACCGCGCCTGGGCATCTTTTCCATGTGCATAAATAACACCTACCCGCCCCAGGGACTTGCGAGGACATGTAATGCATAAATAAGTCATTCAAACACTTGGCAAGTTAACAGATTCATGACCATAACACATCGATTCATACGATGGTTTTGTTTTGCAAATAAACATATACAAAACAGGCACACGGAAACAATTATGCAACAGGCATGCATCAGGCGGCTTCCAACTTCACCTATTCATTCTCTCCAAGCTTCATATTTGTCACAAGGGGGAATGTTGGCTTGAGACTTCTCATCGCAAGAGAGTTCCGCTTCATATTTGCAGTGCTTTTATTCTTCTCATTGGTCCAACTTTTTAAAACTTTGGATTCCGGGGGATTTAACATTGACACTCTCCTTGTGAGACAGTTCCAGCTGTTGTATAATAAAAAAATAATAATAATATATGAGATATAGGCAGGTACGTCATGAACGAACGAATGAATATTTATTTCGGAAACATACTAATGTGAAATTAATATTTAAACAATCTTTTAGAAATAATAAAGATTTTCTACTCTTGTCACTTTAGTTCAATACAATGAAAAGCTGTTTGATTTGCCTCATCAAACTAAAAAGATTACAATTATTGGCATGAAAAATCACCTTAAATATAGTTTTGCAATAAACTTCAATAGCCTTAAGTTGGGCCCTAAATACAACTTTCGGTTGCCCCATTTTCAGCATCCACTGAGAATTGTCGATACAGATCTGTGTAACCTGGTATATACAACACATATACAAAATACGGTTATTTATACTACTAATTATGAAATCTAATTAAATAGCAAAAAGAAAGATAGAAATCTAATTAAAAGCTTTTTATTTTGCCACCTAATCAATCCACCATATTCAACCTCTTAAAAAGTCATCTCCTCCAATGGAAAGCTTTTTTTAAAGCTTTTTTTACCACTAAACAAGAAAAAAGCTTTTGATCAAAAGGTTGAGGATTGTCAACCTATTCATCAAAAAAGTTATTCACTCCAATGATATCAACCTTTACAAAGACTTTTTCTTTCAAAAAAAGCTTTTCTTCAACCTAATGTTGTTAGATCCAACAGCGCCTTGGATTTATCGATCCATCGAACGGAACTAAATAAATATAGACCATACCTTTTAGATTAATTGCGTATGAAACCCTAGACGAATATTTACCTTAGATTTAATCGTATCGTATCTTCTATTATATATATAGAGAGAGAGAGGAGTGTGAATTACGCGGACAGTCCTTCTATTTCGCTAATGTTTCTTTCCAACCCCCTCTTCCAACCGTTCATTATAGGTCGAAACCCGGAACCTAGAAATGGGGACCCGAGGCCCGACAGACATCACAATTCCGGTAATGGTGGTGGTGGCAGACATTGTGTTAAGTTTTAAATCACAATGTGTTTTACTTGCACAAATTTTAATTTTCAAATTATCACAACCCATACACTTAATTACTTAAACGAATACTTGAATAGTTTAAACATGTCTAGTCAATTCAATTATTTATACGTAGATTTTACTTTACATATTTTTTTTCTTTTTATCTTTATCTTCAATCTATCTTAAAATATGATTCATTTCTTATACAATAATATGTAGACATATGTATTTAATTTGATAATAAAACATCTTTTTCGGTATATATTAGTGTAACCCGCGTAGTACAGCGATGGTCATGGTGGCCACTGTTGGTGGTAGAGACGGCGACGAGTATTGTACATAATTAATATAAAAGTAATTTTTTGAATAATAATATCATCATATTTTAACATGTCTTAACCATTGATTATCAATACTATATTATAAAGCAAACAACCTTTGTTTAACATTTTAAGTTTCAATTCATCAAAACCAAATTCAATCAATAACCTACACTATTCGCCGCCGCCGCCGGACCCCCCCGCCACCACCACCGTCATCGCACCATCACCGCCGCCACCTCCACCACCGTCGCAACGCGTGGATACCGTTCTAGTATATCATAAAGACTTAATATATTCATTTCATCTCGCGTAGTTTATTTAAAAGTACTAAAAGAACTACATATATTTCTAAAAATAAAATTGATATTGTGACGAAGAGATGAGGTGGATGTTATAGACAGTATGTCGTGAGGAGATTCTGAGGACAGAATCCTTTTAAGGAGGGAGAATTGTAACATCATTCTGGGGACCAAATTTTCTTTTTTTTTTCTTATGAAATTAGGGTTTTTTTTTAATTTTTATATATCTAAATATGGTTCTTTGTGGATGTAATTGTTCTATGCTGATGAATCCATCCAATATTATCATTCTAATCTTGCACGGTCTGTAACACCCCAAGCCGAAGGTTCGAAATATTACGGAAATCATATAGCGCAAGGTGGAATTACAATAGAACAAGAACTAAATGCAAATAAAGATTCAGTGAATCCATTACAACACAAAACAAGTACCAAAATACATAAGGAGCAAATAACCATCCAAGTTTACAAAAGAACATCCCGAAGATGGCAAATCGATCCTAAGTATAATGCAAAAGAGAAGGTCGATGAATCCTTGATTCATAAAGTCCAAAGCCCGGGTTTGACAGCAAGCAAGCAACTAAACTCCACGTCCGGGGATAACCTGATTACCTGAAAAGTGTACTAAGCATAGTCAACACAAGGTTGGTGAGTTCGTAGTAATGGTCCATAAAGAACCAGCGTCAATAATCACGATGTACGAGTAGAGGCTAGACATGACTTACAGCGAGCCTCTAAGTAACACAATAACGTCCAACAACAAGATTACACAAGACAAGTAGGTGTAATATGAATGCACAAGTGATATACGTATCAATGCAAGTGCCGAATGCATAAATAAGCCAACATGCCTATCTTATGCGTGAACTCAAGTCACCTATGCAACGATACCCGCCTGTCAAAGCAATGGCACAGGCTGCATCTCAAAAACATCGAGATATATATGTCTATATACTCGGATCATGAACTCAACATCCATCAGATAGTGTATACATCTATACACTTGGATATATGCACTCCTCAACCGAGGGATTATCAACAATGTATGCATGCTTACAATCAATCGAAAATGCATCAATCATATCTCAACAATCACAATACGATGAACATGAACCAACAATCGATATTCGACAAACATGAGCCAACAATCAATATTAACACCAATTCTATACGTACATACACTTAAGAGGATTCTACTTTCTTCAAGTCCCAGATGCTTATATATAGGGTCACCCGCAACCTTCCCACCACATCTAAAACCCAATGAAGCATAACCAACTTCCATGTATGTACGTCTATCCTAATATTAATGAAATACTTAACAAAACATAAACCAAGTCAATCAAACATCAACAACGTAAGTAAACACGCAAGTTTACACTTTTCAGCCCGAATCTCAAGCGAGTAGGGAGATGCGAAACTCACCTCGATTGGTTATGAAAAGTTAAGTTGATATAAAGTCGAGTTATTGTCGTACAATGTTCACTTCACGTCCAACACCTAAATATCGATCATATACATTCACATCAACATACATAAACACATATACGTAGTTATCAAATACTCGGCAAAACCCTAATTAGGTTTCCAAGTGCTTCTCGACGTTAAATGACTTTTAAGACTCTTATTCAATGTTACATAAGATAAGAAGTGAATTAGATCAATGCTCGACGCGTAAAAAGGTCCAGAAAGTCAACTTAGGTCAAACAAGAATTTCTGGAAATTACAACTGGCGTAGGTTACGCCCCTTATAAAATTTTTGGGTAAAGGGGGCGTAAGGTACGGTGCTCTCAAAAGTGCAATTCTTTGGCGTCTTGAGTGGCGTAAACAGGAGGTTTTTGGCGTAAGGTAAAACTTCAGCGTAAGCTACGCCCCAAAGGGCCGTAACCTACGCCCCAACAAACTAGACCTAGCGTAACCTACGCCCCACAGGGCCGTAGGTTACGCCCCATACTGGGCAGCAATACGACCAGCAGCAGCAAAGTGCAGAAAAACAAGAACCCAAAACCCTAAATCGACATTTAAGGTTACAAGACTCGTTTTGATGATACATTTGACATTCTAATGCATAAATACACTTACCCAAACCCATATTTCCATCCATAACATCATCAAATTCCCCAAATCGATCAAACCCTAAATAAACCCTAATTGACCCAAAACTCATTTTAAGGCGATTTAGAACTTGTAAATGTACGAGATGACTAGAAACGAGTAAACTAACATAAATAGAAGTAAATGGGATGAATTAGACTTACCAAAACTTCCTTTCCGAGCTAGAACCCAATTTAGGTCAAAATGGGTTAAAATGCAAGAACTTCAACCTTTGATTCTTCGTATAGACGATAATGTAGTATAGATGACGATGATTCTAGTGTTATATCCGTTCCAAACACCAAGTCGATGATAGATAGAAGAAGAAATGAAATGAAATGGGTTCCTTGCCTTTTTACTTAGAGAGAAAGTGAGAAAAGAGAGAATAGATAAGAAATGAAAGGGGGGAGAAGGAGATAAGGAGAGAATTGGGTCAAATGTGGCTGGTGGGTCGTGGACTACCCACGGGCCGACCCGTTTCTCTTCTCAAGCCAAATTACAATCGTTACACATTTAAACACCGATCAAAACATATTATCGACCCGAATATAACACATTGTCATTTAATTCACAAAACGACCCAAATAATTTATTAACTTAAATTGTTAGTCATATTACACGAAAAGTCAACGGGTCAAAACTCACGGATGTTACACGGTCTATAGCCTAAAAACCCTAAACATCATTATGTACAAATTTCATGTTTAGATATTTTTTTTATATATATTTTGAAGTATAAGCTCAATATTTTTTGAATCCAAACACATCATGGAAGTATAAGATCATGTTGTTTATGAAATATGAATAACTGGGTTTTATAGAGTTTTACAATTTTTTGACTTATTGAACATCTATTGTTCGATGAAATGCTTGAATGAAAAATAATAACATTTTAATCTATTTCTTATCTTTTCTGGTATCATGTATCACATTTTGCTATTGTTTGATGCTTTCAGGTTTTTGGATTTCAACTTTTGTATTCTTATCTTTTCTGGTATCATGTATCACATTTTGCTATTGTTTGATGCTTTCAGGATTTGGGGCTTTTAGCTTTTGGACAACATAAGTCATGCTCCATTTAAGGTCTTATAAAGTCGAATTAATACTTCAAAAAAAAAAAAAAAAAAAAAAAAAAAAAAAAAAAAAAAAAAATTTTTTGAATCCAAACACATCATGGAAGTATAAGATCATGTTGTTTATGAAATATGAATAACTGGGTTTTATAGAGTTTTACAATTTTTTGACTTATTGAACATCTATTGTTCGATGAAATGCTTGAATGAAAAATAATAACATTTTAATCTATTTCTTATCTTTTCTGGTATCATGTATCACATTTTGCTATTGTTTGATGCTTTCAGGTTTGGGGCTTTTAGCTTTTGACACATATTTTTATCTTTCTGGTATCATGTATCACATTCTACTATTGTTTGATGCTTTCAGGTTTTTGGATTTCAACTTTATTTCTTATCTTTTCTAGTATCATGTATCACATTTTGCTATTGTTTGATGTTTTCAGATTTGGGGCTTTTAGCTTTTGGACAACATAAGTCATGCTCCATTTAAGGTCTTATAAAGTCGAATGTAATACTTCAAAAAAAAAAAAAAAAAAAACCTTGTAGTAAAACAATAAAGTATAAGAATTCAGATTCTGATATGATAGTCAATAAAAATATGCACTTAATTACATTAAGTTTTAAGTGAGAATAATAAATATTTAATTAATGCTCATTAATAAAATTACATTAAGTTTTAAGTGAGAATAATAAATATTTAATTAATGCTCATTAATAAAATTACATTAAGTTTTAAGTGAGAATAATAAATATTTAATTAATGCTCATTGAAACTGATTGTTGTTTACGAGATTTGTGAGTTCACATTTTGTAGCTTTTATGAGAATAGTTTAGTCGAAAACCAAGTAATTACCTTTTAACATACATTTTAAGACATTTTCAAAAAAGATAAGTTGTTCTCATTTGCATCTCAGTTCTAACATGTAAATTGGTCACTTTTGAATCAACCATAAATTAGTAGTTCGGTCTCGACCTTTTTTGTGGCGAGCTAGTTAAAAAGAGAGTTACAGCTATTTGGCATTTAATTTGTTTCATGATTGATTTGTAAAACATGACAGTTTGAATTACTTGACGAGGTAATGGATTTTGTAAAAATTTTAATTTGCAGGTTATGAATTACATAGTTAGAGTGAACTTCCAGTATCAATATACAAGAATGATCAAGCAGTATGTGCTATCGCATGAGAAAGTAACATTACAACTCAAAGAATTTAGTTTGTGTAGTTTACAGCCTTTTTTGATTTAGTTTGTGTATTGTCTATTTTGAACATAAATGACTCTGAAAAATTGATTGTACCCGTAAAAGGAAAGGGCGGTAAAAAGTGAGGTGTTTGGGATGGAAATCTCATTGAATAGATTGTACATGGAATTCATAAGTGAGAATCTCTTGTTTTTTAGTTCTGGATTTTTAGTTTGCATATAATATTGTATTATATTCTTGTTTGAATATGAAATTTCATTGTATTATAGGAAGCTATTTGATGAATAATTGAGCCAAATATCTTCACACTTGTGACATAAAGTGTGAACATTTTATCATAATACTTCTCACTCAAAAGTGTGAAAAGTTATGATAATATCTTCACACTTTCAAGTGTGAAGTATTTTGACAAATATGTTCACACCTTCAAGTGTGAAATATTATGATAAAACATGTTCACACTTTGAAGTGTGAAGTATTTTTGTAAAATATACACACTTTTACATGTGAAGATTTATGGCAATATTTTCACACTTTTAAGTGTGTAGAATTGTAACAACATGTTCACATTTTCAAGTGTGATTACTTGATATCATTTTGTAACACCTATTTTTTTTCACACTCTATTCAAATGTGAACTATATTTTTTTACACATTTTTAAGTGTGAATATTTATATTAAAAATATGTGAATAATGGAACATTTTGTTGTAGTGCACAGGGCCCACATAATGGATTTAGAAGATACCCCTGACCAACTCACCTAAGTGAAGTTGGTTAAATCACAATGTGTTTTACTTGCACAAATTTTAATTTTCAAATTATCACAACCCATACACTTAATTACTTAAACGAATACTTGAATAGTTTAAACATGTCTAGTCAATTCAATTATTTATACGTAGATTTTACTTATATTTATTTTCTTTTTCTTTATCTTTAATTCTCTATCTTCAATCTATCTTAGAATATGATTCATTTCTTATACAATAATATGTAGACATATGTATTTAATTTGATAATAAAACATCTTCTTCGGTATATATTAGCACGGTACCCGCGTAGTACAGCGATGGTCATGGTGGCCACTGTTGGTGGTAGAGACGGCGACGAGTATTGTACATAATTAATATAAAAGTAACTTTTTGAATAATAATATCATCATATTTTAACATGTCTTAACCATTGATTATCTATACTATATCTATATATCTATGCTATATTATAAAGCAAATCTACTTTTCAACTTTCAACTTTTCAACATTTCAACATTTAACAATATACACCATATCATAACCTACATTATCGACGCCACCGCCACCAATCGCCACCGCCCACTCACCGCCACCACCGCCATTATCCGCCCACACCGCCCCACCGCCATTGTCCCCCCCCCCCCCCCCCCCCCCCCCCCCCCCCCCCCCCCCCCCCCCCCCCCCCCCCCCCCCCCCCCCCCCCCCCCCCCCCCCCCCCCCCCCCCCCCCCCCCCCCCCCAATCCCGCCATCACCTCCATCACCGCCGTAACGCGCGGGTACCTTTCTCTCGTTATTTTAATATATGTCAATTTAATAATTTAGTCATTTTTAAACTATGAATTTATTAACTGTACTAACATAACATATATAATAATAATAATAATAATAATAATAATAATAATAATAATAATAATAATAATAATAATAATAATAATAATAATAATATAATAATAACAACAACAATAATAACAATAATAATAAGTAATTAATAATAATAATAATAATACAAATAATACAAAAACAGAATTATAGTAATAATAATAATAATAATAATAATAATAATAATAATAATAATAATAATAATAATAATAATAATAATAATAATAATAATAATAATAATAATAATAATAATAATAATAATAATAATAATAATAATAATAATAATAATAATAATAATAATAATAATAATAATAATAATAATAATAATAATAATAATAATAATAATAATAATAATAATAATAATAATAATAATAATAATAATAATAATAATAATAATAATAATAATAATAATAATAATAATAATAATAATAATAATAATAATAATAATAATAATAATAATAATAATAATAATAATAATAATAATAATAATAATAATAATAATAATAATAATAATAATAATAATAATAATAATAATAATAATAATAATAATAATAATAATAATAATAATAATAATAATAATAATAATAATAATAATAATAATAATAATAATAATAATAATAATAATAATAATAATAATAATAATAATAATAATAATAATAATAATAATAATAATAATAATAATAATAATAATAATAATAATAATAATAATAATAATAATAATAATAATAATAATAATAATAATAATAATAATAATAATAATAATAATAATAATAATAATAATAATAATAATAATAATAATAATAATAATAATAATAATAATAATAATAATAATAATAATAATAATAATAATAATAATAATAATAATAATAATAATAATAATAATAATAATAATAATAATAATAATAATAATAATAATAATAATAATAATAATAATAATAATAATAATAATAATAATAATAATAATAATAATAATAATAATAATAATAATAATAATAATAATAATAATAATAATAATAATAATAATAATAATAATAATAATAATAATAATAATAATAATAATAATAATAATAATAATAATAATAATAATAATAATAATAATAATAATAATAATAATAATAATAATAATAATAATAATAATAATAATAATAATAATAATAATAATAATAATAATAATAATAATAATAATAATAATAATAATAATAATAATAATAATAATAATAATAATAATAATAATAATAATAATAATAATAATAATAATAATAATAATAATAATAATAATAATAATAATAATAATAATAATAATAATAATAATAATAATAATAATAATAATAATAATAATAATAATAATAATAATAATAATAATAATAATAATAATAATAATAATAATAATAATAATAATAATAATAATAATAATAATAATAATAATAATAATTCCAAATACTTTATAATAATAATAATAATAATAATAATAATAATAATAATAATAATAATAATAATAATAAAGGTGGTGATAGCGGCGGTGGTGGCGAGTAGTGTATGTTATTAATGTAATGTGGTTTTGATAAATCGTTAGAAAGTTGAAAATTTGGAAACAACTACTAACGAGATAGAGGGTGGAGTCACTGAAACAAGGCATTGGCTAACATAGGAGTGGGAGAAAGCTCTACTAATGATAAAAACCCCATGGCTTAGCTTTTTTACGTATTTAAGACTTACTAAAATGATCAGGAGATGATGATGTAAAAGGAGTGTTTTTACTAAACTAGTGTAATGGAAAATTTTATTTATCAAATTAGTATAGTTTTAAAAATATTTACTAAACTAGTATAAGTTTCAAATCTATTTTGTGTTTTTTTCTAAACTAGTATAATGGGTAAAATTATTTACCAAATTAGTATAATTTCAAAAATTATTTACCAAATTTATATTTTATACTTATTAAATTAAAATTAAAAGAAATTATTCCAAATCATTAATTTTTTTCCATACAAATTTGTAACTATAAATATCTAAGAAACTAGTCGGGATGTTGTTTGTTATGTAACACCCCAAGCCAAGGCTCAGAATATCACGGAAATCATATAGCACAAGGTGGAATTAATGTAGAACATGATCTAAATGCAAATAAAGGATTCAGTGAATCCATACGATAAGATAAACAAGTATCAAAAATACAAACAGAGCAAGTCATCATCAAAAGTTTCAACAGAACATCAAAAGGTGGTTAACGGTTCTAAGTACGATGCAAAAGAAGGCAAATGGATCCTTGATCCATATAAGTCCAAGTCCGGGTTCAACAGCAAGCAAACAATCAAACTCCACGCCCTGAAATAACCTGGTTACCTGAAAAGTGTACTAAGCATAGTCAACACAAGGTTGGTGAGTTCGCAGTAATGGTCCATTAGAAACCATCGTCAATAATCATAATATACGAGTAGAGGCGAAACATGACTTACAGTGAGCCTCTATGAACAACACAACAATATCCACAACAAGATTTCACAAACCAAGTAAAACGTGTAATAAACAATATACTCAAGTAATATACGTAACATCCACTCAAATCAAGTATCATATCCTCTTCAGTGGGATTTATACACTACATATGTCATATCCTCTTCAGTGGGATTTATATACGTCATATCCTCTTCAGTGGGATTTATATACGTCATATCCTCTTCAGTGGGATTTATACACTACATATGTCATATCCTCTTCAGTGGGATTTATACACTACATATGCACCAATCAACATCAAATCAAATTAAACTATACGTACATACACTTAGGAGGATTCTACTTTCTTCGAGTCCCAGATGCTTATATATAGGGTCACCCGCAGCCTTCCCACCACATCTACAACTCATTAAAGGTATCATCGTCTTCCATGTATGTACCACTATCCTAACAGTAATAATAATATACGTCACAACTTAACTAAGTCAATCAAACGTAATGAACCGTCTCATCAATCCAACAACTAAACCAATCAATCAATCACCCAATAAGTACAAAAGCATGTTCTCAAGTGCAAGACACTTGGATGTACATCAACCAATCAATAAGTACAAAAGCATAATCAATCTCAATCACAAAACCATCATATCACAAATCAATTAAACTACAATGCACATACATTTCATACGACTTTACATTTAAGGAACCATAGATGTTTATATATAGGGTCACCCGCAGCCTTCCCACCACATCTACAACTCATTAAAGGTATCATCGTCTTCCATGTATGTACAACTATCCTAATCACAATATCAAATCATTACAAGATTATAAGGGTAAAGTAATTGCGTATAATAATTGAGCACGCGAAGTATTAATATCAAATCATGTATCGTACGTACGTAAGACCACAACGTATATCAAATGTGTGTCAATAATGTCATCAACGTAGCAATAAAAGTATGCTTGAGTGTGTACCGTATAAGTCAAGTACATCAAGGCATTCATGTCTAACTCAAACGTAATCCCAAAGTCCATCATTTACTCTAAATAACGCGTACATATACTTCGGAGGATTTTACTTTCATCAAGTTCTAGATGCTTATGTATAGGGTCACCCGCAGCCTTCCCACCACATCTACAACTCATTAAAGGTATCATCGTCTTCCATGTATGTACTTCTATCCTAAAGGTTACAATATCATCAACACCTTCGTAAACCATCATACGATCAATCAAAACTGTCTACCAAACTACAATCAATCAGAAATTAACTAGACAGGCAATCAAGTCAACCAACCAAACAAACAACACGTATATGTACACTTTTCAGCCCGAATCTCTATTGAGTAGGGAGCTACGAAACTCACCTGATCGGCAAAGAAGTTAAGTTTGATACAAAGTTGAGTTACAGTCGCTCGATGTTCGCTTCGCGTCCAAAACCTAAATATCGATCGCATACATTCACATTAACATACATACACACACATACGAAGTTATCAAGTACTCGGCAAAACCCTAATTAGGTTTCCAAAGTGGTTCTCGACGTTAAGTGACTTCTAAGACTCTTAATCAATGATAAATAAGTTAAGAAGTAAATTAGATTAGGGCTCGACGCGTAAAAAGGTCCAGAAAGTCAAACTAGGTCAAACAAGGAAATTTCAGAAAAACAAAGGCCGTAACTTACGGCCCAAAGGGCGTAAGGTACGGTGGTCAAAATTACAACTGGCGTAAGCTACGGTGGCAAGGGGCGTAAGCTACGCTGGGCAAGTTTTAACTGGGCGTAAGGTACGGTCAAAATGGGCGTAGCCTACGGCCCTCTAGAAAGTTCACTTTTGGCGTAAGGAGTGGCGTAAACAGAAGAATTTTTGGCGTAAGGTAAAACTTCGGCGTAAGCTACGCCCCAAAGGGCCGTAACTTACGCCCCAACAAAATATAACTAGCGTAACCTACGCCCCATAGGGCCGTAGGTTACGCCCCTTACTGGGCAGCAACACGACCAGCAGCAGAAGTGCAGAAAATCAAGAACCCCAAAACCCTAAATCGACGTTTAAAGTTACAAGACTCGTTTTGAAGTTACATTTGACATTCTAATGCATAAATACACTTACCCAAACCCATATTTCCATCCATAACATCATCAAATTCTCCAAATCGTTCAAACCCTAATTAAACCCTAATTTGACCCAAACTCATTTTTAAGGCGATTTAGAACTTGTAAATGTACGAGATGACTAGAAACGAGTAAATTAACATAGATAGAAGTAAATGGGATGAATTAAACTTACCAAAACTTCCTTCTTGAGCTCAAACCCGAAATTAGGTCAAAATGGGTAAAATAGTTAGAACTTCAACCTTTGATCCTTCGATATGACGATAACGAGGTACAAATGACTATGATTCTAATGTTAATCTAAACCCAAAACACCAAATGATGCTAGAGAAATGAAGAACTAGAGATGTTCTTGCTTTTGGTCTAGAGAGAAAAGAGAAAGAGAGAAAGATAAGAAATGAGAGGTAAAAGAGAAAGATAAGGGAGGAGGAATGGGTCAAAGGGCTGATGGGTCGTGGATGACCCACGGGCCGACCCGTTTCCTTCTCAAGCCAAATTACAATCGTTAGACATTTAAACACCGATCAAAATACATTATTGACCCGAATACAACACATTGCCATTTAATTCACGAAACGACCCAAATAACTTCCACATTGTCAAATCACCTTAACCTATATTGTTAGTCATATTACACGTAAAGTCAACGAGTCAAAATTCACGGATGTTACATGTTAATTGAACATATTCGTAATAAAAAATACACTAAAAGCCAACTGTTAATTTCTATGTCTCTTTTCATGTTGGCTCAAAGTATAACCATGTGTATTCCCAGATTCCAAGCTTATTAGTGTTAGTGTTAACATTATTTGATGCAACTGTTTCATCTATACATAAAAATATACTTATTAGTGATTATTAACCTCAAAATGTGATAACTAATATTTAGTATATAATGAGATATTAATTTTTAAAAAAACTGTATATAAGATAGAAACAAACGATTTGTTCAGTTTGACTGTACTTTGATAAACCTAACCATCCAAAAGTTAAACCATACAATAACAAAAAAAGAAAAATGACCCTCTAGTTTTGTGTATAATAAGTTAAGCAAAATCATATATTGTTCCTATAAAATAAGATACATGTGCATAAAATAAAAAAAATAGGATTACATGAAAGTAAACGTGGTAATCTTTTAATAATGTATCCAACAATCTTTTTTCATATATGATGAAAATGACGTACATTTAAAAGGGTAGTTTTCCCTTGAAACTTTTAGTGTATCACTGTATATATATGGATGAATGGGAAACACGCTGACATAAATGTTTTCACTTGCCTTTTTTTGTTCCTTTTTTTTTTTTTTACTTCTTTTTCCCCCTTTCTCTTGTAAAAAGACGTTAATGTTATCTACAAAACTTCTGCAAGTGATCATAATTAATGACACCAGAAATTTCATGGTACGTATTTTTCAAAGAGTTATAGCTCTTTCAAATTTTGGGTAAATGGGGATTTCTCCGTTAACTTTTATATCACCCAAAAACATTACAAAACAAGTAGTGTGACTTAGTTATCAAACTAGTTCATATATAGGACATGCCCTATATATGTTAACAAGAAATACAAAAATATCAGCTAACAAGTGAATCTAGCCTATTCTAAACGAAAAAAACATTTAGAAATAGACAATAAGACTAAATATATACTAGATCAACAACCATCTTGAAACAAGTATTCACCCCGAATTTTCCAAGCATCGAGTGTAGAAACAAATCGAGCTGTCTTTTTAAACTTTAATCTCCATAATCTTGAACGAACATTATCTTTAATTATGTTCAATCTCCATCGAGTCTAGCTCTTTCAAAGTATGTTCAAGTTATTGACACAATTATATTAGGGAAAACGGAAAAACCACAGCGATGATGTTTATTACCAGTAATATTTTAAACTTTGAAATCATATCATTCAAAGACAAAATTGCATGAACTTAACATAAAGTTTAATTTGAATGTCTATAAATTAAACGTATAATTGCAAAAAATGCCAATTTCTAGTCAAAATAATATTGTAAAATAAGACCCACGATTCCACAATATGTACGTGTAAAGATTGCAATCTGACGATTGATCGAACCACCACTTTAGTTTGCCCCATGTTGCAAAAGTAGACGTCCTCCAAAGTGTAATTTTACGAAATGACCCCTTTAACTTACTTTGAAAAGTAGGCCCCTTTTGACTCATCTATAAAATATATGCACTTCATCCATTTAAACTTCCATACCATATATTTATCAACCAAACACACTTAAATTCGTATATTTCTTTCAATTTATTTGAAAGAAATGGCAATTAGTACAAGTGATCTCAACTACACCAACATCGTTGAAGGACGTTCATCTAACTTCTCGGAGTCTTCATTGTCCTCATCATCCGCATCCGATCAAGAAGTAGACTACGAACAAAAAAATTACAATGGTACATTTGGAAGGAGCCGAAAGTGGAGGAAGATGATAAAGAAGTTAGCGAAAGAAAGCAAGAAAAGTATTTTTGGATTATCGAAGCCTGCTTTGTCATTCCAATATGACGCCGTTAGTTACTCTCTCAATTTCGATGAAGGAATTAATCATCATAGTGACGAATATTATATGTATGGATCTCGATGCTCTCAAGTTTTAGGCGAATGTTCACGATAAGATCTCGATTAAAGTGTCATCTTGTATAGTGTAGTTAATTAGTTTATGTTTATAATCTAGCTGAGTTTTAATTATTTGACTCATTGCTTGAACGATTTGATTAATTAGAATTTGAAGTGTATCAACATTACATTAATGGAAATGTAAGGCTTTTAATTTACTAAAATTGTATGTTATTACAATATTTGTTAGTGACTAATGAGATATAATGTTTTTACATTTTACTTTGCAATATATATTTTGTCGAATTTAGTTTGTGTAATGTTGTATTTCTAGATTGTCGTACTTTGTTCACTAGCATCTTGCTAGTCTACATTTATTTTAATAATAATATTATTAATTTTGCCGTTAAAAAAAAAAAAAAATTTGTTGAATTGATCAAAGGGTCATGTTCTTGAATTTTGCTTGATATAACATCTCATGGCATTCGCAAAACAAAACTACCATACCTTGTTTTCGACTTAATGCATGATATATATATCACATTATTTAATTTACAAACATGTTGAATATTCAACTCTTCTTGTTGTGTCGGGTGCTTCGAGCCCTACAAAAGTACAAGGACGAGACAGCTCTTATTTAGGGGCGTTGATCGTAGCCCAGACCATGTATACTGGGCGTTAATGTCTCGCAACATAATCATGTCTCGCAAATAATGAATGATACAGAGTAAATATTAAATGATATAGAGTATATTAAATGACATTGGGCATTAAAAAGGATTCTTTTGTTAATTTTATTATCCAACGAACCAGAATTATAGCAGCATCTTTTTATGGTACCTTCCGTTAAACAAGCACATAGCAGCATCTTTTGCTGCTGAATCTTTCATGGATGTAATCAAACGTCGTCCATATGTGGAATAGTTCTGCTCGGACCCTGAACCAAGCATTTCACGGTGGCAATATGCAATTAAAGTGGCCACGTCTTGAAGATCTGTAACTATGATACAATAAACATACATTAATGGTTAGTGAGTATTAATTAATACAAAATGCAACAATAATTAAAACTTGCTTTCTAATTGTGTCCTCTTCACATGGTCCTCACGTTTCCGGAAGTTGCTGAAACCACAGAATAATGCCTTGTTATCACCGGTCACAACAATATTCCATGGGTTTATACGAGTGTGGTATATTCCCTTCTTGTGTAGTTTCCTCAAACCTGCAACAACGAAAATAGATTTTTGGTTAATTTTACATGTAACTCCCATTTATATATATACACTTGATGTATACACTTAATACCCCATGATGCACCATGGTTCCTATTTGAAAACTCAGATCTTAAATATTAGCGAAATGAAGCAACAACAACTATATCCTATCCTTGTATTGATTTATTTGATGCACTGAATACTTGATAGCTTAAAATTAATTTAGCCTTCATAATTTTCTTTGACTTTTGATCGAGAAATCACTGCCATTATTGAAGTTAATGGGAGCAAAAGGGTTAACTCTCCTTTTATGTTGACTTGTTATGGTAGGCAAAATACCATAGATGCCCTTACGGGCTTATTGAATGAATTAAAGTTTGTTTTACAATAGGCAGCTGATTTTATCAAGGCAATTTTTATGCATACAAGGAAATCAGTTGTAAATAGACTATTGTATCCCTACATTTATTTCACCTATTTCATCTTGAAAGGTCAAAATACTCAAAAACCATTTTTTTTACGTTCTTAATGTCAATCATCATGATAATGTTTTATCTCTTCTCTTGAGGCCAGAAAAGAAATTGGCATCCCCAAGTGGAATTCAAGGAAGGAAACAACGTGTTCATGTTCAATAAATAATTTCAATTTATCTTTTTTCTTTCTTTCTTTTTGATATAGATCAATAAGATTTTTGGCTTTTCATTTATGATTGGGATATATTAATCGCCTAAGACAGATATTATCAGTAGATTAGATGAGAGACCAGGGAAGACAGACGATAATTGGTTTAGAGTATTCAGGTCAAACTTAAAAGCAAGATTAAAGAAATTTAAGGGCATAATAGTACATTCGTATTAAACTTTTGTATGCATAAACCATACATGAATACAGACGTCCACGTTGACTGAGCACGATTACGTGTCTTCACAAATTGAAATAAGTTGCAGTACATTACATCAAATGCAATTTGATACTGTCAAAAAATTTTAAAAATAAGATTTTAGGGTAGTTTGTGTTTAAACATTAAAGTTTAAGGGTTAAAATAAAATAAAATAATAATAATTATATATCATTTCTCACTCCCCTTATCCTCTTTCCCTACCCACCACCCATTTCATCTTCTTCACAAATTTCTCTCTCTCTCTCGCTGGTTTGTTCTTCTCACCATTAAAGCAGCAGGCAGCAGCCATATATGTATAGAAAATGGTCAAATAGCCGTTTAACGGCTCTATATTTGTTAGGAATCAAAATGAAAGGGGCGATCAATATTTGCCGGAAAGGATTTTTTTTTAGCTTTGCCGCCCCTCGGAGCGGTGTGCTGGGAGGCAAAGGGGCGACAAACGGCGGCATCGGGGCGAAAACCGCCCCACTCCTCACAGTCTTACATACACTCTAAAGTATCACACCTACATAAACCCCCCATCCCGCAAAAAAAAGGGTTGAAAAACCCTAATTTCCCTTTTCTATTATCCAACCGACTCCGTCCTATCCGTCCCCATCGATCTATCTTACCACCATGGATGACGATCATATCTTGATGGGTAAATTTTACATTATAAATAAAAAGACGAAAGAGGTTTGTTTGTCACAGATCGACGATAACTCATATTGACTGTTTAAAAGTGACACGAATACAACTTGTATGGATGTAGTACAACAAGAAGGTCGTCTAGTTCTTTGTCATGGTGAGGTATGTTATTATCACAATCTTTCTGATTATAATCACATATCATCGTTTAATAGTCTTTTTCTACAATAAATTTTGGATTTTGAGTTTAATTAATTCGGATTTAAAGTTTTTTCCAATGAACTTATGATTAATTTTTTCCCTTGCTTTCATATATTTATTATATTATATATTATATAAGTTTTAGGTAAAATAAAACAAATATTAAAGTAAAACAAATAAAACAATAGGTTTTTATTCACTGAAGATCACGTGCATCAATTGTTTCGTGAATCTTCGTGCATCAATTTAACCATGATCTAAGAGTCAAGATCTTGTCTTATTTGTTTTACTTTAATACTTGTTTTACAATACAACCCCATATTATATAATAATATAAAATATAATGTATTTTGGAATCCTGTGCAAAATAATAACTATATATATCAAAATTCAATATATTTCATGTTTGCTAATACCATATTACCATGTGGACATGGACTCATTTAACCCAAATATAAATTGCAGTTGTTCGATATTAACTTAATCTACTAACTTATTATAATTGTGTTTGGGCTTAAATAATTTAATTCATATTTTATAAGCAACTATTCTATTTTTGACTTTTGGTTTAAAAAATGTGCGTTGACCCGATTGACCCGTTACCCAAACCTGCCCATTTTTCTAGGCTAGTTTTTTGTTGTTTGAAAAATCTATAGCCGTTAGCTAATTCTTGGCAGTTTTGTATTAGTGATTGACTTTTATATTCTCTCAGGCTGACCCTGTAACATGGAAGTCAGATAAGTTTGTTCTCAAATACATGAAAGTAGTTTTCATTACAACCACGTGCCCATAAGTTACCGTTAATTTCATTGGTCTCGATATTTAAATGTTTACACCATTGCCTAAAAGAATCAACATCATATGCATACTCCACACCAATCTCCATATCAACACCATTTGATAGAATCCAAGCTTGGTAATTCGTGTACTTAAGCCACCAACCACTAGCTCCAACTTCATGAACTTTTCTACAAATTTTATAGCCTCTTTGAATCTCAGCTTCCATAACATGCCCCATCTCATCAAAATAGATCTCATCTGTATCCAACCTTTTTGCTTGTCCTCCACCAAATAATGAAATGTGTCAAGAAATCATTTGGTGGAGGACAAGCAAAAAGGGTTGGATACAGATGAGATCTATTTTGATGAGATGGGGCATGTTATGGAAGCTGAGATTCAAAGAGGCTATAAAATTTGTAGAAAAGTTCATGAAGTTGGAGCTAGGTTGGTGGCTTAAGTACATGAATTACCAAGCTTGGATTCTATCAAATGGTGTTGATATGGAGATAGGTGTGGAGTATGCATATGATGTTGATTCTTTTAGGCAATGGTGTAAACATTTAAATATCGAGACCAATGAAATTAACGGTAACTTATGGGCACGTGGTTGTAATGAAAACTACTTTCATGTATTTGAGAACAAACTTATCTTACTTCCATGTTACAGGGCCAGCCTGAGAGAATATAAAAGTCAATCACTAATACAAAACTGCCAAGAATTAGCAAACGGCTATAGACTTTTCAAACAAAAAAAAAACTAGCCTAGCAAAATGGGCGGTTTGGGTAACGGGTCAATCGGGTCAACGCACATTTTTTAAACCAAAAGTCAAAAATAGAATAGTTGCTTATAAAATATGAATTAAATTATTTAAGCCCAAACACAATTATAATAAGTTAGTAGATTAAGTTAATATCGAACAACTGCAATTTATATTTGGGTTAAATGAGTCCATGTCCACATGGTAATATGGTATTAGCAAACATGAAATATATTGAATTTTGATATATATAGTTATTATTTTGCACAGGATTCCAAAATATATTATATATTTTATATTATATATATAATATATAATATAATAAATATATGAAAGCAAGGGAAAAAATTAATCATAAGTTCATTGGAAAAAACTTTAAATCCGAATTAATTAAACTTAAAATCCAAAATTTATTGTAGAAAAAGACTATTAAACGATGATATGTGATTATAATCAGAAAGATTGTGATAATAACATACCTCACCATGACAAAGAACTAGACGGCCTTCTTGTTGTACTACATCCATACAAGCTGTATTCGTGTCACTTTTAAACAGTCAATATGAGTTATCGTCGATCTGTGACAAACAAACCTCTTTCGTATTTTTATTTATAATGTAAAATTTACCCACCAAGATATGATCGTCATCGATGGTGGTAAGATAGATCGATGGGGACGGATAGGACGGAGTCGGTTGGATAATAGAAAAGGGAAATTAGGGTTTTTCAACACCCGTCATTTTAAAAACCTGGATTTCAAAAACTTTTGCCAAACGACGTTTAAAACATAGCGGAAAATGATCACTTAAAAACTGCCCATCCGTAACGGATGGTACCTTTCATTAAAGTTTGGTGTTACTAATAGCATCATCGTAATAGTCAAAGTAAAATCCAAGTTATGGCACTAACATAATTGCCATCAACACTACAAGAGACATAAATCATAAATAAAGTAGCCGAACATATGGCTATGGGTAAAGTCTAATCATAGGGAGACTAATGCTAATCTTCCTTTATTCTTCTACCCATCTCACGATCCACGCACTTCACTAGCTTATACCTGCTTATCTTGAAGGACACAACATTTTCATAAAAGCAAGTGTTAGCTAATAAAATTAGCTAAGTAAGATACACACATTCTGATAAAACGTTCTTCATTTTACTTTTATAAAACTTCGTCATATTTTACTTATCAAAACGTAACCACATTACATATCATCCACAACAATCATAGATCAACTCATACTCCCCTTTTCCCACATTGCATCACATTTCATTTCATATCAACATATACAACTTATCATCATATACCCACATCTTAATCAATACCTTATATCATATCAACATAGACTTACCACTAAACGTAACTTCATATCATATCTTGGCATATCACACATAAACTTGTCACACGTTACTCGTTATGTAAGTCGCACCGTTAGCGCATTGTTAATTATTAACTATGTAAGCCGCATCGTTGTTGATCATTATTGATTGTTATGGAACGTTGTGGAACGTTATATGGAATCGTTATTATTGAACGTTGACTTGTATTGAATTGTGATAATGTGAAACCTTATAGGTTTTCCTTGGATGTGATTAGTTTCCCTAATCCTCACTTATTGTTAACGGTTGTATCCGATATGGTTATTCCTTGTTAATTGTCCCTACGAACTCACCAACTTTATGTTGACGCTCTTTAGTACACTTTTCAGGTAATCAAGTTAATCAGAGACAAAATGGATGAATAGATGCTTGCATTACTAGTGTTTGGACTATCTTTGGACTTTCTGGATCCGTGATCCTTAATTTCCTTTTATGGGTTACTTTTAGGATCAACTATTATCGTTTGAACATTTTTCTTTTAAGTATGGATTGAGTGTGTATTTGATAAATGTTAATGAATGTATACATTTGTACAAGTTTATGGATCGTTTCGATCTCATGTATTCATATAGTTGACTCTACATAATTCCCATGTCATGCTGTGCTTTTCTAAGTGATACCCCATGATTCCGCCATGTTGGGGTGTTACAGAATGGTATCAGAGCCGTGGTTGTAGAGAACTAGGAGGATTTACCTAGTCTATAGCCATCGCACCCACATTTCATATTAGCATGCATGATAGGAAACTTTGTGTGCAACGTGAATTGTATGATGCATAAAAACGTTTTAAAAGAAAAAAAAAAAAAAAAAAAAAAAAAAAAAAAAAAAAAAAAAAAAAAAAAAAAAAAAAAAAAAAAAAAAAAAAAAAAAAAAAAAAAAAAAAAAAAAAAAAAAAAAAAAAAAAAAAAAAAAAAAAAAAAAAAAAAAAAAAAAAAAAAAAAAAAAAAAAAAAAAAAAAAAAAAAAAAAAAAAAAAAAAAAAAAAAAAAAAAAAAAAAAAAAAAAAAAAAAAAAAAAAAAAAAAAAAAAAAAAAAAAAAAAAAAAAAAAAAAAAAAAAAAAAAAAAAAAAAAAAAAAAAAAAAAAAAAAAAAAAAAAAAAAAAAAAAAAAAAAAAAAAAAAAAAAAAAAAAAAAAAAAAAAAAAAAAAAAAAAAAAAAAAAAAAAAAAAAAAAAAAAAAAAAAAAAAAAAAAAAAAAAAAAAAAAAAAAAAAAAAAAAAAAAAAAAAAAAAAAAAAAAAAAAAAAAAAAAAAAAAAAAAAAAAAAAAAAAAAAAAAAAAAAAAAAAAAAAAAAAAAAAAAAAAAAAAAAAAAAAAAAAAAAAAAAAAAAAAAAAAAAAAAAAAAAAAAAAAAAAAAAAAAAAAAAAAAAAAAAAAAAAAAAAAAAAAAAAAAAAAAAAAAAAAAAAAAAAAAAAAAAAAAAAAAAAAAAAAAAAAAAAAAAAAAAAAAAAAAAAAAAAAAAAAAAAAAAAAAAAAAAAAAAAAAAAAAAAAAAAAAAAAAAAAAAAAAAAAAAAAAAAAAAAAAAAAAAAAAAAAAAAAAAAAAAAAAAAAAAAAAAAAAAAAAAAAAAAAAAAAAAAAAAAAAAAAAAAAAAAAAAAAAAAAAAAAAAAAAAAAAAAAAAAAAAAAAAAAAAAAAAAAAAAAAAAAAAAAAAAAAAAAAAAAAAAAAAAAAAAAAAAAAAAAAAAAAAAAAAAAAAAAAAAAAAAAAAAAAAAAAAAAAAAAAAAAAAAAAAAAAAAAAAAAAAAAAAAAAAAAAAAAAAAAAAAAAAAAAAAAAAAAAAAAAAAAAAAAAAAAAAAAAAAAAAAAAAAAAAAAAAAAAAAAAAAAAAAAAAAAAAAAAAAAAAAAAAAAAAAAAAAAAAAAAAAAAAAAAAAAAAAAAAAAAAAAAAAAAAAAAAAAAAAAAAAAAAAAAAAAAAAAAAAAAAAAAAAAAAAAAAAAAAAAAAAAAAAAAAAAAAAAAAAAAAAAAAAAAAAAAAAAAAAAAAAAAAAAAAAAAAAAAAAAAAAAAAAAAAAAAAAAAAAAAAAAAAAAAAAAAAAAAAAAAAAAAAAAAAAAAAAAAAAAAAAAAAAAAAAAAAAAAAAAAAAAAAAAAAAAAAAAAAAAAAAAAAAAAAAAAAAAAAAAAAAAAAAAAAAAAAAAAAAAAAAAAAAAAAAAAAAAAAAAAAAAAAAAAAAAAAAAAAAAAAAAAAAAAAAAAAAAAAAAAAAAAAAAAAAAAAAAAAAAAAAAAAAAAAAAAAAAAAAAAAAAAAAAAAAAAAAAAAAAAAAAAAAAAAAAAAAAAAAAAAAAAAAAAAAAAAAAAAAAAAAAAAAAAAAAAAAAAAAAAAAAAAAAAAAAAAAAAAAAAAAAAAAAAAAAAAAAAAAAAAAAAAAAAAAAAAAAAAAAAAAAAAAAAAAAAAAAAAAAAAAAAAAAAAAAAAAATTGCCATGATAATACCCTGTAGAGATAACTATATTCATGCAATGATTTAGAAGGATTTAGGTATGTAATGTTTGACGGACGATTTTGATTATTCGTGTGAAAACTAACTTACTGATCTAACACACGTGTCCAGGAAAATGGTTAGACCAAGGAGAGCTAACACTAACTATGGACCTCAGAATGAACCCGAGAACCCGATTGAACAAGAAGTAGTTGGTGGACGTGGTGACAGAGGTGGTCGTGGAGGTAGAGGTGGTCGTGGAGGTCGTGGTGGCAGAGGTGGTCGGGGTAATCCTAATCCCCCGATAACCGCCGAGGTTGTCGCACAAGCTCTAAATGACCTCATGCCGGATCTTATGGCCCGAATTCAAGCGGCCATGGGAAATAATAATGAACAAGAAAACGTAAATGTAAACGGAGTAGGTGTAGGAGAAGTTTTACCTAGAACGGATTATGATGTTCGTCAACCGGGATGCTTGTTTAAAGACTTCAAACTTTGTGGAGCCCCAGAATTTAATGGAGAAAGTGGTGCTACGGGTTGCTTGGAATGGTTAGAGAGCATTGAATCCATCATTGCTCGAAGTGGTTGTGCCTACCATCAAAGAATCACTTATGCTTCAGGTATGTTGAAAAGAGGGGCTCTTGAGTGGTGGAACGAAGAAGTTGATGAATTGGGGATTGATGCGGCTAATAATCTTTTATGGGGAGAGTTCAAGAATATGATAACTACTAAGTATTGCCCTGCCCATGAACTGAGGAGATTGCAAGTGGAATTTTCCAAACTTGTCATGAAGGGAGGAGACTACGAGAGTTACACACGCCGTTTTGGCCAACTCTCTAGACTCATTCCTCATTATGTGAGACCCCAAGAGGTTAAGATTGAGAAGTATGTTGCGGGATTGCCACATGAAGTGAGAGTGCTTGTCTCTCACCCCACCATGCCTTTGACTTACAAAGAGGCAACCACCCGTACTGCTAGTATAACCTTGGAACTCATTAGAGGTGGTAAGTTAAATAAGAACGATAACAAGAATGACAATAAAAGGAAGGATGTTGCCGAGTCAAGCGGCACCAAGAAAGATGATCGGCGTAATAATAAGCGCCATGGTCGTGGTGGAAAGGTTTTTGCGCGTGGTGGACAGAGGTGGTCGTGGAGGTCGTGGTGGCAGAGGTGGTCGTGGAGGTGGTGGCAGAGGTGGTCGTGGAGGTCGTGGTGGCAGAGGTGGTCGTGGAGGTCGTGGTGGCAGAGGTGGTCGTGGAGGTCGTGGTGCAGAGGTGGTCGTGGAGGTCGTGGTGGCAGAGGTGGTCGTGGAGGTCGTGGTGGCAGAGGTGGTCGTGGAGGTCGTGGTGGCAGAGGTGGTCGTGGAGGTGAGGCAGAGGTGGTCGTGGAGGTCGTGGTGGCAGAGGTGGTCGTGGAGGTAGAGGTGGTCGTGGAGGTCGTGGTGGCAGAGGTGGTCGGGGTAATCCTAATCCCCCGATAACCGCCGAGGTTGTCGCACAAGCTCTAAATGACCTCATGCCGGATCTTATGGCCCGAATTCAAGCGCCATGGGAAATAATAATGAACAAGAAAACGTAAATGTAAACGGAGTAGGTGTAGGAGAAGTTTTACCTAGAACGGATTATGATGTTCGTCAACCGGGATGCTTGTTTAAAGACTTCAAACTTTGTGGAGCCCCAGAATTTAATGGAGAAAGTGGTGCTACGGGTTGCTTGGAATGGTTAGAGAGCATTGAATCCATCATTGCTCGAAGTGGTTGTGCCTACCATCAAAGAATCACTTATGCTTCAGGTATGTTGAAAAGAGGGGCTCTTGAGTGGTGGAACGAAGAAGTTGATGAATTGGGGATTGATGCGGCTAATAATCTTTTATGGGGAGAGTTCAAGAATATGATAACTACTAAGTATTGCCCTGCCCATGAACTGAGGAGATTGCAAGTGGAATTTTCCAAACTTGTCATGAAGGGAGGAGACTACGAGAGTTACACACGCCGTTTTGGCCAACTCTCTAGACTCATTCCTCATTATGTGAGACCCCAAGAGGTTAAGATTGGGAAGTATGTTGCGGGATTGCCACATGAAGTGAGAGTGCTTGTCTCTCACCCCACCATGCCTTTGACTTACAAAGAGGCAACCACCCGTACTGCTAGTATAACCTTGGAACTCATTAGAGGTGGTAAGTTAAATAAGAACGATAACAAGAATGACAATAAAAGGAAGGATGTTGCCGAGTCAAGCGGCACCAAGAAAGATGATCGGCGTAATAATAAGCGCCATGGTCGTGGTGGAAAGGTTTTTGCGGCGGTGGTACCAACAAAGGGTCCTCAACGGGTTGGTTACACAGGGGGTAGTCCTTTATGCCCTAGGTGTAATCGCCATCATTGGCCCACTGTGAATTGTGGTGCTTGTTTTCATTGCAACCTACCGGGACACACCTCAAGATTTTGTCCAACTAACCCCCGGAATGGTCCTTTAAATGTTGCTCCCCTTAATGCTATACGCCCCCCGATGGTTCCGGGTTCTTGTTATGAATGTGGTAGCCAAGACCACTACCGCAACCGGTGCCCAAATCTTATTGGCCAACAAGTCCAAGTGACCGTGCATCCTAACCACTTGCAAATTGCCGGTCCGAATCAAAACCGAGGAAACCAAGGACAACAACAACAACCTCCTCAAGCTCCTCGCCAACATGTGGCCCCCCGTGGAAGAGCTTTTGCCGTGAATGCGGCCGAGGCTCGTGGTGATCCTAATGTCGTAGCAGGTACCTTTCTCCTCAATCACCAATATGCTACCGTATTATTTGATTCTGGAGCCGATTATAGTCTCATTTCCAATGATTTTATTCCGTTGATCGATGCCAATCCTAGTCCGTTGTCCTATTGTTTTGAACTTGAAATGGTAAATGGTGGATTGTCTAGGATTAATCAAGTTGTTCGTGATTGTGTGTTAGATTTATGTGATCACCCATTTTACATTGACTTAATGCCTTTTGATATCGGTAGTTTTGATGTGATTGTGGTAGTCGAACTGTGAGGATTCCGTTAGAAAATAGGGAAGAATTAGTGGTTCAAGGCGAAACGACCGAACTATGGGATGGGAATGTATATAGTGTTAAGATCACAAAGATTGAATTAAAAACCGTGCCCGTAGTTAAAGACTTTGCGGATGTATTTCCGGATGACCTACCGGGTTTGCCTCCATCTCGTGAACTCGATTTTCGTATTGATCTTATCCCAAATGCTTCTCCCGTGGCCAAAGCACCCTATCGCTTAGCCATGACCGAATTACAAGAGTTGGCCGCCCAACTCAAAGAACTTCAAGAGAAGGGTTTCATTCGCCCTAGTCAATCTCCTTGGGGCGCACCGGTTTTGTTCGTTAAAAAGAAAGATGGCACATTCCGAATGTGTATCGATTATAGAGAATTGAACAAACTAACGGTAAAGAATCGTTATCCTCTTCCTAGGATTGACGATTTATTCGACCAACTCCAAGGTGCTCGTGTCTTTTCCAAAATTGATTTGAGGTCGGGTTATCATCAATTGAGGGTTCATGAAGACGACATTCCAAAAACCGCCTTTCGAACGAGATATGGACACTTTGAATTTACGGTGATGCCTTTTGGGTTGACTAACGCACCAGCTGTGTTCATGGACTTGATGAACCGAGTGTGTCAGCCCTACTTGGACCAATTTGTCATTGTTTTCATCGATGACATTCTCATCTATTCCAAAACCAAAGAAGATCATTTGGAACATTTGAAACAAGTCTTAGAGTTACTCCGGAAAGAAAAACTTTATGCCAAGTTCTCCAAATGTGAATTTTGGCTTGAAGAGGTCCAGTTTCTTGGTCACGTAGTAAGCAATGAAGGAATTCATGTAGACCCAAGTAAAGTTGAAGCAGTGAAGAATTGGAGACGACCTGAAACACCAACCGAAATTCGCCAATTTCTTGGTTTGGCGGGTTATTATAGACGGTTTATTGAAGGCTTTTCAAAAATCGCCCAACCTTTGACTTTGTTGACTCAACGAGAAAGAAGGTTTGATTGGGGTGAAAAGCAAGAACAAGCATTCCAATTGTTGAAAGACAAATTATGTGATGCACCCATCTTGAGCTTGCCCGATGGAGTCGATGATTTCGTTGTATATTGTGATGCATCCGGGCAAGGATTGGGTTGTGTCTTAATGCAACGGGATAAGGTGATAGCATATGCATCAAGACAATTGAAGGTGCATGAGAAGAACTATCCGACCCATGACTTAGAATTGGGAGCAGTGGTATTTGCTTTGAAATGTTGGAGGCATTACTTGTATGGCACCAAGAGCGTGATCTATACCGATCACAAAAGCCTTCAACACATTTTCACTCAAAGTGACCTGAACATGAGGCAAAGAAGGTGGCTTGAGCTGTTGAGTGATTATGATTGCGTTATCCGGTATCATCCGGGTAAAGCAAATGTGGTAGCCGATGCTTTGAGTCGAAAGGAACGTATGAAGCCAAGACGAGTTAAAGCCATGAGCTTCACTGTATTAAGGAGTGTCCGTGACTCCATTATCGAAGCTCAAGAATTGGCAACTAGACCGGAGAACTTCACCGATGAAGCTTTACACGGTCTAGAAGAACAGTTTGATAGGAAGAACGATAATGGTTTGTATTTTGTTGATCGATTGTGGATTCCCATTCTTGGAGGATGGCGATTGAAATTGATGGATGAAGCTCATAAGTCGGCTTATTCGGTTCACCCGGGTTCCGACAAGATGTATTTTGGATTAAGAGACTTGTATTGGTGGCCGGGAATGAAGACGGACATTGCTAGGTATGTTAGTCAATGCCTCACTTGTTTACAAGTGAAATCCGACCACAAGAAACCACCGGGTTTACTAGTCCAACCAGTAACACCGGTGTGGAAATGGGAAGAAATTGCTATGGACTTCATCACGAAGTTACCTAGGACGAGTAGTGGTCGGGACACTATTTGGGTAATAATTGACCGGTTGACTAAGTCGGCTCACTTCTTAGCCATCCGGGAAGATGATAAATTTGACACCATGGCTCGTTTGTACATCAAAGAGGTTATATCCAAGCATGGAGTACCGATTTCCGTGATATCCGATCGAGATGCCCGATTTACTTCAAAATTTTGGAAGGCGTTCCAGAAATCTATGGGTACTCGTCTCGGTATAAGTACGGCGTTCCACCCACAAACTGATGGTCAAAGTGAAAGAACGATTCAAACATTGGAAGATATGTTAAGAGCTTGTGCTATTGATTTTGGTGGTAATTGGGATGTGCATCTTCCTTTGGTTGAATTCTCCTACAATAATAGCTATCATGCTAGCATTGGAATGGCCCCATTTAAAGCATTATATGGGAGAGATTGTAGGTCACCGCTAGTTTGGGCAGAAGTTGGTGAAAGCCAACTCGTTGGGCCCGAAATTGTTATTGAAACGACGAAAGTGATCTCGCAAATCAAAGAAAAGTTAAGAGTGGCCCGAGAACGACAATTGAAATATGCTAATGTTAGAAGACGACCCCTCGAATTTGAAGTTGGTGATTCTGTTTTATTAAAAGTGTCCCCATGGAAAGGTGTGGTTCGTTTTGTGAAGCGTGGCAAGTTGGGGCCACGGTACATTGGCCCGTTCAAGATCTTGGAGCGTATTGGTCCGGTTGCATATCGATTAGAACTTCCTCAAGAATTGAGTGGAGTTCATAATGTTTTTCATGTTTGTAATCTTCGAAAGTGTTTAGCAAATCCAACACTTCACGTGCCCCTCGAAGAAATCCGTGTTGATAAAGCATTGAAGTTTGTGGAAGAACCAATAGAAATCCTAGATCGACAAACTAGAAAGCTAAAGAATACCCGATATACGATTGTCAAAGTGAGATGGCAATCTAGACGTGGACCCGAGTTTACTTGGGAACGTGAAGATTCTATGAAAGCCAAGTATCCCCATTTGTTTAACGAGTCTAGTTAGATTCAAATTTCGGGACGAAATTCTTTTAACGGGGGAATAATGTAACATTCGTGATTTTTACCCGTTTGGCTGTACTTGTAATTTGATTAACTACTTTAATAAACGAAAACTTTGGGCCTAATTGTGTTCGTTTATCTGTAAATTGGGCCAGTTATAATGTCATAATTGGATTTCTAGAATTAAGTCCCATGATTACAAGACCGTGATATTGGCCCATACGTGTTATAAAAATTATATTATAGAAAATAATTGAGTAAATGTAGTAACAGGGAAAACGTATATACAAAACCTTAAGTATAATGTACGGTAAAAAGTGTCGGTGGCACAGTGTCGGTGATTATCTAATAATTCCATTAATAAGACAAAGCCGACATACTTTATGGAAAGTAGGAATACTCGTGAAATTGTCACAAGCTATATTTGATTTATTAGTTGAATAATGTTACTAGTAGACAATTGTTGTGTAAATTGTTAAGAAAACTTACTTCCAAAGCTAGTAAAACCATACACCTCCATGAGGAAACTTCCTAGCACTTTCCTTTACTTAGTAGCAAAGTTATAAACCTCTAAATATCTTCAAAAATCTGATCATAAGTTGTTAAAGTCAATAATGGATACTAATTTTATCATATTTAATTCCATTTCATTTACTATAAATACTAGGCTTAAGTTTTCATAAATACTTACACCTTAAACTTCATTCTCTCTCAATTTAGCATTCTATAAGTCTAAAATCATCCTTTCCCTTCTTATTATAAGTTTCAAAGAACACTTGATTGTTCTAGTATAAGCAAAGTCGCTTTGATCTCAAAGTGCGCCGAAAATCGTCAAGAGAAGTTGTTATCAACAAATCTCTCCAAAAATCTTCAAAAGTTCTAGTAATAAATACTCAATTTGGGTTGGGAATAATCTTCAATTATTAAGTAAACAAGTCCAAGCCTTGAAAGAATTTCATTTGAATCAGAAGTTGTGTTCTTCGTACGTCGAAAGTTTGATCTTAGAGTTCATAAACTCTCCTTTCTTGTAAGTGTTTTTTTTATAAAACCATACTATACTTTGCTCTATGATTTTAGAACTATATGTTATGTATTGAAATGCTTGTCAACTTATTTCTATACTCAATTAATACATAATTGCATTTAAATACGGTAACTATCGCTTTTATATATGAATATTGAAATATTGTTACTATTGCGAAAAATGAATTATTAGTGAAAGTACGAGAAATCGTAAAACTTTTATTAAATCATCTTGAATACTTATTATGGTATATAAACAAGGGCATAGTTATATACCTAACTATCCTAATTCATATAATTACTATTCACCATCTGTGAATTATTTCGTATTTTCGAATTGTTTGATTTATGGATAGAATATATCCTTGATACGCTTTTAACCGCACAATGTTTCCGAAAGTGATTGCACCTTGGGCCTCTTTGGCTTATGCCGGAGGAATGGAAGGTAGTTCGCGAAAAGTTTGCATAAGCATTCACTAAGCAACTTAATTCGCCCCGGTATTCTTCACGACCCAAGGCCAACCCTAACACAACTTGGAAATAAAATGCTGGTTTTTCCTGCCATTTAAGGTATCTCTTCAATTGTAATCAATACATTTTGTATTGATTATAATACATACCATTCAAGGTATCTTTTCATATCTCTACTATTGAAAGCATCTATTCGTTACAAGATTAATACATTCTTCGTATTAATCCTATTATTTAAAAATACTTCAAAAGGATTTAGAAATATCAGAGGAATACTTTATATATCCTACGGATACGTATTACATACGGAAAGTTACATTTTTACCCTACAGTTTCAAAGGTATCATTTTTCGTCCTTATACTTTGGACATATGACAATTTAGTCCCTTAAACTTTTATAACATAAATTACGTTGACAAGCGTATTAATAAATCCTTATAGTTGTATATCTATATCTGGAATTTAGCATGAATATAAATCAATTCACATTGAAATTAGGGAATACGTAACGTGGCCAGTTGACTCGCTCGTCATCGTTAACTACATCAATCTCTTCTATTTTGCTGTTGAACTATCAAGAATAAGGTGAGTTTCGTAAACCCTCCCTACTCAATTGAGATTCGGGCTGAAAAGTGTACATGCTTGTTTAATTGTTGATTGTTGATTTGATTTGATTTGATTTGATTGATTGTATGATTGAATTGTTTATGTGGATATGTTAGCGCATTGGTTACTATGTAAGTCGCACCGTTAGCGCATTGTTTACGATGTAAGTCGCACCGTTAGCGCATTGGTTACTATGTAAGTCGCACCGTTAGCGCATTTTACTTATGTAAGTCGCACCGTTAGCGCATTGTTACTATGTAAGTCGCACCGTTAGCGCATTGTTACTATGTAAGTCGCACCGTTAGCGCATTGTTACTATGTAAGTCGCACCGTTAGCGCATTGTTACTATGTAAGTCGCACCGTTAGCGCATTTTATTATATAAGTCGCACCGTTAGCGCATTGTTACTATGTAAGTCGCACCGTTAGCGCATTGTTACTATGTAAGTCGCACCGTTAGCGCATTGTTACGATGTAAGTCGCACCGTTAGCGCATTGTTTACGATGTAAGTCGCACCGTTAGCGCATTTTTTATTATATAAGTCGCACCGTTAGCGCATTGTTACTATGTAAGTCGCACCGTTAGCGCATTTTACTATGTAAGTCGCACCGTTAGCGCATTGTTACTATGTAAGTCGCACCGTTAGCGCATTGGTTACTATGTAAGTCGCACCGTTAGCGCATTTTACTTATGTAAGTCGCACCGTTAGCGCATTGTTACTATGTAAGTCGCACCGTTAGCGCATTTTACTTATGTAAGTCGCACCGTTAGCGCATTGTTACTATGTAAGTCGCACCGTTAGCGCATTGGTTACTATGTAAGTCGCACCGTTAGCGCATTTTACTATGTAAGTCGCACCGTTAGCGCATTGGTTACTATGTAAGTCGCACCGTTAGCGCATTGTTACTATGTAAGTCGCACCGTTAGCGCATTGTTATATGTAAGTCGCACCGTTAGCGCATTGTTACTATGTAAGTCGCACCGTTAGCGCATTTTATTATGTAAGTCGCACCGTTAGCGCATTGTTACTATGTAAGTCGCACCGTTAGCGCATTTTACTTATGTAAGTCGCACCGTTAGCGCATTGTTACGATGTAAGTCGCACCGTTAGCGCATTGTTTACGATGTAAGTCGCACCGTTAGCGCATTTTTTATTATATAAGTCGCACCGTTAGCGCATTGTTACTATGTAAGTCGCACCGTTAGCGCATTTTACTATGTAAGTCGCACCGTTAGCGCATTGTTACGATGTAAGTCGCACCGTTAGCGCATTGTTATATGGACACGTTAGCGCATTGGTTACTATGTAAGTCGCACCGTTAGCGCAATATTTATTATATAAGTCGCATCGTTAGCGCGTTACTCGTTATGTAAGTCGCACCGTTAGCGCATTGTTATATTAAGTCGCACCGTTAGCGCATATGTTATTATTAAGCCGCATCGTTGTTGATCATTATTGATTGTTATGGAACGTTATATGGAATCGTTATTATTGAACGTTGACTTGTATTGAATTGTGATAATGTGAAACCTTATAGGTTTTCCTTGGATGTGATTAGTTTCCCTAATCCTCACTTATTGTTAACGGTTGTATCCGATACGGTTATTCCTTGTTAATTGTCCCTACGAACTCACCAACTTTATGTTGACGCTCTTTAGTACACTTTTCAGGTAATCAAGTTAATCAGAGACAAAATGGATGAATAGATGCTTGCATTACTAGTGTTTGGACTTTCTGGATCCGTGATCCTTAATTTCCTTTTATGGGTTACTTTTAGGATCAACTATTATCGTTTGAACATTTTTCTTTTAAGTATGGATTGAGTGTGTATTTGATAAATGTTAATGAATGTATACGTTTGTACAAGTTTATGGATCGTTTCGATCTCATGTATTCATATAGTTGACTCTACATAATTCCCATGTCATGCTGTGCTTTTCTAAGTGATACCCCATGATTCCGCCATGTTGGGGTGTTACATATATGCACATAACTACTTCATATTTAAGCGTCATCATAACATAATAAACCACTTCAGCATGCATACATTCCCACATAACCTCCCGCATAACCCGGAAAACCAACACACATAAGATAATCCAATTAAGAGGTTAATTATAGAAAACCACTTTTTGTTGTGCCTCCAGCATGAGAAAAGTCATGTATCTTACCTGACGACGAGCACAACGATCAACAAGCAACTTTAACGTATCTTTCTTGAGTTCCCAACTACCTATCACACACATATAATCGACATGTAACATAAACGGGATCTTAAAGAACATCTCCAAGTTCCCTAAACATCAACATAACTTATACCTAAGGTCTATGGGTCAAATGAGCACTAAAACAAGCCTAAACGACCACCAGACCTCCAAGTGCGCCGCACCCCCCATCTGTGCGTCGCACCAAACAACCAGGGACTTCAGCCCAGCACCAGGTGCGCCGCACCAAGGCCAGGTGCGCCGCACCTCGGGTGTCGACCAGCAAAACCAACTTCGTTTCTCTTTATTCACCTTCCGAACGGATCCCAAACCTCCACCGCGACTTACACCCATTAAATTGACATCAAATAGGTCACAATTAAGCATTTGAAAACATCAATTAATCCTTGAATCAATTGCATAAATGAATCCCTCTTTTTGATCATCAAAACGACTCGAAACCGCAACGTTTGGTTACAAAAACACAATTGAACACACATGGATCTAATTAAACACCTGGGATTCACTTATTTACATATAAACAACATTATTCAACATTAAAGTTTGCATCTTGACATAGTTAATCAACTCTATTAATGATTTTACTCACGAAAACATCATTTTTAACCGAAAACATCAACTTCCAACAACCCCAGCCCTCATGGTCGAATCTACAGGGACAAAACCTACTTTAAAACTTAATCAACAATCAATTGATGATATAATACCTATAGGGTTGATCAACGGATCGAAAACCAAGCAAAAACCCTTCCGAAATCCCCCGAATTCGACTAGAATTGAGGAATTGACCTAGGGTTTTGTGTGTGAGAATATTCTAGGGTTTAGATCTGATTTTCCAGCCTTTAGGTCGTGCATAAGGTCCTATATATAGTGGAAAAACTTTCAAAACTTTACATCTAGGCCCTCGCACTTCGTTACAACTCGTTTCGTCACTTAACGGCTCGTTTAACGCCCACAGAAACACTTATCGACCCTTAAATCTTATCGGGAACATTAAATGACTTCATTTATCATTATCTACTTTAATTTCATTATTTTAAATCATTTTAACACATAACTCACGTAATTCGTTTAATTCACATAAGCACATATACAACACATAGTTACTAACGGTCACTAACGACAAGTTGACGGTCAACGTCAAAAGTCAAACTTGAAAAGTTTGGGATGTTACAATATATATATGGGGGAAGTGAGTATGGAGTTGTCCCCCATCTAAGCTTAGATGGGGAACCCCTCACATTTGTTTTTATAATCATAAAATTCATGGGGGCCCATGTATTTATTTAAAATTCAAACAAATATTAAAATATTTGTATGTGAGGGTTCCCCATCTAAGCTTAGATGGGGAACAACCCCATACTCACTTTTCCATATATATATATATATATATATATTATATAATATAATATTTAATATAAGTTTAATATATATATATATATATATATATATATATATATATATATATATATACATAGATATATATATATATATATATATATATATATATATATATATATATATATATATATATATATATATATATATATATATATATATATATATATATATATATATATATATATATATATATATATATATATATATATATATATATATATATATATATATATATATATATATATATATATATATATATATATATATATATATATATATATATATATATATATATATATATATATATATATATATATATATATATATATATATATATATATATATATATATATATATATATATATATATATATATATTTGATAAAGTAGTGTTAACATCCCAATTACTTGATAAAGTTTCAGTCTTGAACGATGATGATGATGATACTTTAACAGATAATAAAGGCCTGCTGCTGCTTGTGTTATATAATTTTGTGTAATTAGTAGTAGTATTAAGGGATGGTAAATGGGTTTTAGGATTTGTGGGTTTTGGAAATAAAAGTGGTGGTGATGTTGTATACGCCGCTGATACACACCCTTTCTCCATCTTTCTTTCTTTCTTTCTTTTTTGGGTGTTTGAGGGTGTGTTTAGGTTCGGTGTGTTCGTTTGTTATTTGGATAGATCTAATGTAATAGTGGTATGTTACACATCCCAATTTTTCCTTAAAAATAATCAAAATATATTTAATTTTTTTTTACTATAATAAAATCCAACCAAGCTAAAAATTTTATTTACGCTAATACTTTTTTTTGCCACATCAGCCCCCACCTCTTTCATTTCTTTCTTTTTTTACCTCAGGATGTTTGATATGATCGATGGAATGGAAAGAGGAAAAAAGGAATGAGAAACACTTCCCTTGTTTTGGTTACACCGGAGAATGAAATCGAGAATGGAGAAGTGAGAATGGTTTCCATTCTCTCCATGGAATTTAGTTGAATATAGTAGGTGTTTGAAAGTATATAATTACTGATAATGTTTAATGTTTGAATGCTTGAAAGTATGCTTCTGAAACACAATATACACATCTAATATATAATAGGGTTACATTAGTTAGGGTTTCATGAGATAAAGACACGTGTTAGGGTTTTTTTTAATCCGGTATTACAAAACCCGGATTAAACATCACTGTGCTAGTCAAACTGCACGTCTGCCACTCGTCTGCAAGTCGTCTGCCACTTTTGTCTTCTAGCTTCACGTACTTCTGTTCCGGTATTTGAATTACCGGATTAGCTTTTTGAATTTGATTCCAGCTTTTCAATTACCGGACTTGACCAAAAAAACTTAATCCGGTTTTCGAATTACCGGATTTACTAGATGCACAAATTTTTTTTACCAAAAACTATTTTGACAAACACACAATAAATTTTGTATTTCTAAAAAAAATTCGGTAAAAGAGTAATTATTCATACATGTTGTTTAGACTGAAAATGGCAAAAATATTGTTTAACTTCTATCATCATCTGCAATTAGGTGTGTAAATTTTTTGGTTTTATTATATTCCAAGTTTTTTTGTGTGTGTGTGTATGTGGTATTGCAGTGTAGGAAAGGGCATGTAGCATGCTCCTCTTGCCGCTCCAAAGTGCAAAGAAAATGCCCTTCTTGCCGCAAGCCTATTGGTGATATCCCTTGCCTAGCTATTGAGAAAGTCATCGAATCGGTCAAAATACAATGCCAAAACGCTCATAATGGTTGTAAAGAGATGATGGTTTACAATAAGAAGAGTAATCACGAAAAATTGTGTCCCCGTGTTACATGCTTTTGCCCATTCCCATCATGTCTTTATGCCAATTCTTCCAAAAACCTCTACCTTCACTTTGGCAGTCAACATGCAACTTCCACCACTCTTTTCACCTACAACGCCAGTTTCACCACTCTTGTAAAAAAAGATGACAAACACATACTTCTTCAAGAACAACACGAAGGCGTCATCTTTATCCTCAATCATGAAGTTAAAGAGCATTGCCGTGCTTTTAGTATTGATTGTGTGGGACCAAGAATGTTAAAATCTTCGTTTGCATATCAACTCACAACTAAAGGCATGAGGGCAACTCTCTCTTTCCAATGTGTGCCTGAGATATGAGAAATGGCCTGAACAATCAGCCAAGCTGACTTACTTGATGGTACCATCTGATTTTCCATGTGACAATGGGGTTGTTTCGCTAGATGTGTCCATAACGAAGGCTCTCTGATGAGTATGAACAATGTTCTGTTAGCAAAGTGTTGTTTACTTTTTATCCAGGTGTTCTTAAGCTAATTATCATGACTTTTAATTAAGGCGTTTTTAGAATATTGTTAATAATGTAGCTTTTGGAAACCAATGTTATGGGATTTCTTTCTTATGAATGATATATTGTGTGATGTGTTTGGTTCTGAATGTAGCTCACACCCAAAAGTCCTCCGACACGAGTCATAGTCGTTGTGGTCTGGTCAATTGGTCATTTGGACTTGGTAATTTTGCTATATCTTGAATGCTTTGATCCATCTAAACCCATACCTCTAGATTTTTATTTAGATTATATATGCAACTAAGACTTGTTATAAATTTTCTTCCTATATATTTTTGCCATTTTTTTTCTTTAAAATATGACTTTGTTACAATATATAAATACTTTATTATTACGTTATATATATATATGTTTGTATAGCCTCAAGTTTTTTATATTGATTAATCGAATTTAAGTAGTATAAAACTTTGTGAATATAATGTTGTACTAGATTTTAGGCCCGTGTCTAATACACGGGCTTACAACTTTATCAATATTAAATGTTAGTTTATTATGATTTAAAATTTAGTTTACAATTTTTAGTAATAAAAAATTGATATATATTATAAACTTTGAGTTTTATAGTGAAATATTTTTAAAAAATATGTTCATCGAAGCTGTTTACTGTGACATACATAACGATATTTGAATTTTGCAAAATCCTAATATGTCCATCAAAGTTGTAGATTGCGACATACTTAACGATATTTGAATATTAAAAAATCATAATAAGTCATTATCATTTTATTTGATTTATTGTTACACAAGGTGATATTACATTCTTATTTTACACTTTTAAAAGTAATATCTTATTTTTAGATGAAACATATTCCAATATTTTAATTAGAATAAAGTAAGAAAGGGTAAATGCGTATGAACCTTTTAGTCCTATCGAGGAAAAGTCAACTTTGTGATTGGTAAAAAAAAAATGTATTTTTAGAGCAAATGTCTTTTAATATATTAAAAGATTTATGGAAGAAAAAAATTAGAAATAAAATGTTGAATTTTTTTTAATTAATTAAATGATGAAAATCTAAAACAAAATTCTCAAGTTGATAACTACAAATTGTAATAATTATAAATTAAGTATTTAGTGAGGGTAAAAAGTGTAAATTATTGATGGAAAATAAAAAAGTGTAAATTATTGATGGAACAAAAAAAAGTGTAAATTAGTGAGATTTTTTCTACAAATATTAATATAATATACTAATATATTTGGATAATGATTATTAGGATTTTTAATTTACAATTAAATTAATAATGACATCATCAATTTTCAATTTGATAAAATCGAGAGTTATGATTGGTTAATAAGCTATTAGGTCAGTTGTCTTTTAGTATATATACTAGATTTTAGGCCCGTGTCTAATACACGGGCTTACAACTTTATCAATATTAGATGTTAGTTTATTATGATTTAAAATTTAGTTTACAGTTTTTAGTAATCAAAAATTGATCTATATTATAAAACTTTGAGTTTTATAGTGAAATATTTTTTAAAATATGTTCATCGATTTTTTTTACTGTGACATACATAACGATATTTGAATATTACAAAATCATAATATGTCCATCAAAGTTGTAGATTGTGACATACTTAGCGATATTTGAATATTAAAAAATCATAATAGTCATTATCATTTTATTTGATTTATTGTTACACAAGGTGATATTACATTCTTATTTTACACTTTTAAGAATAATATCTTATTTTTAGATGAAACATATTCCAAATATTTCAATTAGAATATGACAATGTTATATGTGTTTTCTATAAAAAATTATATTTTTACATGCTTTATTTTTCGTATATGTGTCATGACAATTATTAAAAAAAACTTAAAAAAAAGATAATAGTACAATTACTTTTAAAATCTTAATATATTTACATTAAATTTTATTTATTTTTTAGTAATTAATTTTATATTTATATGATAGAACGTATAATAAGATATATAATAGCTATTATTCTATTGAATATATATTAGCTATTATTCTATTGGATATATATTAGCTATTATTCTTTATCTATTATATTGGAATTAATAGTTAAAAAGTGTAAAATTGTGATTGAAAACAAAAAAGTGTAAATTAAATTCAAAATTGAAAACAAAAGTCAACTTTAAGAATCTAGAGTTGTGATTGGTCAATAAGTTTTTAGAGCAACTGCCTTTTAATATATTATAAGAAAAGATTTTTTGGAAGAAGAAAATTAGAAATAAAATGTTAAAATGATTAATTAAATGATGAAAATCTAAAATAAAATTCTCAAGTTGATAACTACAAATTGTAATAGTTATAGATTAAGTATTTAGTGAAGGTAAAAAGTGTAAATTATTGATGGAAAACAAAAAAGTGTAAATTAATGATGGAAAATAAAAAAGTGTAAATTAGTGAGATTTTTTCTACAAATATTAATATTAATATAAATATAATATACTAATATATTTGGATAATGATTATTAGGATTTTTAATTTATAATTAAATTAATTATGACATCATCAATTTCCAATTTGATAAAATCGAGAGCTATGATTGGTTAATAAGCTATTAGGTCAGTTGTCTTTTAGTATATATACTAGATTTTAGGCCCGTGTCCAATACACGGGCTTACAACTTTATCAATATTAGATGTTAGTTTATTATGATTTAAAATTTAGTTTACAGTTTTTAGTAATCAAAAATTGATCTATATTATAAAACTTTGAGTTTTATAGTGAAATATTTTTTAAAATATGTTCATCGATTTTTTTTACTGTGACATACATAACGATATTTGAATATTACAAAATCATAATATGTCCATCAAAGTTGTAGATTGTGACATACTTAGCGATATTTGAATATTAAAAAATCATAATAGGTCACTATCATTTTATTTGATTTATTGTTACACAAGGTGATATTACATTCTTATTTTACACTTTTAAGAATAATATCTTATTTTTAAATGAAACATATTCCAAATATTTCAATTAGAATATGACAATGTTATATGTGTTTTCTATAAAAAATTATATTTTTACATGCTTTATTTTTCGTATATGTGTCATGACAATTAATAAAAAAAACTTTAAAAAAAAGGATAATAGTACAATTACTTTTAAAATCTTAATATATTTACATTAAATTTTATTTATTTTTTAGTAATTAATTTTATATTTATATGATAGAACGTATAAATAAGATATATAATAGCTATTATTATATTGAATATATATTAGCTATTATTATATTGAATATATATTAGCTATTATTCTATTGGATATATATTAGCTATTATTCTTTATCTATTATATTGGAATTAATAGTTAAAAAGTGTAAAATTGTGGAAAAAAAAAAGTGTAAATTATTGTGAAAACAAAAAAGTGTAAATTAAATTCAAAATTGAAAACAAAAAACTGTAAATTATTGATGGAAAATAAAAAAGTGTAAATTATTAGGAAAATAAAAAAGTGTAAATTATTGATGAAAATAAAAAAGTGTAAATTATTGATGGAAAATAAAAAAGTGTAAATTATTGATGGAAAATAAAAAAGTGTAAATTATTGATGAAAATAAAAAAGTGTAATTATTGATGGAAAATAAAAAAGTGTAAATTATTGATGGAAAATAAAAAGTGTAAATTATTGATGGAAAATAAAAAAGTGTAAATTAAATTCAAAATTGAAAACAAAAAAGTGTAAATTATTGATGGAAAATAAAAAAGTGTAAATTATTGAGGATAAAAAGTGTAAATTATTGATGGAAAACAAAAAAGTGTAAATTAATGAGATTTTTTCTACAAATATTAATATAAATATAATATACTAATATATTTGGATAATGATTATTAGGATTTTTAATTTATAATTAAATTTATGACTGATCTAACGAGGTTGTCGATAAGATTAACTCTATCAGCAAATCAAAGTGTTAAATTGCATACAGCCACAAAAATACGAAGTCCTGCATATATGATATACCTTTGTTTCTATCTCTGTTTCTATATCTATACTCCCGTAGAGGGAACTGGGTCCTGATAAGTCTAAAATGCCCATCTATACTCCCTTACAAGGAACTGGGTTTAAGTCATTAAGAACCTGATAAGTCTAAAATGCCCATCTATACTCCCTTATAAAAGGAACTGGGTTTAAGTCATTAAGAACCTGATAAGTCTAAAATGCCATCTATACTCCCTTATAAAAGGAACTGGGTTTAAGTATTAAAACCTGATAAGTCTAAAATGCCCATCTATACTCCCTTATAAAAGGAACTGGGTTTAAGTCATTAAGAACCTGATAAGTCTAAAATGCCCATCTATACTCCCTTATAAAAGGAACTGGGTTTAAGTCATTAAGAACCTGATAAGTCTAAAATGCCCATCTATACTCCCTTATAAAAGGAACTGGGTTTAAGTCATTAAGAACCTGATAAGTCTAAAATGCCCATCTATACTCCCTTATAAAAGGAACTGGGTTTAAGTCATTAAGAACCTGATAAGTCTAAAATGCCCATCTATACTCCCTTATAAAAGGAACTGGGTTTAAGTCATTAAGAACCTGATAAGTCTAAAATGCCCATCTATACTCCCTTATAAAAGGAACTGGGTTTAAGTCATTAAGAACCTGATAAGTCTAAAATGCCCATCTATACTCCCTTATAAAAGGAACTGGGTTTAAGTCATTAAGAACCTGATAAGTCTAAAATGCCCATCTATACTCCCTTATAAAAGGAACTGGGTTTAAGTCATTAAGAACCTGATAAGTCTAAAATGCCCATCTATACTCCCTTATAAAAGGAACTGGGTTTAAGTCATTAAGAACCTGATAAGTCTAAAATGCCATCTATACTCCCTTATAAAAGGAACTGGGTTTAAGTATTAAAACCTGATAAGTCTAAAATGCCCATCTATACTCCCTTATAAAAGGAACTGGGTTTAAGTCATTAAGAACCTGATAAGTCTAAAATGCCCATCTATACTCCCTTATAAAAGGAACTGGGTTTAAGTCATTAAGAACCTGATAAGTCTAAAATGCCCATCTATACTCCCTTATAAAAGGAACTGGGTTTAAGTCATTAAGAACCTGATAAGTCTAAAATGCCCATCTATACTCCCTTATAAAAGGAACTGGGTTTAAGTCATTAAGAACCTGATAAGTCTAAAATGCCCATCTATACTCCCTTATAAAAGGAACTGGGTTTAAGTCATTAAGAACCTGATAAGTCTAAAATGCCCATCTATACTCCCTTATAAAAGGAACTGGGTTTAAGTCATTAAGAACCTGATAAGTCTAAAATGCCCATCTAAATTATCCTTACCAATATTCTATCTCCTTCATATCTATACTCCCTTAAAGGGAACTGGGTCCTGATAAGTCTAAAATGCCCATCTATACTCCTGTATCGACCCCGGTTGGACTAAATTATCCTTCCCAATACTTTACACCCCCAATTCTCTATCAGAAAACCCCCAATTCTCCATCAGAAACACACAAAAAAAAACCTTTCTATGCAGATCGCTTAAAACCCTTTCTCAGGCTATCACTTTCTCTCAAATCTATTGGTGTGATGCCGTCGCATCTCCGGCGGTCCATATGTATCCACTGCCGTCGCATCTCAACCCCCCAAAAATTCAGTCCATTGGGGACAGATTTCAATTTGTATCCCGTGCCAACAGATTTCAAAAATTGCGGTCAGATTTCAATTTGTATCCACGGCGGTCAAAAAATTCAGTCCATATGTTTCTTATCTTTTGTTTAATTTTCAATTATTTGTTGCTAATGTTGTATTTTGTTTTTTCTTTTTGCAGATTTGGGATGGAGTTGGGTTTTATAATTTAATGGGTTGATTTTCAATTGTTTTTTTTTATATTATTACTACGAAGGGTGTTGATCTTCAATCACCACCATAAAACACCACCGCTCTCTCTAATCGCATCTCGGAAATAGCCGCTGCTGCCATCTCCAAATAACTAGATTCATTTCAACACAGAGGTATAAATCTATATTTTTGGATTTCATTGGTTGATTTTCGGTTTTCTATTTTAGTTTTTTTTTATTTGATCATGATCCATCATATGTGTGTGTGTGTGTTATCATTGCACAAAGTGTTCTATTTATGTGAAAAATACGTTTTCTAGATGCAAAACCCGCATCTTTTGACATATAAACAGTTTTTATGATGCACAAACTGACATATAAACCGCCGTCTTCTCACTTTTTCGTTCAATTTTGATACAGATCCACATTGGTAAATTTTGAATGAAATGATCACACGGGTATGTAATCATTCATCACCTTGGAGCAGATCTTTGGAACTCCAAAGGAGCACAAGAAATCTAAGGCCTATCATGATGTTGACAAGAACATATGGTTCCGTAATTACCAGGTTGGTGATGAAGATAGTGACCATATAGTTCAATAGGACCTTTATTCTGTATTTGTTTTACCGTATTTAGTTGAGAAATAGGAATTTTGCCTTCATATGGGACTTTCATTTAGCAAAGGTTGTTAGAAAACATGATATGCTAATAATTTGTACTTTTTTTTTAATGCTGAAAACGTTTTGCTTCCAGATCCATCTCTTTATCTTCTTACTTTCCCACCTCCTCTATCTTCTTTTTAGAGTTTTCCACCATATCCACCTCACCGCTCTCAACTATCAACCCATCCATTCTCACCAACAACACCTGCTCTCGGCTGGGTAAGCTTAATTAGTGGCTGACAGAAAGGGGAATAACGGCAGCGAAGGTAATTGTTGGGGTAGTTAAAGCCGGCAGAAAAATGCTACTGCTATGGATTCTTGATAGGTACGTTTACATTCCTTTATGTTGACTTTAATTATCATAGATTAATGATACTATTCAATATAATGAATGACTGGTTTTATAATTAAATAGAATTTTAGCTTTTCTTATGTGATAGCATCTATCATTTATCAACTTCAATTACAACCATGGTCACTTGCTCTTTAGAATAGGATGTTCACTTCAATCGATAACGTTATTATTGTTGTTGTTCTGATACTTGATATATGTAGATAGGATGTAGTGTTTTTAATGTGAATCCTATATGAGATGTTTTTTGCTTTCTTTTTGGGTTACTCGGAACTTTTGATTTTTGGTAAAGAGCTAAATGTGTCACGAAACCATCTTTTAGTTGACACGAATCGAAAAGGGAAGTACGATGCTTATAATGGGTGGAAAGTACGTTAGGTCGGTTTAGCGAGAATGTGAGGTTGTTTGGGATTGTCGTCGGTTTATATCATTTTAGGAAAAAGCACTATTTTCCAAAGTAGGTAACCACTTTAATTTGAATAAACCATATCAAGATTCAAGACACTTCCTAACTCATTTGAGGTAAGCTATTGCTAATTGCTAGGTGCCTAAGTGCTCATCAAGATTAGGGGGATAAACATTTATCCAAACACTAAACTTTGCTTCTAAAAAAAAGTAATAAGTTGTTTTGAACTTTATATAAGCAGTCATCAAGTTGATACATTTGCGGCATTTGGGGTTTAAAGGTTGAAATAAGTTTAATAAGTCAGTGCTATTTAGAAAGTTGCCCGCATTATTAAAAGAAGTTATTCAAGCTCTTTGTGAAAGTCAGAAAGTAACTGATGTTAGTATAATACTTATCTCTTTCTACATCAAAGATCGATGTCTTTTTTTCACCATCAATAGATTGATCATATATTGTAAATTTTTTATTTTTTATTTATATATTTGTTACAGACCTATAAGGTAAATGTCAGGCACAAAAAAAATGGTAATAGCTTGACTACACTTGCTAAAAGAGGTAAACTTGACCCAACTATAGGCCGAGATGATAAAATCAGGCAGTGCATTCAGATATTACCTAGAAGAACAAAAATCCAGCCTCTTAAGAATCATATATGGATTCAAAAGCACAACATGTAAAAAATGTATGGCACTTAAGGTAAGTAGCAAATGTTACAAATCAATTGTTAGTTCTCACTTTTTTATTTTATCAAGTTGTTGCTTGATGAAGTGCTGCTTTTGAACATGGATTATTCAGCCCTAGCTACAAGTTTCTTTCAAAAATTTAGGATAGTTTGATGTTGCCAATTAAAGGGTCCATAAATGTGGTAGTCATTGCTTTGACCTGGTTTTTTGCTAGCCAACATGTTCATACTGTATTTCAGTTTCCTAAAAATAAGGTTTCTATTAATCTTATTTATGCAATTACCTTCTCATTTATAATATTGTCACTATGAACTTTTGGTACTACGACTTATGTTTTAGCTCAAATACATGAGAAATTGCTTATAAGTTTAAAGTAGCTATAAATCTAAATTGCTAGAGAATGCAATATTACTTATTGAAGATATGGCCTTACATAATCCATCCTATCTTTCAAAAGGCTACGGTTCAATCCGTTTCGAAACAGAACCACTTTTTGCCATCTGACCTTGCATCTTGCCATTTCTATTACAAATACATGAATGTGAAGCATGAACATCATTATGGTTGTCTTTACTTTTTGTGTTTTTTTACTCTTTTCTTTATCGTTTTATTTTTTAAACTGAATTGGTCGAAAGTTAATTTTGCAGCACTAGATTAATATAGATGGATCATTAGTACATTTCATTTTAATGGGAGGAAGGTTGTGCTGACTTTGTTCCACCACTCACTACCACCATGTATCATGAATTATGGAGGATGGAAGTCAAAGAAAATTGTAGACTATTTAACGAGCTCCATGTCTTTTGTGACTTTAATCAGTGTATGCATTAGATTTTTCTTGCTTAGGCTTATGACTACTTTCATGAACAAATATTTTTCTCCAAACTTATTTTTATCAAATATATTTGATTCATTCCTAAAACATTTGATTACTATGTCTCTTTCATGTATTATTAAGCGATGTACACTGTAGGAGATTTTATGTATCGGTATGAACTCATGAGCAATGTTCCGTTTGTAATGAATTTTGTATTTATAGTTTGCGCATTGATTATGCATCTATTTTTTTTAATCATGGAAATATTGTTTTCTATACTTTGCGTGGAGTACTATTGTTGTTATGGCACCTTGAATGTTGTTTATTGACGCTGCTGCATCGCGCGGGCACCCATCTAGTACATATAAATAGATGTGTTCCCTGGATTTAAAAAGAAAAACGCTTTCTAGTAAACTTGCTCGATCTGTTACACCCAATCTTAAGTAAAACAACTTTGGTCAAACAAACCTTAATACAAATCCTAATTCTAGGAGATGCATTTCCGTTGGCTGCTACTTAGCCCATGAAGTGCACGATACAACAATTTAGGAGATGTACTAATTCTAACTGTAGGATGATTTTTTTCACAACCGTCCTTTTCTTTAATTCCATCTTCCTTGGCGTCTTGTCACCTTTTTGTATGTTGATGTCCTTTACATTCCTAACAATCTTTTTCAGGCTTGGTGACTTTCTCACTGCTTGTTCCATACTTGATATCATATTAATATCGTTTTCCCGACCACCGCTTTGTTTCCTTTTAACTCCCTTACTCTTATTTTCTTCCACTGACCCGCTTTGTGTCCTGTAACTTCTCTTGCTCTTATTTTCTTCAACATATAAGAAAATAGTCACAATAATATAATCAATTCACATAGGTGCACATTTTATCAATCACAAACACAAATTATTATTTACTAGTACAACCGAATGTTAAAATGTGAACCATCTACATAAATTTAAGCTACAACAAAATACAGGTGATCATATCCCAACGAATAACACATTTTAACCACGAACCACACATGTGACCATATCCCAACGAACCACACATGTGACCATATCCCAAAACACATGTGATCCGAGCATCGCATGCCACATGTGTACACAGTGGCGGCCCTGAGAATTCAAGTGCCCAGTCCGAGCCTTGAAAAAAATGCCCCCAACTCTTAGGAATCCAATTATATAAGCAAAAATTATTTTTTATAATTGAGACGTTATAACAATAAAAATGTTATTTCTTATTTATTTATTGTTTTAATCTAACTAAAACTTATATTAAAGTCTGGGATGAATAAATAAAAAAAATTCTAATCAAATGAAATTCTAAATAATATCAAACGATATTCTAAAAAAAATCACCAAGATATGATCACGAAAAAAATAATAATAACTAATCAAGAAAAGATCAGTAAATAGAATCATACATTTAAGAACTAAGATTAAAACTAAAATTTTTTGATGTTACTTCTAGTCTTTTAGAACACAATATGAACCTTTGTGGATGAAAAACTGTCAAGAGGATTTACTCTTTATCTTCTAAATTTCATTTAATGTTTAATTATTAATTAAAGTAAATTGTTATAACTTATTACTGAGGACATAACTTTGTATGTATATACATATTTAGTACCTAAAATATTGTATATTTATAATTTTAACATTAACTTGTTATTAGAATCACATATATCTATATTTATATAATATAATATGTTATACTTTTACATATATAATACACATAAAAAAGTTTTAGAAATTTTGTGCCCCCTTAAAATTATGCCCTGGCCGGAGGTCTTGCTTGCCCCCCTCCGGGCCTCCCCTGTGTGTACACATAAACTGAAATGTGTACACTTTTGGTCACATGTATACACCTGAAGACACATATGAACAATACATGTACACACATAATACTTGTTATACGTATACTATCCTATTAACAAACAAAACATTAACACAAGTGGAAAACTTAACAAAACAAATGTTTGGTACATACAGCAAGCAGAACCGAACTACATGGATCAGCTAATTTGGTACGCATCATACCTACAACTTAACTTTTAAAAAATTATACACAAGATTATACGCAAAGCCAAGCAGATAGCAGTAGAAATCGTAAGTAAAACCATACAGGAGTTGACCTCTTGCAAAATAACATATTGTGTCACAAAGTAAAGACACCTATATCAGCAAGATTAGATGTCAAACAAATCCAGGAACAATTAAGAGCCATTACACATGAAAACAACATTTTTACTATAATCAAATAAGTTTTGACCAGCTATATAGATTCACAAATCCGAACTGTGTAGGCAAAAAATAAAAACACATATGAACAACCCGAACGACACATGTGACGATATCCAAATTACACCCAAATTAGCCCATTAGTTGATCCCGTAATGATAGTTCATCACACGAAAACCATGAATTTTTTCTTCAATTTGTGATTTTGTTTTGATTATTGGATCACATGAATCTTCATAGAATGGTTTCGAGAGTTTCTAGCCGTCTTTGCCTAAAACAATAATTTTGTATGTCTTGTGTTCTGGTAATTTGTTTTTTTTATATATTATATATCTTACCTTTATAATCCCTATTCTACCCCTCAGACGTTCCTATTCTATATCTGTGTTCACTTATTTACAGAATTGCCATTTACTCTTATTAACCCTTTGATTTAATTAATCGAATGGTTATGGTTGGTTTTCGCCGTTCTCGACATTTTCTTGGTTCTCACAATAACAGCCCTCTAGTATAAAATTTCTTCAATATATAGTCATTTTTCCATGTTAAATTCCATTGGATTAGGGTTAAAAAGTTTAAAAATGAATTAAAATATTGACACTTCTTTCGTGTGTGTGAAAAATATCCACACAGACAAACAAAACTAACCACAATCTCAATCAACCGAATGGAAAGTAGTAACAATAATAGAAATAATAATAAAATGGTGAGATTCTCAATAGGCGACGAAGACGAAGACGCTCCACTCACCTATAAACGTGCACGTTGCTCGGAACCGCCGTCTCAATCTAACCGTGTTATTGATACGGCAGAAGTCGATAACGACGACGACGACGGTGAAGATTTTGCAGTTACCTTTGACGCTCACGAATTGAATACGGTTGATGACTTCGAAGTAGAATCGGATGATGAAGAACTTGAAGAAGTGGATGAAGATGGATCTGATGGTGAAGATGAAGATGATGATGATGAAAATGGTGATGACGTGGATGAGGTTCCGCCTGTATCGTTCGCTAGACAGATTAATTGCGCTCCGCCTGTTCCGGGACCGGTGACGGAAGCGGTGTTTAATAATACGAATGGAGCGTTGCAGGTTGTATTGACGGATCCTGATGTTCTCGATTGTCCGATTTGTCTCGATCCGTTATCCGCTCCGGTTTTTCAGGTATTCTCATATTTATAATTGTATATATATGCGTGTGTATGTATAGATATTGATTTATGTATGTATATCTGTTTTGGTTTAGAGGTATTTGATATGTGTTGGTAACTGAATTGATGTTGGATAATGATGATGATGAAAATGGTGATGACGTGGATGAGGTTCCGCCTGTATCGTTCGCTAGACAGATTAATTGCGCTCCGCCTGTTCCGGGACCGGTGACGGAAGCGGTGTTTAATAATACGAATGGAGCGTTGCAGGTTGTATTGACGGATCCTGATGTTCTCGATTGTCCGATTTGTCTCGATCCGTTATCCGCTCCGGTTTTTCAGGTATTCTCATATTTATAATTGTATATATATGCGTGTGTATGTATAGATATTGATTTATGTATGTATATCTGTTTTGGTTTAGAGGTATTTGATATGTGTTGGTAACTGAATTGATGTTGGATAATGAATGATGATGATACTGAAATGTTTTGGGAGATCAGTAAAAGGAATTGGAAACTCTGAGAGGATTTTTTAGGTTTTATTTAGGCGAAATTGAGATATTAATTACATTTCTTACTAGTGAAGTGGGAGGCAGTTTATAAGGAGTTTGAGTTCATGAGGTGTAGGTTAAGATCTTGAGAATTCCAGGTGCCAAATTGTTTTGTGAGTTCATGTGTTGAGTGTTTGACTGATTTTTAGGTCTGTGCTAGTATGCTACTAAGTTTTTCACTATAGGGCAAGTAAGGCGATTCTTTGTTAGGGAGAAAGACATCAATTGCTATGTGCTAGGAGATATATCTTGTTTTATCTGAAGTTCTGAACCATGAGCCTTTTTGTTTAGAAATATATTTGTCAGCAAACACGAAGTTATATTAGAATCTGCCTGTCAAAACCTTGATTGTTGTAAGTTGTTACACTTTCTGTAGCTCAGACACCATAAAGGGTAGCGAGAAAGGAGGTAACTATGGGAATAGCAAATACCTTTTCGGATTTTGCTAAGTGTATCCCTTAGGGTGTGTTTGGTAAGAGGAAAGGAAGGGAGGGAAATGGAAATGGATGTATTTCTATTGTTTGGTAGGGTGAAATGAGAGTGTGAAATGTGAACACGCAGAAATGGTTTTCTCAGAGAAGTTAAGTTACGTACAACTTTATTTCCCCGTCTTTTGTGAAGAAAAGGAATTCTCAACTTTTATACTGCAAAATTGACAACAAGGAGAAATCAAACTCTCCACCGCAACATTGTAAACATGGTATAAAGTGAAAACTCACATGACCAACACATGACACAAACAAAAATGAAGTCTCCTCTAAACCTACACCCATTTTTACTGGCGATTGAGCCAATTAATACGACATCGCCTACTATTTACTTTTGATTTCACACAATCCGATCCCTAAAGTGATCGTCTTCCCCCTTTGAGCTGTCAAGTTAGAACCAAAGATCGGATCGTTTAAACAAGTTTTTTAAAAACCACAAGTTGTTGGCCGGAAAAGTACAAACTTACCGGAAATGGGTTTTATAGATCTAAGAATATAAAGAAGAGAAGAGTGATTTTGTGAAGTGATTGTGTTGATTAGAAGTTTAGAAAGAGAAAAGCTTGCTGTTGTTTTTCTTGTTTATTTGATCGAAAGAAACATCAGAAAAGTGTAATACTTCTTTCAAATTGGCATGATCACACCTTTGTTTACGATGATGCTACGCATTGACAACTAAAGCTGACCACTTGTTATGATTTTTCATTAATATATTTTGTCTATTTTCATTTCTCTAGATATTTTACCAAACATCAAAAATGATTTCTCGGGTTAATTTCTCTATCATTACCAAACAAGAGAATTTATTGAATTTCTTAGCCAATTTCATTTCCTTACATTTCATTTCTCTGGTTCATTTTATTTCCCTGAATTTCTTCTCACCATACGTGCCCTTAGGGTTATGTACCACACTTTTCAGCATGTCAACCATAGATTCCCAAGGGCTATGGTTAGCAAAATACTATCTTTTTTAGTGACGTCACATACTAAAGTATCTTTGATTAAGTTGATTGGTTTAAGCATTCTTCAAAACCCAGAAATCTTAATTTATGGAAATTTGATGTTGCTCTAATGGTACAGTTCTAATACTTTATTGTAATAACATTGTCTGTAGTCACTTATCTATAAGCCTAAAAGGGACACCCTGACATGTATTATTTGGTTGCACTCTGATTTCATAAATTCATGCTGCTATCTTTGGTGAACATGAGAACATCAAGATATCAATCTAGACACCACTAGTCCTCCAGGCAGTTACTGCTTTTTATTAATTTTTTGTCCATGCTTATGGTTAGTTTAGTTGTATCCTGTAGGGGTGTGCTAACCACGTTATTTTCGTTCTTTAGTTTTATATTGTAGTTAATCTTTTCTCTTTGTGTGAAAGTGGAAGGTCAAATTTTTACCAAAAAAATAAGCGAAAGTTGCCTAAATAGACGTATTGATGATGTGTTATCTCAAGCTAGCCCAAGATGTTTCACATTTACCCAGTTGGACATAAATTTTGTGTAAATTGGGAGGATTCCGTGTAGATGAATGAGGAAAGACGGCCCCGTCATCCGTGACACATGGATCGGTTGTAAAAGGATCTGTATAAAAAGAATACATCTGTGTAAATAGGTTTAGATGGTTTTCTAAAAGCTCACGTCGACTCATCATAAAATCATTTATAGCAGTTTGTATCTTACTTTAACCTTATCATTTGACAAACATTTTCCAATTCTCTGTTGGCTACAAATATTATATTCAACATCTTTTTCTGTTTTAAGAAGATAGATATACCAAAAACTAAATGCTTAAAGCCTTTTTTATATGTTAGTAAGCCAAGAAACATATTTGTATTGTTGTATATGAAACTCCACTTATGAATTTTAAAGCCTAACAAAAGTTTAATAGACAGCAAGTACTTCAAGTTAACTTATAGTTAAAATTCATACTTTTATTTAGAGTAAACGACATAAATCGTCTCTGTGGTTTACTCAAATAGTCACGTTTCGTCCCTGTGCTTCAAAAACGTTATGGATCGTCCTTTATAGGAAGAAAAGCTTCACGTTTCGTCCTTTGACTATTTGACCGTCAACCCATCTCCGTTAACCCCTCACGTGCCTCCCACGTGAGGGGTATTCCAGTATTTTCCTACCCTTTTTGTCTGGACTGACTTCTATACATACAAAGACTCTCTTTTTTCTCCTCTTTAAATACATACATACATGTATATGATACACAAACATATATCTGGAACTGGAAATCAATATACATATACATATATACACAACTGAAAATTGATTTCCAGTTCTTTTTCAGTTGTGTAACTGAAAATAGACTCATACAAAGAAAACAAATCTGAAAATTTCATCAGTTACACAACTGGAAAAAGAACCATTACCAGTGGCCGGAAATTTGAACCATTGGACGGAAAACCGAACCAGTGGCCGGAAGTTTGAGCCATTGGTCGGAAAATCGAGCTGCTGGCTAGCGAAAGTGACTAGCAAGCCAATTAGTGTATAGATCTGGATTCAAAGGCTGAAGGTAATCGATGACGGCGACGGTATTATGCACTGATGGTGGTGGAGTTTTGGGTTGCGGTGGTGGCACGTGACGGTAGTAGATCTGTTTTTCAGTAACCTCTCACCATCATGTTTTTCAGTAATCAGTACATCATCACCATCATGGTGGCCGGAGAAAGACGATGACCGGAAAAACATCTTTGCTTAGCCGTCGTCTTTTCTTGCTAAATTCCATCTTGATTTGTTTTGATAATCATCACAATCAACAAATGCACAAAAGAAAGTTGGAATAGTGGAGGATTTGGGATCTGACGCCACAAAAGAAAGTTGGAATAGTCGCCTTTTCTTGTTAAATTCCATCTTGATTTGTTTTGATAATCATCACAATCAACAAGCAAGGATTTGGTTGTTGTTAAATTATAGTAGTAATTTAACCGATGGTGATGATTGATTAAATGGAGTTTGACAAATGACGATGGTGATGATTGATTAAATGGAGTTTGACAAATGACGATGGTGATGATTGATTAAAAATGGGGTTTGACAAATGTATAAATGGGGAGTATAGCGGCCGGAATTCTATTTCATATGTATGTTTTTCTTTTTGGTTTTCATGTTTGTTTTTTCTAGGAATATGCTTTTGTGTGTATATACATACAGATCTTATTTTTTTCTTTTTATATATTATGAGATGATGATGTTTGAATTTTGAACATAAATATCGATGTAAACATAGATATAGATATGTATAAACTGGGAAATGAGTTTCTTTTATGAAGATGATGATGATTAATATAAATACATAAAACGATCAAGTTTGGTCCTTTATGCTTAGGAAAGTACTAAAATACCCCTCACGTGGGAGGCACGTGGGGGGTTAACGGAGATGGGTTGACGGTCAAATAGTCAAAGGACGAAACGTGAAGCTTTTCTTCCTATAAAGGACGATCCATGACGTTTTTGAAGCACAGGGACGAAACGTGATTATTTGAGTAAACCACAGGGACGATTTATGTCGTTTACTCCTTTTATTTAATATAAAAAGCTTACTATTACATAACTAAATTATAGTATTAGCATGTTCACTTACTGCTGATATAAACTTAGTTAAAATATTAATTTAACAGTTTAATGAAGTAAAAGTTATTTTAAAATACATTTATAAAAGGTGTTATTTAGCCTTGTTGTGGCAGAGCAAGTGGGCACAATGTCACATGTGCAGTTTACATGAAATTTTTGTGTAGTTTTGTAAATTGTATAAAGTGGTGTCCAATTTAAGATAACAAACCATCGATACGTCTATTTGGGTCATTTTACCTAAGAACAAACATTAAGGGAATTCTTTGTTTTCCAGTAGATGAATTAGTGATGCATATATGTAGTCTTAATCAGTATGTGTTTGGGATAAACTGATAATAGAGTCAAGGCTGTTCTCTAGTTCAAAGTTACTCTAATAGCTAAATGAATAAATAAAGTTCTCAAGTAGATGACTGAGGGAGTGTTTGGGGCAAAGGTAGCTTATGAAGTTATGAGCTTATTAGCTTTTGTAAAAAGTCACATTGAAGGTGCTTTTGTGAAAAGCCAATTTTTGTACTTCAAAACGCTAATAAGTACTTCCTTTAGAATTTCTTGGTTGGGCTTATTATGTTTTAAGCTAATAAGCTAATTGGCCACCCCACCCACTGAAACAATGCATTGATGGTGTTCTATATAGTTGGAGTTCTAACTTAGTGTATCGTATGGTAGGGTTTAAATACTCCTTATGTTCCAAGGAGAAAGACATTAACTACCATTTGCAAGGAGATGTATCTAAGTATATATGTACCATGATCCTTTTTGTTGGCAAATATCTTGTCAGCAGGATTAAAGTTCTGCGAGAATGTATCAGTTCAGGATTATCTTAATGCATTTGTCCATTGATATGAGGCTGATTGTTGTGACACCTATTATAGCACAAAGATCATCAAGTCTAAGATCTACTACCCTGTAATAGATTAATGTTTATCTTGGTAGAGACACACACTATAGAATCTTCTGTAGAAGTTTATGTGTTAGGATTATTGGCAGCTGGATTCTTTTGAACAATAAGTGATGCTACTTCAATGAGTTTTGGTGTGTTATCAACTTATGAAGCACATATGCAATATTCAGGCTGAATTGATATGTATTGTGGATCAACTGTTAATAGATTTAGGGAGACTGGTGAAAGGAAGTCAGGAACTCAGAGAAAGTACTTTTAGTTATTCAATAATTAAACACTAGTTTGAGGTGTAACTAAGGGTTGAATCAGTCAATCAGAGGTAGCACGTGTAGTTTGAGGTGTAAGTTAATTATCGAGAATGCTAGGTTCCACGTTTTCTTGGTATGTTTTTATGTTATAAGGATGAGCATGAGTAGACTTACAGCTGTGACACGATGGGGCTTTTCAGGGAGTGCACAGTTAGTGAAAAAGACATCTAGTAAAACGATCTATGTTATTATTTATGTACTATGGGCCTTTTTGTCAACAAGTAACAAGTATGTTGTCTATAAAGTATATTTTTATTAGTATACATCATTTAAAAGTATCTTAATCAACTATATAGACCTTGGTTGTTATAACTCCTACTAAAGCTCAAACACTATCCAGGTTAACAAGTAACAACATATAATCTAATGAAGAAATAAATGCTAAGGCTATTTCAAGATATTAAGATCTGTATCCTTGAAATTGTTATGTTACAACCCTAGAGATGCATTCTGGAATGAAATTCCTTGCAGTTACCTATGCATGTATATTAGGAGAATCTATAATGTTTATCTTTTAATAAGAACGATCTAGTATACCTGTTTTCTTTTCTCCCAAAATGTTATTGTATATGATTATGCATTAGTTTCCTAAGAATAGGAAATAGAGTAATGATATATTGGTATAGCAAAATTAAGCAACACAATTCATTGATCTTGTTTAGTTTATAACAAAAAGAGACATTTTGACAGTTGATTTTTGTGTTTTTGGCATTCCAGTGTGAGAACGGCCACATAGCGTGCTCTTTGTGCTGCTCCAAAATAAATAGAAAATGTCCTTCTTGCTGCATGCCAATTGGTTATAACCGTTGCCGAGCTATTGAAAAAGTCATAGAATCAGTCAGAATATCATGCAAAAATGCTCAATATGGTTGCAAAGAGAATATGACTTACAGTAAGAAAAACGAGCATGAAATAATTTGTGCGCACGCTCCATGCTTTTGCCCTCACTCATCATGTCCCTTTACTGGTTCTTCCAAAAACCTCTACCTACACTTCGGTGTTAAACATGCAGCCTCTACCACCCGTTTCACCTACAACACCACTTTCACTCTTCGTGTAGAAACTAATCAAAAACACATTTTTCTTCAAGAACAACACGGAAGTGTCATCTTTATTCTCAATCACGAAGTTCGTGAACAAGGACGAGCTTTTAATGTTGATTGTGTGGGTCCAAGCACATTAAAAACTTCTTTGGAGTATCACCTGACTACTAAAAACGACGAGGCAACTCTGTCATTGCAATGTGCTCCACAAATATATGCAAAGTGGTCTGAACATAAGCCCGCAAAGAATTATATAATTGTCCCGTCTGACTTTTCGCATTGCAATGGGGTTCTGTCTCTCGATGTCTGCATAAGGAAAACCCTGTAATCTATATGAATGATTTCTTGTTTGGTAAGTGCTGTTTTATTTTTTATTTATAGAAATTACAATCTTTTCTAATGCAAGTGTAACTGCATATGTAACGTATTTTTTACTTTCAGTTGAATATTGGTTATGGCGTATGAATTTTACTTTTCTTTATTTTCTGGTGAATGACCATGCAAGAGAATTGGAGTTGGGTAGACTCCAATATGTTTTTTCTTTTTTTTAATTACAACGGCATATTTTATTAAAAAGGGTAAAGGGTGGCGGGGTGGGTTTGAACTATCCTGGCAAAATGGGCGGGTCGGGCGGGTTTGGGTAACGTGTCAAAACGGGTGCGGGTCCAAGCGGGTAATTTCAAGAATGCGGGTCAAACGGGTGCGGGTCAACTCATTATATTTACTGAAATTTAATCAACGTTTTTTTATTGATATTTTCTGTAAATCTATAAACCACTCATCTTCGATATACATAACGTGTGCTTTCTACATTATAAATATAAAAATATAGGTAATAAATTGAAAATTTGATTGATTAATTTTAGCAAAAGTGCAAAACCATTCACCACTATCTCCCATGTACAGTAACAATTAAAGCTTTATAGCCACGTGTGAACTATGAAGTTAAACATACATGTGAAGTAGGCTTGTACACGTATACTTTTTCTTTTCCCCACACAAAAGTTTCACTGAACTTTCATATTCATATAAATATATATAGATATAAATATATGTGTACGGATTATTCACCATCTCCGACAGGAAGGAAGACATTCCTCATTAGTCGTCACATATACACATTACATATATATCACCGTTAAATTTCATGCAATTAAAGTGTTCAACAATAGCTATAAAACCACAAAACCGTTAAATATTGCTCTCCGGCAACCATGGGGTAAACGACGACGGGGTTATGACCGGCAATGTGATAGCCACCGGCGAGAGGGCTCCGGTGAGTTGGATGCGTCGCCTTGCTGGCCAAAGGCGATGGTCACGTTTAATCGTTTTATCATGTAAGTTATACGGGTGAGATTCTGAAACAGATTAACAGATGCATAACCGTTTGGGCGGCAGTCTTGACCCGCTCGACCCGCATTTAATAGATCAGAATTTCAGGGGGTATATCTGAAACCCGTTTCCTCTTCCTTCCTAACGCCCAAATTAACCCAAAAGCTGATAAACTTTACCCAATTTGACCCGTTTATCTCATAATGGGTATGGATTGCCAGGTCTAGTTTGAACCCAAGCCCAAGACCCCATAATCTTAAAGAGAGGCAGTTACCATCTTAACCACAAACATTGTTTAGGTAGCCTCCAATATGTGATTTGATTCATATGTTAGTTGTAGTCATATTTGCAAACAATTTTGGTTAGGGAAAGTTTAAGAACTCCTCTAGAACCCAACCTTAAACAAATATAGTTATAATGCTCCATATTTGCTTGCACAATATATATACGAGGTCGTGAGATACAAGGTCTCCATCTAGGCATTCTTGTCACTCAATGCTATGTTTTGAGGATCTGTGTTTTTGGAACGCGGGTAGAATTGCGCTATTTGTTTATAAAATCTAACATCAAACGAAGAATTGGGTATACAACTCATATCTGTTGTTTATAATTATGAGCACAACAAGTTTACTGATTCTTTGCTGTAAAATAAATAAATAAGTTCTAGCATATCCTTGATGGATAAAAATGAAGCATTTTCTAAAAACATGACACTTTCCCTCTCCTAGTTTCCAGAATTTTTTTTCAACATATATACCTCCTTTTAAAAGGGATAACTTATAACTTATGTCATGTTAAGATGCAAATATCATATTTGTTTTGAAAGATTGAAAAATGCATTTACGACATTTTATATTTACTATTTTAAAACATACATAGTTAAGGACTTAAAGGCCCACCAATTCATACTCTGAAGTGATAAATCTCACTGAATCGTTTGTAACAACTCATGGTTTACATCTCGTAGTCTAGATAACGTACAGGGTTTCATCATCGTAAGGTGGGGTGTACCTTGATGCGAATACCGACTGACTGTTAAAAAAAAACTTATCTACTCGGGTAATATTTTTGTACACAGTTGAAAATTTTAACTGAGGTGAAATCAATTGACTTGGATACAAAGTGCAATAATCAACTAAACATTATAAATGGCTTTAGGGAATCAACAAACTCAATCAGTCACTCCTAATAAATCATTTTAAAATTAGCACGCTACCTTTATTATTTATATATATTTTAATATTTCACAGTAAAGTAATTGTATCTATCTCTAACTTTTATCTTAATGCCATTTTTAATACAACTCCAATCTAAAATGAAGCACATTGCCTACGCTTTCCACGATATGTTTTGTCCCCATATATTTTTCCCAACACCGACTTTTCTGTTGCTCCTATTGTATGACTCATGTTGTACATTAATTAAGTTTCTATCAATTAATTAATACTCTTATTGTAACATTTGAGTTGTATTGACACTATGAATCTATGATATTGTAGACAAGACCTATTTTTTAGAGTTTATGTAATATGTGTAAACGTGTATTCTTTTTAGCAATGTTTTAAATACCGGTATTTTAATCATACCGGAGTTGTCCTCAGGAGGCCGGTATACCGGTATTACCCGGTATTCCCTAAATACCGGCCGGTATTTTGTATGGCCTGGAAATAATATACTTTCCTTTACATGAAATACATACATATAGCTTAATTTTGGGCTGCTAAGAAACCTACTGCTTCACATGTAACAAACAGAATAACAAATACAAACCACCAAATACAAACACACAAACATTTAAGTTCCATAGAAATACAAATCCATACAAATCCATAAACCGAAACAAGAAAGTACAAACCCAACAACAAAATGAAAGTACAAATCCAATAAGAAAATAAGATAATCATTGAGACATGGGCGTGTTGTATGCGTCAAGTGTGCGATCACTTAATGGAAGGAACTCGCTATCATATGCATGTCCATCCTCATCAACTAGAGCAAAACCACCATCATTTTCTACAATACCAAATACCAAATTAACAATGAGTGAAATGACTACTAATAATTATATACTAAAAGTAAGTCACTAAATCAACAATAGCATATATCAAAATGCAACCTTGCGTTTGAGAAGCCGGTTGAGTTTCATCAAGCATGTTATCTATATCCTCCGTGTTAAGTTCTCCTTCGGGCTCTTCTTCAACCACCCAAAAATCAGCATCATTAATGCACTCGTAATCAATGGGATCATACGACCTTTTAGAGTTTTTTAGCCTAAAAAAACAAATTAAGTATGTGAAGTATATTACTATGTTGTGCAATTATCAAGAAGCTACACAAATTACAGCCAACTAAAAATGTATATATATCTTACCTATTCTGCAAACGCAAGTTATAATGAACAAATACAAGATCATTTAGTCGTTGATGCTCCAACCTATTCCTCCTTTTCGTGTGGATCCTTTCAAAAACACTCCAATTAAGAGGTGGCTGTGATTTAGGTGGTAGCTACGATCGGAAGAGGTGGCTGCGATTTAGGTGGCTGTGAAATCCCATTTCTTTTAGTTGGTGGCTGCGATTGAAATTTAGGGTAAAATAATAGGATAAAAGATTAAAAGATGGAGTGGTGGACCGTGGATCTCCTATTTCTTTTTTTCTTTTTTTTTTTAATATAAAACATGCTTCCCGCCGGTATTATGCTACCGGTATCACCGGTATTTCGTAAATACCGGCCGGTATTTTGGTAGGGCGGTATAATCAAAAATATCGTGTGTAAAATACCGGAGTGTCACCCGGTATCCGGTATTCCGGGTAATACCGGCCGGTACGTACCGGTATTTAAAACATTGCTTTTTAGTGATCATTATCACCGCCGAATACTCCAAGTTCCCGATAGACACAAATCCTTGTATCAAAAACTACCGTACGATGTACAGTATATATATAGATTGTATCATAAATAAATTCGAATATGCAACATACATGATTCGTGAGTGTGAAATAAATTGTGGTTATAAGTTAAATTATAATAAACAGTAATTATTAGTATAATATAAGTTTAGTTGGAGTTTTGGACTTACCTTAAATTTTTACAATCACATCAAATTCAGAATTTGTAAGCATAGTGGATGACGGTAAATAACCTTGTAAATTTTTGAATCTTCATGTTAATAACTTATTATAATTAATATAAGTAATAGGAGTTGAAGAATTGAGAAAGAAAAAGAGACAATTTTATTAATGAGAAAACGATCAATCAAATAAGGGTATAATGTGTTTTGTATCTATAAGCTAGTAGTTAGAGTTTAATTCTAAGTCTAATAAGGAAATTGAATCTATATACAATTAAAATAGCTATCTTAATAAAATAAATAATTAAAAGGACACGTGTCGATCAAGGATTACGTCACGGGTCGTTTCAAGAACATCTCAACCCTGTTTTAGTTTATCTAACCATTAGTTAAATCCATTAAAACTTAATTGCTGCTAACTTTTAACTATTCCCCTTTCACAGTCATCCCACTCACGTGATTGAATGTACAAGAAAAACTTTAAAAGAGCTGTTGCCAACATAACAACATACTTGTCACCTCTTTATTATTTCCGATAAAACAAAAAAGTTTTATTTTAATTATTAAAAAGAAAATAATTAATCCTTCTAATATATATAAACTAGATTATTTTTCTCGCGTAATACGCATAAACATATTAAGTTTTCATAATAATATAATTAATAGTTATTGATAATTCATATTATTAGTAAAATATTTTGTAGCAAAGATTGTTAGTACGATAGGTGTGGTATATCTTTATATAATGATGGTGTGAAATTAAATATATATGTTGTCTGCTGAAAAATGATGATGTTATTGTTTGAAAATGGATTTTATTATATATAGTTAGTAGAATCCGTTGGTTTTATGTTTGTATAATAACAATCTAAAAATAAATTTAGATGAAACATGTATATTTAGTGTAATAATAAAACTTTTCAAAAACATATTATTTCCGTATTTATACAAAATCAAATATTTAACTATTAACTTAAGTTTACAATATGTATCTATTTAATAAAGCAACATGACATTTAGAATATGTTTTTTTTTTTGAATAGCTGATACACATATTTGATGACAATTTTAGCATAACTTTTCGCAAAGACTTTTGAGATATACTTGTATGAGAAAATAATAGTCATGAAAATTTCTAAAACAATTTATGTATTGATATGACTTTTTAAATGTGAATGAACTTAAAAAACATGTGATATAGTACATACTTTTTAAACATTTGCGGTTTCTGAACAAAAAGGTTCTCGTATAAACTTTTGTTTATATATATAAATAGGTAGATAGAGATTTGTATGTATGGATAAAGATTTTTGCAGAGTTGAGATTATAGGATATGAAATAAAAAAAATAAGAGTATTTCTAAAGATTGAAACTTAAGTCAAATACTACACCAATTTTGCATTTAATGGTTAGAAGTTCATATTGAAAATTATCAAATGGCTCTCACTTCTTTAAAAGTGAATTTAAGGTCATCTTTTATATAAGATGATAGATGATAAATTGATAAATTTAAAACTAATCATTTTAAAACTATATAAGTTGATGATAACAATGTAATTATAAAATAACAATAAAATAATTTGATTAATTTATCATAAAAAACAAAATATGATGATATATTTATGACATATAAATTTTTGCATAAAAAATATACACGAGGAGGACAAAGCTAGACAAATTAACATGTTTTATTGTTTAAGTAGATAATATCAATCACATATAACATAATTTATTACTAGTATAAATTAGAATATATTGAAAGTCAAGTACAATACGAAGTAGCAACATATTTTATAACTTATGTATTTCAATTTAATATTATTAAAAAAATATCAATAATTATGAAGGTATATTTTGACATATCATATAAAATATAAGTATTAATATTGTCATTAATAAAAGATGAAATAATTAAAATTGATCTAATGTTAAATCATGATGAAATTGTCATCCAAAGGTTCCTATTTGTTTAGGAATGAATTTATCACCTCGTTATATATATATATATTGGTAGATCCTCCTAACAATATCATCGTGACACCATACTTGTCACCTTCTTATTATTTCCGATAAAATGAAAGAGTTTTATTTTAATTCTTCAAAAGAAAATAATTAATCCTTCTAATATATATTCTCTTAAAAATCTTTCTAACAAAACGATTGTAACACATGGTATGATCAAAGAATGATATTAAGAGAGAAAATTAGTATATTACACTTGACATGAAGGGAAGACATTAAAAAGATTATTAGGATGATTTGTTTGAAGGATATATCATTGTCCTTATTTAAAATAATATTATATGGCCGTTTCTTAACGTTTAGTGGGCATTTATAAAATATTTATCTACCAAGGTTCAAACTTA
>CM067173.1:69374480-69441980 GCA_034093135.1 Erigeron breviscapus
TATTTTCTCGTGTAATACGCGATAAACATATTAAGTTTTCATAATAATATAATTAATAGTTATTGATAATTCATATTATTAGTAAAATATTTTGTAGCAAAGATTGTTAGTACGATAGGTGTGGTATATCTTTATATAATGATGGTGTGAAATTAAATATATATGTTGTCTGCTGAAAAATGATGATGTTATTGTTTGAAAATGGATTTTATTATATATAGTTAGTAGAATCCGTTGGTTTTATGTTTGTATAATAACAATCTAAAAATAAATTTAGATGAAACATGTATATTTAGTGTAATAATAAAACTTTTCAAAAACATATTATTTCCGTATTTATACAAAATCAAATATTTAACTATTAACTTAAGTTTACAATATGTATCTATTTAATAAAGCAACATGACATTTAGAATATGTTTTTTTTTTTGAATAGCTGATACACATATTTGATGACAATTTTAGCATAACTTTTCGCAAAGACTTTTGAGATATACTTGTATGAGAAAATAATAGTCATGAAAATTTCTAAAACAATTTATGTATTGATATGACTTTTTAAATGTGAATGAACTTAAAAAACATGTGATATAGTACATACTTTTTAAACATTTGCGGTTTCTGAACAAAAAGGTTCTCGTATAAACTTTTGTTTATATATATAAATAGGTAGATAGAGATTTGTATGTATGGATAAAGATTTTTGCAGAGTTGAGATTATAGGATATGAAATGAAATAAATAAAATAAGATATTTCTAATGATTGAAACTTAAGTCAAATACTACACCAATTTTGCATTTAATGGTTAGAAGTTCATATTGAAAATTATTAAATGGCTCTCACTTCTTTAAAAGTGAATTTAAGGTCATCTTTTATATAAGATGATAGATGATAAATTGATAAATTTAAAACTAATCATTTTAAAACAATATAAGTTAGTGATGATAAAATGTAATAAAATATTAAAATAACAATAAATCAGTATATAAGTTGATTAATTTATCATAAAAAACAAAAATATGATGATATATTTATGACATATAAATTTTTGCATAAAAAATATACACGAGGAGGACAAAGCTAGACAAATTAACATGTTTTATTGTTTAAGTAGATAATATCAATCACATATAACATAATTTATTACTAGTATAAATTAGAATATATTGAAAGTCAAGTACAATACGAAGTAGCAACATATTTTATAACTTATGTATTTCAATTTAATATTATTAAAAAAATATATATAAGAGGGATATATTTTGACTAATCATATAAAGTATAAGTATTAATATTGTATTTATACAATATATATATATATATATATATATATATATAATATATTAGTTATTTCTCGACATTTATATGGTTCTCATTTTAACTTTTGACTATATATATATATATATATATATATATATATATATTGGTAGATCCTCCTAACAATATCATCGTGACACCATACTTGTCACCTTCTTATTATTTCCGATAAAATGAAAGAGTTTTATTTTAATTCTTCAAAAGAAAATAATTAATCCTTCTAATATATATTCTCTTAAAAATCTTTCTAACAAAACGATTGTAACACATGGTATGATCAAAGAATGATATTAAGAGAGAAAATTAGTATATTACACTTGACATGAAGGGAAGACATTAAAAAGATTATTAGGATGATTTGTTTGAAGGATATATCATTGTCCTTATTTAAAATAATATTATATGGCCGTTTCTTAACGTTTAGTGGGCATTTATAAAATATTTATCTACCAAGGTTCAAACTTAAAAATTATCTTTAATACGAGTAATACGTATATGGTTAACCACTAGATCATCAATAACGATTCCGTTATTATTTTAGGGATAACGGATAAGGCCACCAGAGTGTAACCAATTATGAACGAATAGTTATGTTGTAACTGACCTACAAGATTGTTTAATCAATGTAAGAAACTATGAATCTTGTTCAAACAATGTAAAATATGTAAAAACGTTATATTATTTGTACAAAAAATAAAGATTTGTTCTTACATTGATTGACCCAAATAAAAAGGTCCTTATATTTTATAAAAAAAGTTTTTAGTTTTTTGCATTGATTAAACAGTTTTGTAAATCACTACACAACATAACCATTTATTCATATTTGGTTCCATTCTAGTTCTTTATTCTTCCTTATTCTTATCAAACTATCAAACCAAGCCACAAACGAAAGACAATCCATAAAATAGGGACCAATTATGTAAAATATCACCACTATCAGTAAGAATGCAAAGATGGGGGGCAGTTTCAATTGGCATCCGATCAGAATCAAAACCAAACAATAATAAAAACAACACCTTCATTCCCCTTTTCAATTCTCTGTAATATTATTCCAAACCCAAATTCACTTCTCAAAATCATCAACCCCTTATTTAATAAAAATCAAAACTTTTTTGAATTAATGGTTACTGATAGCTCTCCTAATTTTGATGATGGGACTGACATTTTCTCACCAATGGTATGTATACTGATTGATTCATCACCCCTTTTCATATTTATACAATTTTTATATTACATTATTGAGTTTTTTTATATGAAGGTGCAAACTTTATGAATTTATGATCGGTTTGTTGTAAATATATGTGGGTGTGTTCGATTTTTGATTATTATATTACAAGTTTGATGCTTTTTGTAAATGTGAAATTGGGTTTTTGCTTGTTTGTAATTTGGTATTAATTTGAGTGTGCTATGAGTGTTTTTATCTGAATTTAAGTTTATATCTTTTTGGGGATAATTGTAAATTAGGCTAAAATTGGTGGTTAGTGTGATTATACAGTATATGTTTTTGATCAATTAATGTTTTTATAATAATTATTAAAAATAAGAAATGCTTGATTTTGTGAAATGGGTTTTAGTGAATTTTTAGAGCTGTTTGTGAGCTCAAGGGGTTTTTTTGTATTGTTTTTTGTTGATTATATATTAGTAAGTTTTATGTATTATTTTCTGGAATAGATGCCGAGTGAAAACGATTCCTTGATGGGGAAGAGAAAAGAAATGGAGGTTGTTGAACTTGAAGGAAGCAGGAGGAAGAAAAAGAAGAAGCAAAATGGGACACCTCGTCCCGCTTGCTCTTGGGTACATTTTAGGTAATAAATGGATACTGCTTTTTGGTACTTAATCAGTTAATCGTGCTGGAGTTTATTTGTTACTGACATATCTCATTGTGAATGATGTTCTAGCCGGGAATTTATTAAGGAATACAGTGCTTCCCATCCCGAATCATCTGGTCTGAAAGTTGTAAGTGTCATGGCCTGGATTTAAGTTTTGATTACCCCATATTGTCTCTTGTCAAAATGCTAACTGAGTTAATTGGATACACTTTTTAGGCGACAAAAGCAGCTTCAGATGCTTGGAAAGTGATGACTCTTGAAGAAAAAGCAAAATACACAAAACGAGCCCGTGAAGTCTGGGATGACTACTTGAGCTCTGCTCCTGCGCGTGAACCTAAACCTAGAAAGCAGGTGATAAAACGGCAATTCTCTTTAATTATTTGTAGGATTCCTTTTATATTTTACTTAATGGGCATTGCTATGCAGGCCAACCTAGTCACCAGGTGTTCTCCTGGTCGTTTAGTCAACGTGTTAAAACACTTCACACCTGAACAAAAAGAAGATGTGAAAAGTATGGGATTTGGTAGTCTTCTTGATCTCAAGTGTAGAACTTTGAGGCGAAGTTTGTGCTTATGGTTGCTAGAAAGATTTAACACCATAAGACGTAGCTTAGAGATTTGTGGTGAACGGATTCCTTTATACCCTCATGACGTGGAGCTTGTAATGGGATTACCAGCTAGTGGTAAGGATGTGGTCAACTCAGGTCCTGATGACTTAGTTGCAGAGTTGCGTCAAAAATACAATGCCTCAAATAGAGGAATTTCAGTTCGTTTTCTTGAAGAAAGATTGGCTCAACCAGAAGGAGGAGATGATTTTAAAAGAGCGTTTCTTTTGTATGTTTTAGGGACACTTCTTTGTCCTACAGCAAGGCTAGATGTTAGCCCTTCGTTTCTTCATCTTTTGACTGATATGGATTGTATCCATGAATACAATTGGGCAAAATTCTTGCTTGATAGGCTCGTTAGGGAAGTGTCTCGTTATCGTCAAGGGAAGCAACGTGCCGTGGGTGGTTGTCTTCTGTTTCTTCAGGTGAAAGAGAATGGATTTATATGTATTATGCTTTTTTAAGAAGTTTTTGTTTGGAAATCTAAGATGTGTAAACATCCACAGATATTTTACTATGAGAGTGTTGCCATTGGAGGTGCTTGTGAACCGGGTCCTGTTGTTGTTCCATGCTTATCCTTGTGGACAGAGGAAGCTATTTCCGAGAGAGAAAAACAGGAGAAAGAGCTTGGTGGTTACGGATGTGGAGAGGTATGCTGTGTGTGTATGTATGTATATACGTAGTAGACATATGCGTTACACTCACACTATAAAGAACTCTATTTTTGTATATTCAGCAAATAATCGTATTTGGTTTTTTACTGCTAACAAACCATCATAAAAAGATCCAGTGATTTTGTTACAATACTGCTCTTTCTATGAATAAGGGGGTTAATACTGCACCTTATATGAATGCATGAATTATGATTAGAGAAACAATACTATATTAAGATAACAATCTGAATGTACGAATAAAATTCTTTACAAGTTTTTATTCGGTAAACGTAGACTTTGGCAAACTCTCCACCGTTAGACTTCATCTCCTTTTAAGTTTTTTGTGGGTCGAGCATCTGACCCATTAGAGATCAAGTTTAAACCAAATCAGCCCATTTGTAAGTAAATGGGTCAACACTGCCATCGGATGGCATATCATTGACTACTCACGTTTCTTATATCTTCATTCAAGTTCATAGATTATTGTTTTGTGCAGGTGATTTGCAAGGAGAGAGGTCTTGGATTAGGGTTGTTGCATGACAGGTATCATACGGACGTGCTTCCATTAAGAGAGGTGGCTACCAGAGTTAATCGTGGTACTCTTGTTCGACAGGAAGAAAATCTGGTAAAACTAGCACCATATGAAAATGAAAATTTTCTAAATCACATAAATATTATTATCAGAATGAAATAATCTGATATATGATTGGTACTACCACAGGAAAATGTACCATTTGCTTACAAGAACGAAAATGCTCCACCTATACGGATTGATAACTATGGCTACAAAGCCCCATTAGATTATACAAACACGAATCCTCATGACAGTAGAAGTATGTACACAGATCAATCCACATGCCCGCTTCTGAACTGCAACTTCACTGGTTTATTTCAAGAATTATCAGATCATTTTAGCACTAAACACTGGGATTCTGGAAGACGTTTCCAGTATAATTCCCCCTTACCTGTATCTTTAGGCATGGATGAAACCTTCCTTGTGCTTCAAGCTGAAGATGATGGTATTCTTTTCCTACTGAATAAAGGGACTGAAAATATTGGCCACACTGTAATGGTAACCTGTATAGGCCCGAGCACCAGTAATGAGCGCTTTCTTTACTGTCTCGTGTCAGAAAGAGGTAATAGCTCATTAAGGTTGAAGTCGTTCACACAGACTCTTCCTGGTCGAGTTGAAGGTATACCTCCAGCTGATTTTCTGTTGGTCCCATTTGGGTATCTAAATTCATCCGGTGAGCTGAATTTAGAGGTTTGTATATGGAACCCTTCTGATTTAGGTGAAGTTTGATACCAAAAGACCATTTTTTCAAGAGTTGACTTTTTAGACCATTATACTTGGTTCTCTTCGTTACAATCAAACCATCGTTCTTGTAAAGATGGCAAAATAAAACACTAAAGAACGATTCTTGAGAAAAAGTGGCAGTTTGTGCATTTTGGATTTTACCATTGAGTGTTTCTTTTTTTTCTTTCTGTTTATAAATGAACGATGGCTAGTTTGTGCCGAGAAGATGGGTATCGTGGTTTGTGAAAGCCGTAGCTCTTTTTTTTTTCTTTCCTTATGGGATCTATAGGAATGTACGTAGTAGGGGAATGTTAAAAAGGATGTGCTTTAGTTTTAGTTTTTATTTATATCATCTTATAGTAGAACAACATGTATAACTCCTGGAAGTATCCAAGAGGTTTTCAGAATATATATATAGAATTTAAAGATTGCAGTTTCTGATCATATGGTTTGTGTAAAACCTTGTTATTTGATGTTTCTGTATGTAATGTAATATGGTGAAATTCAGAAACTTGATCTGATATATATTTTGTTTGAAATGATGTGTTGTAAGAAAATCGAGCCCCTTAACTTGAGATAACCTGTTTTAACTAAAGACCGAACGGTCCAACTCCTTGATTCAGCGATTTTAGTGGCTGTTCAGTGTGGTTTAGCGTTGACGACTATGGGCCAAATCATATAATCGACCGTTTCTAAACCTGAAATTTGGAATAGTTTTGTTGAACCAATGTATAAAGACAGAACTCTGATCTACAAACAATGTATTTACATATTGATAACATCTGCGGATGAGTTGATTGGCGTTTGAAACAATGATTAAGTAGTTCTAAAGAAGTACTCGTACATTATTAACTGAGAAAACTCTCAAGTTGATACAGTATATAATGTAACTATAAGGAGTGCAAAGTGCAATATATATTTTCCTCCATTTTCCCTTGACAACTCGTATGATATAATACAAAAACATTATTGGGTTAGGAAAAAAACCCACAATTAATAGAAGGGACAGAAACGTTAAAGTTAGCAAAATGCAAGGACTGGTGGCGTAATTAGATCAGAAAGATCTCCTCTTTCTGATCTCTATAATATATACTAGTCGTATATATTTTCCTCCATTTGCCCCTCTACTCGTATGAATGTATGATATAATTATAATTCGTATGATGTACCTGTAGGGTTTCATACATGTATATGTGTGTGTGTGTGTTTTTGCTAATCAAGTAGTTGTATCTCTTTGCTGCTAGTCCGATAGATCTGCATTGGAGTTTAACTGAGCCACTTGGAAAGGAGCTCAAAGAGACTTGTGTGGCTTTAGATGTTGTCAACTTCTTGATAATAAGAAAGGAAACTAGGAAAGTGTGGAGTTTGGTAGTGATGAGTATGATATGCTATACGGTAGATACCATTATATATGGGAGGGAACAGCTTGGTGAACTTGTTACTTATTGCGATACTGATGGCAACAGCCACATCGTGGACATGGAGGACGTAGATGAAACTTCTGTTCGCAGAAGACTACAGAGGTCTCGCATATTAAGAAAGAATGTCCGTTACTGCTTGAAGAAGGATAAGAAAAAGGATGGTAGTGTTGAAGTTAAGAAGAGCTAAGGGTATTATGGAACATTCTCCCCTGGTGATGGATTTGAAGCTGGAGAGAACGAAAAGTTGAAGTTGTAAGCCGCCTGATCCATGCATATTAATTGCTTAATGTTACCAATATATCTGCTGCTGAATTGTTTTTGTTAGTCTGCGTGCAAAACAGACCATTATAATATGAATAAATCTGTAATCATCATACTAGTATTATCCCAATAATCCTATTATATTAAGATAGTTTAGGGATACATTAGTAGGACTAAAGTGCCACGAGATATTTAAGTATAGTTCTACTTTTAGTTTTAAAATTTATCCAATCCTATTATAGTTGTATAGATAGACAGATTTAGATTCACTTTTTGACGTAAGGATTTTATTTAACTGGAAAGTTGACTTGCTATTAGAAAAAACTGATGTACTCTTTGTGGAACAGTTTCTGATTGAAACTAATCTATACTATTTTTATTCGATTATACGGTAATCGTATATGTTGATTTATGGTAGATTTTATTAATCAAGTAATAGGTTTTCATGTGAAATTGCTGGGACCAAATTGACACATGACATTTAAAAACAATCCCATATGGCTATGTGTCTTCAGAATTTCTCCTTTCTTTTCAATCCTGGTGTAGTTATATATGTTTTCTAATCAAGTAATTGTGTTTCTTTGCTGCTAGTCCTATAAATCTGGATTGGACATTAAGTGAGCCACTTGGAACTTAGTTCCTCAAAAAGCTTAATGTTGCTTTTAGATGTTGGCAACTTCTTTGTATTGGAGAGGACACATCTGGTGTGTACCATAGTATTCTATATGGTAAATTAATACCATTATGGGAGGGAACAGCTTGATGAACTTGTTACTTTTGCCGATGATAATGGCAACAGCCACATGGTAGACGCAGATGAATCTTCTGTTCGTAGAATCCTGTACATGATTATATTAAGAAAAAATGTCCGTTACATCAAGAAGAAAAAAGAAAGTTAATGTTAAAGTTAACAAGAGCTGTAGGGTATGGTAAACGTTGTCCCCCTGGTGATGGATTTGATGCTGGAGAGAACGTGTTTGTACAGCCGATTGGGTTAAAGGATTTGGGGTGTTTTAGTGGATTGAACGGCGATTCCCTGTTGGTAGAAGTTTTCCTCCCTTGTACGCCGGTTGATTGTGTTTAGATCTTTAGGGTTTTTTCCAGAGATCTTGTGTGTGATTTGTTTAGGGTTTTTCCCATGAAGATCGGATCCGTCCCCCCCTCTTTTCCCTCTCCTTTTATAGTGTAAATATGACTTGGAGGAGAGGAAATAGGATGAGAACGAATCTCTTTATTATTGGTAGAGATTTCCTCTAATTTAGGAAGTGATATGACAGCCTTTATTCGTGCTTATCCCATCAGCTAATGGTTCTGTGCAGCCTGGGTGTAATACCCTGCGTGTAGTCTGCGTCTAGGCGTCTTCCTGGTACTGAAGGTCTAGGTGGGTACGTCATCAAGCCCCCCAGACTAATAATATGATGTGCCAAGATCATGTTTTTAGTCTCCGCCAAAGAGTCATTCCTGGGAGCCTGCTGTCTTCTAGAAGGCCTTAGAAAGGGCAATTTTGGGCGAAATTGAATCTTTAGTGGGCCTTTTCGCAAATCGATGATAGTGCGTCTCGTATCCCAATATAAGATGAATTAATTAGATCTGGCTTATCATATGTACCTCGCTGGTGGCCGCCTTTTTGTTTTCTTCTTGAATAAATGAAGTGGGGTTGCCGAAAAAAGAGGAGTGTTTTCTGCAAACATGGCCGGATAAAAACCATCGGCCAAAAATTCAAGCTTGGTGCAAGGTCGTATTTTGATATGATAAAAATTCGCCGATTGAAATCAGATCTGGAAGCTCTGAAGCGGCGTTCTGGAGATGTGGGCAGAGCCAAGTTTTTGTTGACACTTCTGCTGACGATCGGCCTCCTGATGTTCAAAGTTTGAAGCGCGTTCTTGATGTGAAAGATATCCGACTGCAGATCGCTCGAGATGGGATGCTGAATAGAGAAAATCAAGTGCAGCTTCTTCGATCTGAATTGTCCTCTCTTCAGGCTAAATATAGGAAGGTGATGACGGAAGTAATTCCTTTTGTGCATCACTTGACCAAGATGAATCCGTTTTCCGGGAAATCTCTTGTTGATCAAGCTGCTCGTGAAGATTTTGATATTTATAAGATATGTCCGGATTCTTCAGCCGGGTCATAATTTTATATTCGGATTCTTCATCCGGGTTAAAGTTCTTATGTTGATGATCGGGTTTTTTGTTACCCGTTTCATACCTTTGATACTCGGATTCTTTATCCAAGTCATGATTCCGGCTACTGTGGCCGTTTTTTAGGGTTTTTTTTTTTGTATACTGGGGGGTTTGTAACCCGTCCTTGTATTAGTCCAGTAGGCGTCCCCACCGTTCTTTAATATTCCAGGCCTGTAATTTCAAGTAGTGCACTTTAATTGAAATAGAACGTTTATTTTATTCGTTCATAAGAGTTGAAGATCTTCTCTTCTTTTCTCTTTTTATTTATATATATTTTTTGTTTTTGCTTTCTTTTAGCAATAAAACTTACGCAGGTTTGTTGCATTCCATGTCCTGCTAACGGGGTTGCCATCTGTTGTTGAGAGCTTGTAAGCGCCGTTTCCGATGACTGTATCAACCTTGTATGGTTCTTCCCATGTTGGTCCCATTTTCCCTTGGTATTCTACCTGACTTGCACTATTGAGTCGGAGGACGTAATCACCAACCTTGAAGCTATCTGGGTGGACTCTTTTGTTGTAATATTTCTCAATTATTTGCTTGTACGCAGCCTCCCTGATTGAATCAATTTCCCTTCTTTCCTCCAAGAGGTCGAGGTTTATACGCATTTCTGTATCATTGTCTTCTTCCTTCACGTTTGCCGTCCGACATGTGGAGACTTGTATTTCCGCAGGTAGGACTGCTTCTGATCCAAAGGCTAGGGAGAATGAGGTTTCTCCGTTGCTTTGCTTGGGCGTTGTGCGATGTGCCCAAAGTACTATCGGTAGCTCATCCACCCAGCCGCTGTGACTGCCGCCCAGCCTTTTTTCCATTCCTTTCACTATTTGCTTGTTAATTGCTTCGACCTGCCCATTACCTTGTGGGTGATATACTGATGTGAAGGATTGCTTTATGTTTAGCCTTTGGCACATTTCTGTGAACGTACCTTCCGCAAATTGTTTCCCATTGTCCGAGACAATCATTTGTGGTAGCGCGAATCGATATATTATATATTCCCAAACAAAATTCTCAATTGCCTTTCCATTTATTGTTGCTACTGGCTTAGCTTCTACCCATTTTGTAGTGGCCCTACTATGTCGATTCCCCATTTTGTAAATGGTCATGCAGACGTTGCTGATGTCATTACCTGCTTTGGTAGTCTGGGGACGTTTGCGTGTAGTTGGCATGCTTCGCAGTTTTGCAGTAGCTTGGCTGCGTCTCTATGCATTGATGGCCAAAAATACCCTAGGCGTAGTGCTTTTGTTGCTACCGATCTGGGTCCTGCATGTAGTCCGCAAATTCCTTCGTGGATTTCGAAAATTATTATTTCTGCCTGCTTGGGTCCCACACAGCGTAACCATGGACTCAAAAATGCCTTCTTATAAAGATTTCCATCCATCAATTTGTATTGTGGAGCTTTTATTCTTATTTTTCTTGCTTCGTTTTCATCATCTGGGAGTATCCCGCTTACCAGATATTCGGTTATTGGGGTCATCCAGTTTTTTCCTTCTTCTTTGACTAAATCATGCACTTGCTTCTCATATATAGATCTTTCTTTCAGAACCTCTATTAGGACTTTCTTTCCCAAGTGTTCAAATGTTAGCGAGGCCAGTTTGCTTAGAGCATCGACTTTCTTGTTTTGATTTCTTCGTATGTGCTCGATGTCAAAGCTTTCGAATTGTTCAATTAATTCCTTTGTCTTTCCCAAATATAACTTTATTGTTTCTCCTTTGGCCTCGTACTCTCCTTTTACTTGGTTGGCTACTAGCTGGGAGTCCACGAATGCTTTGATGTTTCTGATTTTCATATCTTTGGCTAAGTTTAATCCCGCTATTAGTGCCTCGTATTCTGCTTCATTGTTCGTTGTTTCGAACTCGAATCTTAGGGCGTATGTGTATTCTTGCTTGTCTGGGCTTATTAGTCGTATTCCGGCCCCGCAGCCTTCCGAGCTTGACGCCCCATCTGTATATAATTCCCAGGTTTCAGAATCTGCTTCCCCAGTAACTACGAGCGTAGTGGAGTGGGTTACTGAATTTCCTGTTTCCTTTATTTCAGTGATGAAGTCTGCGAGTACTTGACCTTTGACTGCGTGTCTTGCCCTATACTCGATATCATACGCTCCTAGCTCGATTGCCCATTTTCCCATCCTCCCAGATTTTTCTGGTTTTGTTAAAATTTGTCGTAGTGGCTTGTCTGAGAGTACCACAATTGGGTGCCCTTGAAAATACCTGTGTAATCTTCTTGCTGCGTGAACAAGAGCTAACACAAGTTTTTCCATTTCTGGGTAGTTTGCCTCTGCTCCTTGTAGTATCCTGCTTACAAAGTAAATAGGCATTTGCTTCCTTTCTCTTTCTGTTAGTAAAACTGCGCTGACACATTCTGTTGAGACTGCGAGATATATAAACAGGGTTTCTCCTTTCTTGGGGGATGTCAGGGTTGGGAGTTCTGCTATGTGTTTTTTCATTTGCTCGAATGCTTCGTCAGTTTCCTTTGTCCATTCAAATCCTTTCTTTACCCCGCAGCTCTTTAGCGCTTTGAAAAATGGCAGTTGCCTGTCTGCTCCTTTTGAAAGGAAGCGACTTAATGCTGCGAGTTTGCCGTTTAGGCTTTGTACCTCCTTCACTGTCTTTGGAGCTGGGAGTTCAAGTATCTTGTTTACCTTAGATGGGTTTGCTTGGATTCCCTTATCTGTAATATAGTATCCTAGGAACTTCCCAGCTTCCATTCCAAAAGAGCACTTTTTGGGGTTAAGCTTCATTTTTATCTTCCGCAGGGTGTCGAAGGTTTCTTGGATGTCTGCGAGTAGTTCTTCCTCCGTTCTGCTTTTGATGACCATGTCATCTACGTAGACTTCTAGGTTACGCCCAATTTGCTTATGGAAGGCTTTGTCTACGAGTCTCTGGTAGGTGGCTCCTGCGTTTTTTAGCCCAAATGGCATCTTTGTGTAACAGAATGTTCCTTTGCTTGTATGGAAAGATGTTTTTTCTTCATCTTCCTTGGCCATTTGTATTTGATGATATCCTTTGTAGGCATCTAGAAAACACTTCCATTTGTGTTCTGCTAAGGATTCGACTTTCCAATCTATCTCCGGTAACGGGTAACAGTCTTTTGGGCATGCTTTGTTTATGTCTGTGAAGTCTACACACATTCTCCAGCCTCCGTCTCTGTTTTTTACCATTACCGGGTTTGCAATCCACGTAGGGTACGTGGCTTCTCTTATGATTCCTGCTTTTACTAATTCATCTACCTCTTTGCATGCTGCCTCATCTCTATCGTTTGATAGACTTCGCTTCTTCTGTCGTACTGGTTCCATGCTTTTCCTTTCGTTCAACCTGTGTTCCGTAACAAAGGTTTGTTCCCCTAGGGTGAGTACCCTGGGGACCCCTGTCATATCCGCATATTCCCATGCGAATATATCGATATTTTGTTGTAACAATTTTTGTAGTTTCTTTTTGAAACTTTCTGGCAGCCCCTTCCCTATAGTAATTAATTGATCAGGAAAGGCTGGGTTTACGAGTACCTTGTCATCATTTTGCGTTTGATCGTTCTGGCTGGGTGTCTCCTTTTCTTCTGGTTCTTCCTTTGCCTTTTTGACCTCGCTGATTTGCTTTGTCTGGTCGTAGCTTGACTTTATCATTCCTACGCCTGATTTCGTTTGGAACAATACCATGGTATGGACTGTGGAAGGTACCATTTCCATTTGTTTAATTGCTGGTCTTCCCAGGAGGAGGTTATATGGTGAAGGTGCTCGTACCACAGTGAAATCTAGGGTTTCTGTTCGTGAAAACGGAGGGTTTCCTAGAGTGATGTCCAGATCTATTTCCCCCAGGGGCCACACGCGGTTCCCGGCGAATCCTGCGAGTGGGCTTGTAGGTTTTGTCATTCTAGCCTTGATCGTCTCTGGTAATTGCAGGAAGCAATGTTCATATATAATGTCGCATTCGCTTCCATTATCGATATCAATAAATCACATGCACATGAAAATAAAAATAAAAATTCATGTTGCATTATTGTAGTACTTTCCTATCCCCTTATCCAAATGAAATCACATACACCCTATCAAAACACTCCATGTATTTTTCTAATTCGTTTAATAGTAGTATCTTTTTCCTTTGTCTATTTTCATCTTCTTCCTTTGAGTGTTTTTCTCTCTCTTGCCTCTTTTTTCTCGTTTTATCTTTTCACCGAAGGTGGACTCGCCAGAACAAAAATCAAAGTTTTTTCTTAAACGTTAAGGCCGTCGAATCCCGTTATTTGACCGTTAACGATTGGCTCTTTTAAATCTACCCTACATGCCTGATAACGTAACAACAGCTCTCTGTTACCCGTTACAATGGCCGACCATTATTTACAACACTGGTTGCGGGCCATTAGATATACGTGTGTTACAGTGTGGGCATGGAAGGCATGCTGACAATACAAATTGATGGGAATTTCTCCACAGCTGTATTCTATGTTGATGCCTACCAAGAGGAGGCGGATACAAAGGTCCTTTCCAATACTCTCTAAGTTTTCTTAATAAGTATGTATGATGGATTTTCAATCCTTTCTGCTTCGACATTGGTTAAAAAAGAAATAATCGAGTTACAACTTGTCAAATGATATGATTTTTTAAACTTGACATATCATTTGACAAGTTGTAACCCGACTATTGTTTTTTTACCCAATGTCAAAGCAGAAATATTGGAAAATCCATCATAAATACTTATAAAGAAAATTTAGAGAGTATTAGAAAGACCTTTGTATCCACCTCATCTTGGTAGGCATCGACATATAATTCATCTTTGGAGGAATTTCGATCATTTTGTATTGTTAGCATACCTTCCCATGTCCAGACTGTAACTAACGGATATCTAATGGCCCGCAATCAGTGTTGTAAATAATTGCCAGCCATTGTAACGGGTAAAAGAGGGCTATTGTTACGTTTATCATGCTTGTAGGGTAAATTTAAATGGCCAATCTTTAGCGGTCAAATAACGGGATTCGACGGCCTTAACGTTTAAGAAAAACCTTTGACTTTTTTTTCTGGCGACTCCACCTTCGGTGAAAAGATAAAATGTGAAAATAAAGAGAGGAAAGAGAGAGAAAAAGACTCAAAGGAAGAAGATGAAAATAGACAAAAGGAAAAGTACACCACTTTTGAATGTATTAGAAAGACACATATGTTGGCCCCTCAAGCTTAGTTATTCAACAGTCACATATACTCTAACACCTCTCTCTATATTCAAGCACGGTACCTGCACAATGCGGCCGTGGACGTGGCGGCGACGGTGTGGTGGTGGGGGACGACTGTTGGTGGTAGAGACGACGTCGAGTGGTGTAGATAATTGATGTAAAGGGTTAATGAAAATATTTTAAAAGATAAATGACAGATAGTGTAATTTAATCATTAGGGGTATTTTAGACAATTCCCCCATGTAACTTTCAATATGGGGTAGTTTTTTTATAAGATAATATAGATATATACATATATACATACAGGGAAAGGTTATTTTAGGAACACTTAAAAAGACAGGAATCTTTAGAAACCTTTTTCCATCCATGTTTACAAGGGTAATATTGTACTTTTTTAATTGAATAATTAAATTAATTGAAAATAAAAGAAATATGGTTGTTGATGCACATGTGATCACCAATATGGTTGTTCATGTACATGTGATCACCAATTAATTTTACGAAACGTTGTATTCAATATACTAGCATACATGTGCTCATAGCATCGTATACGTACACCTGATCACCAACTAATCTTATAAAATATTCATTTGTAAAACACTTACATACAATTATTATTATTATTATTATTATTATTATTATTATTTTATTATTATTATTATTATTATTATTATTTTATTATTATTTTATTAATTATTATTATTATTTTATTATTATTATTATTATATTATTATTATTATTATTCAAAATCTCACCATCCAACTTCGATTTTGAGGACGACTATCATACAATTAGATTCTGATTGCATTGTATCTAATAGTTGTTCGACGTCGTCTTTCACCATGTGCTATATAGTTCCTGACTCGTTGTGGTTTCCTGATCTCCGTCGTGTATCGCGAATCAAAAGATATGTTATGAGATCGGAATTGTAAATAGATGAGAAACAAATAAATGATTCTTTGCACCTTTCTCTTGACCGATCTTTAAAGAATTGTGGATTGAGATTGGAAATAATAATGTAGATAAATTTGTGATTGGAGATAAATAAGATTAGAGAAGAAGATGAGCATGGCCGATGTTGTGGTGGGACAAAGTGGACGACGGGCCGAGGCCCGATTCTTTTACAGCTGCTTCTGCCTCCCACTACATGAAACTAGCATCGCCGAAAACAACCTTCGCCTTGCAAAGAAAGACCTCTCTACAAGCGGACAGGTTCACCCCTCCAACCATTCTTTCTACCCCGCATATATAAAAAATATACATATGTAATCAACTTAGCTCATTACAAATCCTAACAATTAACCAAAAATTAAACCATATAATTTAACTTACATAAAAAACGCACTTACATATCTTTTACGGATAAATAAAGTTATATTTTTCCTAAAACTATTAAATAATGGCATATGGATTTTATTAAATTCTCCTTTTTAATCTTATTTCTTGATTTTTTTTCACATGTCATATAATTTGAAGAATAACGTTTGTTATGTTTTTTAATATACTATAACTTTTTTCGTCATTTTATAAAAATAGTTTATATAATATAAATCGTTGCCTAACTTTTCATTTTTAAAAAGTCAAGTAAACATATAGTAATAATAAAAATAACATATAATAATAGTAAGAATAATAAATATAAAAACATAGAACAAAATGATAACTATATTAAAGCAAATAATGACTTGTCGAAGACAGTGATGTAATATAGTGTCTTGCTATAAATGTTACATGAACGTAAAATAAAACAATGATAAAAATTACATATAACAAAAAAATAACCAAAACCAAATGTTAAAAAAAAAAAACAGGGCGAGAATCGTAAAGTTGTAAATTTCAGGGTGAGACGAAAAGCAAAAAAACCAAAGAAAATTTCTCACGGGGTGAAACCGCAAATGTGTAAAAAAACCAAAGAAAATTGTCAGTGGTTGAAACCGTAAGTGTGTGAAAGCTATGTGGTAGAAACATGAGGAAAAAAAGTTTGGTGCAAAAAATGAAAATGAAAACTTTGATAGGGGTAAAAAATAAAAAGATAGAAACTTTGGGATTAAAAATGGCAAAAAATAATTACCATTAATAGAATAATATGCATAATTGACTTGTATATTTCATGCATTAAAAACTTGTACTTTTGTATAAGTTTTTAGTGTATATATATAATTATGTATTATTGCAAAGATATTATAAGAGAAACTCGCCGTGTTTTCCAAAGAAATATATTTTGTAATTTTATTGAATTATATATATTAGTTTAATGGTTCGTTTCTCTTTCTCTTTTTTTTTTTTAATTTATTTTTAATCTATTTTTATTACAATAATTATTTTTAAAACCCTCCATCATATGAAAAATAAACAAAAGAAATAGATAAGAAAGAAAAAGAAAATAATAGAGTTATGTTGTTTGGATTTTTTAAATAGATGGAAAGTGAAAAAAAGTGAAACAAAACTACCAATAACATACCCTGTAAATGAATCGAATGAGACCTTGTTCATGTTCGTTCGTTTAACTTAACGAATAGTTTACAAACAGATAAACGAACAATTATTTGTGATCATTCGTCTGTGTCTTGATGAACGAATGCTGACGAACATAAACAAATAAACACTAATGAGACTTTGTTCATATTCGTTTATTTACTAAATTAACTGATCTTTGTGTTCATGTTCGTTCCTTTAACTAAACAAACGAACATGAACAAACTTTTTTATAAACGGTTAATGAACTATTCGGTTCGTTTACATTAGCACATTACTCCTTTCATTTTCATATTATGCATCTTATATTTCTCTACTCGATAATGCTTTTCTTCCTAAAAAACTAAAAAATACAGCTTATGTGGAGAAAAAAATAAAAATAAATTAATTACATGACGAATTTACCCTTTTGTCCAAGTAAAATCCGGTGAAAGCGGACGGCGATAAGCGATACTTTAGCTCACCAGAATTAACCGCCGGAATAAAAGAAAATGCAGCATCTATCATCATCTTCATTGATGCTCCGCCGGTTTAGCTGTCTAGTAACACCACTTCCATCCACAGCCGCCGTATTCTCAACTTCTTCTTCTTTTGCTGCTAATAATAATGACAATAAAAAGAAGAAAAAGCTTGTTTTTTTAGGCTCTCCTTCTGTAAATAAACCTCTTTTCTCTCTCTCTCTCTATATATATATATTCCTATATAGAATTATCAGTTGTTTTTTAATTTATTCATAATAATAATTATGAGTAAATTAATTAGGTACTTATACATTTATGTTATTTTTTTATGTTATTTATTATCATTATATTATTATTATCAGGTTTCTGCTTCTGTTCTGGAGAAGCTTCTAGATGCATCTTCTGCTTCTGATTCGTCATTTGAGGTATTTACCTGTTCTTATAATGGATAGAATATGTGTGTGTGTTTGTGTGTGTAGTCAATAGCATGGAAATTTAGGGGGGTAGGTAGGAGGATGAATGGTGATATATAAGTGTGTATGTATATATGTATGTATGTATAATTCAGGTAGCAGGTATAGTTACTCAGCCAGCTTCAGGAAGAGATAGGGGAAGGAAGGTGATGCCGTCACCTGTCGCACAACATGCTCTCGATAGAGGCTTCCCTCCTCATCTCATTTTCACTCCTCTTAAAGCCTCCGAGGTCGTTTACTTACTCATTTCCGTACCTTTAATAACTAATTCTTTTTATATTTTCTGAAATAATTCTAGTTTATCAAACATGTATTCCTTCAATTAATGAAAAATCGACGGTTTAACAGTAACATATACATTTAAGTTTGTTTACGAGTAGCGAGATAAGTTTTAACATCAACGACATACTATTCAACCGTGTTTAGTTATGTAATCATTAGTTAACTATAGCAAGTTATAGCGTTGATATTTATCAAACAGTGTAGTTTAGTTAGCACCAACAATGTGTTAGCCACTAGTTTACTCATATAGAAGAGATTTAGAGGCATACCAAAATCAAAAGGCCTTAAGAATGATTGTTTCACTTTTTCTTTGTTTTCCCCTACTTTCTTGTACCAATCTTACTTGAAATGGTCTCTAATAGGCTTGTGGTTTATCTAAATTAAAGAACCTAATTCGATAGTCTTGAATTTTGTATTTCACTGGGATGCAGGAAGAATTTTTGTCCAACTTTAGCGAACTTGAGCCAGAGCTTTGCATCACGGCAGCATATGGAAATATATTACCAACCAAGTTCTTAAAGATTCCATCATTAGGTTAGTGTTCTTTTATCAGAATTTTTGTGCTTATATTAGTGAGAGTATAAAAACCACCATAACCTTTCATGATATAACCACATAAAAGAGTATGATAGTTAGTGATATAGTTGTGAAACCCACGGACAAACGAACACGTATCAAGTATTGTTGCACTGTTATCTAATACAGTAGTATTTAATTTGAATTAGAAATTTATTGAACTCTGATGGTTAGCATAATAGTTTTTGAATATTTGTAGGAACTGTCAACATACACCCAAGCTTGCTGCCTTTATACCGTGGAGCAGCTCCTGTTCAGAGAGCTTTGCAGGTTCATTTTCCGTTCATACATCTGGTAGTAACTGGTAGAATGTTTATATGCCATTGTAAGCGAAATACAAAGTTCATCAGGATGGAGTAAAAGAAACTGGCGTATCGTTGGCATTTACTGTCCGGGCGCTGGATGCTGGGCCCATTATTGCATCTGAGAAAATGGAAATAGATGACAATATTAAGGTACATTTTAAATTTTTCCAGGTTATATAGGAGGAAAGTAGTAATAGATTTGACACCTTTCTCACAACAGCAGATTAAGAAAAACAAAAATGAAGCTAAAATTTATTGGAGCAGCTAAGAATACAGCTCGTGGTTTGCAGCACCTCATTTTTCCAGATAAGAGTTGGTTAAATAAATAAATGAAAGTGATACAGATTTGTTTTTAACTCATTTACTACCGTGACATTTTTCTTTATATGGTCAAACTAATAAACTGAGATCCCATGTTTATGACGATGTTTGGACTTTGGACCAACAACCATGAGATTGTAGGGAACTACTAATATTGCTAGGCCATAGGCATGTTCATTACTTCTTCAATGCAAAGAACAACTCAACGTTATTAGCAGAACATAACTTATGTGATGGTTATTTTCAGATGGTTATTTTTAAATTAAGTAGCAGTGTGTTGCGTTCTTATATGTAATCTGTAAGAACATATAACTTTGTAAGTAGTAATAAGTGGATAGCACATAATGTGAATTTTCTGCAGGCTCCGGAATTGCTTGATCTGTTGTTTGCAAAAGGTTCTAAACTACTTCTTCAAGAACTTCCATCTATATTTGATGGGTCGGCAAGAACAAAAGCTCGAGCACAGGATGACTCAAAAGCTACTTTGGCTCCAAAGGTATATCTAATTTAATACCGGAATTGCTTGATTGCTGAATATATGTCATGAGTTAAATCACCTATTTTTTGAGTTACTGCAACAGTGAATTTTTATCAATAGCATATACTATTATCTCAAAAATGTCAATTTGGGTAAGCCATTTCATGCAGATGAATCAAGAGGAGTCGTGGTTATCCTTTGACGAAGAATCTTTAGTTCTACATAATAAGGTATGCCATTTGCATATATCTTAGAGGTGGCAATCTGGACCCATATATGTAAAGATTGGTTTATTTGGGTTAGATTTATCTATTTATCTCTATAAAGTCAATTTTGTTGAATCAAAAAATTAAGATAAGTATAAAACGGGTCAAGTTGGTTCATGATTGCCCGTGTATTCCTAATCTCTTCAATCGCTTTATTAAAATATTCAGAATAGCAATCAAGTTCAATACATCAATTGTTTATAATAAATAAGAAAAATCTTAAGAAAAAGTGTTTGTGGTCTGGCGAAACCGACCCGTTTGGACTCACAAACCAACCTGCCTTTACCCCCCAGCCACCTCTTATATATCCTGTCTAAATTCTAGTCTGTTATCACTACATAAAACGGTGTAGGTACGAGCTTTTGCAGGTTGGCCTGGAACCCGAGCCAAACTTCTTGTAATTGATGAGAAGAGTGATAAATGCACTGAGCTTGAGCTCAAAGTTATAACTTCTAGAGTTTATCAAGGTAATGATGTTCAGAGGAGCAAACATGATGAGGTCACCTTCAGGAAAGGGTCACTGATAGTACCATGTGGTGGGCACACCATTCTTGAGGTGAATATCATTTGCTCAAAGTTTTTATATGGTGTTTCTCATAAAATGTGAAACGTCGATTCCCTTTTAAGATTGTAGCTGTTGTTTCTCTCTCAATTGTCAGGTCTTGGAAGTCCAGCTGCCAGGTAAGAAAGTGGTAAATGCAGCTGCATTTTGGAATGGTTTGAGAGGTCAAAAGTTGAAGAAGTTGCGGTTATAGGACTTCTTTTAAAACGGAAGGTATGAATGTTGGTTGTCTGTTAAGTGTGTGCAGCCTGCTACCTACTATTTTCTTATATCTTAGTTTGCTGTAACAATTATGAAATTTCAATCTTATTTTGTTGTGATATTTAGATTCTAGCACGTCTATTTGAGGCTTTGTGGAAATGGCACATCAGATTGTGCATAAAAAGTTTTCTGCATTGTGAAAGGAAGTTTGACGTACCAATTGAGAGTACCTCACGTGCCTTATTTATTGGGTCCAGATTGAAAATATAAAGGCACCATTTTTGGTGTTTGGAGCTTAGAGTTGAAAACTATCTTAAATAGTTGGTAGAAGCAGGTTATGAATGTATGATATATTTAGTGTACACCTGTTTTTCCCTTTAAGGTGTTCAGCAACCAAATTGCGGCAGTTATGCAGTTCCAAGTCCATGGTTACTAATTACTAATGCGTGTATGCCCTTTCTTTCTTAGAACCGTGATATGTAATATCCACTTTGGGACTTGGGAATGTCCATAGTTGACTGTGCTCAGGGAAAGCGTCTCTTCCATACGAGACGATAAACCTAATTAGGATGGGTTGAACCCCTTCCACTAGAATTTCGTAAAATTTGAATAACTTTGCAAAATAATGTTAATATAGTTTAAACACCAGTTTTCATGTTAATTTTTATAAAATCTTTATATTAATAAATGTTTACAAAATGATCAGGTAAAATGAAAAATGATTTGTAAGATGAAAATATGGGTCTAAAAACAGGGCTAAAATGATATCTCAAAACCAGAAGTGAACATGAAATGAAAATATATGTCTTGATTAATAAATGAGTTTAATATATCTTTAGATTCATACTTTATGAAGACAATTGCATGGAATAAAATTTGTTATGGCTTATCATTGTATTTAAAAAAATTTCATTAATTGTTATCTGATCACCATTTTGTCATTGACTCGATATCATAGATAAAAGGTATTCATGTAGTTTTCTTTTTTTAGAAAGTTTGGAAAATAAATTAAAGGTATTTTGGTAAAAAACTTATATTTTCCAAAAGCTTTTATTTATGTACAAAAACAAAACTTATGAAATTTCAATCTTATTTTGTTGTGATATTTAGATTCTAGCACGTCTATTTGAGGCTTTGTGGAAATGGCACATCAGATTGTGCATAAAAAGTTTTCTGCATTGTGAAAGGAAGTTTGACGTACCAATTGAGAGTACCTCACGTGCCTTATTTATTGGGTCCAGATTGAAAATATAAAGGCACCATTTTTGGTGTTTGGAGCTTAGAGTTGAAAACTATCTTAAATAGTTGGTAGAAGCAGGTTATGAATGTATGATATATTTAGTGTACACCTGTTTTTCCCTTTAAGGTGTTCAGCAACCAAATTGCGGCAGTTATGCAGTTCCAAGTCCATGGTTACTAATTACTAATGCGTGTATGCCCTTTCTTTCTTAGAACCGTGATATGTAATATCCACTTTGGGACTTGGGAATGTCCATAGTTGACTGTGCTCAGGGAAAGCGTCTCTTCCATACGAGACGATAAACCTAATTAGGATGGGTTGAACCCCTTCCACTAGAATTTCGTAAAATTTGAATAACTTTGCAAAATAATGTTAATATAGTTTAAACACCAGTTTTCATGTTAATTTTTATAAAATCTTTATATTAATAAATGTTTACAAAATGATCAGGTAAAATGAAAAATGATTTGTAAGATGAAAATATGGGTCTAAAAACAGGGCTAAAATGATATCTCAAAACCAGAAGTGAACATGAAATGAAAATATATGTCTTGATTAATAAATGAGTTTAATATATCTTTAGATTCATACTTTATGAAGACAATTGCATGGAATAAAATTTGTTATGGCTTATCATTGTATTTAAAAAAATTTCATTAATTGTTATCTGATCACCATTTTGTCATTGACTCGATATCATAGATAAAAGGTATTCATGTAGTTTTCTTTTTTTAGAAAGTTTGGAAAATAAATTAAAGGTATTTTGGTAAAAAACTTATATTTTCCAAAAGCTTTTATTTATGTACAAAAACAAAACTTATGAAATTTACCTCGTGACAAATAATGTATTCAGTTTTTCTGTTTGGGTATCACAAATCAGAAGATTTTTACTTAAATGGGTTTGTCCCATTGGGGAAGACTGATTGACACTTTGACAGTAGCCCATTTCGGCGAAAAGACAAGATGCCAAAAACTAGTTTTCCCTTGAGTTTTCATATTACCTCCTTTATTTTAACTTTTGATTTCACAATTCACATTCTTATCACACATTGATCAATTCACATAAGACCGGTCATAGTGAATTTTTTTCTTTTTTTTTTTCACGCCAGCAACACACTAGATTTTATCGGTTTTATTTTTATTAATTTCATTTTTTTTTATAAATTTGCAACTTAAAAGATGAAATTGTTTTTCAACTTTAAGTTATCCCTGACATAATACATTGAATTACTTTTAACCATCCCTATCACATTAAAAACTCAAGTAGTTATGTATTACATTATCATTTAAGTTAATATTTAAAGATACACTTTATATTAAATTAAAAAATAAAATAAGAAACATATTTTATTAAGAATATAATCAATACCAATACATTAATAAAAAACAAATACATTAGCAAAAGTTTAAAAATTATATTAAAAAGCTTGCAAACTAATTATTAAGATTACATCATTTCTAAATGTGTAGTGTAAGATCTTTTAGTAGGATGCGATGTGTATCTCTTTGTCATATTAATTAGGTATTACAATACGTGTTGAATCAAATCATGCAATTTCCTCAAATATTCGACCTTGAAGGTTGATAGGATGGTCATATTCTTCAACCCACATATAGCATACATGATTTGTGAGAATTCGTTTGTGATTCAAGCTCTTGCAAGATTCTTGATAATGGTCTATATACCCTGTAACATACTGAATATTCGTTCAACATCTTTTCTTATCGTTGAAATAAATAAGAATATATGAACCAACATAAGAAGTAGTTTCTACTTTCTAGCACTCAAGATAAGTTTTACGATAAGGCCATATGGAATAAGACGTTTTCTCCCTGTGGCACGCCCAAAAAGCACCGGGAACGCCCAGCACACCGCCCCTAGGGGCGTTCCACCCAAAAAAAATTGGTGTCTCGTTCGAAATGGAACGGTTGTTTCACGCGTGAGGACCGAGGCAAAGTAGCCGTTGAACGACTAGTTCTTTTTTTTTTTAATTGATGAATCCTCTCTATATATACACATAAATCATCAAATTCATTAAAAAAACACATACAAACACACAAACACACATACTATATGTTAGGTCCAGATTTACTGGACTCGCTCCAGACTCGACTACTGAAGCCTTACTGAAGATCTGTCCAGAAACGTGTTCTACTGGACCTACTCCAGACTTGGAATCTGGAGTCCCTCTGAAGATTTGTCCAGAAATAATGGAAGACCAGTGAGCAAATACTTGTATAGGAAATCTGGAGTATTCTCCAGATTAGCTCACTGGACTTCACCCCAGTCCAGATCTACTCTACTGAAGACATTCTCACTGAAGTCAAAGACTGAAGTCTGAAGAAAGAAGACTGACAAATGGCGGAGTCCACTGGAAGTCTTACCAGATCTGTACACTGGAGGATTGTCAGTGTTCTAGACCTTACAAATCTGAACACTGATATCGAGGATTGACTTTTGCCTTTACACACTTTCCAAAGAACAATCCACTTGTTCTTTACCAAAGCTTATGTGTGTAAAGGTGGTTGGATAAAAGGATACAAAGTCATTTGATGTGACTTTATCCTTATTCCTTATCCAATACATTTAATGTTCTTGTCGGATCATTAAATGTATGCAACCACATTTGTACGGCACAAAATTCACTGGTGAATTTTGTTGCCTATAAATACAAAGTCATTTCCTTGACAAAAATACTTTTAAGCATTCCTTTTGCATTAAAGTGAATTTGTCTAAATACTCTCGATCTTAAACAGGGATACTTCACAACTTTAAGTATCTCGATCCAAAAGAGTTATTTGACAAATATAGATCATTTGTAATTCATAGGTTGTTAGGATACATACTTATTTGTATTATCTTGATTCCGCACAACCTTGTATTTTATTTAACATCATAAATAAAATACACAATTGAAAAATACATAATGTTCCACTTTAATTGTTTATTGCTTTAAGTCTTGTATTACTTTGTTTATATATTCTTGCATTTATTTAAAAGTAATACTAGTCCATTCTAGTGATTATTAGACTTGTTGTATATTACACTTTCCTGGTTAACCATCTCGTATTTCAGGGACTCACATTTGGTATCAGAGCAGAAGGCTAAACATTGCCTAGATCTGTTTCTTTGATGGCTAACCAAGAAAATACACAAGGAAGTTTTAGTCTTGGTCCCGATCCTAATGTTAATATTAATGATCAAAATGAACCACCTATTGTTAATAACACTAATCCTCCACCTCCTCCTCCTACTCCTGCTTCTCCACACGTGCATGTGCACTATTCAAATAATCCTGTTCCTAAATTCAGTGGGAACAGTGATGAGTTTGGTACGTGGAAGGCTAGGATGGTTTTACATATCACTGGTATTGAGAGGAACATGATGAAAATTTTAAACGAAGGTCCTTATGTGCCTACATCACCTCTCAATCCCCTTCTTGATCCTTCTGGATCTAGAAGAGGAAGGGAAAAGAGGGAGGAACATTGGTCTGAAGAGGAGAGGAGATTGGTGAATCTAGACACCCTTCTCAAAAACATGATCCTCGGGGCTGTTCCAGAAACCCTAATTCCCACACTAGTTCTTTTTCCTAGTGCCAAAACCATGTGGGATGAACTTTTAAACCAGCATGAAGGAGGAGATGACACCATTGTCACCAGAAAGGTCTCCTTAAACAAGAGGTATGAGTCATTTTTTGCTCAGCCTAACGAGTCTCTCACTGGTACTTACACCAGATTTATGAGTATCATAAACCAGTTGAGAGGTCTTGGGGTTGAGAAGGACAAGGATATACTTCTGGAGAAATTCTGTGACATTCTACCCACCAAATGGTCTCATATGATCCTGGTCTTACGACAAGGAAAAACTCTGCACACACACACTCTCTCAACTCTTTATGGAGCCTTCAGGTACACTGAAGAAAATCAAGCTCAGAGAGTGGTGGCAGAACAAGATGCCTTTAACCATGCCTCCAGTAGTTCTAATGTGGTCAGTCATACTGAACCACAAAGTACAGCACTGATATCTTCTGAGAATGTATTTTCTATGAAGAAGATGGTGTCTGAACTAATGGATTCTGGAGAGTCCAGTCAAATCTCTCCAGACTGTTGTGATGAAACTGATGATGATGACCTCATTGCAATGATTGCTAAAACGTTTAACCGTTTCAAAGCAAGAGCAAATAGGCCATCTGGACAATTTGCATCCAGTTCTTCAACTGATAAGTCCAATTTGACATGCTTTAAGTGTGGCAAAAAGGGTCATTTCATGAAAGATTGCAGGTCCAGCCAGTTTGTATCCAAGCCTGGTCCATTTTCTTCAAATAATAAGCCTGATGATAGCTATAAACTGAAATATAAAAAGCTTAAGGCCCAGATTGCTCTCATGGCACAACAAATTGAAAACAATAATAAGTGCATGATTGCAACAACTGAAGAGAAGTGGGTTCCTTCTGATGAATCATCTGCTGATGAAGAAGAAGAAAGAGATTGCTGTTACATGGCTCTGGCAGACGAAGAGCACCTGGTGAAGGAAGATGTCACATCTGGACGATGGGTAGACATTGTTATTAAGAAGGTTAGTGATTATGATTGTGCAACTGACCAAGAACTAAAACTGGACATTGCTGAAGCTCTTAATTCTGATTTAATATTTGTAGAAACTGTTAGATCTGATTGTGTAAATGGTCTAGAAACAGATTCTTCTGAAATAACCGTTTTAAAATCAAAATTGAAAGAACTTCAAGATATTGAACTGGCATTTCAAGCCCAGGTTCTGGTAACTGAACAATTGATTCAAGAAAAACAAGATCTTGAAGTCATTTTAGAGAAAGAAAAACTGGTAATTAAATCATGGCTAGAGACCAAAAAGCCATATGATGCTGGAGTAAATCAATTTCCTGCTCAAAAACGTGCATATTTAGATGGAAATACTCATGTTGCATCATTAATACCAGTAATCGATCGATTACCAGAGGGGTTCAGGCCCACCACTGTTTATGATGAGTCTGTAACTCCCAAGGCCAATATTTTCCCAGTTCAATCCCAGAGGTTAAGACTGGAGCATTCCAGATGACTGCTCCAGTTAAAGAGGTCTATCGGAATAAACCTTTGCCTCAGACCAATCCCCTACCTAAGCCTAGGACTGGAAAGGCTAAGGTATCATCTGAAGAAAATGTTTTGTCCAGGTTAGAGAGCCAGATTCAAATTCTGACTCGTCAATTACAAAGTTTTAATGCAAGATTAAACTTTATTGAGGGTACTTCATCTGACCCTAGACAAAACACAAAACCTTTTGCAAAGAAAGTCAAATCTATTTCTCCAGTTGAGAAAAAGGAAAAGGTTTCAAAACTATCAACCCCAGTGGTCTTTTCAACTAAGACCACTGTTGAAGAAAGTGAATTAAACCAGATTGCCCCAGGGACCTATAAGGGAGGGTCCAGTGAACCCATCAGTCGATGGGTTCCCAAATCTAACTGATAAATATCTGGTGTATATGCAGGGCGATCGAAAGAAATATATCTGGTATCTTGACAGTGTTGCTGGCAGGACGATGACCGGATGTAAGACCCTGCTGGAGGAGTTCACCATTTCTGATGGACCCTCCATTACTTTTGGAAATGATGGTTGTGGAAAGACTGAGGGATATGGTGTTCTGAACAATGGACAAGTCAAGTTCAGACGTGTTGCATTTGTGAATGGTTTGAAATATAACCTGATCAGTGTAAGCCAACTGTGTGATGATGGCTATCAAGTTCTATTTAATATTGCTCAGGGTATCGTATTCAACAAGGATTGGAAGGTAGTGTTGATTGCTCCCAGAAAAGGGAATGTGTACGTGATGGATATGGAAAGCTCTCCTTCAGAGCAGTGTTTCTATACTCAAGCTGATGAAGACACAAACTGGTTATGGCACAAAAGGTTATCCCATTTAAATTTCAAGAATATTAATAAGTGTCCAGAAAACAACTTGCAGATGGGATACCTTCAGTTTCCTTCAAAAAGGAAAGACCATGTCCAGGATGTGAGATGGGTAAGCAGAAACGTACCAGTTTCAAGACCAGACAGAATTTCAGCATATCTGAACCTCTTCATATGCTTCATATGGACCTCTTTGGTCCAGTGAACGTTCAGACTCGTGCTGGTAAAAGATACACCCTGGTGATCGTAGATGAATTCTCCAGATATTGTTGGGTGATCTTTCTGAGGTCTAAAAGTGAAGCTGCTGCTGAAATCATCAGTCTTATCAAGCAAATTGAGCTCAAGTACAGTCGAAAGTGTGTCAGTTAAGAAGTGACAATGGAACAGAATTCCAGAATGCAACTCTGGAGTCATTCTGTACTGACACTGGCATCTCCCAGAATTTCTCATCAGCCCGCTCTCCAGAACAGAATGGAGTGGTGGAAAGGAAGAATCGAACGCTGATAGAAGCTGCCAGGAGTATGCTTGCTGAATCTGGTCTGTCTACCAGTTTCTGGGCGGAAGCAATTGCAACTGCTTGCCATACCCAGAATCGATCAGTGTACATCAAAAGACACAAAAAAACAGCCTATGAAGTCTTAAGAAATAGAAAACCAAATATTGGTTATTTTCACGTTTTTGGATGTCCAGTTTACATCCTGAATGACTCCAGTCAGCTAGGCAAATTTGATGCCAAAGCTGATGAAGGGTATTTCTTAGGCTATTCAGCCATTCGCAAGGCCTTCAGAGTCTACAACAAGAGATTGGAGAAGGTCCATGAGTCAATTCATGTCACATTTGATGAATCAAATGCTGCAATCAACAAGAAGCCAGCCCTTGATACTCCCCCAGTAACTCCAATTGTCTTTTGTGAATCTGATCCTATCAACTACAATAAAGAAGATTCAGAAGACACAGTTTCCAGTCATCCTGATCTGGAACCTGTTCAGAAAAAGAAACTCTCCAGTGGTACTCCATTCTATCCTTCTATTATTTTCAAACTACCCTCTGAAATTAATATTGGATCAGATGTGCGTACTACTCCCCCAGTATCAGTGTCAGTTGAGCACATACCAGAAATATCTTCTTATGAAGAAATCCAAACTGAACCAGTACTTCAGGAAATACCTTCAAATGAAGAATTTCATGATGCAAATCATGATTTAAATGACTCAGATGAAGATACTGAAGTAGTCTGGCAAGATCCTCCTCCAGAAGCAACTCCAGAGGAGACTCGACTGAATTCTTGCACTGATATTGTTGTCAGTAACAATCCTGGTCAGTACTCCAGATGGACAAAAGCTCATCCTATTGATCAGATCATAGGTGACTCCAGTAGAGGAGTCCAGACCAGAAGAGCCTCCAGTAATCAATGCTTATATGTAAGTTTTCTATCATTGATAGAACCAAAGAAGATTGACGAGGCTATGGAAGATCCAAGCTGGGTGACTGCTATGCAAGAAGAGCTTCACCAGTTTGAAAGGAACAAGGTCTGGTATCTGGTTCCTTTCCCAGTTGGAAAGAAAGAACCAATTGGAACAAGATGGGTCTTCAGAAACAAGGTCGATGAAGATGGCCACGTAATCAGAAACAAGGCCAGACTGGTAGCACAAGGCTACTGCCAGTCAGATGTCGATTTTGATGAATCATTTGCTCCAGTGGCTAGACTTGAAGCGATCAGAATATTCTTAGCATTCGCTGCTTATCATCAGTTCAAGGTCTACCAGATGGTTGTAAAGAGTGCTTTCTTGAATGGAAAGCTTGAAGAAGAAGTTTATGTCAGACAACCACCAGGTTTCGTTGATGAAAAGCATCCACATTGGGTATATCGTCTGGACAAAGCGCTGTATGGCCTCAAACAAGCCCCACGTGCCTGGTATGACACTCTGACTAAACATTTATTGAAAAATGGTTTCAAACGAGGTGCAATTGACAATACCTTATTTATTCTTCATGAAAAAGGTAATCTGTTACTGGTACAAATTTATGTTGATGATATTATTTTTGGGTCTACTGATGAAAACATGTGCAAGAAATTTTCGAAAATAATGTCAACTGAATATGAGATGAGTTTGATGGTGAATTAACATATTTTCTTGGACTCCAGATTAAACAAAACAAAGATAGCATTTTTATTAATCAGGAAAAATATGTTAGAGATCTTTTAAATAAATATGATATGAACTCTTCACCATCTAAACCAACTCCAATTTCTGCACCACTGACACTGGACTCCGATCCAGATGGTAAACCAGTGAACACCACTGTCTATAGAGGCATGGTTGGTTCACTGATGTATCTAACTGCCAGTAGACCAGATATTATGTTTTCAACATGTTTATGTGCCAGATATCAGTCTAATCCAAAGGAATCTCATATGCTTGCTGTAAAGCGCATACTGAAGTACCTCAAGGGTGTCCCCAGTCTAGGTCTTTGGTACCCCAAAGGCTCAGGCATGGATCTAATGGGTTATTCAGATTCAGATCATGCAGGTTGTAAGATAGACAGGAAATCCACTACTGGTGGATGTCATTTCCTTGGTGGCAAACTGGTCACCTGGACCAGTAAGAAGCAAACTTCAGTTTCATTGTCCACTGCTGAAGCTGAATACGTGTCTGCAGCCAGTTGTTGTGCTCAGATACTCTGGATGAAGAACCAGTTGCTTGATTATGGTATTAAGTATTCAAAGACCCCAATCTTTTGTGATAATACCAGTGCCATTGCTATCTCAAACAATCCATTCATGCACTCCAGAACGAAGCACATTGATCTCAGGTATCACTTTATTCGTGATCATATTATGAAAAACAACATTGAATTCCATTTTATTCCCACTGACAAACAACTCGCTGACATTTTTACTAAACCTCTGGATGTCAAAACTTTTGAATATCTTGTTGGTGAGTTGGGAATGTTAAACCCTTAAATCTGGAACCTTAGTATTGAACGCCATTGTGTACTACTAAGGATCTTTGATTTAAAGATTCATAAATTTATTTCTGGATCAACATTCCAGGGGGAAAGACTTGAAAGATATTTTTTGTTCTTAAAAATGTTTAAGTTCAGGGAGAATTTATTAATTTATTTTCTCACTGGACAAATTATTCAGAAAATATTACTGGTGCTTTGTAAATGTGTCCCTCTCACTGGTAATTGGACAGATTGAAGTGCGTGTTTGAGTTGACTCTTTGTCTCCTTGTAAATGTGTCCCTCTCATTTGTCTATATCAGTTGACGTGCAAGTTTGAGGTTACCAGTCTTTCAAAATGGTTTTCACTGGTACTTTACTGGAGTGTCCCTCCAGTGTACCATCAGTGCATGCTTCACTGGCCTAATCCACCAGTGATACTGGAGTATCCAGTCAACCTCCAGATGCACTGAAATATGTCATAATATTTTCTAAATACTTGGTCTTTGTGTGTGCCACGTAAGCAAATTTTTTTGAAGATATTTTTATCCTACGTGGCATGTAAATTTTTCAACGTAATGATGGTATTTTTACCTTGGGAACTCAAAAAGTGAAACTTGTTAATGTTTGTGGGCGGTAAACCATCACACATTTATGTGTGATGTGATGTAATTAAATGCGGATCTCAGAACCTCGATCAAAATTATATTTGATAATTTCAAATAAACCGTTTGAGTTCCACATTATCTCTCCTATATATACCCACTTTCAATTTCAATTGCATTTACTTCGAACATATTTACTCCCAAATCTTTCAAATTCCTTCATTTACTTCTTCATTTATTCATTTTCCAATCATCATCATCTCTCATATTTACTCCATTCCATTCATTCTTCATCAAATCTTCATCTTTAAACCTATATATATTCAATTTCATCTTCATCTATTCTTTATAAATGGCACCTAGACAATCAAAATCGCTTAGAAATCTCCTTGCCGCTGAATATGCTCCTTCAGAAAATGTTGTTAGGGCACCTCATATCTCTCTTGAGGCAAATGCCATAAGAATCAATATGAATAACTGGATGGCAAGACTTTCGCTTTCCAGTGTTCATGATGCCCAATCGATTATAGGGAGATTAAACACATTTTTTCTCTCTTGCCCATTATATGGTGCGTTAACACTTAATCCAGGAAGGATGTACCACGAGTACCTGTGTGAATTCTGGTACACTGCAACATATGATGATGAAACTTCATCTATCAATTATACTCTCAAGGGAGGTACCAGATCCCTTGGTTTCACTGCAAGTCTACTCAGGTCTGTTCTACAGTTAAACTATTTTGATCAGATTGAGTTGCCAATCGAACTTCCCACTGGTATAAATACAAGGGAAGTGTGCAGACTGATGGGGCACACGGATATAATGGATGAGCATGGTCAGCTATCCAGGAAAGGAACTATCTACATGAGCAAGCTGTCAGACTCATGGAGATATTTCTTCACTCACATCGTTGAATGTCTAGGAGGCAGTTCTGGAGGGTTAGACCAGATAAATCAAACCCATCTCCAGATTGCCTACTGCTTATGGTTTGGGCTTAGGGTGGACTTTGCCCAGATTCTTTTTGATGACCTGGTAGAGCGTTTGAGAGTGAAAGGAAGAAAGCCTTTTGTCCCTTATATTCGTTTCCTTTCACTAATGTTTAAGAATGCTCTTGGAGACCAGTATGACTATGAAACTACTCACTTTTCTATGAGTGAGTACATGAGAGATTTGGTCAATCTCAGATCTCCACTGGACGAGGTAGATATTCCTCAGTCCATGCTCTCTTTTCAGAGAGAAGAAGCTGAAATGGCTCCAGTTAGTAGTCAAGCTGTTGAAGGACCATCTGGTGACCATGATGTACAGATCATAGAGGCTGTACAACCCATTCGTCAAGTTGCTCCTGAAGGTCAAGGTACAGAAGTTGTTGAACCTTCCAGACGACCTAGAACTAATAGGCGTCTGATGAGAGCTGGGCGTCAGGTGAATCCTGAGAGACATCCTGGTGATGTTATGAATCTGGATGGGTCACCAATTTTTGAATCTGAAGAGGTTGTTGGGCAGGTAACTGATGAACAAATTGAAAATGTTGCCCAGATTATAGAGCAGGTTGTTGAGGAAGTTGAACAAGAAGTTCAGACTGAAGAACATGTTACTGGTGAGCAAGAAGCTCAAATAGACTTAAATGTAGAGGCTGGTGAACAAGTGAATGTAGAGGCTGGTGAACAGACTGGTGAACAGACAGTTGGGATGGCTCCAGAATGGGATGATGTTGATTCCCCAATGTCTGAAGGCTTTGATGTTAACATGAATTTCTTGGGGGATGAAGAAGAAAATATTGACACATCTGGTGTTGCTTCAGTCACCCACCAATTATATCTTCAGAAATGCCACCACCACCAGAATCAAATGAACCACCACCACAATCAAACATACCACCACCACCACCACCTTCAATTCCAGAAAACACCCAATACTTCACTCCTGCAACCATTCAAACTCAACCTCCATCTCGTGCGCCGGAGTCACCAGTTGTAGCATCTGAAGCTGCAACTGAAGAGGACTGGGCACAAGTACCTCTTATGACCAGATTGCCTTCACATCTTGAACCTCCCAGTGGTCTCTCCACTTCATCTTCTGCCGAGGTCCAAGGCCTTTTAAGTAAGGTGGCGGACCTGGAGAGATCACTCCAGGAATCATCTCAGGTTATTTCAGACTTCAAATCCTTACTATCAAATAACCTTGCCTCCGAGATGAATCTGTTTGCTGGGAATGAAAAGCTTGTGTTTGAGAAGCTTGATGAACTGGTACTGGCCACAAATAAAAATACTGAAAATTTCAAAGTGGCAGTCCAGGGTCTAGAGACAAGACTGGTTAATTCTGTTCAGACTGCAGTGACTGGTGATTTTGTGCAACCACTGGCAGATCTGAAAGAGGAAGTTCAGAAGTTGGGTACAAGGATAACTTCTCTGGAGACTAGATCCACACTAGACCAGGATGCAGTTGTCAGTACGATAAGTGATGAATGTACGAAGAAGTTCAGAATAAGTATGCTGAAAGAACTATCTGAAGAGATTTCTGAAACAGTTATTCGTACCATTCAAGAAGGGTTGTTACCAAGAGTGGTAAAGTTTGTGGAAGAAAAGATGCCAGAGCACTTGCCTAAAGATGTTGAAATTGTTAAAAAGGAAGTGCAGACACTTAAGAGAGTTGTGTCTGATACATCTCCAGAAGCAGGTAGAACATTTGGTGCACTGGACAGACTTATGCTTGAACAGTTATGGAATGATCTCAAGTCAAGAACTGGAGTTCATTCCAAGGGGGAAGAGTTGTCTGGTGACCAAATGACACTGAAGCACTTAGCACAAAGAGCATATGGCACTGAAGCCGGGCTAACTGAAGAAGCTACTGGTACTGAAGCCAGTGAGCCCCAGTTTAAGTCCTTCCCAGATATTCCATCAACTCTGAAGTCAGTTAAGGGAAAACAACAAATGGAATCTGGAGAAGAAGAGCAAACTGAAGATGCTGATGATGAAACCTCCAAGAAGTTAGAACAAGAATGCATCATGATAGAGATTTTCAAAAGAAATCAAAAAGATGAACTGCTGGCCCATCAAAGGGAGATGGCATCAATGGGGACTCTGGACTCTTACAATGCTGGAAGGTTAGGCATAAATATTGAAGTATATAGAAAGATGAAGGATGACCCCAGAGTTCATCAATGTTTGAACTTATTGAATGATGTTCATGTACGCTCATTCTACGCCGAAGAAGAACAAGTGTATGATTCTATAATTTATGGCGTGAGTATACCAGAACTCATCAAACAAAGAAAGGAGGAACTGGTAAGCCTTCAGAAAAAGATCAGAAAGAACGCTGGTGCTCTGGAGATAGAGTACAGAAAGAAGCTGACTGGCTTACCAAAACTGACTGCCAGACAAATCAAAGCGATCAAAGATGCTGATGTAAGCAATTTCATTCCCCTGGACACTTCTCGAAAAATCAATCGTCAAGAACTCCAATCTGCTGTAGAGCAAAGGAGAGTGTCCAAGGAAACTGAAACATTGATCCTGACAGCCAAGATAAAAGACAAGTACAATGAAATGTTAAATTTCAGGGCTGATGCTAGAAGGATCACTGGTGCTGAAATCAAACTGGCTGAAAATAATGAAGGCATGTCTAAGTTTGAAGTAAAGTTGACCAGGGAGGGTAACTTTACTGATGAAAGGAAGAATACTTCAGTCCAAGCATTTGGATGGAGTGAACTGAAAGAAATTGCTTTAACGTTCAGGGGGAAGACAGATTTGTCGACTGATGTTAAAGCATTTCTGAAAAGAGTTGAAAAGGTATGGAGAAGAAAGCATCAGATGGAAGTTGCTATGGGCGTAAAATCACCAGAATCAATACCATCTTCTCCATCACCAAAGAGAAAGGCTACTGAAGATGCTCCAGGCCAGACATCAAAAAGAAGGGCCTGACTCTTAATCATTTACTTGTTGTAAATTATTGTTTTATGAAAATTGTAAACTATTTACCAGTTGATGTATGTTATAATAGTTGCAATTTTTTGATTCATATAAGTAAATGATCAGATTTAGTCTAAGTTAGAACTTAAAAGATGAAACTGAAAACACTCATGATCTATAAAGTGTTTTCCAGTAACTTAGATTTTTTAGACTAAAATCAAACTTGTGTTTTTCAAGCATACAAACGTGTATAGATTTAAGCTTGAAAACACTTGCATTATTTCTAAACAAATAGGGGGAATTTGTTAGGTCCAGATTTACTGGACTCGCTCCAGACTCGACTACTGGAGCCTTACTGAAGATCTGTCCAGAAACGTGTTCTACTGGACCTACTCCAGACTTGGAATCTGGAGTCCCTCTGAAGATTTGTCCAGAAATAATGGAAGACCAGTGAGCAAATACTTGTATAGGAAATCTGGAGTATTCTCCAGATTAGCTCACTGGACTTCACCCCAGTCCAGATCTACTCTATTGAAGACATTCTCACTGAAGTCAAAGACTGAAGTCTGAAGAAAGAAGACTGACAAATGGCGGAGTCCACTGGAAGTCTTACCAGATCTGTACACTGGAGGATTGTCAGTGTTCTAGACCTTACAAATCTGAACACTGATATCGAGGATTGACTTTTGCCTTTACACACTTTCCAAAGAACAATCCACTTGTTCTTTACCAAAGCTTATGTGTGTAAAGGTGGTTGGATAAAAGGATACAAAGTCATTTGATGTGACTTTATCCTTATTCCTTATCCAATACATTTAATGTTCTTGTCGGATCATTAAATGTATGCAACCACATTTGTACGGCACAAAATTCACTGGTGAATTTTGTTGCCTATAAATACAAAGTCATTTCCTTGACAAAAATACTTTTAAGCATTCCTTTTGCATTAAAGTGAATTTGTCTAAATACTCTCGATCTTAAACAGGGATACTTCACAACTTTAAGTATCTCGATCCAAAAGAGTTATTTGACAAATATAGATCATTTGTAATTCATAGGTTGTTAGGATACATACTTATTTGTATTATCTTGATTCCGCACAACCTTGTATTTTATTTAACATCATAAATAAAATACACAATTGAAAAATACATAATGTTCCACTTTAATTGTTTATTGCTTTAAGTCTTGTATTACTTTGTTTATATATTCTTGCATTTATTTAAAAGTAATACTAGTCCATTCTAGTGATTATTAGACTTGTTGTATATTACACTTTCCTGGTTAACCATCTCGTATTTCAGGGACTCACACTATATGGATAATTTCGGTTTGTCGTCATCTTCGTCATCATCAAGCGAATAGTCTTACGGGTCCGACGATTATGATGATGATGTCGAGTGTGCGGTTGCTATGACCGTTAATCTAGCGATGCGAGTCGCGGTTAGAAGCGGTGGAAGGTTCTTAAAAATCCGGCACGATATTGGGACAGGGAGAGGATGCAAGACGTGGTATATGCTTGTGTCATTTTGCATAACATGATTTTGGAGGACGAGGACAAGGCTTTTTGCCAAGACTTTGATGAGGACGATCCCACTCTAAACCGGGATTATTGGTATACGCAAACTCCAATGGAACAACGACTCCAAAATCTTCGTGCGGTGAAGAATCGAGAGACTCACAACATGCTAACGGCGGACTTGATTGACCATATATGGTCGACAGCACCACGTGACTTTCAGCCCGTTGCCGATCCGTTTGCAGACTTCGGTGATTACGTTAGTTCCGACGAAGAGTAGTTTTATGTTTAATGTTTATGTATTAGTATTGTGTACGTTTTAAAACTTTTATTTGGTGTGTAATTTGTATTTGTTTTTTAAGAATTATGTAAGAATATTATGTTTTATTAATTATGTTTTAAGTTAATAAGTTTAAGTTTTTAATAAATAAAAAAACAAAAGTAATTATTAATAATAACAATTAAACAAAAAAAAAAAAAAAAAAAAAAAAAAAAGGAACAAGAGAGTTAGGGGAACCCCTCACTCCAAGGGAACTCCACATGTCACAAAAAGGAGCACAAGGGGGTTCTTGGAACCCCTTATTCCGCATAGCCTAAGATATTGACATATATTATGTATGGCTAACTATATTCCTTTAAATATTACCTCTCATTCTCTATAAGACTGCCCTTGTCGGTGACCTTGAATTTGGATTGTGGATTATTATATTATAAAAAATTGAAAGAGCCGCTCGATCTTGCTCAATCTCGTCTCCAAAACGAACTAAAAGTTTCAGAGGTTGTTACATCATTTGTGCCACATGTCAGCTTTCCAATGGTGGACTTTTCTCATTATTTTATTGTATATAATTAATTATAAGTCTTATTAGTTTTTCTTTAATATCTTATATTTTATAACTTTTATTAAAAATATAAAAACATAGTATTCTTTATTTTTCCGTTGCGAACATTTTGACATAAATTTTATTAAAAACGGAGCTATTTAAAAAAACGTATTTTTTTTATAAAACTATTTGATTTGGATTTTTGAAACAAAATAAGAATATTACTTTTATAGTTTTATCTAACTTTTATCTGTACATATTTATTACCTTTTCATTTCATCGATCTCCTCTTTTTGATGATGTATTGTCAGGTCGAGCACCACATGTCAGTTACACTGTGAATGGTCATGATTACAATATGGCATATTATCTCACTGATGGCATATATCCTTCATGGGCTGCCTTTGTCAAGTCTATAACTTCTCCACAACTTCGTAAACACAAGTTGTTTGCTCAAGAACAAGAGGCAGTTAGAAAAGATGTAGAACGTGCATTTGGAGTTCTACAAGGTCGTTTTGCATTTCTTCGACAACCATGTCTTGGGTGGGATAAGGATATGATGGGTAAAATCATGATTGCATGTATAATCATTCATAATATGATCGTTGAAGATGAACGCGACACATACCTTCACTCTTATGATCCATCGGATTTTGTAGATGATGAAGAACCTTTTCAATTCTCTACTGAACGGATTGCAGACCTATCCAGTTATATGACCAATAGGGCACAACTTCGTAATAGAGAAACTCATATCGCTTTGAAAAACGATCTAATTGAGAATGTATGGCAAAAACTTTCTAATGAATAATTAAAATTGTAACTTTGTTTATCTTTTTAAATTATTTAATGTTTAAAATGTGAAATATTTTTAATTTTACTAAATTTGTATTTTTTTAATTATTTTTTGTGATACTTTACATGACTATCATAAAAGTAATTTATTTATTTTAGTTTATAATAAAAAGTTTTAATATTATAAAATAATAAATCATTTTAATATAATAAAAAATTGGTTTAGGTTGGGTTGTGGATGGGAGTGGAAATTTGAGTTAGATTGGGTTGTATAGGTGGAAGAGAGAGAAATTAATTTTTAATTGAAGATTGGGTTGGATTGGTTCACTGATGTGGGTAGTCTAAGAGAGTCCATTTATAATGGTATTATATGTTTAACTTTGTTACGTGGTATTACACTTGTTGCAAAGCCAATGCTAAAAAGATCCTGCCTCAACGTAAAAATATTATGAGACTTTGGTGTTAAAAAAAGAAAACAAAAACTACATATTTTTACTTCAATATCAAAAATATAAAAACAAAAAGACCTTTGAGAATAGTTTTCTGTGGTCAAAATCACAAGTTTATACACTTCTCTTTCTTTCTCTATATATATGTGTTTTCAATCCTTTTCAAAGAGCTGCTAACTTGTACTTTGTAGTCTGTTGGTATCATACCAACATTGTGTCCTTGACACTTTTTTGGGTTTGAATACAACTTCTTAAGAAAGGTACCTTTCTATAAATAGCAAAAAAACAACAGTAAAAAAACAAAACAAAAAACAAAGAATGCCTTCCTCTACTGCTGCTCCAAGAATGCCTTCCACTGCTGCTGCTTCTGATGATTTCCAAATCATCCAGACCAAGGTTTGTGTAAACCTTCATCTGTTTCTTGATAATAGGTTTATTTGTTTCTAGATACTCTGTTTTCTTAGTTGTGTTTTGTTTTTTTGGTTTTTCTTGTATAATAACAGGCTTGTGCACTAAAAGTTAACATCCATTGTGGTGGATGTAAGAAGAAAGTTCACAAGATTCTCAAAAAGATTGAAGGTATAACTCATTCCATTTCTTTCTTTTTCTTTTTTTTTTTTTTTTTTTATTTTTTTAGTTTTATTGATGGTGTTGGGGTGATAAAGATGATATATGAAACTTCTATTTTAGTTGTGATCATTTTATTGAACTTTTATCTTTGTTCATGTTGAAATGTATTACTACTTTTTTAGTTTTTTTTCTCATTTATTATGCTTTTAAAATGTTAAATACTTCATTGTTTATGATGATGATGTCCTAATGATAAATGTGTTTGAAGTGTATGCCTAAATGATATATGAAACTCCTAGTTTTTTAGTTTTATTGATTATTCTCTGTTCTAAAATGTTACTCGTATAATTGTTTATGATGATGTCATAATGATAAATGTGTTTGAAATGTTTTCCTAAATGTAAACATTGATGATGCCCTTAAATGGAAAATTATACCCTTTAAGGTTTTAGCTACTCTAATATGTAGTATAACATTGCTGATATGAGAAGGGGAAAAATAAGGGGAAAAGGGGAAATTTTTGTATTTCTTGGCATCTTCCATGTATAGATATAAAATGATACTTTACTAAGCTGGGGATTATGAGTGCAGGAGTCTCTGTAGAAGTCAACATGGAGAAACAGATAGTCCTAGTTTTTGGAAATGTTGACCCAACTATTTTAATCAAAAAGCTGGTAAAATCGGGTAAGTATGCAGAGCTTTGGCCATCCAATGGCAAAAACCACAGCCAGAACCAAGATATTCCCAATTCCATCTACCAAAACCAAATGCAGAATCTGCTAGCAAGTCTCAATGCTCAGAAAAGTCAACCTTTGTTGACTTCTGGTTATCCGAGAAACCTTCAAGACCAAATGTCTTTTGAGAGGTACTTGAACCAGGGAATGAATATGGACGATCATGGACATATGGGATGGGATGATAGAAGTCTAATTGGTGACAATGGTTCTGGTTTTATTGAGCTTGATGGCAGTCAACTTGGAGGCTTTAATGGAAGCTTTAATGGGGGAGTGCCAGCTTACCCTGGTTATCAATCGAGTTTGCCTATGATGAACATGTATCAGCAAAGCCATCGAGCGCCAATCATGATGAACAGGAATTTGCAGAACATGAGCATGCATACTGGTGTGGGAAGTGCTATGTTGCATGATAACATGTACAGGCCCCACGTGTCAAATCATGCGCCTCCTGTGTTTCTTCATGCTCATGCTGCTCACCACTACTAATTTCATACAGTATGTTATGGCTAGCTTAATTAGATTTTTCTCCTAAGTTCCAAGGGAATACTAATACAGAGATGATCGGATATTACTAGATGATCAAGCATTTGTTACTTGATTAACATCTGCATTTAGCACTCTTTAGTATAATTGAATGTATGGCTATTACTGCCTGCTAATTTTGATTTGGACCTTCCTTGGATCACTCTTTATCTTAATGGAAGTCACATACCCAAGCTTCTGCACTTTTAAGGGTTTAAATTACCTATGATTTCACAAATTGGCAAGTCTGGCCCTTTGGTGAGCTGATCTGTGTCAACTGGCCATTTCCAGTTTACCCTTAGCCAGACCATAGCCAAGGCTTTATGTGTCGTGTCGTTTGAAATTCACAATTTGTTGATCTCACTGAGGATATTGTTTGGTATGCATTAATATAGATGTGATTCAATCAAGTTGGTAAACAAAAAACAAAATCATGTTTTGACGCAAATGATTTTCTGATAAATTTACATGATTTTCTGATAAATCATGTTTTGAGCAGAGTACTAAATACCGACTTTTTATTAGATAATGAATGGGTAATAACATTCTGTTGTCACATTTAAATACTTCTATAAGTGGATAAGACATGTCAAACGCTGTATAGAATTATAAACACTGCAAGTTTTGTTGCAATTTTATGTTATAACTATTATTTCATAAGTCGAAATAATCTAACATAAAATATACAAAGTGAATAGATATGTTTAAATGGAGTTGAAAGTGTATTTAACTAATGTGAGTTTGTCCCACATTGGTAGAAGTATAAACATTAAGTGTGTTTATAAGGAGGAGTGTTGGAGGAATAATAATTCCTTATAAGGGGCTACACCCCAAGTGGGCAAGGAGGGTGCGACGCACCCGGCGTGCCCGTGCCACGAGCCCGCGACCGGGCCCGGGGTCGTGGGCGATGAGGCGTAATGTGCCTTTTTTTTTCTTTGGTGTTACCTGGTGATGTTGGTCTTCAGCTTGACACCTGTTTCTACAGGTGTCTCAAGCTCTTGACCAGCAACAATAACACCAACACTTCATTCTGGATTCACCAGACCACATTCTCTCCCTCTCATCTCTTCATTTTGTTCTTGAAGGTATAATTCTGGGTTCTTGGTTAACTCCGGCAGTACATACTGCTTAGGCTGTTGTACCCTGGGAAACTGACGGGTTCACTTGGGTGGCCCGAAATCAGTTTTAAGGACCCTCTGTTAAACAGAATCCTCAGCCCGAAGTTACCTTGTTCCTTTCTTTTTATGTTATTGTCTTGTATTTTGTTTCTTGTATTAGTGTCTTAGTTGTTCATTTCTTTGTAACCTTCTTGTAATTCGAATGTTTATCAATAAAATATTATTTCAAGAATGGTGTTCCTACAATCTTAAAACTGATTCTGCTTCTTCACCATTCTTTTAATTCGAATTACAAAACTGTTTTCTTAAAACTTTTGTAATAAATTATTTTTTTTTAAGTTACTTCTTTAGTTTATCTTATGTTCATAGAAGTTTTTTAGTAAAACTTTGCCTATTTCATTTCAGAAATGGCTACTGAATTTAACTTCTCAACAAATGGAACTTCTGCTTCTACCACCACCAACACTGTTGGCACTTCTGTTTCTCAATCTGTAGGGCATACTGTCTCTACAAACATGGGACCTTTGGTGGATACCCAAGCTGCCCAAATTGTGGCCAACCATGCTGAAAAACCAGAGAAATTTACTGGTTCACACTTTAAAAGATGGCAACAAAAGATGTTGTTCTATCTCACTACTGTGAATCTTGCGAGATTCTTGAATGAGTCAGCCCCTGTAATTCCTGAAGGGTGCACTGATCTTCAAGTAGTGAGTGCTGTTGATGCTTGGAAGCATTCTGAATATCTCTGTCGAAACTATGTGTTGAATGGCCTTGTTGATTCACTTTACAATGTGTATTGTAAGATAACCACGGCCAAAGAACTCTGGGAATCTTTGGATAAAAAATACAAAACAGAAGATGCCGGAACTAAGAAGTTCATTGTGGCAAGATTCCTAGAGTTCAAGATGGTTGATTCAAAAACTGTTGTGTCTCAAGTTGAAGAATTACAAATAATCATAAGTGATATTCTATCAGAAGGAATGGTTCTTGGTGAAACATTCCAAGTTGGTTCCATAATTGAAAAGTTGCCCCCAAGTTGGTTGGATTTCAAGAATTACCTTAAGCATAAGCGAAAGCAAATGACCATTGAAGAACTTGTTGTTCGTCTTCGAATTGAGGAAGACAATAGAGTTGCTCAAAATGGTGGTCATATTGAAGGACTTGCTAGGGCCAACTTTGTTGAGCATGGCCAAAGTTCCAAGGAAAAAGGTAATTACAAAGGCAAAGGGAAACGTCCTGAGAAGAAAAACAAGGGAAAAAGGTTGGATTTGAGTCCTAAGTATGGTGGTGTGAAAAAGAAGGTTGGGATGTTCAAAGGAAAGTGTTACAATTGCAGTGAATCTGGTCACCGAGCTGATCAATGCAAGAATCCAAGGAAGGAAAGGGCAAACATGGTCGATGATGACATGCCTCTTGTTGCTATGATTTCTGACCTCACTGCTAAGTTGGAAGAGGTCAATCTTACCACCGATGGAATCAAAGGATGGTGGGTTGATACGGGTGCAACCCGTCATGTGTGTCCGGATAAGACTATGTTTCATACTTTGAAAGAAGCATCCGGTGAAGACAAGTTGTATATGGGAAATGCCGCTACTGCCGAGATCAAGGGTGAAGGCGATGTGATCCTCAAGTGGACTTCGGGGAGAGAGCTCAAGTTGACTAATGTGTTGTATGTTCCCGAATTGCGCAAGAGTCTTGTGTCGGGATGGCTACACAACAAAAATGGGTTTCGTTTAGTGTTTGAAAGTGATAAGTTTGTGTTAACTAAACGTGGTTTGTATGTTGGTAAGGGTTATGCCCTTAATGGTATGTTTAAACTTAATGTAATTGCCATGAAGAACATGAATGAAAATGCTTCTACTTCCGCTTACTTGATTGAGTCTTCTAATGTTTGGCATGCTCGACTTGGTCATGTGAATTTCAATTCAATGCGTCGTTTAATTAAGTTAAACTATATACCATTTTTTACCATTGAATCTAAATATAAATGTCCAACTTGTGTTGAATCAAAACAAACCACGAAATCTTTCAAATCAATTAAACGAAACACCGAGCCACTTGATTTAATCCATACCGATGTATGTGATTTTAGAACGATTCCCACTCGTGGTGGTAACAAATATTTCATCACCTTTATTGATGATTGTACAAGATATTGCTATGTATACTTGCTAAAAAGCAAGGATGAAGCAATAAACAAGTTTATCTTGTACAAAAATGAGGTTGAGAATCAACTCAACAAAAAGATTAAACGAATAAGGAGTGATAGAGGAGGTGAATATGTTTCTCCTTTTGCTGAAATTTGTGCTCAAAATGGTATTATCCATGAGCAAACAGCTCCTTATACCCCACAACAAAATGGCATTGCTGAAAGAAAGAATCAAACTCTTAAAGAGATGATGAATGCCATGCTAATAAGCTCGGGTTTAGGCCAAGACATGTGGGGAGATGCCATTTTGTCGGCGAACTATCTTTTGAACAAAGTTCCTTTCAAGAATAAGGATGTTACACCTTATTAGTTATGGTTTAATAGAAAACCATCCTATAAGTTCTTGAAAGTGTGGGGGTGTTTAGCAAAAGTGGTGGTTCCACCACCAAAAGTTCAAAAGATAGGACCAAAAACTGTTGATTGTGTATTCATTGGATATGCTCAGCATGGTAGCGATTGTGAATCCTCATATCTTGCTGAACATAGTAGTGCATATCGGTTTCTAGTACACGAGTCTAAGAACCCAGAAATACACAAAAACAGCATACTTGAGTCGAGGAATGCATCGTTCTTTGATGATGTGTTTCCTCGTTTGGACAGAGGAAAAGCTTCTACATCAACTCCGGTTGATAAGATTGTTACAGATGAACATCAAGAACAATCAGAAGATGAAGAAGTAGAACCGCGAAGAAGCAAAAGGCAAAAGATTGAAAAATCTTTTGGGCCTGATTTTGTATCTTATATGGTTATGGGTGAACCCCAAACATATAAAGAAGCGGTTTCTTCTCAAGAAGCGCCTCAATGGAAAGAAGCCATCAAGAGTGAAATTGATTCTATTTTGCAGAATCATACTTGGGAACTAGTTCATCTTCTACCTGGTTGTAAACCACTTGAACATCGTTGGATATTCAAGAAAAAGATGAAAACTGATGGCTCAATTGATAAGTACAAGGCAAGGCTAGTAATCAAAGGATATAGACAAAAGAAAGATCTTGATTACTTTGATACATATGCGCCTGTAACTCGAGTAACTTCGATCAGATTGGTGCTTGCGATTGCAACATTGAGAAATTTGGAAATACATCAAATGGATGTAAAAACAGCCTTTCTCAATGGTGAGCTAGATGAAGAAATATACATGGAACAACCTGAGGGTTTTTCCGCTCCTGGCCAGGAGGACAAGGTTTGTAAACTTGTCAAGTCTTTGTATGGATTGAAACAAGCTCCCAAACAATGGCACCAAAAGTTTGATCAAGTTATGCTCAACAATGATTTCAAGATCAATGAGTGTGACAAATGTGTTTATGTCAAAGACATATCTAAGGGATATGTGATACTTTGTCTATATGTCGATGACATACTCATTGTGGGTAGTGATGATAGTATGATCAGATCTACCAAAGACATGTTGAAAGCGAGATTTGACATGAAGGATATGGGTTTAGCAGATGTCATTCTTGGAATGAAAATTACTCGAACCCAAGATGGCCTAGTGTTAAGTCAATCTCACTATGTGGACAAGATCCTTAAGAAATCCAGTCCCGAGGACTTAAGAGTAGCTCGATCTCCAATAGATACCACGCAACATCTATCGAAGAATAGAGGTGAAGGTGTTGCTCAACTGGAGTACTCAAGGGTAATTGGCAGCCTAATGTATCTCATGACAAGTACTAGGCCAGACTTAGCCTATGCTGTTAGTAGGCTAAGTAGATATACTAGTAATCCTAGTTCGGAGCATTGGAAGGCTATGACTAGGTTACTAAGATACTTGAGATATACAAGGAATTATGGGCTGCATTTTGGCCGAGATCCAGCTGTATTGGAAGGATATAGTGATGCTAATTGGATATCCGATATAAAAGATTCCAAATCCACAAGTGGATATGTATTTACTCTTGGAGGAGCAGCTATAACTTGGAAATCATCCAAGCAAACGCTCATTGCTAGATCCACGATGGAATCTGAATTTATAGCATTAGATAAAGCTGGAGAAGAAGCAGAATGGCTACGACATTTCTTGGAATATGTTCCAAGATGGCCAAAGCCTCTGACAGCTATTTGCATACATTGTGATTGCCAATCGGCTATTGGTAGAGCTCAAAATACAATGTATAATGGCAAGTCAAGACATATTCATCGTAGGCATAATAGTATACGACAACTGCTCACAACAGGGGTTATCACTATTGACTATGTGAGGTCAAAGGATAACATTGCGGATCCGCTAACTAAAGGTTTAAGTAGTGAGGCAGTTTATAAGTCGTCAAGGGGAATGGGGCTAAAGCCCATTGAGTAAATTTGTACGAAGGAAAACCTAACCTAGATGTAAATGGAGATCCCATGATCTAGGTTCAATAGGACAACCTAATTGTACGAATAGAGGAGGTCACTGTGGGGGAGCACCCCAAAACAATCAAGGGAGTTTGCAGTCACTGTGGGGGGAGAACCCACCACAATAAAGTGAGTTGCAAATTTCCTAACCCATTCCTATATCAAATCAGTGATATCATAGAGGTTAAGCTTATAGCTTTTAATGATTGTGAGCAATCACCTATGTTAGAGAGAAGTGTGGTCGCTTCGAATGGAATTGTGTGGGGCGCAATTCCTAGAGCTCTCGCAGAACCAGGATAGTGTTCCATGACCAAAATGGACACGAAAGTGAGGGGTTAACCAGACTAGGGAGAGTATTGTGTGATGTGCAATAACGTCTATGTAAAAAGGAGTTAGTTCAAAGACATCAAGTTCTACTAACTGCTAGGAGACTAAGTGCACTCACAAAGGAAAGTTCAAAGGGTAAAACCTACTCTCCTGCAATACTCGACTGTCAGAATTTATCTTTGATAACCATATCTATTCATGTGGGGGATTGTTGGAATTTTATGTTATAACTATTATTTCATAAGTTGAAATAATCTAACATAAAATATACAAAGTGAATAGATATGTTTAAATGGAGTTGAAAGTATATTTAACTAATGTGAGTTTGTCCCACATTGGTAGAAGTATAAACATTAAGTGTGTTTATAAGGAGGAGTGTTGGAGGAATAATAATTCTTTATAAGGGGCTACACCCCAAGTGGGCAAGGAGGGTGCGAAGCACCCGACGCGCCCGCGCCCGAGACCGGGACCGGGGTCGTGGGCGATGAGGCGTTTTAGTGGCGCACTTAGCACGCTCGCATCGCCGCGAGCCGCTTTAGAGCCGCCTTTGTTTTTGGCTAGCTCAGCTCGGCTCCATTATGGCTTCCATGGCTTGAGTGGAACACACTTGGTGTTACCTGGTGATGTTGGTCTTCAGCTTGACACCTATTTCTACAGGTGTCTCAAGCTCTTGACCACTACTAATAGATTGTAGTAGTGGTTCAACCAGCAACAACAACACCAACACTTCATTCTGGATTCACCAGACCACATTGGCATTGAGCATCACATCTCTGGACCAGGTATTTAGATTCAGATCACACCCTTAATTCCTCTACGACTATCTAGCCATTTCTTTTTGCACCTGTTTAGGTAAGTACCTTTGGTGCTCCAATCATCTGGTCGAAGACTTGAACTCCTGTTGGGATGTCTGGAGCTCAAACCCAGATGCAATTTTCTTGAACAATACTCTTGGTACATGAGTTTACTAGGTGTCAGAATTGATGTGAGTGCTTATCTTCGGTGGAGGCCTAGAGGGTGTGCAAACCCGATTCCGGGCCGAGGCATAAATTTTTAAGGGGGCATAAATTTCGAAATTTTTTTATATATATATATTATATATAAAATGTATATATATATATATAAGATATATGTGTATATATATATATATATATATATATATATATATATATATATATATATATATATATATATATATATATATATATATATATATATATATATATATATATATATATATATATATATATATATATATATATATATATATATATATATATATATATATATATATATATATATATATATATATATATATATATATATATATATATATATATATATATATATATATATATATATATATATATATATATATATATATATATATATATATATATATATATATATATATATATATATATATATATATATATATATATATATATATATATATATATATATATATATATATATATATATATATATATATATATATATATATATATATATATATATATATATATATATATATAATATCTTTCATTTCAATTTAATCTTTGTATATGTATATATTATATATATAATATATTATATAATATATATATATATATATATAAGTATATATTTGATTTCATCTTAATTAATATCTAAAATGTAAATATATAATACTTTAGGTACTAAATATGTAAATAAAAGAAAGTGTGTAACTTTATCTATAACGAGAATTTGAACCCGGGCGATGCCCCGGTATAGATAACGATACATAAAACGTACAATGGAAACAATATATGATACTCTATCTGTTAGTCGGGGGTTAACTGTCTGTTAGAACCTTTAAACTAAACAATTAAAAAATTTAGCATTTTTAAGATACATTAAAAAAAAAAAAAAAAAAAAAACAAACAACAACAATAATTAAAAAGTAATAACTAAAAAAAAAAAAAAAAAAAAAAAAAAAAAAAAAAAAAAAAAAAAAAAAAAAAAAAAAAAAAAAAAAAAAAAAAAAAAAAAAAAAAAAAAAAAAAAAAAAAAAAAAAAAAAAAAAAAAAAAAAAAAAAAAAAAAAAAAAAAAAAAAAAAAAAAAAAAAAAAAAAAAAAAAAAAAAAAAAAAAAAAAAAAAAAAAAAAAAAAAAAAAAAAAAAAAAAAAAAAAAAAAAAAAAAAAAAAAAAAAAAAAAAAAAAAAAAAAAAAAAAAAAAAAAAAAAAAAAAAAAAAAAAAAAAAAAAAAAAAAAAAAAAAAAAAAAAAAAAAAAAAAAAAAAAAAAAAAAAAAAAAAAAAAAAAAAAAAAAAAAAAAAAAAAAAAAAAAAAAAAAAAAAAAAAAAAAAAAAAAAAAAAAAAAAAAAAAAAAAAAAAAAAAAAAAAAAAAAAAAAAAAAAAAAAAAAAAAAAAAAAAAAAAAAAAAAAAAAAACGGCCACTTGGACTTATGTTCAAAAGGATTCCATTTCAAAAAAAAAAAAAAAAAAAAAAAAAAAAAAAAAAAAAAAAAAAAAAAAAGATTTATCCACCAAAAGGCATAAACTTTCTGATACACACAGAGGCCATAAAAATCGATGTGCGAGAAGCTTTACTTGAAGTTGGAGAAACGGATAATGATGATGCAACTGCAAGTGCAGCAAATTCACTAGCTGAAAAAGAACTCGGTGAATTTGAGTTTGTGGTATCAATTGTGATCTGGTATCAATTATTAAAGGAGGTGAATATAGTGAGCAAGAAGTTACAGTTGAAGGATATGCATCTCGATGTTGCTATTAAAGAAATAAACAGGTTGATTCAATATTTCAAGGATTATAGAGAAACGGGGTATTCAAAAGCTATTGAAGAAGCAAAGGAGATTGCTAGTGAATTGGGTATTGATCCGATATTTCCACAAAAGCGTGTGATTCAAAGGAAAAAACAGTTTGGTGAGAGTTCAAGTAGCCAAGAAACTTCATTTACACCCGAAGAGAACTTTAGAGTCAATTATTTCTTATACATTGTTGATCAAACTCGTTCTTCACTTGAGACAAGATTTGAGCAATTCAAAGAGTATGAGAAATTGTTTGGTTTTTTGTTTCGACATAACTTGAGGGGAATTGAAGATAAAGAGCTTAAGTTGTCATGTCACCTTCTTGAAAATGCACTCAGGTTTGAAGAAAGATCGGATATTGATGCTGATGAACTTTATATGGAGTTGAAGTTATTTGACACATCACAAATTGATGAACTTCACAACCCTATAGATGTTTTAAAGCGTTTGAAAGAGCTTGGTTATTTTCCAACTGCAACCATTGCATACAGAATATTGTTGACTATTCCAGTCACAGTTGCATCTGCAGAAAGGAGTTTTTCTAAGTTGAAGTTATTGAAATCTTATTTACGATCAACAATGTCTCAAGAAAGACTTAGTGGATTGGCCATGATAGCTATCGAGAACGAAATCTTAGAGAACATAAATTGTGAAGAGCTAATTAACCAATTTGCTATGAAGAATGCTAGGAGAGCTTCACGGATCATCGGATAAATAAGTAGCTACTATGGTATGTAATTCTAAAATTATGATGTTATTATGCATATATAATTTTTTGTTATAATGCTAGTTATCGTTTATAAAAAAAATTATTTATATATTTGAATTCGGTTAAAGTTAGGGCATATTTTTCTTTGCTCGGCCGGGGTGTTAAAATTCTCAGGGCCGCCACTGCTTATCTTGTATCACAAATCTTGTTCTTTATAGTGTTATCTTGTACAAACCATGTATGCATCTTAACTGGCTCTTTGCTAGTCTTGAGTAGAAATAAAATTTTCTGCGGTTCAAAAGAAACAAAGAAAACAACAACATAGTAGTATAGTACTCTTGGTTTAAGAACCAACATTCAAGAAAGTATATGATTGACCAAATTTCGGGCTATGATCAGTACTATGCTACAAGATCAACAGGGTCTAGTTTCCACATGCAGAGGTGCTTCAACGCAGTGAAAAATCATGACTGGCAGTTCACAACAACATAAGTGACTCTTAAAACTAAAACCAACCACACAAATTAAACAAAAACTCTTCATAAAATACCAATAATATAAAGTTGACTTATACAATTGTCGGAGGAATAAAGAACAGAACCTTAACGCTTCTGTGCTTTCCTCCTTCTAGACTGTGCCTTTTGCCATTTCTTTCGTGGTACCACTTTACTCTTAGGTTTTAGCTTCAACTCAGGCGAGAACTTATAATTTGGATCCCTCATACGCGCTTGTATATCCTTAAAAAACTCCATGTTCAGTTTCTTGGGCCCATCTTTCCGAAGCTCTTCATATTCAGGCCCAGAAACAATATTTTCAAACGCACCAACAAGAATATCCAAATCACTCATGACTTCCCACACATTAGTGTAACGCCCGTCAGGTCCTTTCTTTAGTTTCTTTAAAGCATTCTCAACTGCAAGTTTTCTAGCTTGTTTTCCTGGTGATAATTCTTCTGGTTCCTGCTCGGATTTTAATAGCTCAGAAATCGTTCTATACTTAGGTTTTTCATCAAACTCGAATAATCTATCAATATAAGGATCACTCTTTTCATTGGGATACGGGTCTGTAGGAATATCCTCGTCATCATCACCTTCACTACCGGTCCATAGAGTCTTCTCTTCATCACTCCCGGACCATACACTATTTAACTCATCACTGTCATCACCATCAATAAGATCCGAGTGATCCTTGGCTTCTTTTTTCAGCTTCTTAATCTCGTCATCAAGACGACTTTTACTGTTTTCGGTATCACTTTCATTTTCACTTCCTGTCCATAGACAATCATCTTCATCCACTTCTTTTCCCCACGCTTCACGGAACTTCTTGTCTCCAGGCTTTCCCTTTCCAAACAAATCATAATGAGGTTGTTTCCCTCTCGCATACGATCGAGATACTGCAAAACATATATTCAATCATTTTAATGGCACTTGCACATATATATATATAATCTAAATATATATATATAAATATTAAATAAATAAAAATAATAAAAAATATAAAATCTAAATTTGGAAGGGGGCATAGCCCCCCTTGCCCCCCATGTGGTACCGCCTCTGTATATAATGAAAATTTGTAGTTAAACTAAAATGAAAATTAATACATAATTCATTACATACAATGTGAATGATAATTTAATGAAAGTTAATAACATTTTGATGCAAAATAACCTTATAAAAAAATTCAGCATTGTTTATAGTAATTTACAAGCAAGTAAGTGAGTGAGGCATTTCGACAAACAGTTAGACTACATAAGAAAAGACTAGAAAGATTCGAGCTTTACTAACCTTGTGTAAATGGGAAGAGGGGCGACCCATTTGCTGACTGGGTTCTTGAGAAAAGGGAGTCGGGTCGGGTAATGGGTAGTCTGAGATATGAGTGTGAGTTTGGAGTGTAAAAGTTATAGATTACTTTGTAAAAAGAAGGTAACAGAGGGAAGAAGCGTGGCGCCATTTTTCACTTTGTAAAAAGGGTTTTGACTTGGCAAGGGGTGTTTGGCCTAGTTTAAAATAGCTTATTTATTTTCTACCTTGAGAGTTAATTACAGAAATCGTCCTTGCCGTGAACCGCCATTTGCAGTTTTCGTCCTTAGCTTTCAAAAATTACAGTTTTAGTCCAATTTTTTCTTCTCCGTCAACACTTTTGGTCCTGACCATTAACATCTGTTTAATAAGCCATCACGTGATGGGTATTTTGGTCTTTTTCTTTGATAGGACCAAAAGTGAAATTAACTTTACATGTATCTATCATCATCTTCATCAACGTAAAACATCACCAGAACTTTCTCATCATCATCATCCAAACACAACCCATTTTTCCAGATATGCAAATTATCAACAACAAATGCAAAATACATCAACTAAAACTTTTTCTACATCTGGTAATAATCTTGAAGTTGAAAACTTGTTTGACACATTTTTGGAAACTTTAAATAAACACATACAAATATATAAAGAAATCATTTCTGAAAACTTAAACTTCCAAACTCTCCCCTTTCCATCTCCATTTCCATCATCATCTATTTTACGAAAACCAGATCTCAAAAAAGTAACGATCATCATCAATAGATAAAGTCTACTTTTATCTCTATTCTCTATTTGCAAATCTCAATTCTATCTCTATCTCTATAATAATAATAATAATAATAATAATATCTATCTCTATCTCTATAATAATAATAATAATAATAGTTCATCAATAAACAAAGCCACGGATCCAGATCCGGCCACCACCAACATCAACTTTTAATTTTTTTTCTTCTACCCACTCAACCACCACCAGAGTTGTTGCCGGAAAAAAACTCCTGGTGGGTTTTTGTGTGACTAAAGAGAGAGAGAGAGAGAGAGAGAGGGGTGATGTTGATTATGGAGGTTGTTGTGTTGGTTCACAAAATCGAAGTCTATTATCCTCATCTTTATCTTTTAGTTTGTTAATTTGTTACAAGAATCAAGAATGTTAGGATGAGATTGAAAAAATCTGATAAAATTTAGAATTGGGGGTGAAGTTTGTTAAAAGTATAAGATCTAGATGAAGATCTACCTGTGATTGATGACGATGATAAGATGATAAAATAAACATATATGTACTTTATGTATTATTTGGTAAAATCTGGAAGAAAAAAAAGAATGAGATGATTATGAATCATGAAGGAGTGTAAAGTTAATTTCACTTTTGGTCCTGTCAAAAGAAAAAGACCAAAATACCCATCACGTGTTTGGCACGTGATGACTTATTAAACGGATGTTAATGGTCAGGACCAAAAGTGTTGACGGAGAAGAAAAAATTGGACTAAAACTGTAATTTTTGAAAATTAAGGACGAAAGCTGCAAGTGGCAGTCCACGACAGGGACGATTTCTGTAATTAACTCCTACCTTAATGAAAAAAAGAAAAAAAAAAAAAAAAAAAAAAAAAAAAAAAAAAAAAAAAAAAAAAAAAAAAAAAAAAAAAAAAAAAAAAAAAAAAAAAAAAAAAAAAAAAAAAAAAAAAAAAAAAAAAAAAAAAAAAAAAAAAAAAAAAAAAAAAAAAAAAAAAAAAAAAAAAAAAAAAAAAAAAAAAAAAAAAAAAAAAAAAAAAAAAAAAAAAAAAAAAAAAAAAAAAAAAAAAAAAAAAAAAAAAAAAAAAAAAAAAAAAAAAAAAAAAAAAAAAAAAAAAAAAAAAAAAAAAAAAAAAAAAAAAAAAAAAAAAAAAAAAAAAAAAAAAAAAAAAAAAAAAAAAAAAAAAAAAAAAAAAAAAAAAAAAAAAAAAAAAAAAAAAAAAAAAAAAAAAAAAAAAAAAAAAAAAAAAAAAAAAAAAAAAAAAAAAAAAAAAAAAAAAAAAAAAAAAAAAAAAAAAAAAAAAAAAAAAAAAAAAAAAAAAAAAAAAAAAAAAAAAAAAAAAAAAAAAAAAAAAAAAAAAAAAAAAAAAAAAAAAAAAAAAAAAAAAAAAAAAAAAAAAAAAAAAAAAAAAAAAAAAAAAAAAAAAAAAAAAAAAAAAAAAAAAAAAAAAAAAAAAAAAAAAAAAAAAAAAAAAAAAAAAAAAAAAAAAAAAAAAAAAAAAAAAAAAAAAAAAAAAAAAAAAAAAAAAAAAAAAAAAAAAAAAAAAAAAAAAAAAAAAAAAAAAAAAAAAAAAAAAAAAAAAAAAAAAAAAAAAAAAAAAAAAAAAAAAAAAAAAAAAAAAAAAAAAAAAAAAAAAAAAAAAAAAAAAAAAAAAAAAAAAAAAAAAAAAAAAAAAAAAAAAAAAAAAAAAAAAAAAAAAAAAAAAAAAAAAAAAAAAAAAAAAAAAAAAAAAAAAAAAAAAAAAAAAAAAAAAAAAAAAAAAAAAAAAAAAAAAAAAAAAAAAAAAAAAAAAAAAAAAAAAAAAAAAAAAAAAAAAAAAAAAAAAAAAAAAAAAAAAAAAAAAAAAAAAAAAAAAAAAAAAAAAAAAAAAAAAAAAAAAAAAAAAAAAAAAAAAAAAAAAAAAAAAAAAAAAAAAAAAAAAAAAAAAAAAAAAAAAAAAAAAAAAAAAAAAAAAAAAAAAAAAAAAAAAAAAAAAAAAAAAAAAAAAAAAAAAAAAAAAAAAAAAAAAAAAAAAAAAAAAAAAAAAAAAAAAAAAAAAAAAAAAAAAAAAAAAAAAAAAAAAAAAAAAAAAAAAAAAAAAAAAAAAAAAAAAAAAAAAAAAAAAAAAAAAAAAAAAAAAAAAAAAAAAAAAAAAAAAAAAAAAAGAGAAAAATAACGAGCTATTAATGAAAAACATCAAGCTCGTCCCACAGATCATTGATAATACCAGAATATGATTCTCATTATTCAAGAGAAAAATAACGAGCTATTAATGAAAAACCATCAAGCTCGTCCCACAGATCATTGATAATACCAGAATATGATTCTCATTATTCAAGAGAAAAATAACGAGCTATTAATGAAAAACCATCAAGCTCGTCCCACAGATCATTGATAATACCAGAATATGATTCTCATTATTCAAGAGAAAAATAACGAGCTATTAATGAAAAAACATCAAGATCGTCCCACAGGATCATTGAAAATACCAGAAGCAAATATTGCTTATAATAATAACAAGGCCGTGGACATGGTCAAAATAATTTTGACATGAATCATTTTAGTGGTCGCAACCACTCATTTAAATAGAAGAGAATAAAGAAATTCTCTCTGCATTCTCTCTTTATTTACTACTTGGCATTATGGAAAAGTGAAATGGTAGCATGACTATGGGAAAGTGAAATGACGGTATGTCAAAAACAAATTTTCTTTTACATTAAAAGAAAAAGAGATGTCATGCATTTATAACCAAAGGGATTATTAAGTATAATTCTAACGACTATAAATACCAAAATAAAAGATACAAATAAAATGCTATGAGAAAATTATATTTCATAGCATAGCATAGTAGTAGATTGAAAATTTTGAAAATTACATATTTATCTATTCAATGCATACTTGTTAGTCCCATGCTTAACCCAATGATCTTTCAAGTCAATTGGACAATCGAGATCGTACCCTTCTAACAATAATTTCTCTATGACCTTTGAGAATGTACTACAACCCATTCTTCTCCCCGGCAACCTTACAATACGATTTGGCCCGACATATGTTGGCAATGGATACATGGAAAGAGAAGCTGTACAACAAATGGAGGTCCATCCCTCTGTACTCCACCCGCGACAAGTCCTAGGTATACCTGTGCATGAGCATATCGGTGTTGGCATCTCTGATATGTTCATTTCTTCCCCAAATACTACCAGAGTAGTACTTTGTTTCACAAACTGGTAAGGCCTTTTCGACCTTACATTTTTTTGGGCTTTCAAGGACGATACTTTTGTTGATTTTTTCTTACGACTATAAAGCTTGCAAATATAAGCCCATGAGTCTTCTACGTGCTTCTCAAACTCGGGTCCATGATTCATTATCGTATCAACCGGTTCCAACCTGTTCGAGGTTGAAACATCATAATATGCGTCACCAATCGGATTGGGGTATAGTGTGGGCGAGTCTGACATTGGACGTTTGCCCAGTGCCCTGTTAACCTCCTCGGAAGATTCTGGTTGGAATGATGGTTCCGGTTGAAATGTTGGTTTCAACTGGAATGTTGCTTCTGGTGTGTCGAAAGAGAAGTTTTTATATAAAGGGTTCATTGGGATTGGAGATAAAACTCCATGATGTACTGTATCAACAAGAGTTGGGAACGATGCGCTGACATTTTCTGTTAAAGGTTCTAGCTGAGATGTTGGTACTGTATTTTGGAGAAGCCAGTTTTGGCAAAAATCATCGATTGATGTTCCCCATTCACCAGTACCAATCATCTGGTTTTGCCTTGCGTCCATGATTATATTGAATTCTTCTTATCTACAATAAGTTTTGGTCAGACAATTGACATAATAAATACATAAGAAACATTATCAACAATATTATTCTAATTTAAAAACACATTCTGGACAACTTAAGATATGATTTATAAAATTTTTTTTTTAACAGATTCCAAATATTTCTATAAATCCATCTTGATTTCAAGAATTAGGAGTTCTGTCAGAACTCGACCCTGACATGTTGCTTCCACCAGCAACATCTCTTTTTCTTCTCCTCAGAGATTGAACATTAAGATTTTCCTTTTTATCATCTTCTTCTTCAGATGACATAGCGAAGATGGACTTCTCCCTTAGTGAGAGATTGTCTTCTTCTTGTTGCGCTAAGACTTTTGCAAACTCCTCATCTTCTTTTATTTGACGATTCACAAGGATAGATTCCTCCTCTTCTAAAAATTTAGATAAAAGTTTTGCTAACTTTTCATCTTCAGAAGTTTGTTTCTCAAAAAGATGGACATCTTCGTCTACCATCACCTTGTAATCTCCAAAGGAAATACCTAACATCACGGCCTCCTGCTTAATCCTTTTTATCCTATTTGTTTCAAGATCTTCAAGATCCTCTTGAGTCATTGGCCTTTTGCCTTTTGGATCGCTAGAAGAGGCACCGGAGTTTTTCATTGTCTTATGATAAATCGGTGGAACAATATTGTTAATTAAGCGAACATGAATTAAAAGATAAATGTTTTATATAAACATATAAATATACAGTATATAAATTAAGATGAGTAAAAGAACAAAAGATAGCTTACCAGAGAAGATCGGAGAACTAGCGAGTTATGAGCGGAATAGCTTACAACAGAATTACTAAAAGAAGAACTAAAGCAAATAAAAGAGATAGAGAAAGAAGATTTTGTGTGTATTCTCATTAACAAAACGCGTTATTATATAGAGGTTAAAAAGCATGCGTGACCTGGAAAAACGGACAGGTGTCCATAAAGTACAATAGATTGAAATAATTGTTACGATGACCGGTTAAAAGTACACGTGTCCAGAAACTACAGTAATCTGTACAGTATTAAGATATTTTAAATTTCGTTCAAAATCAAGAAAAGTTGTATTTCATTATTCATACAATACGAGTACAACTCGTTACATTATTCAACGGAAATACAACAATTAGAACTACAATATATTTAAAAACCATACAAAGAAACCCATGTGGCCACAAACAGTAGAGGAACTACACCGATGATAAATAAGATCAACCATGGGTAAGCTTCGTCCCATGGAAGTTGAGCCACAATAATCAACCAAGCAAAGATGATTATGTAAATCATAATCATGAATGGGTTCAACATTTTTGGATAAGAGTTTGGTTAGATTTTAAGACAAGAGATAATGATAAGTTGAAATTGTATGAAGAGTTATGTATTGTGGTATTATTTATATAGACTAAAGATTCATGATAATAGTCGGAATGAAAAGAGAGGGAAAAGCGAATTTGAATTTTGAAAATTTGAAAATTTGAAATTCTAATTTTAAATTAGATGCATTATTCTATCGTATTAAAGAAACATAAATGCAAGTAAATAATATTGATCATGGCCATTTAATAAATTGGCATGACTAGTTAAACCACACCGAATCAATGATGATGAGAAATATATATAAACAAGGGAAAACCTAAATTACCTAATGGTAGAAAACTTCTAATAGAGGACGCTCTATTTTAAGTTTTTAATAGAGGACGCTCTATTTTTACCCAAAATCAACAAGAAAATTGTTGAGTTTATATATATCATAGTGGTTATGATACTCAGTCAAGAACTGATGAAAGTGTAATTATTTACATATTGTAAAGAAAGATCATATATTGAAGAAACTGCCAAAGATCCATTTTTGGTTTACATTATAAATGTGCCTCATGCACATATGGCAGTCATAGAAAAATATGATGATTTTAAACTTATGGCATGACAGATTAAGCCATTAAGGATATCCTATGATGAAAAGGATCCACATGATCCTAAAATGATTAAAGGATACACATATCCTAGCATGATACCATTTAGCATTTAAATCGATGCATCGTCTAAATGGTTATCAATTTGCAACTTGAAGTTTGCACATATGGCTTAGCTAAAATAGTAAGCATATTATTTGAGATTGGCAAATTCAATTTTGATAAATTTTAAATGATCATTTGAAAATGAATGACTTATAGTTTGGTGGCATAATATGAACTCGCATCAGGCAAATAACTTATTGTATTTCCTCCCAAAATGAAATTGGTTTATGGTCACAAAGATGAGACCACAAAGAATGTTGGGTATAATGTTGAAAAAACATCGATAAATGAAGTGCCCTGGAAATGCGTAGACTTATGCTTTGATTCAGTTCGAACCTGTCAAATTAATCGACAATAGTATGGTTGTTTTGGGTATGAGTTGAAACATGTAAAATGTATATGTTTTACCAACATTAAGGGGAGATATTCCCAACATTAAGGGAAAGATAGAAAATTGCCATTACATACATCATAAAATGATGATAGAAAATTGCCATTACATACATCATAAAATGATGACTTGTATATGTATATTATTAGGACTCTTGGGTAAGTTTCCTAAAATAGCTAAGTGGCTAAATGGTATATATATATTTGAAAATTTTGGCATGACCAAATTATAATTGAGTTACAAAATTATGCTTGTGCACAAATAAACATAAAATTAAGAATAGAAAACAAATTTTTTTTATATATACACTATTATGTATAACACAATATTTTTATTACTATTCTTTTATAATTGATTGATAAATGATAAGTATATATACATAATATTTTTAAGTAAATGCACAAGCATATAATTAAATCAAGATGAAAAGAGGTATATCTTGAATATGAATACATGAGCAATTAAAAATGGTAACTCATATGAGCTAATTATGCCTATCTATCAAAGTTTTAAAGTTCATATCGCAGTTTACAGTAATGATGATAAACATCATTGAGAGACTCTGTCGAATTTTAAAGGGAAATTTTGATAAGGAATACCATTTATAATCAACAAGATACAGGTCATTTTGAAAAGGATAAAACAAACATGTTGATACCTATAAGGTATAAAGTTAAAGGGTTTATATTTTGCTAACCCATCAAAACAAGTTTTGATTAGTCTTGCAGACACAGGTAATGCAACAGGAAAATGCAGTAAGTCATGCTTGAGGCATTGAAAGTTTCTACGATATTGCTAAGGAATACATGATATTGATCTTCCCATTGATAAAGACATAAGAACTTGACATTCTCAAAAGATTGATCAAACAATGCAAGATACAAGAATTTTGAATATCAGATTCCCTACTTATGACATTACAAGCTGGATGATACATGTCAAGATAAGGGGGAGCATTATAAGTTGCACTCTTTTTCCCTTCACTAAGTTTTTTGTCCCACTGGGTTTTCTTAGTAAGGTTTTTAATGAGGCAACATAGCTGATCCAGAAGTATGAGAAGAAACAACAAGTGCTGCACTCTTTTTCCCTTAGCTATGGTTTTGTCCCACTGGGTTTTTCCTAGCAAGGTTTTTAACGAGGCAGTATTTCCAAACTGAACACCAAAGTTGAGAAGTATATGTCTGAGGGGGAGTGTTATGATTAAATTATTGCAGACATATACCTAACTTATTTTGTTTTATTTGTTATATTTGTGTATATATATCAAAGTCTATATTGGTGTAAAGTTAGACATAACAGAAATAATAATATACACATTTCTCTCCTCTTCCCTTTTGAGGCTCAATCGTTTATTCTTTGTATTATCATTGTTATTCTATTATCTACATTACATATGAGTTTGTTGATTCATTAGATTAATATATTTACAACATTTTCAATTTTTTTATTGAGTTTTGATAATGTAGTCATTTTAGTGTTCAAATGGAAATTGATTCCTATATTAAGAATTTTAGATAAATATATTACGTTTTTCGTAAAAGATTTAACCCCAAATATAATTAATAGTTTCGAAAGCAACTTATTTATTGGTAGATATGTTTTCATGTATTATTAAAATTGAAATTATCAATTGTATAAGGCAAAGAAATTATTTTTTTTTTCAAAACATTAATACTTTAGCAATATATTAGATTACATAACTAAATATCAAACATTAGATTAATTTATGTATACCAAATGGTACATATGTTGTTCAATTAAAATGTTATATGTTGATTAACTGAACTATACAACATTAGATTAATTTATGTATACCAATGATATGTTTTTCTAATAAATAAGTATAACAAATGTAATCCTTTAACATTTCTCTTAATTTTATTCTTTTATTTTAACAAATGGCATGATAAAAGATGGATTTTTCTAACTTGTGCCCTAAGGGCACACATAAGGGTGTCTCGGGAATTGAAAAAGGTAAGAATATTCTTCTCGGGAATTGAAAAAGGTAATAATATTCTTCTCGGGATTTGAAAAATGCATTTTTCAAGAAGAATATTCTTACCTTTTTCAATTCCCGAGACACCCTTATGTGTGCCCTTAGGGCACAAGTTAGAAAAACCCAATATTTTACATTAAAATCTCTAAATATTAAATGAGGACATGTGGAAAAATCAAGGGGTAAGATTAGAAAAGAGAATTAGTGAAATCCACATGTCGTTTTAGTTTAAAGAATGATTTTTAGGTTAATTTTTTAAAAGATATATCAGTTTTTTATATAAAAAAAATGTATATTATTTTCGTTTAGCGTGTGCTCCTAATGGTTAATCATAATAAATTTGTATAAATTGTCTTTATAATCAATCAACTTGAGGAGCGCATAGCATAAACGTCTAATTTTTCTCCAACGGTCATAAAATCAAACTTTTTAACTTCTCCCAAATTCCCCAATCAATCTTCATCTTCATTCACCCACTAAACCTCCATAATCAAATCTCTCTCACTTTCTTTCAATTCAATTTCAATTCTTTAATAACAATGAGTGTTCTTACTGAATACCCAGAATCCAAGAAAGATGTACGAATATGGCACAATGCTGTTTTCGATAACGATTCGGAAAGTTTGAATCCTAATCAAAATCAGATCAAATCGCCTTCATGGATGCCCAAGAAATCGGTATCGAAAAACCCGTGTTTGGATTCTTCTATTTCTTGTAAAGAAAACCAGAGCCCAATTGTGGGGTTATCAAATTCCAAGAATCTTGTTCTTATTAACCCACTTCATCAATCGAAACCCTTGAAGAATCTTGAAATTGGGAATGTGAAAAAGGGGGTGGTTCTTGATGAGGAGATCGAAATCGAGAAGGAAATCGCTAGATTGTATGCGAGATTGGAAGAGATTCGAATGAGAAAAACAGAGCAGAATGTGAAGAATTATAATAATAATCTTGAAAAACAGGAGAGTTCTGCTAAGTTTCTTGATCCAGTTAAGAATAATAATAATCTTGAAAAACAGGGGAATGCTGCTAAGTTTCTTGACCCAGTTAAGAATAATAAAGATTTTTGTGGTGTGAAAAAAAAGATTGAAGAATCATCATCTGGGTTTTCGAAAACAAAGATGGGTCAAAGAAGGGGTTTTAGTTTGGGCCCAAATGAGATCAGTAATTTGAAGTCAAAACAATTGGGTAATAATATTACTCCTGTTCAATTGAAGCAGCAGGACAGAAGGAAATCTTGTTTTTGGAAATTGGATGATATTGTTGAAGAAGAGAAATTTGGGTTTTCAAAAGGAAAGAATTCGGGTTTAAGAAATGCTGTTACAACGCTTGGAGCGAAAAAGGGAATGAAAAAAGATGATTTGGTTCTTGCAAGTGTTCAACCAAAGAAGCTGTTTGGAGACCAATCTGTTAAAAAGCCATTGAAGCCAGGTCGGGTGATTCCAAGCCGTTACAATCAAGCAACGGTGAATTCATCGATGAAGAAGAAAACGTTGACTGATAACGTTGTTGACAGGAAGTCAAAGACTGAGGGTAGAGTAAAGAGGAAATGGGAAATTCCAAGTGAGATTGTGATTCCGAAAAGATTGGATCTTGATGATGATAATGAGAATGATGATTATGTTGGCCCTATTGATGCTGAGATGCCTGTCGTTGTGTTACCAAGGATTAGAGCGGTTCGATGTGTGGATGACCCGGGTAGGGATTCTGGCCCGGCGAAAAGGGTGGCTCAGTTGGTTGGAAAGAAGTCTTATTTTCAACAAGAGGAAGAAGAGGAAGAAGAAGAAACAGTTTGTCAAAAGTTGAGTTTTGAAGAAGACTGAGTTTTATAACTGTAAACAAATGTTTTGTTGCTTTTTTGATTGAATTGTTAATTGTGTTGTGAGAGGGAAAGCTTGACTTTTGCTTTCTCTAAATGAATATTGATTGGTAATAAGAATAATAAGATGATGATAATGTGATTCAAGTTGTTTTCCAAGTAATAGATCCATCAATTTCAGCTACCATAGCTTGCATACATATCAAGTGTAATATTAAGATTGATTTTACAAGCAGCTGACTTAGAAAAGGTTTAATGCACAAAGAGGCAAAGAACTCTGCATGTTTACTTTGTTTAAGTAGGTGCTTTACTTTGAGTTGAATCAGATTAATACAAAAGTTTTAAGTTTTGAAACTCTGAGCAAATAATTTACTGAGTTTTTGATATATTGGTGATAGAGAATGTATTGGTGGAAAGGCTTGATTGACATTTGCTTTTTCTAAATGATAATCAGGTGATCTCATTACATTATTTTGGTAGCATCACATTTTCTTATTTTCTTCTGATAAATTGCTGAATTTGAGTTGTATGCAAAATATTGTCAAGTAGTAAGTGATTACTTGTCAAAAATGAGTTTGATTGTGTCTTTGTTAGGATACAATCTTCAAATTGCCTACAACTTAACAGACTAATAATGTGAGGATATGAAATAATGTGTGTATGTGTTACGTGCCTTATTTACTTAACAGGATGAGAAAGGGAACAAGGCACATTAATTGAAGAATACATCATGATGAAAACGATGATATACAAACAAACTGTGCTTATTATCAAGTTTCATTAACGAGGATGACGAGAGGTGTAGAGCCTAACCAGGATATCCCGTGACCTTTTGATTATTGAACAAAATAAACCAGCATAATTGGCATAAATGATGGGCAATCACCAGGTAATCTGCCTTTTGATTATTGTACACTTCATAGATAATCTGCTTGTATCTGTAAAGAACTTATAAAGCCCGTTCTCATAAGCCACAGCTTTCTGAAAAATAGATCACTTGTCAAAAATAAGTTGATATGTCAAGCTCTACTCCAACACAATAATGGATCGATCATCTATTCATCAAAATTTACATCATTAATCGTGCAAAACTCTCAAGCTACAATTGGAATTTGTCTATCTACGACTTGTGGTGCCATATGCTATTCATTTCATACCCTAATTCGTATAGATTCACTACCATAAGAAGATATCGACGACATTTGAACATAGATTCTTGAGCAGGCGAATACCCACTAATAACTAAAACCCAGAAAAAAGCTTGATGTTGTTTTCAGATGCTTAAGAAGCCGGGAACTCATTGTAACTTGACTCATCTGGCATCACCACCACCGGAGCAAACTGCAAAATCACAAGATGTTGACTCCTGAATCCTTGTCATATTTTGTAATGAAAAAATACCAGAAAATAAAAAAAAATATTCTAGTGCATCCCCCATTTTCTCATATATTGTAATGATTAAAATCAAATACCAAAAGTTAAATCATTCAAGTACTTTAATCCACCATACGAACCTCGTCGTCGTCTTCATAAAACACACCATCCCCCGTATTCTCCTGCTGAAATACCCAACCTAGAGACACCTCAAGTAATCCCTTTAGCTTGTGTCTGCATATATTACAAATATATGCTTCAAACTCCATACAATATGTGATTTTGATAACACAAAAAGTTGGCTTCGAGAATATATAAAAGCAAAAAAAAACATTGCCTATGTATCATCAGAATAGAGAAAATTGCCAAGAAAAGTAACAGAACTTATAAGAAACCGTATATATACGGAAAAGAGTAATCATAATTACCAATGCGTTCTATGACACTCTTTGTAATGTAGTTTGATAACATCTGCCATTCTCCAAACTGACTTAGCGTATAAGGCCCAAGATACTGGTCGAACTCAAAACCTTGTACAGCTAAAGAGTATCTCTCTTCCTTCAGCAAAGCAGAAAAATACATATAAGAAATCGGCATAGATCATAACATAATAATAGAGAACAATGAGAAAACTTTTGAACCTCTTCTGCTGATACTTTGACTAGTCGCTCCTCTTGTAGGTCCCACTTACGAATAATTACCTGTCATTTGACCATGACACATCTTGATTTCTAGTATTATAATCATGCTAATGTTACGAAAGCCAATAGTTAGAATTGAAGTTAATAGTGATAGTGTAACAGAAATCATAAATTTTCTAAAATGCCTGCAAGTAATGCTGTTATAATTGTTGACTTGTTGTTAACAATAACAAGTAAAATTTAACCTCAGAAGGTCTTTCATCAATATGCTTTCCAACAGACTTGTCTACATGGATATACAATACTATCAACTTGAGCATCTCAAAGAAACTGTTGCATGTATTTTGAACAAAAGAGCAATGTTTTGTTACAACATGTACCTTATCAAGATTTAAGGAAGTAAGGTCTTGCCCCGGGATTCCCTTTTGCTTAATTAGACGGGGTATTTTAGTGTAGTAACAACCTCTTTTTTTAAACTTATCATCAGATATTGGAATCTTGGAATTCTTTAATTGCTCAGACAAAACTTCCTCCATTGCAGTTTTAGGACTGCTTCCAAGAATGTCAGGTTCATTATTTACAGTGATCTCTGCTCCGATGGGTTCTGCATGTGAACCAAACGTTATATGTCATCCATTTACACTATTTACTTTCATTCTTCATTTTGTGAGACTCATCTGAATTCTCTTCAAATCACCTAAATGGCATGTTTATGTATCCTATCCTTCAAACATACAAGATAAGAGTTATTGACTTCCTAAGTGATGTTCATAATATTTTCATTACAAAAAAAAAAAAAACACATTCTTCTCAATCTTTCCGTGTTGCAAAGCTAAACTTTTTTTGGCATTTTAGCAAGAACAGTGATTATTTTGCAATGAAATTACCCATCATTATGATTTATAAAGAGGAAATGAAAATGTTATAAGTTTCTATAAGCCTTTCACGGTCACAAACTTGAGTAAGGTGGGATTTATATATTCAATAGCATGATCCTGAATTCTTGCAAGGACCCTTTAAGCAAAAAAAAACATTGCCTATGTATCATCAGAATAGAGAAAATTGCCAAGAAAAGTAACAGAACTTATAAGAAACCGTATATATACGGAAAAGAGTAATCATAATTACCAATGCGTTCTATGACACTCTTTGTAATGTAGTTTGATAACATCTGCCATTCTCCAAACTGACTTAGCGTATAAGGCCCAAGATACTGGTCGAACTCAAAACCTTGTACAGCTAAAGAGTATCTCTCTTCCTTCAGCAAAGCAGAAAAATACATATAAGAAATCGGCATAGATCATAACATAATAATAGAGAACAATGAGAAAACTTTTGAACCTCTTCTGCTGATACTTTGACTAGTCGCTCCTCTTGTAGGTCCCACTTACGAATAATTACCTGTCATTTGACCATGACACATCTTGATTTCTAGTATTATAATCATGCTAATGTTACGAAAGCCAATAGTTAGAATTGAAGTTAATAGTGATAGTGTAACAGAAATCATAAGTCTTAATGTTTACACAGAAATCATAAATTTTCTAAAATGCCTGCAAGTAATGCTGTTATAATTGTTGACTTGTTGTTAACAATAACAAGTAAAATTTAACCTCAGAAGGATTCACAAAGATAAAGAAACCAATCATTGGTGAAAATTCACTGCCACCTCTGCAAAAAAAAGTAACCAAAACTAGCTTACATTATAAAGTAGATTAACTTTAACGTAAGCATCACCAAACCAATGAATAAACCCACATAAGAAAAGAACGAAATCAGGTGCAGCTAACCTGTTCGACGAACTGTAATAGATAAAATGAGGACCCGGAGGAATCATCTTGATACCTTTAAATTTAGGTCCCACGGAAAACATCTGCACAACAATAATGATATTCTTAACACCTAATATTTATTACATCATGATACTAACAAAACTCGACTCTTAATAAACACACACACACACTCAAGAAATGGTGTTTCTTTACTTGTAACTACATAAGTTTGATTATTATAGTTAATATTCAAGTGAATACAAGTATAACATGTGCTTTACCCATGCCCACTAAACAACGTTTCACACTCTTCACTACTGCGACATAAGATGGTCAACACCCGTTAGTCTATGACAATAACTCTAGAGTCTAGACCAAACCTACCATAGCTTCTTTTATATGGAGCATTGAGGGGACTTAACGTAGTTTTATTCTCTTAAAAGTTAAAAATATGCAGTACGCTTAACACTATTTCATCCCAATAATTGACCACTACCAAAAGTTTATACAGAATACAACAATCGGTCTTTTCTTCA
>CM067173.1:69446980-69475083 GCA_034093135.1 Erigeron breviscapus
GTTTCTTTTCTTTGTTTTTTTGATATTTATTTACTCTTATTTATTCATAATAATATATATAATAAATATTTCAGATTTATCAAATGGTTTTTCGATTTATTAATTATTAAATTTATATAATATATATATATATATATATATATATATATATATATATATATATATATATATATATATATATATATATATATATATATATATATATATATATATATATATATATATATATATATATATATATATATATATATATATATATATATATATATATATATATATATATATATATATATATATATATATATATATATATATATATATATATATATATATATATATATATATATATATATATATATATATATATATATATATATATATATATATATATATATATATATATATATATATATATATATATATATATATATATATATATATATATATATATATATATATATATATATATATATATATATATATATATATATATATATATATATATATATATATATATATATATATATATATATATATATATATATATATATATATATATATATATATATATATATATATATATATATATATATATATATATATATATATATATATATATATATATATATATATATATATATATATATATATATATATATATATATATATATATATATATATATATATATATATATATATATATATATATATATATATATATATATATATATATATATATATATATATATATATATATATATATATATATATATATATATATATATATATATATATATATATATATATATATATATATATATATATATATATATATATATATATATATATATATATATATATATATATATATATATATATATATATATATATATATATATATATATATATATATATATATATATATATATATATATATATATATATATATATATATATATATATATATATATATATATATATATATATATATATATATATATATATATATATTATATTTTTCGATTTATTAATTATTAAATTTATATAATTTTCAGATTTCTTGAAGGAGCAAAAGTTTGAAGGATTGCATATATCATTGTTGTACAAATTAATGTATTATATATTCAATTTGTTTTCTAGTTATTGTGTTCTTTTATGTTTTTTGATGTAATTAAATGATTTATTTGGGTTTTTGATGTTATTGTTGTTGATGAAATTAATTTTAGTATACACTTCATTTGTTTACTTATAACTTTTATATGTTTTTCTTGATGATATTAGAGATATATGGCTTTTTATAGTTTGTATATGGTTTTTTTGTGATTTTGTTGATAAAAAGTAGTAAAATTATTGGTTGTAAAGAGGTTGTTGATATTTGTTAGTTTCATATTAATTTGTAAAAAAAACTATAATTTTTCCCTCACGTGGGGGTAAACGGATGGAGGTTAACGGTCAAATAGTCAAAGGACGAAATGGGAAGCTTATTTTCCAAATAAGGACGGTCCATGAGGTTTTTTATTCTCAGGGACGAAAGGTGACTATTTTAGTAAACCACAGGGACGATTTATGTCGTTTCCAGGTGTTGGGGGCGCAAAGACAAGAATACCCCTCACGTGGTAGGCACGTGGGGGGTTAACGGCTTGAGGATAACGGTCAAATAGTCAAAGGACTAAAGGTGAAGCTTATTTTCCAAATAAGGACGATCCATGAGGTTTTTGATTCTCAGGGACGAAAGGTGACTATTTACGTAAACCACAGGGACGATTTATGTCGTTTACTCTATATTTTATTCACCGAATCCGTGTTAGAGAGTCATTGCGGAATAAATCTTCACTTTAACCCTTGATAAGAAACTCTTATCATCTATATGACTCAGACCCTGGAATTAAATAGGTGTGACCACCCCCAAATTTGCTTAGGGTACGAGAGAACTTTTGTAAGAAAATATGTTTTCTTGTTACTAGATCATTTGGTGATGGTTATCTATACTATATTATAATAATTATCACTTTCTCTCTCATAAAAATGTTAGATGCAAAATTACCATTTTACCCTTAATAAATTAATTTACATCATCAATCCCTTATCTTCTAAAATATCTCACTACCCCTTTACATCAATTACATTAAATCAATTACTTACACCGACCACCAACAACACTTCGTCACCACCACGACCGCCGTCACCACCACCAGTCGTCGTCACCACCAAACCGCCGCCGCATCGCGCGGGTACAATGCTAGTAATATAAATAAGTACAAGTAGTGTAAATGTGTAATATAGCTAACTCTACTTTTAAGAGAAATTAATTCTGAGAAAATCATGTCTTCTATACACAACGAATTGTACATTTATACGTTAATTTCAAGTGTATGTAAATGATAGCATATTATCCACGAAAAAGTAAAAGATAATGTTTCGATGAATTGCTGAATGCTGGAAAACTACCATGTTTGAATCGATAATGAGATAAAGTTGACAATTGACTACCATGCATCATCTAGTTCACAAAATAGAGTATCACCTTTAGATACAAATTACATTGTAATAAAACTTAAAATGGACGGAGTGGGAGCCGGGTAAGGTGGGTTGGGTAAGGAATTGGGTAAGTAAACTGAGTTGGTAATATGGTGGGAGAAAAAGAGTGATTTGATATTTTGGTATATGACAATATCAGTCTTCATTTTGGGTAAATTTGGGTAAAAATTGGGTTCATTTGACATGAAGGCTATGTTTGGCAAGAGCTTTTCAAGAGCTTTTGGAGAGCTTTAGCTTTTAATTTTGAACAAAAAGCTCCTATTGTGTTAAAAGTTTTGTTTGGATGCAACTAGCTTTAGCTTTTAATTTTGAACAAAAAGCTCCTATTGTGTTAAAAGCTTTTGTTTGGATGCAACTAGCTTTAGCTTTTCGATGAAGCTTTTAGTCATTAAAAGTACACAAATACCTCTTAAAGTTGCAGCTACAGCTACCATACCAAACAATTCTAAAAAATAAAAGCTCTAGCTAACAGCTTTGCTTAAAAGCTACAGCTTACAGCTCAAACTAAAAACTACAGCTACAAGCTACAGCTACTAGCTATAGCTACTTTTGCCAAACATACCCGAAGTGTTTTTATTAAAGAGTGGTAACATGGCGTTTTGGATAGAATCGGGTTGGAGCTCACCATTCCCTTCACTCTTAAAGTCTTAATAATTGCACCCACACTTTGGCAAAAAAACCTTATTTTCCTTCTCTTCTTTTCGCCTTTTTTGGTTTTTATTTCTCTGGTAAGTCATGCCCTGCAATTACTAGGAATCATCTGAGCAGAGATTGTGAAGTTACCCAAGCATCAAATTGATGACATAGTAAGAGGGCCACCCAACTAAAAGGAATACGCTAATTGAAACAAAACATGTATTAAAAAGAAACAAGAAACACTTCAACTCTGAAGAATGGCCGATCCAAAAGAGAAAAGCCTTCCCACATTTTCGGTAAAATCGGTTCCCCGGTGCCAAAACAGCCGGTACCGAAACCATTGTCATCCAATCTCTAAAACCGATACTGAATACCATCGGTATGGTATCGGATTTTGTGAATTTTGCTCATCCCTACACCGTCCCCATCAAAGAACAGCAGAAAAAGACATTAAACAATCACAAGTATAAGTATACTTCTCATGAGATGAGTGAAACTGACCCGGCATTGTAATGAGTAATGACCCAACAAGGTCAGAACGCATACTGACAAAAGGGACAACAGTTGACATCATTAAGCATACTAGCAGTTGGGGATGACTGTTTACATCATCATCAACATAGAAAGATTTCATGTTATGAAATAAATAGAATCACCAGACCACGTTGAAATGGACTCTCCAAAAAGGTTAATTTTTTTCAACCTCAACCTTAAACTGATACATAATTCATTTCTATATTTATAATTATAAATGATAGTAGGATAGTATATTCCACTATGACTTAAAACTAAATATGAATTCTTGTTTGAAATAGAGAAAGAAACCTATATCATTACAGAAATGTAGCCACGTGGCCTTTGTATATGAGAAGTTTTAAGCACTGTGATCATATGAAACTTAATTGTACAACAAATTAATCGTATAGCTGAGAACTGTATTTAATTTCTGGGTTTCGAATATCATCCTGACTTTGAATTAATCTAATCTCCAAGCTGCTTGTTTGCGGATCATACCCTGCCTTCTCATAATCCTTCAAGGTTCTACTAAGAACTGCCTGTCGAATTTTAAATTAAGCACATGCTTAGAAAGAGTCATAAAATTTACACTGAGAACAAGATATGTATCATTCTAAGTGAGGACAATTCACTTTTAGGGAGCAGGTATTTTACATATAAATCTGAAAAGCCACATGGTACATTGATGGTGGAACTATCACATGCATATGCAATTACAAAGGATGAAGGTACAAGATGAGAAAGTATATATGTTTTCAGAGAGAGAATGTTCTTGTAGTTCTACAGCGAGAGTTGGTATTCGAAGAACAATATAATAATGTTTATATATGGATTTAGCTGGAAAAGCAACATACCTGTAAGCTTGATACAGCAAGCTCTGCTGCTTTGTCAAGGTTGTCAGGATATTTCTGAAAGACAAAGATACAGTTCATAAGATGCATCATTTTTTAGCAGAAGATTTTAAAGTTGGTGAGTAGTAAATTAGTTGGCATAAAATGAAGTGTATTACATTGCTCCATCCAAGTAATAATGCAGTCATTAAGTCTCCTGTCCCCTGCAAGCACAAGGATAGAGACCTAAGAAGAAAAGCCCTGATCAACTAAATGTGGGTAGTTACAGACTTACAGCATAACTCATAAGAAAAGTCGAACCGTGAAATATGCAGGGATTTTAGGGATCACAATCTTGAATTGCACGGGAGCTTGACCCTATCATAGTTAAAATTCAGATCAAAGTGAAGAACTTACAACTAAAGATTTCCAATCATGAAACAAAATGAAACAAACACAAAGTTGTAAGCATTACACTTGGAGTTGCTAAACATTCCTTGAATGGGTACCTTTTCTTTCTGATGACTTCCAATCAGAAGAAGATTCCCATTTATGTATATGCTTGTTATCACAACCTGAGAAATAGAAAAACGGTAAAATACTGAATATGAAGCAATGGGGAAAACAAATACTACAGCGTTGCTAGATTTTCTATGCCTCGTGAACCAACTAAATCATTTCTAGTGAGTCAGATTCACAACTTTTATCATAATACAGAATACAGTGACATAAGTGGTCTTTAGTCTGACATGACAACATAGATTTTTCAAGCTATGTGCCATATCTCCCCAGGGTACTGGATTTGAGATTTTGGAATGTTATTCATGATCATCAGATTACTAGGTATAGGAACAATTAAGGCCAATAAATGTTTAAATACCGCCAAAAGTCTCATGGCTAGCAGTATCCAAGGTGGTTCATCAACAAAAAAGTTGTGGGTTCAAGTCCGATCGGAAATAATGCGTGAATAAATGTGTAGCATATATATATGTGCATTTCAAAAAAAAGGATGAGTACTAAAAGCAAGAGAAACATGGAAAAAACTACTTGTGATGCTACTAAATAAAATTTCAAGTTTTCAGTAAAAACCTTTGATGGACCAGCAGCATGAAGATGCCTGCATGCTTCCCGCCCATCTTGCTCAGTCGCAATTCTGCATAAGATGAGTCCTTTAGAAGGCTGATGAGACTAGTCTATCAACACGAACACATCAGAATACATGCCCACGCAATAAGCTATTACTAAAATCTCTACCTTTTTAAAATAACAGCAGTCATGACTTAACCATTTGCAGGTGTGTGTTTAAGCTTAATAATATACAGGCAACCACTAATGTTCACCCTTAGATATGAATTTATTCAAGGAGCTAATGACAAAGATTTGATAGTATCAGAGAATCAAGTCTCAAACTTTTACTAATATTTGCTATGCATTTATTGAGAAACAAAAGTATGTAAATTGATCATTGGTACCAACCAGCAAGGCCCAACGCCAATGACTACTCTTGTCCCAAGTTGGCACAAGCTGTGTCAGATGCATAGCCAAACAACACTGATAGATGGTCTGCATGTAATGGAACATGTCGCTCTTTCGATGAGAAAGAAGACAGTATGTATGAAGAATCGATGTGGTGGTGGAGGAACTAGAAAGCCCTAAGATTCTAAGAAAGATGACAGTAAGTAAACCCTTAGGCTTGGTACATTCTAAACACGGTTTGAAAAATCCTTTGGAGATAAAGCTATAGAATGATTCACTAGATCATGGTGTTTTATTGATACATAAAGGATATCTTGTGCATAAAGGGAAAAAAATAGTCCTATTAAAAAAATAAGATATCTTCAAACTGAAAAAGACTACTAAAGGATTAAGGTTATTGCATATACTAATTGATATAGAAGTAAGTAAGTAAGTAAGCACCCAATGCCGTCTTCCACGGGATTTGGGTCCCAATACCTCGACGGTGTATGGGGAGGTTAAGATGTAGACAGCCTTACCCCTACCACGACGGTGTAGAGGCTGGTTCCAGTCTCTATCTAAGATAGAAAAGGACCTCCAGTCTTGCAAGGCATGAGGATAGAACCCTTGACCTCTGTCTCAGAGGCAAGGGTGTTAGCCACTTATTCAACCTTGCTGGTTGATATAGAGAAAGCAAATTATAAAGTGCCAAGAAAGATGACATGGAAAGCTCTTCATAATAAGAAAAAACAATGCATACTTGTGATCATGAGAAAGATGTGTGAAACCTTTATTAACGAGCATATAAGCAAGTGAAGGAATATTCAGACAAGAAATTTAGTGTTTGCTTGGCTATATGAGAGCTGAACAGAGTGCAGATAAAGTATAACTGGACTTCATCAAGCTGAATATGACCTTTAGTACCTGAATCCAGTCAATTGTTCAGCTTCAAACTGATTAGGAGTCAACATTAAAGCAAGTGGGACAACCTACACATGAAAAATAGGAAGGGGTAGTTATTTTAATCATAGGCGAGATTATGCCGATCTCCTCGTGTCAATACCATAACTTTTATTCAACAAATTTAAAGCTATGTGTACTAGAATAGGCTAAACAGTTAAATCTTATTCTTTATAGGTGCTTTAAATTATATGGTACCTTACTACCATTGGATAAATCATAAATGACATGTAGGTGTTATGATTGATATCTCATCAGTCAAGTTTAAGAAACAGAAACATCAGCTAAAGATGAGCACATTTAGTGTGCTCCTTGAGAGTTGAGATCATTGGATATCAAGAGGTTACCTTTTCACGATATACTGATACCAATTCTGGTGGGACATACAGCTTTCCTTCATCACCCATAACTGGATCACAAACTAACAGGAAAGACAACAGAAACCACAGAAAGGATATACATTAATTACTTTAGAAACCTGTAGTCTTATAAGTCACAGAGCCACTTCCACCATAGAAGATAATTTACAGAAAGAATAACATATATGACACGTGTGTCCATAGATAACCAAATCCACATGTCAGAGTGCTGAAAGTTTGCTTAAGGCATGTTTAGAGTTTAGACGCAGAACATGAGTAAATTGTTTCTATCCAGGAGATCATTTACTCCATAAAGGTATGTGCCCTTGGATCTAAACACCTCGTGCAAGCTACCAACTTTAACCAGTAATCCTATTTTGGACGACTGGAAATTTTGGCAGGCCAGACAGTATGAAATCTTGTAAGATAAATCCTAAATTAACTTCAAGAACATAATGATTTTTCATGCTATTGACTCTACACTTGGCAATATAATAAGGGCATATTAATATATACACGCAATAGTGCAAATCAAATTACAAGAAAAAGTAGTTACAGATATTGGTGAAGGAAGATTAAAACTGATCTTTAGAGTTATGTCAATTGAACAAAGTTACTTTTTAGAATTGGGCATGCAATTTCCACTTGATTATTTTAAATTTAAGTTGTTTAAAGCACACAATTTATCATCTACATATATGTTACAGCGCAGAGTAAGCCAAATCATCTAAAAAACTGGCTTTTGTAACTTACTACAGCATCAGTTGATGCACTCACCATATGTAAGTGTAGGATTGATGGAGCGAAGCTTCTTAACGACTTCTAATACATTGTCCAGGAAAGAAACTGGACCAATGTAACCTGTAAAAGCATCAAGAACAATTGTTGCATTTAACCCAATCACCAATCTTGTACAGTATCATGTTAAGATATTGATTCTTATTTTAAGGGAAGACATAAAACTGAATAATCACCAAGACAATACCTGTTAATGTGTGTAGTATAATAGATTATTGGCTTCTAGGCCTTCTATCAACTCCCAGAGTTGTTTCCCGTCCAGAAATTGCCCCTTAAAAAGTTGGGTAACCTGCAAAATCATGATGTTGCTAAGCCATGGACATGGACAAGAATGTGTTTTAACAAAATAAACAGAAGCAACTTGCCTGTATGGTTTGAGAATTGCACCGACATAATCGGATCAACATCATATCCCAATAGTTGAAGCGGAAAGACAGCTGACTTGTTTCCAACATATCCCTATTACAAAAGAGAGAATAATACAATTTTAAAAGAGAAAACTAATGACATAATACGACTAGCTTAGCATGACCTTGCTGCTTCATACAGTATCATTTCACGTAGATGATAAACTTAGGTGGCCTTTGGTTTCATTTTAGGATTCACTTTAGGCATACTTTTAGTAAAGTACATAATGTTTATGTAAAACCCAACCATTTATCTAGGTTTGGGAAAATCATTATTTCACGGTTTTATAGAATCCATCTCCTTAAAACAAACACCATTTATTAACATCTCATTCCCAGTCCCAAATTCCTAAACCCTCACACGCGACACACCCTTACCATGAAAACCTGTTGAAACACTTTTGTTTTATCTATTCACATGTGTGAACAAATCAATTAACATGCTGTATGATGTTTTCAAGTTTTTTTATTTACATTACATGTCAAATGGCCTAATACAGATGACAATCAACTTAGAATTTTGTGGTTCGCAACAGAAATTGCACCTATATATGCATGTCCATATTCATTTAGCCTATTTGTTATGTAGTATGTACAAAACAACTAATAGACCATAGTCACAGACAGCCGACTATTTCCGTTCCAATTAATAGTCTAAACCGTACCAGACGTCTCCGGTACGCCATTTTGGTTCCTTAAAATGATGCAGATAGTATAACAGAACTAAATTAACTCCCAATGTCACAAAAAGTCAAACAAAACTATAAGCAGTCAGTCAAAGTAAAAGTAAAATAATAATACAGTAATGGGCTGGTTTAGATCGATCCTAACCGTATGATTATGAATGACTTTTATTCAATAGAATAGAATCGATAGATCAATAGAATCATCAATCATCAATCAATAGATATAGATAGATAGTAAATAAAAAAAAGTCATAGAATATTAAACGCGGCAGGGTTCATTTTAAATCACGAATTGACGCGAAATTACTATTTAGAACCCGACCCGTTTCGAAGGTAAAGCTAAGGAAAAATCGGAGGAGGCGCCATTCTTCTGTTGGACCACCACCTCTGTTATCCAAATTCACATTCACTCAAATTAAAAACATATGAATCAAATAAAACTTGATAAAAATGTGATGATTGATTACCTGATGAAAAGAGATAAGCTTGGGAGAAAATGATGATAACTTGTGTAATTTAAGCATAAAACAACCGATGTATATATATATATATATATGTATATACACACACCGGTTTTAAGTAGTACACAGTCTGTGTTGGTGATCAGATTATCAATTGTTTGATTGTTGTTTTTTTTCTAAAATGGCGAGAGGGATAGTCAGTTGGAGGGGGATAATAAGATCATTTTACTCTTATTTTATTTGGGGTGGATGGGTTAGTCAAAGAGGGAGGTTGGTTGGCTGGCTGGTTTTAAATAAAGATTTTGTACAAATCAAATCAAATCATATCAAACATCCACGTCATGATTGTGGCTTGGTTTGCTAACAAACAAACAAAGCAAATTTCACAAAAAAAAAATGATAAATGCACAATGTTTCTTATTACGAAAAATGATAAATCCTCCTAAAGATTAGCCTAAAAATCCTCCTAAAACTATAAGAAAGTGACATGTGGTATCCACTAATTCTCTTTCCTAATCTTGTCCCCTGATTTTGCCACATGTCTTCATCTAATAGTTAGGAGGATTTTTAGGTCATTCTTTTAGGAGGATTAATCATTTCCCTTACTTAACCATTAAAAACAAGTTTTGCTTTGAATGTACACATCTGTTTGTATGTATCAAATTTTATTTGTACTAATATTACTTCTCTTTCACAAACTATAATCAAAATCAAATAACATAAATAGCAAAATATCAAATCATGTTAATTTTTAAATATTAATTTTTCTAATATAATATTTTCTAATCAATATATATTTGTATAAAATTTCAAAATAAAATTGTGTATATTTTCAAAATTTGATTTCCGTTAACTTTTTCATACGTAAAGGAACAACTTCTATATAGTTTTTTGAGCGTTTTCTTTGAGGGAGACATCTGATGTGAAAGACTTTGAGTGATTGGTAGAATTGTGAAAATACAACATAAAGTCGGACATTACTGGTTGAAGACAAGGATCTAAGGTGTTGCATATCTAAAGTTCAAGTTACAGAATTTTGTATCTTTGTGGGAGCTGATTACTTCAATGTTGATTGTCATATGCCAATTAAGCTTGAAGATCAATGGACCGAGCAACGATATCTTGCACGACAAGATTGTTTGAAGTTTAATTTGGAGGATGTTACCGTTGAGATGAGAACTATGATGAGGAGTGTTGGTATATGTTTGTAACTAATGATTTTTTGTGTTTGGCAGAATTGATAGCAACGGTTAAGGAAAAGTCTGTTAGTGCATATTGGGCAAGGCCGGCCCAATAAGCTTAATGCGCTAGGCAGTTGTTTAAGGGCACCACAAGCTAAAAGTCTTCATTTTGGGCTTATATTATGGGTACTAGTTTAATCTTTAGATATGGTTATTAGTAATGGGCTCATCATATTCCACTCACCTTTGAAAATCTATATATTTCCATAATGGGCTTCGTAGGCCAATAGAGTTAGGCAGTTAGCGCACCATAAAGTTGGAATTCAGTTTCAATAAAGAAGCGGAGATGTCTCTTTCTCTAACTTAGGAAAAAATTATTTTAGGATCATCTCAAATCTCAACCATTCATTTTTCTTTCTCTCTTCAAATCTCAACCACTCATTTTTTCTCTTACCCTCTCTCCTCTCTCCTCTTTCCTCTCCGGCCACTACCTTCTCCTCCTCCCTTCTTCTCCGGCGAGACAACCACCGCAACCACCATCACTCCGACCACCCCAGCCATGGCGCTGGCGCCGGCAGCAAGGGCTACGCCCGTACCGTATCAAACCGCCACCATCTCTTGGATCGCCGCCCATCAAATCCATACCATTCCCATATGCGTCCGGTAACAACCCCTTTATAACGGACATGGGCAACGCCCGTACCGTATCCACCCGAAAACGAAACTGATTCTCGCCGGAAATGTCGTCGGAGATGTCGCGTCGCCGGAGATGTCGCCGGATTCTGAAAAACGGGATTTGAGATTTGAGGAGAGAGAAATAACTCACCCCTTGAAGGGGATATGTACATATAGTACGTATAGGTATTTTAGTTTATTTTTAATAGTCTCAAGTCCGGATAAAGGATGCAGTTTTTTGTTAAAGACTATAAAAAAGGCTCCAAAATTGTTCCCGAGCCACCAAAAAACTTATGTCGGCCTTGATGTTGACGGTATTTGACAAAAGTTTTTAAGAACTTTTTATAAGCTTTAATTAACTTTTAATTTTGAACAATAAATAATTAAATATCTTTTTTGTTTAATAAATTTTAGGAAAATACGGATTCCTTTTCCTTCGTAAACCACGGTGCAGATCATTTCTCCGTTATTAAAAGCCGTTACAAGAAAAAGAAAATACTATTTTTATATGAAAACACGAAAAGAAAATCAATAAACAAACATTTGGTCTACTGATAATCCTCACACACACACACGTCAGCTACTCCTCACCTGTCTGACTTCCCACTCCTCCGGCCAACTTTCCCGGTTAACCGCCGTCAGAATCTCAACAATATGAAGAGAAAAAAGTGGTCAGAGATTGAAGAACGAACCCTTTTAACAAAATACTCCGATCTCCAAACCACCGGAATCTTAGCCAAGTTAAAAACCAGAGAAAAAAAGTTCAAACCAATCGCTGAACATGTAAATTCCGTTCACCATCTTCGTGATCCGGTCAGTTTTCCATTCAAATGGTCATGGCGTGACGTGTCAATCAAAGTACAGAACATGCGTCATCAATATTTGGGTGTGAAGCAAAAAATCAGGGTTTCAGATTGTGAGTATAATTGGGAAGATGGTGAGAATCATTGGGAGAATTTCGATAAGTATAAAGATGTTTTTGGAGATATCGAAATAATCGATTGTAATAAAAGGAGTTTAAATGATAATGATGATAATAATGTTGTATTTGGTGATGAGTTTTTTGAATTTGATGAATTGGAAAATGGTGATGTGGGTATTGACGAGGAAGGGACTAGTGGTGGTGGTGGTGGTGAGGAGTCGGGTTTTGTTCGTGTGAAAAAATCGAGAAAAGGGTTGGTGGGTGCTCAAGTTTTGGAGTTGAGAGATGTTGTAATGAGGAGGGAAGAGAAAAGAAGGGAAAGAGAGTGGAGGAGGGAAGAAAGCAATGTGGATGATGAGGTTGTAGACGTGTCGAACGATATGGAAAGGGATCGAGAAATGATGTGGGCGAGGAAGGAAATGGAGAGTCGGGTGAGGTTAGAAATGGAATTTGATGAGGAGAGGAGAAGGAGAAGGAAAGTGGAGGAAAAGTGGGAAGAGGAGGAAATGAAATGGAGGGAGAAGATGGTGAGTATGCAAATTGAACATGAGAAACAGATGATGGAATTACATGCGAATGCTTGTCAAAATCAAATGCAGGTTCTTGGAGTTATGGCTCGGTTTTTTTGTCAGTTTTTCGGGTCAGTGAATGATGGATTGGGGAATTTGGCTCCTCAAGTTTTGCAACATCCGATTTCAGGAGAATTGGATGAAAATGGGAAGGCGGATGCTACTTCACCCTCAGAATTCTTGTAGTGTAATTTAATACCTTTCTTATATATATATATATATAGTTTTGTTGAAGTTTATAGTATAATTCAATGTTTAAAAATCTATGTTAGCCAGTATTAGAAGTTAGCTGGAATTTTAACTGTTTATAATGCTAAGTGTCTATATAGAAGTGTTGATTAATTAAGTCTTTTGATCAAGAGATCAGTTTTATTTGTTGTCATTCTCTTATTTTAGTTATGAAGATCAATGAAATTGGATATTTTTTTTATTGTTAGAAGTGATTATTGCAACTCAAATTAGGCCATTTTTTCTATGATTTCTGACCTGTTTTTTTAGTCTGATTACTTTGAGCTTAATCTTTAAAAATCAAAATCGTAATTGGCTGATTATGAATCCAAGCAGATCCAATGCCCTCACCACTAAGTTTCCGCTCACTTCTTATGGTTGCTTTCCTTCTCTACCAGTGACCCTTTATCATTACATAAGACCACCTCATTTATCTATCATAATCAAATGATCACAATGCATAATCCTATAACTTTTGATTGAAATTTACAAATACTTTTAAAAGGAACAAAAGTTACACTTTCTTCTATATCACAACATCAACCCTATAACAGATGAAATCAAGGAAACTACTGTAATAAACAAAAAACAATGTTCAAAATGCTAGGAAAACCCAAAACAAAAGCAAGTATCACACAATACACATACGGTTTTATAGGGATCACATGTTTGGAACAAGTTCCTTTAACTTTACACGTCCATGTATAGCAGCTCATAATTTTGAATATAATGCTACATTACAATCCAATTGGCAGTACATTCAAATTAATATGTACCAAGTGTTCAGTGACTATCACCGATCGCTAATGATTTAATGATATGTCGGTGCCACATTGCAGTCTCAGGGTCAAATCTGAGCTCCCATGTAGGCCAGTAGTGGAGGTCCTGTTTCAGTGTCAGCACTCGTGGCTTCCCGTTCAATTGAATCATTTTTATACGAACGAACTCCCGATCTTCAATTTCCTGCACATCAATTCCATCGTATGGTAAATGCAGGCACATCACTTGCAATATAGACACACAGTCAATCCCCGAATTAACTTAGCTTTTAAGATAATTACTATATAAAGAATATATTTATTCCAATGAAGTAGTCGTCTGTTATGCATTCGGTAGGATCCTACCTGCATTGCAGTGGATGGTTTCTAAAATTTTCAATGAAAGTTTAAATAAACGAGGAGGTTTTCCTTATTCAGGTTACCGGGGTATTCCAAGACCGTTTCCGAAGCTTTCCCTAACTGCCTCCCAGATGATAACCACTAGGCCATCTTGGAGTTTGTTAACTTCAGCTTTATTACTTTAAAACTTTAAAACTTTCAACTAGGACATGCGGCTAGAGATGGCGGCGGCAGGCTTTGCTGACCGCCAACTCAGGATTATGGTTGGTTGTGGTGATGTGAGGAACTTTGTTGGTGGGAACTCTTGTATGTTAATTAAGTTATCAACCATAGATATTGGTTAGGTGGAGAGCTAACATAGTAGTTCCCTTCTACTTCAAAATTTGAAAATAATGGTCATATGCTTTATTAAAGAATAGTGATACTTTCTTGTATTCCAAGATATATGAAGTTAATATAGATTTTTAACTAATTACATTCGAACCCCTAACACCTATCACATCATCAACAACCTTGAACACTAAGGAGAACATTTTTACCTTTGTCACACTAACAAAGGCGTCAAGATCAGGAGTTGGTTTCCCGTTAACTTCCACAATCCATTGAAGAGCATATAAACCATATCTATTCACAGGACTCCCATGAGACCACCTGCAAATTTCACAAGTATAATTAATTGTTGGAACTTGAAACTGATGAATGCACGGTCCAAGATTAGTCTTCGACCCATGAAAGAAAGTTAAGTGGACGTGTTTTAGGGTGTAACATCAAACTTACCCCGGCTGATTTTTACTTAGCTAGTATAGTGGCAGTTAGAGGTAGCAAAACGAGCGGGTTAGGTAATGCCCAAAACATCTTTGTTCAAATTTTTTGTACTTCTTCTAAATATTTATCGTGTCAAATTTGATTACAAGAAACTGATGTATGTAAAAAATTTGATTACACAGACATCAATCATAACTTGATATTCAAAATGATCTATGGGACTTTATATAAAATTAACTTTTGGTTACAAACGTCTCAGTTGATCCGTTTCCTTTTGACCTCCCGTTAAAAAAATATATTTCTTTACCCGTTTGACCCACATAACCTGCATCGATTATCCATGAGTAAATGGGTCAAATTTGCTAGATAGTGGCAAATGGCAATACATGACCAAGCATTGCTCAAGGGATTACTTTTGTCCCTGATGCTGACTATGGAGACTCTGCATTTTGCAATAAGGGTCAAACCATACCTTGTGACATATACACCATGGCCCTCTTCGGGAAGAAACCCGAGGGCACGTACGTCCGGGTGTGGCTCCTGTAGAAAGCATCCACACCAATTAATTACACGTGTGGTACCGTTTCCATCTCTTATATCTGTTCCCACAAGTAGCTCCATTTCATGTCCCTAAGAAGCAATAAAGAAAAACCAGTTAACATTCTCGAAATGTGGATGGCGAACAACAAATAATATAGAATCTAAAGTAATTTCATTAACCTGACGAAAGATGGTTAATTCAAGTTTTCCTTCCATGTCATCAGACAGATCCAAGGCATGGCATGCATCATCGAGATCGTTAAAACACGTAACTGGCTTTTTGTTAATTGCAAGGATCATATCACCTTGTTCTAATAAATTCTCAGCTTTAGATCCTGCTAAACAACCTTTGACACGTAGAACCTGACGTCTTACCGGATCCTTTTTTACAAGAGCCTATGAGCAAAGCAGCCAACAAATAAATAACATTAAGTAGTGTATTTTACCAAGTTTCTGTACCATCATACGTGAAGTAAACGAACAAAGCATATATAAAGATAATAACAATGTTTGATGCATACTTGGATCCAATTGTTGCTGAGCCCAAAACTTCTAGCCTTGGAAAGTAAAGCAGGATAAAGCTCAACCTCTAAAACCCTAACAAGAGGCATCGGTCTTTTGATACCATTTATAAGTAGGGACGGTCCTTTTGCGCCTGATATGATTTTATTTAGCACCTGGCTGATTGAATGTACAGGGATACCTCTAGCAAATTGATGATCTTCAGTTGAATTTCCGTATTTCAGCTGCAAGCAAGACTCAGTTATCAGCTTTGGTGGACTTTCTATTGATTCGAAATGAACTAAGGGAACCAACCTTCCTTTTCTTTTTTGATCCACGATTAGTACGAACCTGAGTTGAAAAGCTCCCCCATATAGCTTTAACCCTTCCATGCTCATCCGTAAGCACTCCTGAAAAGCTGCTACCAAAGTCTGCATACACAACACAAGTGAACAACTAAGATTAATATATTTCCAGAAAAAGGTTTGGAACAGAGGAACTAAAACTATTATATTTAAAGATCATTTTAAAAAATGGATAATAACAAAGTACCAGTGTCGAGCTCTATGACTTCCATGTTGGTTGCTCTATAACGAGGAGAATCGGCTGACCCAATGCTTAGAGTTGCACATGGATTGGTAACAACAGATTTTCTAGATGTTGCTCGTAAACTCCTACTTAATCCCACAAGATACACGCTCTTTCCACGACGTAATGCAGGTTCTGCAACAGCGTGAAATAATAAGTGTTCAGTATAACTATAACGAAAAAAAGGTAATGTGTACAAATTTTCCTACCGGGAAGAAGTTCAGCAGCTTTCACCACAGAAGCACCGGCAGGTCCAAGGGCAGAAGGATTGTATGCAACAATAGCATAATTATGAACAGGATGTAGAAAAACCACCTAAGAAGTATTTAGTCAAACACCTAAAATGGTTAATAAGGAGTATAAGAGTTGAAGTCAAGTCCTGTTATTTTCATTCTGCTGAAAACCAAATGAAAATCAAACAGTCGGCCTTCTTTGTATATAATTTTGTCCCATACCTCCCCAGGAATCTCAATTGGAAAGGCAGCAAAAGAAAGCATGATATCAGATGCTGATATAGCAACGGTATTCTTATCAACTGCAACCAACCCCATTTCTTTGGAATGATATATAATCACACCGGTTCCAACAAAATGCTGACAGTGGACACCATCAAGCATACATGATGACGGTACATAGACCTGGCATGTCATACACCATAAGATATTGTAAGAGGACATTCAACATTTTTACACAATCTTGTCAAATTAAATAATAAATCTAGAATGAGCAGCAGAAAAATATTAGAAATTAATCAGTTATGAAAACTTACGTCGAACATGACAAGAGTGGGCTCTATTACACGCTCAGCAACAGAAGCATTACCAGAATCTGCTAATGTGTCATGATTGTCTCTCTCAACTGAATCTCCAGGAGATGTTGGAATTTCTGGTTCAGAAATTATATTACCATCAGCTGATACATCTTCACCCACTCTAGGCCTTTTTGTTTCGTTGTCAGATTCCTCTTGAACACGTTCAGAGCTACTAATGTCCATGCTGTCACCACCATCAGCCAATTCACCACCATCTTGGTGCACAGGCTCAACAAGACTACCTTCTACAACTCTGTTGCTTGTCAGTCCAGAAGATATAGGTTGGGAACTAGGAGGCAGAGCTTGCTTTGCTATCCAACTACCAGAACTGTCATCACGAGTATATATCTGAGGTGGGGCATACCACTCATGTCGATCCACTGTAACAAGGACAGACTAAACCCAAAAAGAGTCAACTTTGCTACATCTAAAATACTCTTACCAATGGTTCTTGTGACGATATTTGCAGATAATTGATCAGTACCTTCCTCCTATGGCGATCCGTGTAAGTTATGTATTCCAACGGAACTCTAGCTCCTCTAGAAAGCTTAGAAAGAACATTAATGAAGTCTTCAAGATGTGATATGTCCTCACCAGCAAACTTCTTGATGATGGCATGCCGTGGTACCCCCGCTTTATAAAGCATATAACTGTAGATGAAAACTGTGCTTATTAGTGTCATCAACCCACCAGCGAAAGAGAGTTAAATTATCAGATTCTATCAAAGAAATTACCCAGGTTCTGAGACATATACAAGACCACAGTGAAAACGAAAATTCCTAGCCTGTTAAGAAAAGATGATCAAAACAAGTCCAGCAACCTCGCCGATAAAGAATAACATGAACTAGTCACAGATGATCCAAGCTACCTGTTGATAGGAGAGAGGGTGTATCACTGCACCACTAACTTCCAAAAAGTAGTTCGGAGTTATGGAGTGTAAATCCTCAACCTGAGTAAACATATGGAAATTAGATTGAATTTTGCATCAATAAAGGACAGCAAAGCATAATGTTAAATAAAATATAGATCTTTGCCAAGTCTTTTGAGCCGATATAACAAGTCTTCTGTAAATTTGTGAGTTGCAACTTTTTTAGTACTTACAAAATGTAAGATTTTAGCTAAACCATATACACAGGTACATCTTAGATTTTCAGAACTCCCAACCGTTCAAAACCAATAGAATGCTTGTTGCGATAGTCATTTTCCCACAAACTTGTGATAGTATTAGACTAATATTCGATACAAAGCTAATTTCACATGTATGACAATTATTGTCAGAAGATAGTCATTGACTAGTGTCTTGACTCTTGACTTATTTAACATGTTGGCATCAAGAAAAAATTGTCGAACATGGCTGTAAGACACTAGTCACTCACCGCCAGCTGAACAGTCAAAGATGTGCCACCCCTTTCTAACTCCAACTCGACATTTTGGCCCACGCTATCATCTAGTAAAGTCTCCATCTTCAGAAACTGAGTAAGCACCTGCAAGAAGGCTTATTCACTTGAGCAAATATTTGCAGATTAAGAATCACATGAGCAGAAGTTTTTCACTTGCTGCATAGATGAATATACCATAAAGCATACGATGATATTATCTAAAATAACATCAGTTGTAATTTACACTATTTGTATATAAGATCCTATGCACTGAATCAAACTTTATCTCAGTTAAGGACCCCCAAAGCAAAAATCGATGATAAACAGTTTCATATAACGTTTACCACCTAAATCTCACTTATTAATCCTCCTAAATATGAGGGTACCAGTCTAAAAACATGCTTCTTCTCCAACAATTCTCAAGTAATTATAGTAGGAATGTTGTGTATGATAGGTATCTTGTTTGAAAACTTTACGATTAGGTAAATTTCTAATCCTACCAAAAGTTCCTAGAAGAGACCTAAACAAGTGAGCTAAGAAATTCAATGTGTACATTTCCAGAATAAAAGTTCACAAAAGGAATTAAGTGAGATAAAATTAAGACTTATACATACCTCCCCATTTATGCGAACAAGCACATCACCTGGCTCCAAATGTTTATGTGCTGGGCCGCCTGGCACCTAAAACATGCCGATGACGACATCAGGCACTAAAATACTGTTTGACAAGTTGAACAGCATTTTCACAACAGAAATGGAAAAAGACTCACCACTGAATCAACAACAAGCATCCCAGTTTCACTTAGTGGAGATGCATGGCGAACCAGCTAATCCAAAAATAATTCAGATAAGCCAATGGGACAACTTTAATATTTTATTTCCAGAAACATCAACAAATAAAGTCAAGTAAAAATTACAAACCTGCTCGGTTTCAGTTTTCAGACCAAGCCGGCGGGTTTCCTCAAATCCTTTGTGGATAAAGGTGGCCTATAATCAGAAATATCATACAAAAGTGAATGCCCACATATGCAGAAACATGATAGTCACAGTAATTTACTAAATTAAAAACAAAAACTGCATTGTTTGGGCTACAAATTATAGATGTCTAAGAGTCAATAAAGTAAAACAGCTTGTCTACTTTCAGTGCAGGTTCGTGCAACAAAGTGTAAAACCTTAAAAACTCTCCTCCATTCCTTTCTTAAATTCACAGACAGTTAACTATTTCCAAACTAAGCATACTTTTGTACCTGATATCCTCTTGTCTTAATTCCAGAATAGCTGGACAAATGATGACTTTATCTCTAGGGAAATTTCATAGTTATTTATTCATTAAAATTGGTTCTTGGTAATCGCCTAATCTTTAATAAAACCATTGTTAGCAAGCGCTTCCATCATATTTATGCTGGAGTTACTAACATGCAACCAAATCACTTCCAATGAAATAACAACAGTTGGATGAAAAATGATCCATTTAGAGATGACCATCAAGTTCTTATCAAAAAGCAAAAAATGCAATGTCACTTGAATGTCAATAACAAAAACAAGAAGTTGATAGTGATAATATAAGTTCAATATTAACGCTGACTACTATGAGATAGTAGCTCCATTAACCTACAGAATTAAATCAGATCTATAAAAAACCAAGAAGAAAGTCACAAACCTGGAGGGTACCGCGAGGTATTGTAACAGCCTCCCACTTATCTAGACAAGAATCTCTTCCCTTCTGCAAGAAACTTAACGACCTCACCACCTGCAAATTCCAACTTTAAACCTCATGGCTCTATAGAATTTGTACGAGTAAAACAAGATACCCACTGAATAATGCTCTCAAAAGGAAATAAAAGGGGAACTATATAAGAGTCGTGAGCCTTCTAAAAAAAACGAACATCTTGAAAAAGTACATCATCATTTTGGTGACTTTGTAACTTACTTTTGTTCATGAATAAAGTCTAACAGTCAAAATTACAAATTGTACTTACTCGTTCTAAGGGGAAGAAAAAAGCTGAAGCACCAGAAGTCCTGCCACCGGCATTCAACGCAATTGCCCTTCCCTGCCAATCAATAACTGGGGAACCACTAGAACCACCTTTAGTACCTGAAGCTGCCTGGTGGGTATACACATCAGTGCAAACTAATCAATTTCATGACATAATGTAGTCACATTGTGACTAGTAATATGTCAAAGGGTTTCTATAATTTTTCCAGAATTGTGTGTTATAATCCTATGTATCTAAATACATAAGATGGTTGTTGATAAGGAGATGTTAAACTAAAATACTTGGAAAAATCTAACAGCAATAAGCAGACTAAAACACATCAATGAATGATGCTCAGCAGTACTGCCAATGTGGACTAGTATGTACAAGTAGCAACTCTAATCATATACATAAGTAGTGGGTTGGTTTGGGTTATACTAAGCCTGGCTAAAAATGAAACTGGTTTAATTGGTTAAATCTCGCCAAAGATTAGATTGCTAGCACCAACTTTGTTTTGAAAAAATAGATTGTTAAGAATATACTTGCTGCAATCATATTGAAAGGAAAAAAAAGTGTCAGTAGGTCAACCCCACACGTCCCTTTCTGGTCCATACTTAATAAACCACCCGCTGTTTTAGACTTTTACACAACCCTCCCACCCTAACCATGTTGGAATCTCCAAAATGCAACATTACTTACTCTCAACCACTAAGACCAAAACGAATGGCATTAATAGCAGAAAGCTCACCTGCAAGTAGAATGTATTGAAATCATTGTAGCCATCCCTGCAGCAAGAAAAGGTCTTATTGTTAAAATATGACGAATGACGGCAAGGGTTGCATTCATTTGTTTAAGCTAGTATTACATGTTAAAAGATCCTTGAGAAAATAAATATAACCAACGCCAATTACATAAAGTACATAAATTAGACGCATAGGTGTAGTGAAACTCATTAAACTGAAAAAAATGTAAGTTGCAAAGGTTTTTGATGATAAAAATATCATCATCTTTTCCCAAGATGCAGTTAGAAACTTAGAATAAAAACATGTGAGAAAAAAGGAGAAGTTTCAAAAAAGTCAACAAGATATAATACGGAGTACCATGTAGCAAAGCATATCAAAGAATATGACGATCAACACTAATGAAAACAAGAACATAGTTACTAGACCTATTTAATCGACCCACCAAAATGGCTAGAACTTAATTTTACACCCACCAACATACTTTCAAGAATGATACAGATAGAGAAAATACTATCAAGTAGCATACTTCTTATAAACTGGAGCATCCCTATCCAGACGAGCAAGGGTACCAGCCAAAATAGAGATCTGTAGTTTCAGAGTGAAATTAAATCAGCATTGCCTAAATATATGATTGAAATAAAAAGTGCATACGGTTATTGTCAAGAAGAAAGTTACTATCAACTTCTGAATGGTTGTAACTTGTAGGCGTATAGACTAAAGAACATTGAAAATACTCACAGTTATCGAACTATTGTCAGGTATTAACTAATGGAATATTATGAGCAAATCACTCTGTGTGCAAATTTAAAAGTTAAGTGATTTGAAGAGATCCAATGTTATGTTATGTTCAATTTTACACCCTTGAGATTCTGAGACCAAAATCATGTACACAACCGTATCGTCGCATAGTCACATAGGTATCAACCATCAAATATCAAGTATATCTCACAGTCGTGCTTGATCATCCCAATGACATAAATGTACCTTCTCTCCACTATCATTACCAACAACTCTAATTTCCAGTCCTACACAAGCAACTTCAGGAGCAAGAGGGATCTCTTCATAGCTCAGGAACTGTACTGCAGAAGGATCGTAGCGAAAGAATCCAAAATCATGAACCTGAAATTGCAGAAACAAAATATTCTCCATCATGCACAAAATGGCTATCTTCTCCAATGTTTTTCATAGAAATGGTTTTCATGTCAAAAATAAAACAAGTTTTTTTTTTGCAAGTTAGCATAAAAAAACAGTAGAATACTAAATCACACATTAAAAAATGACTTCACTTGCATACACCCAAAAGCACAAAAAGACCTAGCCAGATTACTATCATTTCCAGGATGAGATAATACCCTAACAGCAAAAGCCTCGTATACTATGAAGTAGTAAATATCTGATATAACCAGCACAAACTGTGACCGCAAAAGTAAACAACCCCTCAAAGTTGAGACTAATGGATAATGGAATGAGTTAAAGTCACCAAAGTATAACGTATTTTTGAGGACTGGTCTTTTTGTGTGATGCACACGGGTCATTGTACTCTTACATGGTCAAAACATATGTTATATGCGTATAAGCGTATGCAGCTTTTAATACAATGTAGTTACCAATTATGAAATTGATATATGATTTTAACAATTCAAGTTACTATTCAAAAGCTCATAAAGGGTGCAGTGGGCCAAATGAAGAAAAAAGAAGGTATATGACACACAATGAACATTTTCGGCAATTACAAAAATCTAGGAGCGAGAAAGTTTCTTAATTTATGTTTAAATATCATCATGTACATATATAGAACATCCCCAAAAACAGTTTCTGGAAAGTTACAAAACGTTACAGACAATTAAAGGTCTTACGGGTCACAAGTGAGCACGATCACTGACACCGATCAAGTGTGACCCTGATTAACATTTGAGTTTAACATGTTTACTCTTATATTGAACTCAGGATTTCAAATATCATTTATGGGTGTACACTTCGTACCTCCTAACTCATCAACAAGTACAATTAATCACTAACACCAAAAGTTAAACTTTTTATTTTTAAACATCCATAAATAACAAGACATCCAATTAAACAACTCACCGGGTCCCTGTATATCGGATACACCGGGATCTCTTCACGATTCACAAACATAGCTTCTGCCACCACAGGACCTATATGTACAAAAAAAACATAAAAAAAAAAAACATATAATCAAACCACCCAAAAACAAATATCAAAAAAACATTATTAAAAAAAAAGAAAGAAAAAGAGGACATTATTCTTATAATTAAGTCGATCATCTCACCAGGCTTAACAACATGACGATTAGTCAAGATAATTCCACGACGTTTATCAACAACAAAACCAGTAGCATGGCTTGAGCCAGCTGATTCGGTATCGAAAGCACGACAGCCAGTCGTACGTAAGACGACAACAGCCGGAACGATCTTGTCCAATGCTTTTCGCCAGTCTTCAGCCGTGGCATGGCCTTCTTCTTTCGATGATGGTGGTGGATCGATTTCCATACCCAGCTGATCATTATCCTCTTTCATATCAGATGAATCCGATACGTCTTCCATCTGGGCCTGCCTAGCTTGATTTACAAATACAACTGTATAATGTTAACAAATTGTATGTATATATAATGTGATATATATAACAGAAATGGGAGGGAGGGAGGTTTGACCGAGGGGAGTACAATTTCAGTTGGATGTTTTCTTTTGCTTCTTTTTGTTTATGACTTTCTGATGTGGAGTTACATGTGATATGTGTGTGTTTTCCGGTGTGTTTTGTGCCTTTCTGGAGTCAAGTCAACTATTGGTTGATTTAGTGGTCAAAATTTCTTCTTCCGATAACAAATATAAAAAAAAAATTTAATTTTTCTTATAAAGAAACTTTTTTCACACCACACCCCTAAAATGACAAGTGAGATTACATACGTAGTACTCGTATAATATAAGGTTATAAAAGAATGAATTTACACCAACTTTACAAAGAGGATGTTGGACATTCTACCTCTATTCTTAAAATAAAAAAATCTTAAAAGACTTAACACTTAACACAATTTAGTCCCTATTACATTTGAGAAAATTTTTTTTTCTTTTTAACGTAGTTAACAGGTTATTATTAGAGACACACAGTGACATTCAATTAACCAGCATGTGACGATGACAATACCTTTAAACACATTTTTTTTCTTGATCGACATCCAATCCCACATATTCGTGAATTACGGTCGGGTCTTTAACATCGGACGTAAATAATCTATTGGCGTTAACCAAACTTGCCAATGTCAACCCAAAAAGAATAATTTATTCATCCTATAAATCAAGCTTACAAATCATCATTTCTTAGTAATTCAACGAGCACTACTGTAACATCCCAAACGTTTTATGTTTGACTATTTGACTTTCCGTTAGTTAACGTTAGGTCCATTATGTTTATGTGCCCTATATGGGATTATGTGATTAAATGCTTAGGCGTTTAATATGAAATGATTAATATGATGATTAACGAAAGTAAAGTTAAGAAATAAGGTGCTTGTTAGTATGTTAAGACTCCCGGTAGAAAGTTAAGCTAAGAACGTTAAGTTGTAGAGTTGAGGGGTCCTAAGTGTAAGTTTAAAGTTTGATGGCCAGGGGGTTAAGGAACAATTAGGCAGCCCTAATTGTCACCTAACACCTGCTCTTGTGTGTGAAACCCTCCAGCCGATCCCCCTCTTTTCCAAGACAAGTTTCCCTCAAGATTCAATCGTTTTGTGCCGTTTCGATCAAGTTTTGATTAGATCTTGAATCCCCTAAGTCATCTACAGGTAATATTATCTCTGAAATCTGATCATATGAGTCATAGTTGTGTGTTCAATCCAGGCCATGGGGTTTGGGTTGGGTTATTCGATTAAACGTTTATCGATTTCATGTTATACGGGTGATTGAATGTTGGATTTATGTGGTAAAGGATTAAAGATTTGATTGATGGATTTAAGTCAGTAAAAGTATTGTCAAAAGGGTTAATTTTATGTTTCCAGGTCGAATTAATGATTGGTGTTCGAGTGGGATTCGATTTAAAGATTAAAAAGTTGGATTTTGGTCGAACTGGGTGTTATGCGGCGCACAAGCCTTTTGTGCGGCGCATAAAACCAAGTTTTGTAAAGTAAAGATCTGAAGGGAGCCCGATATGCGGCGCATGAATCATTCATGCGGCGCATGAATCATTCATGCGGCGCATATCCTCCAGTTTTGAAAATTGGTTTTCTGGTGGGAGCCCGTTATGCGGCGCACAGAACTTCTGTGCGGCGCACAGATGGTTTGCTCAGAAAATTGGATAGTTTCTGTGATGAATTTAGTGGATTTGTGCGGGGCATAACTTTTCCATGCGGCGCACAAATTCTTGAATATGGTTTTGTGCGGCGCACAAATGGGTCCAGACTGGTACTTAAGTTTCGTTTAGCTTATAGATAGATCTTATACTCATTATAGGTAGTCGGGAGCACTTAGCAAGCACCGTAAGACACTTGTAACTAGTTGGTAAGCTGTACCAAGGTAAGATAACATCTTTTGTCACCTGTTGGTGCAACAAAACACGTTTTCATAAGTTAAACCTTCCAATTGAATACGAATGCACGTTTTATGTTTATGGGTGACTATGGGAGGTTGCAAAGGGACATTATACTTACTGTTTATGATGTATAACATGTTTATGCAGGTTGCAAAGGTATGAGGTAAGTATATACGTATGAAATGATGAGTTGATTATGTTATGTGACTATGAAATAATGAAATGTTATGTTATATGATTGCATGTGTGGCTTGATCACCTAGTTCACTAGACTCTGTAAGTTGCCATGTCACGTGCACGTTTAAGGGCCTAAACGTAAATATGAATATGTGATAATTGTTTAGTGTTAGCTTTAAATTATAGATTAGTGCTTGTTTGTAACAATGTAAATAGAATTGTCCTTGTGGTTAATCTTGTTTATTTGGAAGGTTGCTAGTGTAATTAACCAAGGACTATCTTGTAATTAGGGAGGGGGTTTAATGCAAATGTCAAGCCTATATAAACCCCCTCACCTCTCATTTGTAATTAACCTTTGAAATAGAATTTCCCTTTCTCCCATTCTCTCTCTAACTCTCTCTTTCACACACATATTCACTATTCACGATTTAGCATTGTTAACAATTGGTATCAGAGCAAAATCACAACTTGTGTTAGATCCATTGCTTGATTTTGTTCAATTTTAGGCTAAATTGTGTTTTTCCTACTTTACCGAAAAATCCAATCTTTACCCTCTTAACATGTTAAAGTTTCCTCCTTTCTAGTTTTATTCTACTCATTACCTTCCTATAATCATCCTCAAGAAGTTTCAAATCCCAATTCAAAACCAAATGGCTTAAAATTGAAATTTTAGCTTTCTGATCTGAAATCCGGTTTTCATTGCCTTTGAATTTCTGTTGTAAAACCGGCTTTCCTTCCGGTTTTCCTTCCGGTTTTCCTTCCGGTTTTCCTTCCGGTTTTCCTACCGGTATTCCTTCCGGTTTTCAAATTCACAAAATTTTGAATTTTCATTGTTATATTCTAACATATCTGGTTTACACCAAAACCGATATTTGTACTAAATTTCATCTTTTTCCAACTCGTCATAATCTCCAATCTTTTCATCGAAAACCGGATTTATTAAAGAATTTTATGAATCCCGGTTTTAGTTAAGATTTTTCTGAAAACCGGATTTTGTGAAGCTTTGAGACTTTAAGTAACATTGTGTGAGAAAATACCTGGTTTATCCCAAAACCGGTATTTGTTCTTAATTTCTTCTCTTTTCAAGTCGAAACTCTACCCATTGTTTCCTTCGAAAACCGGATTTTCTATACATTTTACCATTACCGGTATTTGTATAGATTTTAACCTCAAAACCGGTTTTATCACTGTTTAATACCTGGTTTACACCAAAACCGGTATTTGTGCTTTATTTCTTCATCTTTGTGAAAAGTCATTCTGTCCAAATTTCTAGACGAATACCGGATTTAGAACATATTTTCTGAAACCCGGTTTTTGTATACATTTTCTGAAAACCGGATTTAGTACACTTTTTCTGAAAACCGGTTTTTCTTCACATTTTCTCAGAATGTCGATTTCTGACTCATTGATTCTTGGTTCCGATTCAAGACCTCCTGTTCTATATCGTGGGTCATATCCACAATGGAAAAAACGGTTTTTGGATTGGATTGAAAGACAACCTCTGGGAGATGACATTAAAGCTTCGTATGAAGAAGGCCCTGCTGTTCATACAAATCCAATCACCAAAGAACTGATTCCAAAAGAAAGTTGGAGCACAGCTCAAAAGAACCGCACTCAGGCGGATAACCTTGCAAGATCTCATCTCTACATGGCTCTTCCCAATGATATTTATTCCAATGTTGACTCATATGAGACTGGGAAAGAGATATGGGACGAAATTGAAAAGCAACTACAAGGTTCAGAGGT
>CM067173.1:69476083-69556083 GCA_034093135.1 Erigeron breviscapus
CCTCGCTATCAAACAGTGTATGGAAATTCAGGAGTTGAAAATATTCCTTTTATGCCTATTCCTGCTTCGCTTCTTCGCTTGGTGCCCCATGAGGATAGTGACCTCATGAATTACAGAGTGTTTTTAGGAGGGGGTATGGCTGCTCAACGCCGAGAGCCGCCTACCGCTCCCCCGCATAGGTCGCCTAGTGAGGGTAATAGGTCTAAGAAAAGAAAAGAGGGGTTAGTAGGAGAAGAGGCACCAAGCTCATCTGCTCAATCCTCATCAACTTCCGCTCCACCGAAAAAGAAACAAAAAACCCATCACAAATCTAAATCAAAAACCAAAACTAAATCGAAAACACTTCTTCGTGATGAACCTTCACCTCCTCATGATCAATCCTTTGAAATTCCTTTACCTTTCACTTCATCCTCCTCCGAATCACATTCATCTTCTTCTTCTCAGCATAAATCGACGAAAATTCGAAAAATCAGATTCAAATATTCAAAGACTCTTCCACCGATTGAGGAAGAGGCTACATTAGAATCTCCGGAGAGACAAGGTGGATTGGAGGGAGAGGTTGAAAAACAAAACGGAGAGAATGAGCGGTCTGGGCTAGGTACAGGGCATAAAGAAAACGTTGGCCCTCCGATAGTTGAACCACTTATACGCTGGGATGACGACCTTAGGATAGAAGACGAGGACTCCCCACCCTCGCATTTTTCACCTCCTTGCCGCTCTGGATCCTCTCCACAGGATTCAGATGCATCATTGCACAGGCACCAACCACGTCCACTATCGATTCCTCATTCGGAGGAAGCCGATATTGAAGCTGCGGAGACTCTTGCCTCTCTCCCAACTTTTCTTAATGACACAATTGAGTCTAGATCATCAAGTAGGTCACTGAATCTTGAGCACGCACGTCCTTTGGACGATGCCAGAACATACAGAGAATTGGTTCGTGAACCTTTTCCAGGACCGTATGGAATACCTGTCGGTGCCATCATCAAGCAAGCACTGGATACAGGAGCTGCGGAGAGAAGCTTTGAGGAGGTTAGGCTCGCCTGGCTTCCTCCTAGCCCATCTTCCAGTTCAACGGGCAATCCAGGGGATCCCGGAAGTCCCACCTACCGGAACATTGTGCTTTGCGTTCGTGCAAAGCCAATTCGTTCTGCAACAACCAATGTAGAGCATATGCTACATAAATCACTGGGAAGCCCTGTTGGTTCACAGCCTTCAGGCCGCACTGTAAACCTTATGGAGCCTACAGGTGCGACAACGACATCTACGTCGGTCATTCCTCCTTCTTCAATTGATCCACCGCCAACCGAAGTGCTCCAGAAAGATAAAGGCAAAGCCATTGCCGCTCCTGAACCGTCGGACAGTGATAAGTCTGATAGCCCACCTGCAGCCGCTGAACGCTTGCACATTCAATATGATCTAGAAGAGCGTGCAGATATCATGGCTCTTGATGCTGCAGGACTACTCCACACCAGAAAAACACAAACTCAACCTTCACCAATACTCCCTCATAAAACTCCTACACCTCCCCATTCATCTTCTTCTTCATCTTCTTCATCCTCCTCCGCTTCTCATCCTATCGAACTTCCTGGTTCCATGTCTACAGAAAACCGATCTCGTCTTGATTCACATTATGATGAACTACTTGCCACACTTATCTCCCTCAACGGTCAAACAGATTCTTTTGACAAAGCGATTAAAGCATCAATCCAAGCCCGCTTTGATCATCATCATCAGGTAAATAACTTTAAACAACAAACAGAACAAGAAAAGTTTCTAGCCAATGCAGCACTTGAAGCGGCACAGAAGAGAATAGTTGAACTTGAGGCCACTTGCAGGCAGGCTGTTGTTATACATAGACGTGATGATCCTGATGATCAAGATCAACACGAGGGGGAGAATATTGATGAAGATGTTGATAATGTTAGAGCCAGTGCTGCTACGGAAGTTATAGATGACACAAATGTTGCGGATGATGCTCAATCAAGAGATCCTCCTCAAGATGTTGATATTGTAGAGCACGTGGTTGATAATGTCGTGGTTGAGAATGATGAAAACACTGAATTAGTTCGTATTGATGAATCTTTGATTCGAGCCAGTGCCGTTACTGATGTTGTTTGTGGCTCAGCTTTCCGTGATGATGCGCACTTTCAAGGATTACTTAGGGATCCCTTGATTATTGGCGAAGATTTTGGTGAAACAGAGTTCCCTGAGTATGATCCTAGAGATAATGATCTAAGAGATGTTAATGATGACGATTCCTCTGATGATGATGATGCTCCCCCAGGCTTTGATACCTACCAATCCATTCCTCAACCAAACCCTGCTCTCAACCAAATGAACCTTCGTAACCTTATCCACCACCTTAACAACCCTCATCTCCAAAACATCACCAGAGCTCCTATTGTTCGAATAAATGAAGGTGGGTTCAGAAAGAATGTTGAAAGAAAGATTGACTATCTCAGAATACCAACCAGACTTTTCAAATCCACCAAATTCCTTGAAGAAAAAGCTTATGAGATCTTCTCTAAGGAACAAGAGTTGGTAAAAATCGATGTTGATGAATTACGGGCTAGGAGAGCTTATGATGTTGATCACCAAAGGGCAAAATATTTAAAGGATCTTATAGATGCCAAAAGCCATAAAGCTAACAAAGTGTGGAAGAATCAGTTCAAATTAAAGATTGTTGAGGTTGTCAGCATTCATTTCAAAGAATGGCGTAATCCCGGGTTCGCAAGACCCCCTGGCTTGATATGGTTAATAGTAAGACGTGATGATAACCGTCGGTATTTGTTTGGAGAAGCCAGGTTCAATCTGCTGTCTGCTGATGATCTCATTTTCCTCCTCCATCACTTTGCTAGCAGACTCATTCAGCCTGATCCAGAGAATCATGAAGCCTACTATGCTGTTAAGAGATATTTGGATAGTCTTGTTTTGAGTCAAACTCAAAAGGACTTCCAATTGGCGGTGGAAAAGAAAAGAAAGAAAGTGAACCTCACCTTGCCTAACCAAAGAATTCAAGGAATAAATCTCGAGAATTTTAACACTGGAGCTATATTTGATAATCCTCGAGGGTTTGTATTTGAAAGCGATCAAGGTCATAAGATTTTTATAAGACTAGACGAACTCTCCAAGTACTCTGATGGCACTCTGATGCAATGTTTGACTGTTTTTGAAAGTCTTAATGAGTTCGAAGAGTCAGTTAAGGAAAAGAAGAGGTTGTTGAAAGTGATTAAAAGGATCAAGGCAAGATTGGATCACAGAGATAGAACAAGACAGATTATTGAGGCTAGACTTCCAAAAGAAAGAAAGTGAACCTCACCTTGCCTAACCAAAGAATTCAAGGAATAAATCTCGAGAATTTTAACACTGGAGCTATATTTGATAATCCTCGAGGGTTTGTATTTGAAAGCGATCAAGGTCATAAGATTTTTATAAGACTAGACGAACTCTCCAAGTACTCTGATGGCACTCTGATGCAATGTTTGACTGTTTTTGAAAGTCTTAATGAGTTCGAAGAGTCAGTTAAGGAAAAGAAGAGGTTGTTGAAAGTGATTAAAAGGATCAAGGCAAGATTGGATCACAGAGATAGAACAAGACAGATTATTGAGGCTAGACTTCCAAAAGAAAGAAAAGGAGTAATTCATGTACCAGAAGGTACTTGGGTCAGATATTCTCCTAACAATGAACAAGGTCCTCACAACATGCCTCCTGTTGATTTTGCTGACAACATCATAGAACCACCTAATCGCCCTGAAGATCCAAAGTACCATTTTGTTCCTAAAAGGTTCTGGAAGGAGAATCATCACAAGTACAGAAAGCGAGCATTCAAATCTCAATCTACTCAACCTGATAAGCCTGAATCATCCACAAAGAAAAGGAATCGGAGACAGAGGAAGAGAAAGAGATCCAGAAAGTAATCGTTCACAAACAGCACTAAAGGGGGAGATTGTTAGCTTTAAATTATAGATTAGTGCTTGTTTGTAACAATGTAAATAGAATTGTCCTTGTGGTTAATCTTGTTTATTTGGAAGGTTGCTAGTGTAATTAACCAAGGACTATCTTGTAATTAGGGAGGGGGTTTAATGCAAATGTCAAGCCTATATAAACCCCCTCACCTCTCATTTGTAATTAACCTTTGAAATAGAATTTCCCTTTCTCCCATTCTCTCTCTAACTCTCTCTTTCACACACATATTCACTATTCACGATTTAGCATTGTTAACATTTAGGTAGTGTAAACACCTAAACTATATGTAATGTGAAATCGAGCTCGTAATTTAGATGTGAAAGTGTTAAGCTTAACCCGTACTTGCCATTGCCCGGCGGGTGCGTAGATGTGGTTGCTTGGGTGGCTCCTTGCAACATGGTTAAAGATGTGAAGAGTAATACGGGAGGTCTGACCAGCTCCACTTGTCATGTGCATACGGATTACTCCTGGATTGGCTTGCCATTCCTTAACGACAATGTTGGACAGCCGTAAGGTTTGTTCATCTAGTCGGGTGTGACTTATGTCACCACCACAAAGATGTTTAGATGTGATATGTGAAGATGTTAAAGATGTATAGGCACTTTTAGGATGATCTATCCTATATGAAGGATGTGAAATGCAATGTTGTGATGTAGAATGTAAAGTCCCAAACTCTCTAGATGGTTAACCCAAAGTGTAAAATACAACAAGTCTAATATGCACTAGATTGGACTAGTATTACATGAATATAAATGCAAGTATATAAACAAAGTAATACACGACTTAAAGTAAAGGTGGAACACAATGTAATTTTCCAAGAGTATTTTATTTATGATGTTAAATAAAATACAAGGTTGTGCGGAATCAAGATAATACAAATATGTAAGTATCCTAACAACCTATGAATTACAAATGATCTATATTTGCCAAATAACTCTTTTAGATCGAGATACTTAAAGTTGTGAAGTATCCCTGTTTAAGATCGAGAGTATTTAGACAAATTCACCTTTAATATCTAAAAGTAATTTTAACGAAGAATATGACTTTGTATTTATAGGCAAACAAATTCACCAGTGAATTTGTGCGTACAAATATGGTTGCATGCATTTAATGAAGCGACAAGATCATTAAATGCATTGGTTAAGGTACAAGGATAAAGTCACATCAATATGACTTTATTCTTTTAACCAACCACCTTTACACACGTAAGCACTTTAGTAAAGAACAAGTGGAATGTTCTTTGGAAAGTGTGTAAAGGCAAAAAGTCAATTCCTCGATATCAGTGTTCAGACTTGTAAGGTCTAGAACACTGACAATCTTCCAGTCGTAGATCTGGTAAGACTTCCAGTGGACTCCGCCATTTGTCAGTCTTCTTTATTCTGACTTCAGTCTTTGACTTCAGTAAGAATGTCTTCAGTAAAATAGATCTGGACTGGGGTGAAGTCCAGTGAGCTAATCTGGAATACTCCAGATTTCCTATACAAGTATTTGCTCACTGGTCTTCCATTATTTCTGAACAAATCTTCAGAGGGACTCCAGTTTCCAAGTCTGGAGTAGGTCCAGTAAATCTGGACCTAACAAATTCCCCCTATTTGTTTAGAAATAATGCAAGGTTTTTCAAGCTTATATCTATACAACTTTGTATGCTTGAAAAACACTTGTTACGACTTAGTCTAAAAAATTTATTGTTACTGGGAAACACTTTATAGATCATCAGTGTTCCAGTTTCATCTTTTAATTCTAACTTAGACTAAATCTTATCATTTACTTTGTGAGACAAAATATGCAACTATATTTACAGCCATCAACAGAAAATAAGTTATAATTTTGTGAATTTAATTACAAATTACAAGTAAATGATACAAAAGTTAGGCCCTTCTTTTCGACGTCTGTCCAGGAGCATCTTCAGAAGCCTTTCTCTTTGGTGATGGAGAGGATGGTACAGAAACTGGTGGTCTCATACCCAGAACAGCTTCCATCTGTTGTATTCTTTTCCAAACCTTTTCAATCCTCTTCATAAATGCCTTGACATCAGGAGTTAAATCAGTTTTTCCTTTGAAAGTTAATCCTATCTCCTTCAGTTCAGTCCATCCAAAAGCTTGGACTGATGCATTCTTCCTTTCATCGGTAAAGTTACCCTCTCTGGTCAACTTTATATTAAACCTGGTCATGCCTTCATGATTTTCAGCGAGTTTAATCTCTGCACCTATGATCCTTCTGGCATCAGCCCTGAATTTCAACATATCTTCATACTTGGCTTTCTGCTTAGCCATCTGGATCATATGTTCAGTTTCCTTGGATACTTTCTGCTGTTCCATGGCAGACTGGAGTTGTTCACGATTAATTTTGAGTGAAGTATCCAAAGGAATGAATGTGCTCAGATCTGCATCTTTAATTGCTTTGAGTTGTTTGGCAGTAAGTTTTGGCAAGCCTTTCATCTTCTTTCTGTACTCTATCTCCAGAGCACCAGCATTCTTCCTTTCATCAGTAAAGTTACCATCTCTGGTCAACTTTATATTAAACCTGGTCATGCCTTCATGATTTTCAGCGAGTTTAATCTCTGCACCTATGATCCTTCTGGCATCAGCCCTGAATTTCAACATATCTTCATACTTGGCTTTCTGCTTAGCCATCTGGATCATATGTTCAGTTTCCTTGGATACTTTCTGCTGTTCCATGGCAGACTGGAGTTGTTCACGATTAATTTTGAGTGAAGTATCCAAAGGAATGAATGTGCTCAGATCTGCATCTTTAATTGCTTTGAGTTGTTTGGCAGTAAGTTTTGGCAAGCCTTTCATCTTCTTTCTGTACTCTATCTCCAGAGCACCAGCATTCTTCCTTATCTTTTTCTGGAGGTTCACCAGTTCCTCCGTCCTTTGTCTTATTAGTTCAGGTATGCTGACACCATAAGTTACAGCATCATACATTTGTTCTTCTTCAGAGTACCTGGAGCGAATGTGAACATCATCTAATGCATCCAGACATTGATGAACTCTGGGGTCATCCTTCATCTTTTTATACACATCAATAAGTATGCCCAACCTGCCAGCATTGTACGAATCCAGAGTCCCCATATTTGCCATCTCCCTTTTGTGGGCCAGCAATTCATCTCTTTGATTTCTCTTGAATATTTCTATCATAATGCATTCTTGCTCAAGTTTCTTTGAAGTGTCATCATCAGCAGTAGGAAACTCTGATGAACTTCCAGCAATTTCAGTCTCTTCTCCAGATATCACATGTTGCTTTCTTTTTACTGACTTTTGTGTAGTTATGATATCTGGAAAAGCTTCAAATTGGGGCTCACTGGCATCAGTACCAGCAACTTCTTCAACCTGCACAATGGCTTCAGTGCCAAGTGCCTTCTGTGCTTCTTGTACACTGGCATCAGTACCAGTCACTCTTTCTTGTTGCACGATGCTTTCAGTAGCAAAGGCCTTTTCAATAGCACTGATAACAACTTCTTTCTTTTTCGTTACCAAACCTTCTGGAACAGACGACTTTTCCCCCTTGGAATGTCCACCAGTTTGAGACTTGTGGGCATTCCATAATTGTTCAAGCATATATCTGTCTGTCTCACCAAAAGTTCTTCCTGCCACTGGAGTGGTTATATTCACAGTCTTTCTCAGAGCCATCACTTCCTTCTTAACAATTTCAAGTTCCTGAGGCAAGTGCCTGGGCATTTCAACTTCAATCATTTTCACTATCTGTGGCAAAAACCCATCTTGAATAGTTCTAAGAACAGACCCAGAAATTTCTTCAGATATTTCTTTCAACATACCAAGTCTGAACTTCTTAGCACACTCATCACTGATAGTGCTAACAACGGCATTCTGATCAAGTGTTGGCCTACTCTCCAAACTACTTATCCTGGTTGTCAACTTCTGAACTTCATCTGTCAGACCTGCCAGTGGTTGAACAAGTTCAGCTTTCACTGCAGTCTGGACAGAGTTAACCAGCCTTGCTTCTAATCCCTGGACTGCCAGTTTGAGATTTTCAGTGTTTTGATTTGTGGCCAGTACCAGTTCATCCAGTTTTTCAAATACCAGCTTCTCATTCCCAGCAAACACATTCATTTCTGATGAAAGATTATTCGATAAAATAGATTTGAAATCAGAAACAACCTGTGTTGAAGACTGAAGTGATCTCTCCAGGTCCGCCACCTTACTTAAAAGGCCTTGGACCTCGGCTGAAGAAGAAGAGGAGGGACCACTGGGAGGATCAAGAGTTGAAGTCAGTCTGGTCATTAAAGGTACTTGTGCCCAGACCTCTTCAGAGGAAGTTTCAGCAGTTACAACTATTGAGTCCAGCACACGTTGTTCAGGAAAGTCGATTGGAGTTTCAATTGGTGGTGGTTGAGTTTGTGAAATTTGAATTGTGGGAGGATTGAAGTATGGAGTGTTTTGTGGAATTGAAGGTGGTGGTGGTGGTGGTGGCATTTCGGATTCTGGTGGAGGAAATAAATATGAGAGAGAGATTGATGATTGGAAATTGAATGAATAAGAAATAAATGAAGGAATTTGAAGGATTTGGGAGTAAATATGTTCGAAGTAAATGCAAAAGAAAGTGAAAGTGGGTATATATAGGAGAGAGAATGTGGAACTCAAACGGTTAATTTGAAATTATCAAATATAATTTTGATCGGGTTCTGAGATCCGCATTAAATACATCACATCACACATTAATGTGTGACGGTTTACAGCCCACAAACAGTAACCAACTTGCACTTTTTGTCTTCCCAAGGTAAAAATACCATCATTTCTTTGAAAAATTTACATGTCACGTAGGATAATAAGATAAATATCAAGATAAATATCTTTTCAAAAGATTTTGCATACGTGGCACACACAATGACCAAGTATTTAAAAATATTATGACTGACATATCAATGCATCTGGAGGTTGACTGGACACTCCAGTATCACTGGTGGATTAGGCCAGTAAAGCATGTACTGATGGTACACTGGAGGGACACTCCAGTAAAGTACCAGTGAAAACCATTTGAAAGAGACTGATAACCTCAAACATGCACGTCAACTAATACAGACAAATGAGAGGGACACATTTACAAGGAGACAAAAAAGTCACCTCAAATATGCACTTCAACCTATCTAAGTACCAGTGAGAGGGACACATTTACAAGGTACCAGTAATATTTTCTGGAAACTTTTGTCCAGTGAGAAAATAAATTAATAAATTCCCCTTGAACTTAAAACATTTTTAAGAACAAAAATATATCTTTCAAAGTCTTTCCCCCTGGAATGTTGATCCAGAAATCTATTAATGCAAAAGATAGTACACTAAGGCGTTCGATATCTAAAAAGTCATAGATTTATAAATCTTTAAATCAAGGATCCCTGATAGTACACAATGGCGTTCAATACCAAGGTTCCAGATTTAAGGGTTTAACATTCCCAACTCACCAACAGGATATTCAAAAGTTTTAACATCCAGTGGTTTAGTAAAAATGTCAGCGAGTTGTTTGTCAGTGGGAATAAAATGGAGTTCAATGTTGCCTTTCACAATATTATCACGAATGAAGTGATACCTGAGATCAATGTGCTTCGTCTTTGAGTGCATTACTGGATTGTTCGAGATAGCAATGGCACTGGTATTATCATAAAAGATTGGAGTCTTTGAATACTTAATACCATAATCAAGCAACTGGTTCTTCATCTAGAGTATCTGAGCACAACAACTGGCTGCAGACACGTATTCAGCTTCAGCAGTGGACAATGAAACTGAAGTTTGCTTTTTACTGGTCCAGCTGACCAGTTTGCCACCAAGGAAATGACATCCACCAGTAGTGGATTTCCTGTCTATCTTACAACCTACATGATCTGAATCTGAATAACCCATTAGATCCATGCCTGAGCCTTTGGGATACCAAAGACCCAAACTGGGGACACCCTTAAGGTACTTCAGTATGCGCTTTACAGCAAGCATATGAGATTCTTTTGGATTAGACTGATATCTGGCACATAAACATGTTGAAAACATAATATCTGGTCTACTGGCAGTTAAATACATCAATGAACCAACCATGCCTCTATAGATAGTGGTGTTCACTGGTTTACCATCTGGATCTGAGTCCAGTGTTAATGGTGCAGAAATTGGAGTGGGTTTAGATGGTGAAGAGTTCATATCATATTTCTTTAAAAGATCTCTAACATATTTTTCCTGATTAATAAAAACACCATCTCTGGTCTGTTTAATCTGGAGTCCAAGAAAATATGTTAATTCACCCATTAAACTCATTTCATATTCAGTCGACATTATTTTCGAAAATTTCTTGCACATTTTATCATCAGTAGACCCAAAAATAATATCATCAACATAAATTTGTACCATCAACAGATTACCTTTTTCATGAAGAATAAATAAGGTATTGTCAATTGCACCTCTTTTGAAACCATTTTTCAATAAATGTTTAGTCAGAGTATCATACCAGGCACGTGGGGCTTGTCTGAGGCCATAAAGCGCTTTGTCCAGACGATATACTCAATGTGGATGCTTTTCATCAACGAAACCTGGTGGTTGTCTGACATAAACTTCTTCTTCAAGTTTTCCATTCAAGAATGCACTTTTCACGTCCATCTGGTAGACCTTGAACTGATGATAAGCAGCAAATGCTAAGAATATTCTGATCGCTTCAAGTCTAGCCACTGGAGCAAATGATTCATCAAAATCGACATCTGACTGGCAGTAGCCTTGCGCTACCAGTCTGGCCTTGTTTCTGATTACGTGGCCATCTTCATCTACCTTGTTCCTGAAGACCCATCTTGTTCTAATTGGTTCTTTCTTTCCAACTGGGAAAGGAACCAGGTACCAAACCTTGTTCCTTTCAAACTGGTGAAGCTCTTCTTGCATAGCAGTTACCCAGCTTGGATCTTCCATAGCCTCGTCAATCTTCTTTGGTTCTGTCAGTGATAAGAAACTGACATATAAGCATTGGTTACTGGAGGCTCTTCTGGTCTGAACTCCTCTACTGGAGTCACCTATGATCTGATCGATAGGATGAGCTTTTGTCCATTTGGAGTACTGACCAGGATTGTTACTGACAACAATATCAGTGCAAGAATTCAGTTGAGTCTCCTCTGGTGTTGCTTCAGGAGGAGGATCTTCCCACACTACTTCAGCATCTTCATCTGAGTCATTTAAATCACGATTTGCATCATGAAATTCTTCCATTGAAGGCATTTCTTGAAGTACTGGTTCAGTCTCAACTGGGACTGATACTGGGGTAGTAGTACGAACATCTGATCCAATATTAATTTCAGAGGGTAGTTTGAAAATAATAGAAGGATAGAATGGAGTACTACTGGAGGGTTTCTTATTCTGAACTGGTTCCAGATCAGGATGACTGGAAACTTCTTCTAGAGAATCTTCTTTATTGTAGTTGATAGGATCAGATTCACAGAAGACAATTGGAGTTACTGGGGGAGTATCAAGGGTTGGTTGTTTATTGATTGCGGCATTTGATTCATCAAATGTGACATGAATTGACTCATGGACCTTCTCCAGTCTCTTGTTGTAGACTTTGAAGGCCTTGCGAATGGCTGAATAGCCTAAGAAATACCCTTCATCAGCTTTGGCATCAAATTTGCCTAACTGACTGGAGTCGTTCAGGATGTATACTGGACATCCAAAAATGTGAAAATAACCAATATTTGGTTTTCTATTTCTTAAGACTTCATAGGTTGTCTTTTGTGTCTTTTGATGTACACTGATCGGTTCTGGGTGTGACAAGCAGTAGCAATTGCTTCAGCCCAGAAACTGGTAGACAGACCAGATTCAGCAAGCATACTCCTGGCAGCTTCTATCAGCGTTCGATTCTTCCTTTCCACCACTCCATTATGTTCTGGAGAGCGGGCTGATGAGAAATTCTGGGAGATGCCAGTGTCAGTACAGAATGACTCCAGAGTTGCATTCTGGAATTCTGTTCCATTGTCACTTCTTAACTGACACACCTTTCGACTGTACTTGAGCTCAATTTGCTTGATAAGACTGATGATTTCAGCAGCAGCTTCACTTTTAGACCTCAGAAAGATAACCCAACAATATTTGGAGAATTCATCTACGATCACCAGGGTGTATCTTTTACCAGCACGAGTCTGAACATTCACTGGACCAAAAAGGTCCATATGAAGCATATGAAGAGGTTCAGATATGCTGAAATTATGTCTGGTCTTAAAACTGGTACGTTTCTGCTTACCCATCTCACATCCTGGACATGACCTTTCCTTTTTGAAGGAAACTGAAGGTATCCCATCTGCCAGTTGTTTTCTAGACAACTTATTTATATTTTTGAAATTTAAATGGGATAACCTTTTGTGCCATAACCAGTTTGTGTCTTCATCAGCTTGAGTATAGAAACATTGCTCTGAAGGAGAGCTTTCATATCCATCACGTACACATTCCCTCTTCTGTGAGCAATCAATACTACCTTCCAGTCCTTGTTGAATACGATACCCTGAGCAATATTGAATAGAACTTGATAGCCATCATCACACAGTTGACTTACACTGATCAGGTTATATTTCAAACCATTCACAAATGCAACTCGTCTGAACTTGACTTGTCCATTGTTCAGAACACCGTATCCCTCAGTCTTTCCACAACCATCATTTCCAAAAGTAATGGAGGGTCCATCAGAAATGGTGAACTCCTCCAGCAGGGTCTTACATCCGGTCATCGTCCTGCCAGCTGCACTGTCAAGATACCAGATATATTTCTTTCGATCGCCCTGCACATCCACCAGATATATCAATTAGATTTTGGAACCCATCGACTGATGGGTTCACTGGACCCTCCCTTATAGGTCCCTGGAGCAATCTGGTTTAGTTCACTTTCTTCAACAATAGTCTTAGTTGAAAAGACCACTGGGGTTGATAGTTTTGAAACCTTTTTCTTTTTCTCAACTGGAGAAATATATTTATCTTTCTTGGAAAAAGGTTTGGTATTTTGTCTAGGGTCAGATGAAGTACCCTCAATAAAGTTTAATCTTGCATTAAAACTTTGAAATTGACGAGTCAGTAATTGAAACTGGCTCTCTAACCTTGACAAAACATTTTCATCAGATGAAACCTGAGCCTTTCCAGTTGTAGGCTTAGGTAGGGGATTGGTCTGAGGCAAAGGTTTATTCCGATTAACCTTTTTAACTGGAGCAGTCATCTGGAATGCTCCAGTCTTAACCTCTGGGGATTGAACTGGGAAAATATTGGCCTTGGGAGTTACAGCCTCATCATAAACAGTAACGGGCCTGAATCCCTCTGGTAAACGGTCAATTACTGGGATTAATGATGCAACATGAGTATTTCCATATAAATAAGCACGTTTTTGTGTGGGAAATTGATTTACTCCTGCATCATATGGCTTTCTGGTTTCAAGCCATGATTTAATCACCAGTTTTTCCTTCTCTAAAATGACTTCAAGATCTTGTTTTTCTTGAATCAGTTGTTCAGTTACCAGAACCTGGGCTTGAAATGCCAGTTCAAATCTTGAAGTTCCTTTAATTTTGATTTTAAAACAGTTATTTTAGAAAAATATGTTTCTAGACCATTTACACAGTCAGATCTAACAGTTTCAACAAATATTAAATCAGAATTAAGAGCTTCAGCAATGTCCAGTTTTAATTCTTGGTCAGTTGCAGTATCATAATCACTAACCTTTTTTATAACAATGTCCACCCATCGTCCAGATGTGACATCTTCCTTCACCAGGTGCTCTTCGTCTGCCAGAGTCATGTAGCAGCAATCTCTTTCTTCTTCTTCATCAGCAGATGAATCATCAGAAGGAACCCATTTTTCTTCAGTTGTTGCAATCATGCACTTATTATTATCTTCCATTTGTTGTGCCATGAGAGCAATTTGAGCCTTAAGCTTTTTGTATTTAGATTTATAGCTATCATCAGGCTTATTATTAGAAGTAAATGGACCAGGCTTGGATGCAAACTGACTGGACTTGCAATCTTTCATGAAATGACCTTTTCTGCCATACTTAAAGCATGTCAGATTGGTCTTATCAGTTGAAGAACTGGATGCAAATTGTCCAGATGGCCTATTTGCTCTTGCTTTGAAACGGTTAAACATTTTAGCAATCATAGCAATCAGGTCATCATTTTCAGATTCATCACAATCTGGAGAGATTTGACTAGATTCTCCAGAATCCATGAGTTCAGACACCATCTTCTTCATAGAAAATACATTCTCAGAAGATATCAGTGCTGTACTTTGTGGTTCAGTATGACTAACCACAGTAGGACTACTGGAGGCATGGTTATAAGCATCTTGTTCTGCCACTACTCTCTGAGCTTGATTTTCTTCAGTGTACCTGAAAGCTCCATATAAAGTTGAGAGAGTGTGTGTGTGCAGAGTTTTACCTTGTCGTAAGACCAGGATCATGTGAGACCATTTGGTGGGCAGAATATCACAAAATTTCTCCAGAAGTATATCCTTGTCTTTTTCAACCCCGAGACCTCTCAACTGGTTTATGATACTCATAAATCTGGTGTAAGTACCAGTGAGAGACTCATTGGGCTGAGCAAAAAATGACTCATACCTCTTGTTTAAGGAGACTTTTCTGGTGACGATGGTGTCATCTCCTCCTTCAAACTGGTTCATTAGTTCATCCCACATGGTTTTAGCACTGGGAAAAAGAACTAGTGTGGGAATTAGGGTTTCTGGAACAGCCCCGAGGATCATGTTTTTGAGAAGGGTATCTAGATTTACCAATCTCCTCTCCTCTTCAGACCAATGTTCCTCCCTCTTTTCCCGACCTCTTCTAGAACCAGTTGGATCAAGAAGAGCATTGAGAGGTGATGTGGGGACATAAGGTCCTTCATTTAAAATTTTCATCATGTTTCTCTCAATACCAGTGATATGTAATATCATCCTAGCCTTCCACGTACCAAATTCATCGCTATTCCCACTGAATTTAGGAACAGGATTATTTGAGTAGTGCACATGCACATGTAGAGAAGCAGGAGTAGGAGGAGGAGGAGGTGGATTAGTGTTAACAGATGGTTCATTATTTTGATCATTAACATTAGCATTAGGATCAGGACCAAAATTAAAATTTCCTTGTGTATTTTCTGGGGTGGCCATCAAAGAAACAGATCTAGGCAATGTTTAGCCTTCTGCTCTGATACCAATTGTAAAGTCCCAAACTCTCTAGATGGTTAACCCAAAGTGTAAAATACAACAAGTCTAATATGCACTAGATTGGACTAGTATTACATGAATATAAATGCAAGTATATAAACAAAGTAATACACGACTTAAAGTAAAGGTGGAACACAATGTAATTTTCAAGAGTATTTTATTTATGATGTTAAATAAAATACAAGGTTGTGCGGAATCAAGATAATACAAATATGTAAGTATCCTAACAACCTATGAATTACAAATGATCTATATTTGCCAAATAACTCTTTTAGATCGAGATACTTAAAGTTGTGAAGTATCCCTGTTTAAGATCGAGAGTATTTAGACAAATTCACCTTTAATATCTAAAAGTAATTTTAACGAAGAATATGACTTTGTATTTATAGGCAAACAAATTCACCAGTGAATTTGTGCCATACAAATATGGTTGCATGCATTTAATGAGCCGACAAGATCATTAAATGCATTGGTTAAGGTACAAGGATAAAGTCACATCAATATGACTTTATTCTTTTAACCAACCACCTTTACACACGTAGGCACTTTAGTAAAGAACAAGTGGAATGTTCTTTGGAAAGTGTGTAAAGGCAAAAAGTCAATTCCTCGATATCAGTGTTCAGACTTGTAAGGTCTAGAACACTGACAATCTTCCAGTCGTAGATCTGGTAAGACTTCCAGTGGACTCCGCCATTTGTCAGTCTTCTTTATTCTGACTTCAGTAAGAATGTCTTCAGTAGAATAGATCTGGACTGGGGTGAAGTCCAGTGAGCTAATCTGGAATACTCCAGATTTCCTATACAAGTATTTGCTCACTGGTCTTCCATTATTTCTGAACAAATCTTCAGAGGGACTCCAGTTTCCAAGTCTGGAGTAGGTCCAGTAAATCTGGACCTAACATAGAGAGATGATATGTGCCTTAATGATGTAATACGGTTTTATATAATGTTAAACTGAACAAATGTTTCATATTGATGTGTTATCTTACTTAGCAAATTTATTAGCTAACACTTTTTCTTTGAAAATGTTGTGCCTTCAGGATAATCAAGTTTGAGCTAGGCGAGGATTAGCTTGGTGAGACTTGGGTAGAACGAATAAAGAAGCTTAGCAAAGACATTAAACGCTTAGACTTCCTTTAGCTTTATGTTTGGCTATTTTGATTATGTTTCAGATTTGTAATGATGGGCATTTATGTTGGTGCCAAAGCTTGGATTTACTTTTATTGTTTTGATGATGCTAGTGGTAACACCAAATTTAAAGGTACCATCCGTTACGGATGGGGCAGATTTTGAAAGTGATCCTTTCCGCTTATTTTAAACGCCGTTTGGCAAAGTTTTTTTAAAAATCCAAGTTTTTAAACGACGGGTGTTACAACTACTGTTCTCGACACACAAAAATAGACAACATCAATGTTCACAAATTAATGTTAGTATTAAAAACTAGGGATAATAATCGTTACAAAGAAAAAAAATTCCGTTTGTATTAGATTATGTCCCGTGTTAACACACGGACTTTATAAGCTAACCACTGTAGTTATGATTACATAAAAAAAAAGTAACTCCCAATGCCGTCTTCCACGGGTTTTGGGTCCCAATACCGTCTTCGACGGTGTATGGGGGAGGTTGATATGTAGACAGCCTTACCCCTACCAAAGGTAGAGAAGCTGCTTCCAGGTTCTACCAAAGGTAGAAAAGGACCTCCAGCCTTGCTGGGCATGAGAATCGAACCCATGACCTCTGTCTCCAGAGGCAAGGCCTCCAACCACTGATCCAACCCATTACATAAAAACATGAATTAAACATAAATATTAAAGTTTTAACGAATAATAAGTAACGTATTGTGATGAATAATACAACCATATATAAAGTTAGTTAAGAAAAATACTTATTTAAGTGAACGACATGTTAGTTAAATAAGTTTGAAGAAAGTGTAGATTAAAAAAATGTTTAATAAGTATAAACTTTAAAGGACCTAACAATAAATACGATGATTATCACTATTTTTCAGTTGGATAGATGGATGTAGAAATAATAATGGATGTATTATAAGATCCAAAATAAATTGGAGGGAATGAAGCCAACAAAAGGGGTATGACCATATGATTTATAGGGATCAAACTGCAATTAAGAAATAAAATAAAACTAAGGATGTAAATTTAAATAAAAGATAAGAACGAAATGCATTTTTGGTCCCTGTGTTATCACACAATTTGCAATCTTGGTCCAAACATTTGCAAAGTGGCGATTTAGGTGCTATAAGTCGGCCTTTTTTGCATTCTTGGTCCATTTTTAACTTTCCGTCCATTCAAAGCCGTTATACGCCCCATGTGCTAATCACGTGAGGGGTAGATTTGTCCATTTAATTCGTTTGGACCAGAATTGCAAAAAAATGATTTAAGCCTACGGGGTCACACGTCTCGACACAAATGTATTTAATATTAATTAATATATTTAATGTATTTAATTAATATGATCACGATTTCAATTAACGAGTGGTCGTTAAAAACTAACGGTTACTAGTTAATGGCGTTAGTTAAGGAAGGCTTAATTTGTAATTAGGAGATTCTAGAAGTTTCCTAATTATAAACTAAAGGGGGCCGGTTTTAATTAATGAGTTTTTAAACTCATTAAGTTTAACTTGTTTTCTTATATACTAATCCTAGTTTATATCTAATACGAATCCTAATCTATGTCAAATACGAAAAGGGTTTTGGATATAAAAAGGAAAAAGGAAAAGCCCTCTTTACTTCTTCTTCTCCTCTATCTCCCTCTTTCTTGGTTCGGTCGAACAAAACCAACTATATCTATGTATTGATTTTGTTTCATACGTAGATCACATATACCAATTATTTATATACTCTTTGCATTAATGGTGGTGATGTTTTAGAGATTTTGGTTTCGACCGTAAGCTTCAATCAAAAGGGATTTTGAGATTTGAAGTTTGACTTAAGGGAATATTACACACAACGGGTTTGTGGGTTCGTGATCAAGTACTAGCATACGTGCATTCACGTGTCGTGTGTGCAATCGTAGAGAAGTTTATTTTAAACTTTTATAAAGTTTCTTGACTTATTCTCATCAATTTAAGGTACACGTTTTCTATCTTGGTTGATTAATTAACTACATAGGTTTTATCTTCCGCTGCGTGCTTTGTGATTTGATTTGATAAATTGTTATATAACCCAACAACAAAAGCCGAAGCTGTGGCTGTAGTTAGGGGCTTGGAGCTGGAGCTTGAAAATGAGGCTAGGAGCTGGGGCTTCTATTTCAACCCTTCTTACACAAGCTTTTATTTCAAAGACCTTTCGGGGCTTTTAGGAGCTTTTTGGGGCTGAGACTTTTGATCTCAGATACGTATCCAAACAGGGCTACCAATTTAAGAGGGGCTTCTTTTTAAAAGCTCGGGGCTTTTAAGCTCTTAAAAGCCCCTAAAAGCCCTTTGCCAAACATACACCATGTCTTGAACCCTATTGTTTCTCAAAAAAAAAAAAAAAACAAAAATTTAGGTCAAATTAAATTAAGAACGAAATAACATATTGAATCTTTTACCTTTCTAGAACAACAATAAAATCTTCTTCCTGGGTTATTCTCAGTCCACGACGTGCGTAATAAAGAAGGAGATCCACATCTACAAATCACCATTGTATGGCTTGTGAGTTGCTTACTGTTGGAATTTTTATTTGGAGTGAAACAAATGAAAATTATTAAGGATTTTTGGGGGAAAATAGGGTTTTTAAAGGGGTGAGTGGGATAAAAGGGTTTTCGTTTTTTTTGCAATTCTGGTCCAAACGAATTAAATGGACAAATCTACCCCTCACGTGATTAGCACATGGGGCGTATAACGGCTTTGAATGGACGGAAAGTTAAAAATGGACCAAGAATGCAAAAAAGGCCGACTTATAGCACCTAAATCGCCACTTTGCAAATGTTTGGACCAAGATTGCAAATTGTGTGATAACACAGGGACCAAAAATGCATTTCGTTCAAAAGATAATTAGTTAGATGAAATTAACCCAATTAACTGACACGTTAACTATTAAAAAAAGACCATCCCTCCTTTAATAGGTAGAGAGATAATAAAGTAGCACCACCTAAGACAATGTTTTCCCATAAAGTTTATTATATCTATATATTTTCTATATAAAAACTCTACCCTCAAATCTCAAATAAGGAACCTAGGGTGGAGCTAGGAATTTAGAATGGGGGTGGCCAGATCGAATCAATCATGGTAAATAATGACCGGGATGTCTCCGAAACATGATTAAAAACAAAGAATCTGTTGCAAGACATTCCTCATCATCCGTATTAGCTTGCTAGAGATAAGCACATGTTTCTTATATATAAATGGTTTAAAAAAATATGTGTGTAGTTGTGTATCTTTAGTGACTGATGACCCGACTCAATTTACTGTAGAAACCAAAGGAAAGATAACAATAATAAGGTCGCGTTTGGTTCACAGAATATGATGGAATTTGATGGAATTGGAATTGAATTCCATTCCTTAGTGCGTTTGGTTGTTCAAAGAAGAGGGAATCTCATTCCGTAGGAATGTAAACATTCCATCATTTGATGGAATCTCCATTCCTTGGGGATGGAGGAAGGAATTTCATTCCTTCCATCACTTGAATTTTCAAAAAATCAAAAACATTCCGTCAAATTCCATTCTTCAAATTCCAATTCCTTTGAAAGATTCCATTCCTTCCAAAAATATTCTGTGAACCAAACGCGCCCTAAGATATGAATGCTTATTGTACTTTTACTGCTTCAATAAGACCATACAAGTATATGGCTAGTTTTGCATTTGAGGGTGGGCCATGCCAACCTCACCCCCCACATGGCTCCGCCGTTGGGAACCAATGTACCTAAATTGTTCTGTACATTTAATAACTAAGAAACATGTTACATCAAAATATATCATGAAAGAGATGAGATTATCAAAAATATATCATGAGAAAGATGAGAATATAAGGTTGTTATGTATCTAAAATTAAATACAAAACCTCTAACATCTTAATATTTTATTTTAGAGTAAACGACATAAATCGTCCCTGTGGTTTACTTAAATAGTCACCTTTCGTCCCTGAGAATCAAAAACCTCATGGATCGTCCTTATTTGGAAAATAAGCTTCGCCTTTCGTCCTTTGACTATTTGACCGTTAACCTCAATCCGTTAACCCCCCACGTGCCTACCACGTGAGGGGTATTCTTGTCTTTGCGCCCACTATAAATAGAGTAAACGACATAAATCGTCCCTGTGGTTTACTTAAATAGTCACATTTCGTCCCTGAGAATCAAAAACCTCATGGATCGTACATAAAGCTGGTTGAATAAAGTTGCTTTATGCTGCAACTTTACACAGCATTTTAAGGAATTAAATGCTATTCCTTAAATGTTCTCAACCATATTTGTACGGCCAAAGTTAACATCCCAATGTTAACTTTGCCTATAAATACAAGTCATTGCACAACAAGAATAACACTTCTTCACTTCGAAAGATTTCACACTTTGCATACCTGCAATATTCTTGGTGAACTTGTGCAATATTCTCTCAATCACAAAAAGGAACATTTCACAACTTTAAGTGTTTCGATTGTTTAGAGAAATTCCAAGTGTAGATCAATTGTAGTTCATAGGTTGTTAGGATATTTACATACTTTGTATTATCTTGGTTCCGCAACAACCTTGTAATTTATTTAAAGTTAATAAATAAATTACACTTGAAAGACCATGCAATAATAGAAAGTACTTGTAAAGTAAATTGGTGAGACAATATGTATTTTTCAAGTGTAATTTATTTATTAACTTTAAATAAATTACAAGGTTGTTGCGGAACCAAGATAATGCAAAGTATGTAAATATCCTAACAACCTATGAAATACAATTGATCTATACTTGGAAATTCTCTAAACAATCGAAACACTTAAAGTTGTGAAATGTTCCTTTTTGCGATTGAGAGAATATTGCACAAGTTCACCAAGAATATTGCAGGTTTGCAAAGTTATTTTCTTGTTGTGCAAAGACCTCTATTTATAGGCAAAGTTGACATTGGGATGTCAACTTTGGCCGTACAAATATGGTTGAGAACATTTAAGGAATAACATTTAATTCCTTAAAATGCTGTGTAAAGTTGCAGCATAAAGCAACTTTATTCAACCAGCTTTATGTACGATCCATGAGGTTTTTGATTCTCAGGGACGAAATGTGACTATTTAAGTAAACCACAGGGACGATTTATGTCGTTTACTCTATTTATAGTGGGCGCAAAGACAAGAATACCCCTCACGTGGTAGGCACGTGGGGGGTTAACGGATTGAGGTTAACGGTCAAATAGTCAAAGGACGAAAGGCGAAGCTTATTTTCCAAATAAGGACGATCCATGAGGTTTTTGATTCTCAGGGACGAAAGGTGACTATTTAAGTAAACCACAGGGACGATTTATGTCGTTTACTCTTTATTTTATTAAAAAATTTAATCACTTATCTTAATCTTATCTTAATCTTAATATATACTATAAGACAGTTGAACTAATGACTTATTAACCAATCAAATCGCTCAATTTTATCAAATTGACTCTCGCTTATGTCATCATTTAGATTAACTATAAATTAAAAATCCTAATAATCATTATCCAAATATATTATTATATTAGTATTATCCTAATTGTTATCTAATTATCATAGGACATATGATTGAAAATAAACCTATTCGTGTTATGGGTCCGCATCATGATCAAATACATATACTTGAATGTTAAGTACAGGATCACAAGTATGTTTATATTTTAATTCTTAATTATCTTTCATAATAATATCACATTATGAGTACAACTGGTTTCAAAAAATTCTATAATAGGAAAATTATTGTAGCATGTGCCTTGTGGAATGACTACGGCAAACAATTTCATCAATATGTCTCAGCTAATTATGACAGTGACGAACCTGTGATTATCGTACTACAACTTGCAAAGTATAACACTTAGAACCGTATATCTTCAAATTATAAACTTATATGAATTAAATGTATGAAAATCTAATATTGATAATATCGTAAACCTCGTGTCTAGTGTTAGACACAAGTCTAAAATCTAGTTCATTATAAAATAGATATTAAAAAATTAATATGTGAAGAGTTTTATACTTATACTTGAGTACATAACAGTCACTCATTCACTTTTCTCATATATCATTAATGAATTAACTTATAACATCTATCCATTAACTTTTAAAATAACAACATTACATTCTTATACTAATTAATAACCTACAATATTCGTCGTCGCCACCACTCAACTGTCGCTGCACGGAACATCTATCCGGTTAATATATTAATATAATATTTCCTTAGTGGAGATTAGGTATTAACTTTTTTTAGTTTTTGCTCTTTCCTCTTCTTTTCTATTTTTTGTTCGTGTCGAAAAGTTGGCACAACAAAACAACAAAATACATAAAGCAAGGCAAAGTTGCCAAGTTTTGCGATTAAAAAAATTGAATATATGACGCCGAAGTCTTCTATAGTTTCATTTTTTGTGTTGGATCACGAGGATTGATATCTTTTGAAGTTTGAACATTTAAATTACTTATGGATAAGATAATAATGTATATTGGTTGATCTATTACATAAGGCTATCTCTCAATGCTAAGGACGCCCTTAGGCGTCCTTGAGCTGCCACATCATATCCTTACAAATCCTTATACATCCTTATAAATCCTTCAAATCCTATAATTTTATCTTCAACCATACAAACATCCTTACATATCCTTACATATCCTTATATATCTTTTTACCTCCAACTAAAAACAAAAATATATTAGGTAAGGACAAGTAAGGGCATGCCCTTAGGTAAGGGCATCCTTCAAAAAATCTTTAGTTTTGGACAAACTTCAACGACAAAGGATATCCAAGGGCACCCAAAGGCACCCCAATTGGAGATAGCCTAAGTTCTGGTTGATGAATTTGTAACTTAGTAACATTTGATGGACTTGCTAAGCAACATACTGTTTTTTTATATTTGATATTGGTCCGCGTATATATATTTTAAGGGTTCATTTTCGGTCAATATTTCGTTAATTAGTTACATTTTGTTTTTACTTTGTCAACTTCATGTCTTTTATTGCTTCGCAAAAGTTTTGTAGGTAAACTGTGTGACTTTGAAGGGTTTGAATGCATTTTGGAGTTAAAACAGATGAAAGACGATCTAAAATTGTGCCCAGAGTGAGCGTAAAATGTTCGGGTGTGATACAAATTAAGCAAGCTGGGTGCAAGTTCAAGTGAGAAGGAAGCAAATTTCAACACAAAGATTTTTAGTTATAGAACGATACACACGCGATGTGGCGGTGTAATGACGGTGGTTGTGGTGGCGTGTGGCGGTAGCGGAGTATTATATATACTATTCGCCTAGTTTCCGCTTGTGTTGATTTTTTGACTAACGTTGATCATGTTTGACCCGAGTTAACTTTGTTTGATCAAATGCCTATGCAATGTTTACATATTGTCTATTTAAATGATTGATGTTTTTTCCATGTTATTTGAAAAAAATGAATTTTTGTCGGTTTATTGGTTGTTTCGAATTTTTTTTACTTGTTCACTTTTTATTTATTTTTTGACTTTTAAAGGTTTGGAATATTTTTTATATATTATAAGAAAATTATTAGATGTTTAACCATCATTGGTAGTCATTATCTTGTCACAAACATAATCCGGATATGACTTACAACTTAAAAGAATCATAACACTACAAAAAGACATAAATTAAATTATTTGTAGAATTTCTTTCAGTAAAGAAGTACAATTTATAAATGACTGGGATATGAATATTTAAAAAAAAAATGCTACGAGTACTATATTCCTCTTTATATATAGAATTATTCAACAACTTTAAACAAAAAGTCAGGATGGCCGAGTGGTCTAAGGCGCCAGACTCAAGTTCTGGTCTTCGAGAGAGGGCGTGGGTTCAAATCCCACTTCTGACAATATGTTTTTATACTTTTATGCCTTGCTTATTTTCTAAATCCAGCTGCTTAATAATGTATCTTCCATTCAACTCCTTTTTTATTAAATTATATGTTCTAAGTCTGCCCCAATTATTATTATGTGATTTTTTTTATTCGTTACCATATACCTATCACTAGATTTTAGACCCGTGTCAAATACACTAAATCATTGTAGAAATCCACTTTTCAATGTGAAAAAAGATCACTTCTAAGATGACAGTCATTAGGAGACCCAATATCCTTACAAGAAATCTAAGGTTTAAATTTCATTAGATAACATGTATCTTAGAATTAATTGAAAAATGGTTAGACAAATAACCATAGGATACCCCGACTAAACTGCTTACATCTGGTTTAAAAGAAATCTGAGGTTTGAATTTCATTAGATAACATATATTTTGTGATACTTAAAAGTAAACAGATTAGAGGAAACAATGTTGACTAATATATAAATTTGATTTTACGATGATAGCATATAGAATTCATACTACGTCAAAACATGCATCATAGTATTGTTATATTCATAACAAATAAGAGAATACTTACTAGAACATCTGGTAATCTGGTACCAAATTCACCCATTTCACAATTTCACCTTTGCGATAAGACTCTTGAGGTCCGTCCCATGTTGATAACGATTTAACATCTTTAAGCATAGGCTTGTTTTAGACACAACCATTTTCGCATACTTAACTTCATATATCGCGTGTATAAGTAGACGTTTTTTCTTTTGGATTCTGTTCTGTACGTGCATAGACAGTTGGTGCATTCCACGATTAATGTACTCCTGGACTAAATATATCTCCCCGTAATTTTGAAGAAGCTGAAACAAACTAAGATTGGGGTAAACTTTGGACAGTTGATACCGAAAAATATTAAGGTACTGTTGTTTTATTGTAGGTAAGCTAAGATTGTTTAGGTCGTTGGTTTATTGATGAGTAAAATACTTGTCTTTGAAGTGTTATTAACAAAATTGGCATAATATTCGTGCAAAATCCAAAACATGATTAGGCTCCAGAGTCCAGATAATACACAATTCTTACATGAGTAAAGGCCAATGCAATCTAATTAAGGTGGGTTTGGTGGTCAATCATGGATTTTTTTGGTGATCCAGCAAAGATTCGACGTTGTTATTTTGATTTTGCTGCTCTAAGTATTGAGGTATAGTATATGTTGCAGCAGACATTTAGTTGTCTAATATACAAATTGTGTTTCAACAAAAGTGAAGGGGTTTATTGTAAAATATATATATATCTGGTTATGAAAACAAAAAAAATATTGTCAGAAGTGGGATTTGAACCCACGCCCTCTCTCGAAGACCAGAACTTGAGTCTGGCGCCTTAGACCACTCGGCCATCCTGACTTGTTGCTTTGTTTCAGATCTTCTTATTATTTATACAAAACATCTCAAATAGCAACTGTTTTTGCAAGCATTAGATCAGTTAAAAAATATCTATGTGCTGTTTAACTTGTTGAGTCACAAAGACTAGTAACAAATTACAGGAAACAGCTTCAACTTGGTGATTTTGGTGATATAATTTATAATATGTATCGTAATATGGTATAACATTTTTTTCGATTAACAAGCAAGGTGAGATTAGTCACAAAAAAAAAAATTCTTCCAGTGAAGAAAGGACGGGGGTTTGTTCATCACTCCTTGAAAAGATGGTCAAACATCCTCTAACAAGCAACCTATCTACCTTCGGTGTAAGGTTGCCCATAATACACTTTCCCACTTCATAGAGGACCGGATTTGGTACCATTGATACTACTGTGTGATGACGTACCCACCGCTACGCAGATAGATCCTAGACGGAAATAACCCCTAGATGGACTTCGTACGGAGACGACCCCCAGGATACCACGCAGACTACACGAAGCTTCAGTTCAAAAGGGATAAGCACTAAGAATATATTATCGTATCACTTCCCTAAATAGAGGAAATCTTTGCCAAGAATGCGGAAGGACTAACCGCGTCTCCAAAGCTTATCCTCCAAGAAAATCCACTATATAAAGGAAAAAAGTGGGAGAGAGGAAAAACAAGGGGAAAAAAACCATAAAAACAACTTAAAACATATTTCGATTGGCGTACAAGGGAGTCATCTCCTACCAACAGGGAATCACCATTTAAATCATCTATACCCTTTCTTATAAACCCTAATTGGCTGTACAAACAGTATATGAAAGGAAAAAGTATATATAACCTTTGGTTGATTTAAACAACCAGTCGGCCAGTACACTAGTGGATGAAGGAAGTACGGAGCTTTCTGGCTTAGAACCAACGGTTACTCCAGGAGGTGGTTTCATGACCTTGGCCTTGGGGAGCTGGCCGATGGACGTAGCTTTTGGAATCCTAGTCCAGATCTTACTGATGACACTTTTCATATCTCGTTTATATCAAAACACACAGCTACTCACTTACCAGCGGCCACCAAGACAAATCGAATTAGGTATAACATTAGCTCTTTTATATTAGAACCCTAGGGGGGGCTATGGGATTTATTGTCTTTTTAATGTATACACAAAGCTACCCTAAAAAGGGTATTGGTCATTTTCCCATTTTGTCTGAATATTTACATTTGTAACAAGCCCAAATAAGTTTGTTCATTTAATACAACCAAAAAATAAAAAAATTGAAAAAAGATAAACAACAACAAATCACGAAACGACAACAACAGCCAAAATTAAAACCCGGATGAAGAATTCGGGCACAGTTTGTCAATATCAAAACCTTCACCAGCAGCTTGATCAACGAGAGATTTGCCAGCACGGGGATTCACAACAGTCAGATGAAGCACAAAAGGAATCACATCGGTCAACACCTTTCTATATTTAGTTTGAAGTAGAGACAATTTAGAACGAAGCAACTGCAAGTGATTTTCCCTCTCCAACATACCATCTCGAGCCACCTGCAATTGAATATATTTAATTACAAGACAGCCATCCAATTTTCGAAGATCAGAACAACGGCCCTGTACATCAGACTCAACAACAGGATCTTGGACATGATTAACATCCTCAAGGCGCTGCTTCAACGTCTTCAGATTCCAAGCGACGTATTTTTATCATATCAAAATATGAACCAGATCCGATCTTGAATTTCTGGCCGATAGTATTTATTCGACCATGTTTGCAAAAGGTACTCCTCTTCTTATGATGACCCACTTCATTAGAAATGAATCGAAAATTTTAAGGGGAAATTAGGAAAGTGGCTGATATAAAGATAAGTCTTCAACAACAAAAGCCAGATCTAAACATCCACTTATATCGAGATACGAGATCAACTGTTACTAATTTACAAGAAGACCAGGTGAATATGTATTATAGTCAAGATTTACCCCTTCCAAGGCCTTCCAGAAGATAGCTCACAACCAGAGGCACGCGGAAAGAATTTTAAGAAGACTAATAACATGATCTTGGCAGCTCATATCATTAGTCTGGGGAGCTTGATGACGTACCCACCGCTACGCAGATAGATCCTAGACGGAAATAACCCCCAGATGGACTTCGGACGGAGACGACCCCCAGGATACTACGCAGACTACACGAAGCTTCAGTTCAAAAGGGATAAGCACTAAGAATATATTATCGTATCACTTTCCTAAATAGAGGAAATCGTTGCCAAGAATGTGGAAGGACTAAAGGAGGGAGAGAGGAACAACAAGGAAAAAAAACCCTAAAAACAACTTAAAACATATTTCGATCAGCGTACAAAGGAGTCATCTCCTACCAACAGGGAATCGTCATTTAAATCATCTATACCCTTTCTTATAAACCCTAATTGGCTGTACAAAGTACGTACAAACACCGTGGATTATTTTATTATTTTTTTTAATTGTTATTCTCATTGGTCGCATCATCCAACTAATAAAAATGTCAACCGGGTTGACTCAAAAAGTCAAAAGGCATGGAACATTACATTACATCCTTGATAAATAAAACTTATTCATTGACTTTCTGCAAAACAAATTAACAAATAAGAGAATAATCTCTATAGATCGAATATGTACACACGACTTTAACTGAAAACAAGTTGGGATCCATGTTCATCATTGATTCGTTACTTATATTGAATTCTTTAGATATTTAGAATAAAGCTAATAATAACATGACATATTGAATTAAAGCCAGAACATCCAACTTTCTTTTTGGTTCGTCCCACTCGATATTCATCTTGCCTAATTTCTTCACTAAACCAAAACCACGATATATTCGAATGTAGCCAAACAGGACATCTGAGTATGCTATAACAAGATGTTAAACACCCATCTAGCCAGCCTACTTCAAGAAAAAAAGTATAATTTGGTTTGGTTAGACCGGCCTATTTATACATATACACATGCATATCACTATTTGATGATATTTTATGTAGTTATTACAACCGATAGAATAAACTTAGGCTAATGTACAAATAAATTTATGTTTATGGCAACATCATTCTTAAAAAACAAGGCTTTATGGTCATATGATATGTTAGCCTAGCCACCCCAAGCATCTTCCACTAATTTTTTTTTTTTTTTTTGAACAGTCGAAAAGTTTTCATTAATATACCAAGTTATATACAGCATCTTCCACTAATAACTCCTTTCTAAGACACCACAAAATTAAAGTTAAGGATGAGAGTTAAAGTTTGACAGTTGACACTCTTTTTATCTGTTATATCATATATATCATCATTCACTCAATGAGTCAATGTAACTTTTGGAGATCGCCCTTGAATACTACTCGTACATCACAACTCAAACTAATATTAAGTATCTTTAAAATGAAAACCATTATATTTATTATTGGTTAGACTGAATAATATCATAATGGAATAAATGTGATAACGGAATGTGCATCGTAATTGATTGATTCACTATTATTTCTTGTGAAAACCGGTGGCTCGGCCTCGTTGGTTGGGAGTTTTTCTCATGTCTTTAATCGGCATGAGTTTTTTCACTTCCTTTTGTGATCCTCGCAGTTAATGTCACGAGATGAGTCTAGAATATGTTTATATTGTTTAAATTCTAGATTGTAATTGTACTTGTATACTTTGGTAACTAGTGTTTTGCTAGTTATCTGTTATTAATATATATTTGTTGCCGTTCAAAAAAAAAACTATTATTTCTTGTAATGTTCGGTTCTTATGATCGGATGGAATGAAGTTAATGAATAAAGACCAAAATACCCAATACATACTAAAAAGTAGTTGGTTAATGAAGAAGTTATAACAACAATATTTAATAATTTCATTTCATTCCATGATGTGAATTATGTGTTTGACTAAGAAAACCTTAAGGGGGTGTTTGGTAGGAGTGAATGATAAGGAATGGAATTGAGATAAAGAATGGAAATGTAAAGAAAGAGAATGAACCTAAAAATATATAATCCATTCCACTGTTTGGCATGTACAAGGAATCAATATAGAGAAACATATATGAGAATTATTCTCATGTTTGGTAACATTTGATGTTTGAATGGAAACGAATGTAACTATCAAAAATTCAAAATTGTCATTACATAAATTTCATAAAACGTCTTTACATACAAACACATTATCGAACATATCTGCACATTATGGAGAGTATATTATGAAAAACACGACATCGAACATATCGAATATAGAGACTCAACAGCAACTGTAGTTGATGAAAGCATAAACTCGAACCAATAACAATCTCCCTGGCTAGCCATTGCCATCAAGAAATTGGTATGCCACGTTGCTAGCCTTCTGAACTGCACTCATGTCAAAAGGAAAAAAGAGAAGATTCAATCAATATATCATAGCAAATGACAAATCACGTTATTATTTCGGACATCCGACGACCCATGGAAACTTTATGGAATCATCATTTATAAACAATCGAAGTGTTCGATATGAATAAATGGCTCTATTTAGTATCTATTTGAACATACTCATTTCGTCGATCTTGTTTCCAACAATGGAGTACCGAGGAAGATGGCAAACATATAACAAAGACTCATACTTGGAATTGGTTCGAATCGGAAATCATCCCAGGCTAAACACATACAGGAACTTGTACCATTACCAACAACATTAAACCATTAGAGGTCATACAAAGCAAAGCTTGAAAAGCTACTCTAGTGTACAAAGACTTGAAAAACACACAAGTTCATTACTTTTACAATGAGCAATAATTCTGGAATCTTTTATCAACACTTACCAGTCACATGATACCCAACAAACACAAAGGGCCTGGACTGGCTTCCTTGCTATGTAAAACTATCTCACAATTTCCATATAGTATATTCACGGTCACGGAGTAGTAAAAGAAAACAAGAAACCTCGCGATTTCAATATTATAAAAATTGATTTCTGTTACTTGATGATACAAATTCTAAACTCTTGAAATAAGAGGGCGATGCACTATAATTAGATCTCACAAATCAAAACACACAAAAAGTGTTTATATAATAATCAAATATATAGCAAAAAAAACAAGATACGATTGACCTGTGCCATGAGAGATCAGGATGAGCATCTCCATATAGATTTGAAAAAGCATGAACTAGATTAGTAGATTTGATTGTGATGAAGGTTTTTACAATCGCCTGTTGTAAGAGGGGTTAGGGTTAAAGTTTGTTTAAGTTTTGAATCATGTGCAATGCACATGATATGGTCTATTTATACCCTTTTAATTTTTTTCCACCTATGAATTCTACCGTGGAAACGACCCGCGTCTAAAACTCCCATTCACCTCTATTCTCTATATTTTATAAAGAATCAAAAAGGCGGAATGGGAATTGAATTTTGATTCTCTCAGTCCATTCTTAGTAGCAAACAAACAAGAGATACATTCTCAATTCCATTTCTCAGCATTCCATTCATCCCTACCAAACACCCCCTTAATGTTTTAATCGGGCCGAGCCAGGCCTTGGTCCAAAGTCCAAACCATTTGTTTATACATAGAATTACAAAAAGGAACTATAAACCATTAGAGGTCATACAAAGCAAAGCTTGAAAAGCTACTCTAGTGTACAAAGACTTGAAAAACACACAAGTTCATTACTTTTACAATGAGCAATAATTCTGGAATCTTTTATCAACACTTACCAGTCACATGATACCCAACAAACACAAAGGGCCTGGACTGGCTTCCTTGCTATGTAAAACTATCTCACAATTTCCATATAGTATATTCACGGTCACGGAGTAGTAAAAGAAAACAAGAAACCCCATAAATTCATATATTCAATCCGCAGACGAATCACTTATTTGAAAGAAACTTCAGAAGCACAGTTACTAGTAAGTGGTAGATCAGATGGAGTGCATACTAAAGCCCGTTGCTGCAAATGTCTTAAACTCTGTTCCATACTAACTTGCACCATATCTGCCAGCATTTGCTTTGCATTTCCAGATTGTTCCTCGCCCTCAATCTGTGATATAATGTCACATACAATGTTCTCTAGGGTATCTGGCTCGAGTTCAGATCTTGGGTATGGAGATTCACGTAATAAACGTAGAAGTGTATGGGCTTTTGTTTGAGAATCTGGGGTGCCTTGAACCGTGAGCTCTAGGAGGCCCGGGATCACACCTTCTCTAAGTATTGGTTCCCTATATCTACACCGGTCACTTTGACACATGGTTAAAAGTGTCCCTACTGCGTGCTCACGGTTTTGAGGGGACCCACGCTCAAGAACCTCCACAACTGCAAGCACACCACCTTCTTCTGAAGTAAGAGAGACACGTCCTTCTTCAAAACCAACGAGAGATTCAAGAAGAGCAGTGCATCTTTCTGATATTTTTGAGGATTTTTTAGAACTGTTAAGGATGTTTACTAAGTAAGGAATAGGGTCAGCTTGAACGATGAGAATAAGGTTGTCGTTCTCTGATGAAAGATTAAAAAGAGCCATGACGGCGTCCACCTTGGCTTGTGGGGTACCCTGGTCAAGAGTTTCTACAAGAAATGGAATGGCCCCAGATGCACCAATGGTTGACCTTTTAACAAGTGATGCAGACAGTGTGGCAAATGCAGCCGTTGCGTGTTCTTGCATACTAAAGTTACCCAACTGATACAAATCGACAATTGGTTCTAACACTCCAGCATCCACAATACTGATCTTGTTTCTGCAGAAATAAAACATAACAATTAACAAACTTCATTTAAGATCTTAATGTCCCATACTTAATTAACTTTAGTCATATAAACATGATGTAAACAGAGTCTTTTAGCATGTGATAGGATAACTAGCTTCATTTAGAAGATGTATCAAAAAAGGTAAAAGAAAACATTGAAAGGAAAAAAGAAAAGAAAGAGTGACAAGTTAATAAAAGCATAAGTACAGTCACCCCACCAGGGAAAAAAAAACATTATCCATAAGTATCAGATGCCATCTTCAATTAAAAAGCTTTCATTGTATGAACATGCTTATCTGCCTGTAAGTATTAAATTCTATGGTTTATCATAAGTCAAGGCGATATTATATAGCAAAAAATCGAATTTGCTTTAAATGTCAAAGTGATACACAGACGAAGACATAGATACATGCACATGGGCGTGACGACACATTCATTTACGCAAATTTAGTAATTATGATGTACCGAATAAACAAAACTAATGGTACATCGGCCATAATTAGTACTGTATCCTTGCCAAAAGATGATGTATTTTTTCTTTAGCACACACATAATGAAAAACTTATGATACATGTGGCTAGCAGCACAGATCTTGCATGCAGTTATTGAGCTACAAGTTGGACTTCACATGGGCTTATAAATGTCCATTGGAATCATGGAACTTGCCCAATCCAACTTGTAGCTGCACGCAAGATCCGTGCAACTATAGCAGCACATATCATTTCTACGTTAACTTAACCCCTTCCCAAGAATCCCGTCACCCCCACAAAAAAAAAAAATCTTGAAATATGAAAAGATATTGTTTGATGATCAAGTCACATGAGATTCTCTGCAAACTTGTGGTTGTTAAAATTCATGTTAAATCAACCAATTAAAATATCACATATCACAAACATATGCCTTTCAAGGTTTGCTTCATTAGCACATTGATGATACCTCGGAACAAAACTTGGGCATACAGAAACAGACATCCAAGAAAGTGACACAAACCAGTCTCCCATAAACAACCACCCCACAATTATTAGCTTCAAATTCAATCATTCAAAACCAACAAACAAACTTACTTTGTTTATAGATCAATCAAACCAATTATCATCAAAATAGATAATAATATAATCGCGGAGAGTTTTATTCGGTCAGCTCCATATTGGTGAGATCTTACACATCTTTAGCTAAAAATACTTAATATAGTTAAATTCATGATTTGCTTAAGCAAACTTGATCTATCTACCTTTTCATCAATCATATAACAAATACATAAAAAAGAAAAAGCAGAACGACAAACACACTACTACTTTAATATTTATATATGTTGTATCTTTTTTATTTTTAATTTGCAAACTTGATGAATCCGAGGAAAAAAGAGACACAAAACAACTTACTTAGAAAATGACATAAACCACACTCCAAACTTCCAAACCATCAACAAATTATTAATTTAATAATTGATCGATCGAATCTATATCTAAACACACAAATCAAGTCACACACCTATATTTTCTATAGCATAAATTATTGTATACATATTATGATCCATAAAATTATGGCCATTATTACTCCAAGACTGTACACAAACAATTAAAATAAAATAAAAAAGTTAAATAACAATATAACATGATATACTATAGCTAAAGGCATAGACAAATTAATATATTTTTAAAATTGTTATATATATATGCAAAGAGTAGTGTATGAAAAGGCTTACGTTTCGTCTTGGACAGCGAGGTTAAGGAGAGCTAACAGAGCAGCAGTCTTGAAATCAAGAGAGGGTGACCGGAGCATGGAAACAAGTGGCGGTATGGCATCGGAAAACTGTCGCCGGAAACGTTGTGAGGTTTTAGTAAGTCGCCGGATGTCTTTAGCTGCTTGAATCTTGGAAAGATGATCATGGTTGGTTTCTTGGATGAGATGGAGTATGGTTGTGTGATCTCCGGTACCGGCGGAAGTGGTGAGAGAGTCCATGTAGAAATGAATGAAAGTAGTAACACCGACGACGAGAGATATAGAGATATACAATTACAATATGTTTATATACAAGTCAAGTGAAGTGTGTGTTAGGGGGGTGTATAATTATATATATATTTTTTGAAGGTTTAAATTAAATAAAAAAAAAGAAGGACAATGTAAGGTGGGGAGGTAACGTGAGAAGTGGTGCCCTCGCGTTAAGCAACGGTTATTTTAAACGCCCATTTTTCCTTTCTTTTCTTTTCTTAAAATGAATTATCTACTTAAACATTTACTTTTTTTTTTGAAAGGTAAATTTCGCTGAAAACTTCGTGTCGCGATTCGACAGCGGGAGGTTTAGCATATGTTGTTTTAACTGGGTTCGCGTTAGAAAGCTCCCTCGAAGTAGAAATGTCTATTTCAAATACTCGATGGGGGAAAACCCCCTACTAATCCGCCCGAAGGCACGACGATTAATAGGAGTAAACTCTGCCCCTTCAGACTTGAACCTGGGTATACCCAAGTCAAGCCCTCATAAAGGGACTTAATTTTTATGTCCTTCTTGACACAAGACCTCATACAAGGGGATGACCTTTCAACCATTGAGCCAAAACTTAAGGACACACTTAAACATTTACTAGTATCCCATTTGCGCAGCAATTTTTTGTTTTGCAATTTATTTATTCATTCACAAAAAGTTTAACATTGTTCTGAACTCGGGGATCTTAATCCTAGAATATGTATATGAAAATTATGTTTTGAACTCGGGGATCTTAATCCTAAAATGATAACTATAAGTTGAATTAGTGAATATTAAGTGTCTGTTTGGCAAGAGGCTTTTGAGGGCTTTTAGGAGCTTAAAATCCCCGAGCTTTTAGATATGCCCCCTTTTAAAACTATAGCCCTGTTTGGAAAGACATTTGAATTCAAAAGCCCAGCCCCAAAAAGCTCCTAAAAGCCCCGAAAGGTCTTTAAAATAAAAGCTTGTGTAAGAAGGGTTGAAATAGAAGCCCCAGCCCCTAGCCCCATTTCTAAGCTCCAGCTCCAAGCCCCTAACCACAGCCCCAGCTTGAAGCTTTTGTGCCAAACATACCCTAAGTATTATTTTTATCTATAAGGAATTTAGGTCGCGTTTGATTCAAATAATATTTTTGAAAGTAATGGAATTTGTCAAAAGAATTGGAATTTGAAGAAATAGAATTTGACGGTATTTTTTTTTTTAAAATTCAAGTGACGGACGTAATGAAATTTCTTATCACATCCCCAAGGAATGAAGATTCTATCAAATAATGGAATATTTACATTCGAAAAGAATGATATTCTTTCATCTTTGAACAATTAAACACACTAACAAATGAAATTCAATACAAATTCTGTGAACCAAACGCCACCTAAATAAATAGGCATGCAGTAGTATTTGTATTGGTTGTAGTTTTATTTGTTCTTTTTTTTCTACATGTTTTTATTGGTTAGTCGTTGTGTCTTTTAAAAACGGGTCTCAATATATTTTCATTTGCTTCATTTAAGCTAAGCTCAAACTGAGTTACACAGTTAGGCAAACCTTGAGTGTTTTACTAAATACACTCACACACACACACACAAAAGACAACTAAGAAGTGATATACTGATATCTACTATTTACAGGATATTTAATAAATTTTGGAAATTTGAAGTTTTTAAGCATCATAGTAAAGTTACCAAATTACCTTACACCAATACACCTAACACTATACATACCATTTATGGAGTTTTACCTTTAATAAGCAGCTGCATTACTTAAGTTTTATATGGTCGAATGTTGTATATAGAAAACGTAAAATTACCTAAAAACTGATTTATAGATTTTATAATTTAATAGGTTTTCTTTCTTAAAAGCAACTATATACTTACTTTTGTATCAAACATTCAAACTTTTTCTTTTAATATCGTCAAGTAGCAATAACTATTTGAGTTTTTAAAACAGTTATCGACTTATGGTGTCGCTACATCACCGTATCGTGGAGTACTGTTATAGTACTTTATTAAGCTCGGAAACATTGCCCAAGACGTTGATTCTACTCAATACTAGAGTTTGATGTATTCTTTGTAAAGTAGTCTGCTTTTATCAGTCGAAGGGTCGGATCTAAGTCATGTTAGAGTTATATATAGCCTTACACCAACAACAATGAATATTGGGAAAATTGTGTTTTAATGAACAAATGATATCATTTAGTTATCCATATTTTCTTGTCAAACGACCATTAATAGTTAACGTTTCATCGGGTGAAAGAGAAGGAATAAAGTAAAAATGTAAAATGGCATTCGAATAATTTGGTTTACGACTTTATCATCATCAACTATAATGGTGCTTAAAAAAGAATTTTAAGATCATCGATGTAATTCTGGAATATATAATGCAAAAGTTAAACGGATCATTGTCATTGGGACAGCAATTAAATACGTTAAAATGGAAAGAAACGTTTAATAAAAGTCAACATGTTCAGGTTAATAATAAAGTATATGATTGTGCATCAAACCGTGTCTATCACTTCGTGAACAAAGGAGACTTCTTAAAATAGGATTGAAAAGGGTTTAAGGGTTATTGACGATTCCCCGAAGGTAGTTTGACGTCAAAGAGATAATTGTTAGGGTTATTTGGCCGATTGTGATCATGCCTAATGAAGAGAATTCTCTCTCCTTTAATTGGAGAGAGTAACTTGGGGAAAGGTTAGGGTTTTACCTTCTTTCTTTGAGTGGGAGTATGATTGCCATGTATATCCGATTTATTTTCCTTAGGTGATAATCCTAATTGAGATCGGATTCATATAGATTTTTCATGGAATATATATTATATCAATCGAAAGGATTTATATTAATCTCTTAACCTTTTAATTAATTAAGCACTTCGGGCCTAAGCCTTTCCGTATGAGTACTTCGTAAAGGGTGCTCTTCGTATTATTCGTAACTTTTATCAGGATAACTAAATTAATTTTCAACATTATTGTAGTTTATCCATAGTCTTTTAAGGCTATGAATAAAAATTATGAAAAGCAAACTCCATAAAGTATTTTATAAATTATAGATATTGTTATTAAAAACTAGATTAAACCTGTGCGTTGCGCAGGTGAAATAAAAGTTCTTATCAAATATTTATATAAAAAATATCTTATATTTCATATGAATCCAAAATAAGATAATTAGTTAAGAAAAGAAAATAAGATTATAACGCATTGACAAACATCAGAAATAATAACTCAGATGAAAATTCATATATCTTTTGGGAGTTTGTACTTTTGGTTTTAGCACCCTGCTATTCATTCCCAATAAAATTTTATTGGCCGTTTAAAAGAAACACAATCAGAAAATAAGTATTTTTCCATGAAACAATACAATGTTTTTATGTTTTTATGAAAAAAAAGGAGAGATCGAAATAAATAAATAAACAAATTTGATGATAATTTAAATGGAAAAAGATATTGAAATTCGAAATAAAAGCAAATTGGAAGTAAAGGTACTAACAATTTTTTCCGGCTATTGATAACTGGTGATAAAAAAAAAAAACTTACAATCCAATATTAATTCACACATTACATATGACAGTTTAAATGTCTGACTTGCAAAAGGTTAAGTTTATAAAAAGTGTTAAATTAGATAGAATCTCATGTGTTAAATTAAAATAAAGGATAAGTACGTATATATGATATATCGAAAATAATCATGAATATAAAAATATTTGACAACTAAAAATGCCATGTAAGATTATTTATGTTTACTTTTAATCTTGACACATGTATTTATTTTATTATTAGATCAATAGGTTAGACATATTTTAATCATTTTAAATTCATAAAATCTATACTTAAATTTTAGATTTTTGTGATTGGGGAATACGAACATCCTGAATTGTGCAACTTTAATGAATTTGAGGCTTTAAATAAGGTGTTTTTTTACTTTGTTACTTTCCTTTTCTCTGAACCAAAAAAAGTTATTGCCATACATGTAACAATGTTGTGGATGATATAAAGAAAAACTTACATTACTAAAAATGTATATAGTTGATTAAATATTGATTAGACAAAAGCCCGCGAGGTGCGGCGCGACGGTAGTAACAGTGGTGGTGGTAGCGGTGTGATAATGGTGGCGACAGGTGGTGGTGATAAAATGGTTATTTATATAAAGGTAATTGATATAAAACGGTCATATATTTATTTCAAGAATTGAAAGATTGATATAGTAAATTATTTAATTAAGGGTATTTTCAGCATATAGGTTATTATTAAAAAAAAACTTTTAAAAAAGTAAGGATATTATCCGTTTTTTAAAGGCTTAAAAGTTTAAAAAGAAAATATGGTGTTTGCTTTATTAAAAGGAGTAAAGATAAAGATTAGTTGTTTGTTAACTAAGTAACTGGGTTTGTTACGTATGTGGGGGAGCAAATTTTGGCATTTTCATTTTACTTGTTTTTGCTGGATTTTATTGCACCTAATAAGAAAACGCATAGTGACATAACCGTAAGTCCGTAATCAAGAAGTTGATAGAGACATAAATCAATTACATTCAGCCCGATACATTTTTAGAACCGATTATAACTTATCCAATATTTTAGTCAAAGATAAGTAGATGTTTGGTGTGGGGGGTTTCTTATAAAGAGATGAATATAAGAAGAAAACTGTCCACAGCCGTTTTATGTGGGTATTGAGTCTCAATACTTTGACGGTAGCCTTTTGTATGGGACGAGGATTGAACCCTTCACCTCTGTCTCCAGAGATCAGGGTGTTTACCACTGATCCGATATGAAAGGTATATAAAATGTTTGTTTCAGGGTACTGGACTATTGGTGAACTCACAAAACAACGGTTTAGAGAACAAGTATTTTACGAGAAAAATGAAAAAAAATTATGTATTTATTAAACCTAGATTCTACATTTTAATATGAATATTTTTCAAAGAAAAGTTAGATACAAACCTTTCATTTTTCAAAGAAAAATTAGTGCATGGGGCTAAGAGCCTAAGAGCATTCCCTATTCTGACCTTGTCGTTATTTATTTTAGACTGCCACATCATAATTCTATCTCCAATACAAACCCAAAAATTACTCCTTACCTATCATACCTTCATTCTCAACTCATCCTCAGTTAAAATATTACAAACCACACACACGTACACTCTCTATCCTCATTCCCAAATAAAAAATAAATAAATTCTCACACATGCTCGTCTATGCATTTCGTAAAAAAGACAAGTGATGATGATGAATGGCTATCGACGAGCTCCTCCCTATGGTGGCATGACATGATGAGAAAGACTACCAAAATGACGAAGCCCATAGGGAAGGGCCTAATAGACATGTGTTATAATGATAACCAGCAAATTTCCGGCCCCGCGTTGCGGGCCACCAATTGTAATGTTGGAACGAATGTGTTATTTTAATGTGCTTGCGTTAAACCTTCAAACACTGAATTAACAAACATTTGTTTGTTTAAAAGTTTATCATATCAAAGATAGTTTTATTTAAGGGCAAAACCACAATAGTTTCCGTTTGCGCGTTGCGTGGTTTCAATTTGTGCGGTTACGTTTTGTTATTGATGATTTATGTTTGTTAAAAACTTTGAAATATAAAATAGGTATTTATTCAAATGCAATACCATAAAAAAAGAATAAGAGTTTTTAATATATTGTTTGAAAACCTGAAAACGATTATGTTTTGCTATTGACGAAGTGTTGTTATATATGTTTGCTAAAATATTTAACGTATGAAATAGATATTTATTCAAATGCAATACCACCAAAAGAAAAAATAGTTTTGATATATTATTTGGAAACCCGAGAAAAAAATATGTAAAAAAATCAAGAATGAACTTGTAATTTTAAACCCGAAATAAATCCAACGTGGTAAAATCTGAATATTGTTACAAAAAAGGATAAACGGTTTCAATATAAATATTTGGAAACCCAATAGGAAAAATATGAAATAAACCAAGAAGTAACTTGTAAAAAAAACCCGAACAAAATGCGATTTGGCAAAATCCGAATAAAATATTTAACGTATGAAATAGATATTTATTCAAATGCAATACCACCAAAAGAAAAAATAGTTTTGATATATTATTTGGAAACCCGAGAAATAAAATATGTAAAAAAATCAAGAATGAACTTGTAATATTAAACCCGAAATGAATCCAACGTGGTAAAATCTGAATATTGTTACAAAAAAAGATAAACGTTTTCAATATAAATATTTGGAAACCCAAAAGGAAAAAATATGAAATAAACCAAGAAGTAACTTGTAAAAAAAACCCGAACAAAATGCGATTTGGCAAAATCCGAATAAAATATTTAACGTATGAAATAGATATTTATTCAAAGGCAATACCACCAAAAGAAAAAATAGTTTTGATATATTATTTGGAAACCCGAGAAATAAAATATGTAAAAAAATCAAGAATGAACTTGTAATTTTAAACCCGAAATAAATCCAACGTGGTAAAATCTGAATATTGTTACAAAAAAGGATAAACGTTTTCAATATAATTATTTGGAAACCCAAAAGGAAAAAATATGAAATAAACCAAGAAGTAACTTGTAAAAAAAACCCGAACGAAATACGATTTGGCAAAATCCGAATAATGATGCGGTTGTAACATGGACGAATAGTAACTCGTTACACATTACATTCAATTAGTATAGTATTACATTCAATTAGTATAGTATATAATGAGTTTAAATAGTAATTGAGTTCATTATAAACATATTAGCATCTATCCCGTATACAAGCTAGTAACAAACCCCTTTATTAGTATCATCATAGATCGAAAATATATCTGTTATTTACTAAGGAACTTCTTCATTTTGAAGAGCATGATGGTCCAAAAACGAGTTGCGAATTTACATGACACTTTATTTATTTATATATTTATTTTTTTCTAGATGTGGTTAGATGTATGTATAACAACCCGTATAAAGTAAGCATGGAGTGAGACGATTGGGCTAAGAATTCGTTATGTAAATCGTAACTATTTTCTGGTCAATTGATATCTTTTTAATCGATTTTTATTATATGAATAATATACTTCAGTCGTTCAAAACAAAGGTATGTATAAAAACAACATTAAGACCCGTATCAAAATGAAAGATGAAGATTATGAGAAAAAATTAAACATAGTTTTGTTAATTTGTTTTTCTCTTTTTTACTGAGTACATATCATCAGTGGAGGAGCTATGTGGTGGCCATGACAACCCCACAATTTTAATAAAACTCTATATTTCTAGTACTATTTCTAACTATTTATTTAGTTTTAAGGTAATTGGCAACCCCAGACTAGTGTAATTGAATTTTGTAGTGTAAATTTACACTTATTAATATCATCAAAACTGTTCGGCGACCCCAGAATAAAAATCCTGGCTCCGCCACTGCATATCATTACTTAATCAAAAGAAACTAGTCAACTAGATAAGAAAATGTGTATCGCTTAAATATAGTTGAGTTCTTATAATTTTATTTCAATTATTTTGGTAGATAAGTTATCCCCTAATATTATGTGGTCGGGTTGGATTACATATTTTTACTGTAAGCATTGAATTCGCGCATATTTTTTTCGAATGATAACATAATCTTGATTAAGATTCTTAATTGAAAATGACTCATTGTAGTTTTTCTTGTGTTTGTTCTTCACTAATATTTGTTTTCTCTTCGTTTGAAAATGATGACGATAAACTTAAGAATATATTTAGTCTCGTATTAAAATATATATTTCTTGCAACAAATGTGACCCGTTTAATATAAGATTCCAGATAATGCGTTAACCAATATTTATAACTCAAAAACTTTACTCACAATTTATTCCATGATGATTGAAGATTTTTTTTCTTACAAAAGTTATTTGTCAATTTGATTTGTTATTTCTCCCTTTTTAAAGTTTATCCGTCTTGACCTGAATATATATATTATGGGAAAAACCCCTCACATAATAATTTTTAATACATAAAAAATATGGGGTCCAATCATTTATTCAAAATATTAAAAAATTAGCACGCAACCCAAGTTAAGTGTGTAACAACTGATACTCACTTTTCACATATATTATTTTATAGTAGATACAAGTTGTAACTTATATAGAAAACAATGTTATATAACTATATAAGGTTATATTTAAAGGTTTTAGGTAAAATAAAACAAGTATTAAAGTAAAACAAATAAAACAATAGGTTTCTCTTCACTGAAAATCACTGTGCATCATGAAAATCATCGTGCATCAATTGCTTCGTGAATCTTCGTGCATCAATTTAACCATGATCTAAGGGTCAAGATCTTGTCTTATTTGTTTTACTTTAATAATAGTTTTACAATACCCAACCCCTATATTTAAAACATGTCAGACTAATATAGATACAAAATGATGAAAATCAGATATAAAAAATGAACAAGACAACTGATAAACTCTACACTGAACCGAAAAAGATTCAATGACGCAACAGTCTAAATCATCAATCCCCTAACTTTAGTACCGATGACCTTCGAAGGAAAGAAAATGGTTATGAAATGTAGATTTCTTTCTAATTGAATTTTTCTAAACATAGTATGCAACAGACCCGAAAACTGCATTTTTCAAAGCGTGACGGCAGAAACGACATCACGTATTTAGACACGAGTCAAGGATATCTTTTCATTACTACGCGATCAACATACATTGCAGATTCATATTTGTATATGTTGGGAAGCCGTAATGTTCTCATATAGTCATATATCTTGTACACAGATTCAAATACTTAACATGAAGTTTCTTTTCACATCCTGAGATTCCTAACTCCCAAGACCATATAAGTTAAGATTTGTTGATGACATTGTTAATTAGCAAGCTGACGTCTATAATGATCAACTATAACTAATTAAGAGCTATGAACAAAATATAGCTGATTGTGAGCTAAATAACTACCTGTATGCAACATAATTCAAAGCCGCTTTAGCTTGGTAAGTCGGTCCAGGTATAAGATCACAGCAGTAGAAGGCAAAAGCTATCAGCTGGAATACTTGGGCAAGGATTTAAGGCAAGTAAACATAAACATTAGTACTAATTGGAATGTGTTGCCCATGAATACTTGCCCCCATTTTCATATACAACAAGGTACTTAAACCAGGGATCTAACTTTTCAAACTAGTAGGATGTCTTTTGACTTCAATCCTTATCTTTCTAGACAGATTATTTTATGCTGACCCATTTTATAACCCAAATCAAACCATTTACCTATAAATTGGTTAAAACTGCAACTTCGGATTATATATTAAAGAGGCAACTAATGAGACTTTGACCATGATCTTACAACTGTATATGCATCAGCAGACATGTAGACGTAATGATGAGTTTACGATTTCCTGACACATTTTAACTTAACAAGACTAATTTCCCCACACTTTATAACTCAAACTAACTCTGATTTCCTTGACTTGCCATCTAGAACAGAAAATGCAGACATCTACCAAAGTCTAACAACAGTAACTAAAATCTAACAATTTGTTCAAACAATAAGATCCACACCAGCAGACAATAAAAGCTTAATGGTCCAGATTTAAACTCCAAACACCCCCAAGAAGCAATTCCAAGGACTAGTTCTGCAAATTCCATAAAAGAACAATTTATTAATAAAAATGTTGCAAGTTTCCATATAACAACCATGAAGCTGGGAGAACCAACTAATGAATGATCTTTAACTATACCAGGTTCATTAAGAGTACCTTATGTGACATTCTACTATAATTCCCTTTGCTTTGTGAACTTAGCCACCGAAATGGCTGAGATTGGCTTGTATGCGTCCCAGGGACAGGCCTCCTGAAATTAAAGAAACAGGTAAGAGCAGAACACTTGCATTCAAATTCAAGATTGAATTTGACTTACTGAGAATCAACATGTGTCTTCTTTTGTGTATTCTTATCGTCTTCCCAGTGGCGTTTTCTCCCAGAACTTTGTAATGTCATTCGTTTGTGCTCCATAGAACGATCCAATGATAAATTACTGGCCAATTGCCCAGAGCTTGGTGCTGATGCTATCATGTTGACCTGAGCAGATGAAGTCTGTGCAAAAACTACAGGCCTAGCTGTCAGTGGTTTGTGCTCCACAAAATGATCCAATGTTGAATTACTGGCCAATTTCCCTGAGCGTTGTGCTGGTGTTACCATGTTGACCTGAGCAGATGCAGTAGTAGGTGCCAAAACTGCAGGCCTGCGAACAGCTGGCCTAATTCCCTCTTGACGTGGTTGAGTTACCACAGGAACAGTTCTAGCAGTTGAGGGAGTGGTTGGCTCAATTTTTGGAACGCCTGGGTGTGTTACCAAAGTAGCACTTGGGTGAGTGGTTGGCTCAATTTTTGGAATGGGTGGCTGAGTTGCAGTTGAAGTGATTGGCTCAGTTTTTGGAATGAGTGGATGAGTTTCCACAGGAGCAGCTGGAGTGATTGGCTTGGTCAGCTCTTTGGGAGTGAGTGGCTGAGTTACCACCGGAGCAGCTGGAGTTAAAGGCTCAGTCACAACTTTTGCAGTTTGTGGTTGAGTCAACACATGAGCAGCTGGAGTGATGGACTCAATAATGTGTGGTTGAGTTACCACAGGAGGATCTAGACGGGTTGGCTCAGTCAGCACCTTCGCAGAGCAAGCTTGAGCAACCACAGGAGTAGCTGGAGCGGTTGGCCCAGTGGGAATTTCTGGAACGGATGGCTGAGTTACCACAACATTTGTGCCATTGTAAGCATTGTGTATCGCCTCAAACTTACTTACTTCAGCAGCATGCCTAAACTTGCAATTAATTACCTCAGCCATATCATTCGCAAATTCAGAATCTGCATTCAACAGAATATTGACGATATAAAAGCAAGTCACATGGATATTATCATTTCAGAAAAAACAATATGATCTTAGGTTTTTGCAATATACCTAGATACTTATGAATAACGGCACGTGCAACCAATTGCTCAGCTTCTTTTATGCTCTTAGCATTGTCTCCTGAAAAAGTATCACCATTAAAAGACAATTGAGAGCTGAAAACAGTAATTGCTCCCCCCTGATGACATGTCACATACTTGGGTCTTTCTAATTTCCTCTTAACTGAAAACTCGATCATAATAGACTTGCATATGCTTTTATCCTGGATAACAGCAATAATCATTATCTCAAACAAAACAACTATACACCTGTCATCAGATATGTATACGATTGTAGTCAACTTTAATGTGTCGCAAAAGAGACCTGCGGGTTGTGATTGATTAATGACCATTCAGGTAAAAAAAATAATATACTCGTAATATGTAAGAATCAAACCTCTAGTATATGACGCAATGCTTCTCTCTTTGACTTCTGAATCATGGAATTATATGCAATCTCGGACACGTTCATTTCAGCCATCTTAACATTCGGAAATGTGTTTGAAGATGTGTAGCTCTCGCCATCATACGAGACAGTAGATCTAAACTTTGGCAGATGATCAGATCCTTCATTTAGAGTTTGATAAACAGGAAGTGATTTCCTCATCTTCTGCGCATGTTGGTTGAGAAGACATCTGTAGAGCAAATGTGGTTTTGAACCTGAAAAGACCAAAGAGTATAGATATCATTTTACATTTAATCAAGTCCTATAATCATATACTCGACATCAATCTCATGTAATAGGGCTTCAGTAGAGCACCAAAAAAGTGAATATAGTTAGAAATATATACCAATAACAAATGAAAATAGAATTTGGGTTGGAAAGTGTGGCGTGACTATTATGGAAAAGTGCAGGCATGTATTACCGTATTTTTTTAAGAGACAAGGCAAAGCATATATTAATAACAACAAAAATCCCAAGCAAAGGAGGTGAATGTATTACAGTAATTACCCAAAGTACATTACAGTAGCAATATGCTGATCCATTTTAAGAGACTTAATAAAGGATCAACCATACAACCTACCAAAACAACATGATCTTGATCTTACAATACATGAACATACAACGCTACCAATGCACCAAATACTACAACTATACTATGTGTGATGACCTGACACAATATGACTGTTGATATCATATCCATATAAGACTACTCCAACTACTCGATGACCAGCAACAACAGCAAACCATGAAACTAAACTAAGCAAATACTTCTTGACCTAGTAGTAGAGAAGTGACCTGATAAGCAGCTCAAAAAGCTGCCGGCCAGCAGTATGAACAGCAGCAGACTATCGGCCAAAAAAGTGGGCCGAACAGCAGTCGGGAAAGCCCAGCAGCCTGAATGCGGCTCGGAAGATGTCGTTTTATAATGTGAATGCTAAATTGTGAGCTTAAAATATAGTCCATGAAAATGTATTGATCATCACATCATGGAACTATGCTTGTTTAGATATAAAGAAAATGTTTCCTCCGCATTTTTATACTCCTCTGGCTATTGAGTTTTAGCAATGAATTTTTTTACGAAAATGAAAGAAACAACAGCCCACATTGCAAATATATAGGGTGTGTTTAGTTCAAGAAAACTCCCCTGTTTTCCATTTTCATTTTCCAAGAAAACATGGAAAACAAGAAACGCGTTCAAATTGTATTTTTCTAGAAAAGTTTTCCTAGAAAATGAAAATTCCGTTTTCCAACTTTTGCACTAAAATTAGAAAACTGTTTTTTTCAGTTTTTGTTTTCACTTTTCTATTTTCCAAACCTTTTATAAACCTAAAATTAGAAAACAAGTGGATTTGAACATGTTTTTTAGTTTTCTAAAATGGAAAATGAAAACTCCATCTTTTATTTTGAACGCGTTTTCAAAATTTTCAAGGGTTTTTTAGAAATGGAAAACCCTTTTCATTTTCTAGAAAATTGGAAATGGAAAACTAGAAAACATTTTCTCGAACTAAACGCGCCCATAGTATCTCAACTTGTAAACTATTGATTCACCTTGAAAAACATACAGACAACACATTAAATCAGTTAGACTCTCTCTCTCTCACGCTCTAAGCAAGCTCGTAATTAACAAATATGGAGTTATTGACAGCCTCACAGGAAAAAACAAAAAAGAAACAGAACTTAACTTCAAAGCAACATCCTCTTTTGAGTCACCAAGAATTTGTCAATGATATACAAAGCCGCAAACCATTTCACCATGTGAATATGAAATCAAAGACTTGTCGTGAATTTTGTTTCATCTGATGGTGACTCCGATTTTAATTCAATTTTCTGTTTTAACACAAGCCTGATAGATTATATTACCAAAGAAACCTTAAAAACTTCCCAAACAACTTTACTTTTCGTTTCCACTGATCCTTATAAGCTTCAACATCCACATTTAATAAATTAGGACACCAAAATGTATCAAAATTGTCACATTTTGCTATTGTATGCATCTAACATTCAAATCATCTTTTTCGTGTATCCAACTTTCAATTCATCAAAAACCACAAAATAAACTAAACGTTTGATACAGACAATAGATGATGTACATAATTAAATCAGAAAACCCACAAACTCAGCAAAAATAATCATTAATTAAATCATATATATATATATATAACACATGCTTATATAAAAACTAAACATAGTTAAAATATCCTTAAAAAGTAGAACAAAGAAACAAGCAATGTAAATAATCAAATCTGCAAAACAAATATGAAACAATTTGGAATGAAAAAAGCTAGATGAAGTTACCGGTGGCGATGGGTGCCGGCGCCGGCGCAGTCACGGGCATAGCTGATCCGTGCGTGTTTTGATGGTGAGACAGTGGGTGTGATTGGAAATGAAAATGAGTGTTTTATTTTCCTTGAAAATGAAAATGAGTGAGTGACGATATACTGTAAAAAATATACTAGTGTTTAGGTGAAGCCATACATTTATTACCTAATAAACTTTTTTGATTCAATTTTTGCCAAAATTTGATTGACTAGTGTAGTAGTGTACTAAAATTTAAAAAGATTTTGCAAAATAATTCCATAATAAAATGAGGATAATATATAGTGGGGATTTTTTTACTGACACAATTTGGTGTGTTTTTTTTTTTTATTTGCCAAACTTGTATACTCATGGTTGTACATTGACTTATTTCCGTAAATGCTTTAACGAAGATAACAAAAGGGAATTAAAGGCACCAGTCTACCTCTCCTACTCTGGTACTAAAAATTTTCCTTTTCCTTGCTAATCAATTTTCGGTTCATTCGTATGAAATTATCACGTTGTGTGATGTATATCTATTTAATTATTAAAGTAAAACATATTATTATCATTACTATTACTACTAGCATAATACCCGTACATTGCAGCGGATACCATTAACAGGGTGCAAATGAATAGAAGATAGAGAGATATTGAGAGATGTGTGTGTGTGTGAATGACTTAGAATGAATAATAAGACGGGGTTTTTTTAGTGTAGAGGGTATTTTTGAGAAATCCCCTTGTGTAACAAGTAATAATAAAATAAATAAGTACAGATTTGAATTTAAATAGAGAAGGGGCAATTTCATACATTTGCAGATTACATGTTCCACACTTAGGGGAGAGAGTGTTATTCTTTTTATAAGATAGTGTAAGTTATATATAAATACTCTCTTAAAATTTGGGATTTTAAATATATCTTAATTTTACATTTGTATTTAATATTCTAATCAAATCTTTAATCTATATCTATATTGTAGGTGCAACCTAGAGGGGGGTGAATAGGTTGTACCCGATTTTTAATTTGGTTTGTAAGACTTTTTGATTAATCTTCAATCTTAAGTCACTAGTTACAAAACTTGTTTCATTTGAACAACAAAGAGATAACACTTGTAATTACCAACAACCAATTCAATCCTTGTGAAGCAAATATAATAACAATGAAATGAGAAATAATAAGAGATAAGGGTAAGAGAATTTATCACCACATGAACACCACGATATATAGTGGTTGGGGTCGGATGTTAACTAATCCGCCTTAATCCACTCCTCGATTCATAATCGAGATTTTGTAGCACTATCTTTCTCCAAAACCGGTGGAGAGTCCGCAATACAATCTTGACACTTCAAGATGATCCAACAATTCCTAACCACTAGGAATTTACCAAGTCTTGACACTTCAAGACACACCAATGATTCCTAACCACTAGGAGATCTTCAATTCTTGACACTTTAAGAATTTGCCCAACTCTAACCACTAGAGTTTAGTTTACACCCAAGTATTCTTGACACTTCAAGAATTTATCTAATCCCTAATCACTATAGATTACAAACAATGGATTCTTGACATTTCAAGAATCAAGCCAAACTCTAACCACTAGAGTTTTTATTACACCCACAATCACACTCACTAGTGTAATTTAATACAAATTTGTAGGCTCAATATTACACCAATATTATCCTCACTACAAATTTGAACCCTCTTGCTAATGATATAAAGATTTGAGATATGAATGAATGTACCAATGATATATTCTGAATATGAGCTCAAGAGGTGAGTTGCAAAAGTCACCAAGTCTTCATTTTATACCCATAAAGCACTTTGTAGCCGTTTGACCCGGACGGCTCTTAACTGAGGCCGTCCTCCAGGGCACAAGAGCCGTGCCTTAAACAAGAGCCGTCCTCTACCTGGAATTTCACAAAAGCCATGTATTCTTCCAATGATGTCTCCACTACAAGCAAGCATCTTCCCATTGCAAATTTAACATAAAAGAGAATAAGAGGAAGGGAGATATATGCTTACCATGTATAGATGAATGGGGATTGAGAAAGTCACAAGAATAGTTATGGAAATGAGAAAAGAACCCACTCAAATTTCAAATGTAAATCTGAATTAATCCATATGTTGACCAATTTTGACAACTTAACTAATTTTGACTTTTGTTGACCTTCAATACTTAGAAAAAATTTGGCCTCCTATTTTGGTGAAAAATCAAAGTGTTTAGATTTGGAATTTGACAATTGCAAACACCTTAGGATGATAATATAACACTTAGGAACAAGTTTCGGGTCATGAACATATGTAACGAGCGCTCGGTAAATCTCATCGATTTGGACAGAGGGGGGACGGCCTTTGTTCCTGCAAGAGCCGTCCCCTGAACAAGAGTCGTGCTCTTTTATACTTAAAAAATTTTCGACCCTCAAATTTGACGAAAAACGAAAGTTGTTATTTTTGAAATTTGTCAATTGTAAACATCTTAGAACATCAATATAAGGTTATGTAACAAGTTTGGAGTCACGGAAATGTGTAACGAAGGCTCGGTGAAAAACTACCATTCGGGACAGAAGCGGACGGCTCTTGCAGACACAGAGGCCGTCCTCAAGAGCCGTCCTCATATTAAGAGCCGTCCCCAGGTTTTACGACGAAATGCTACATTAAACTCAAACTTGACGTTTTCATCGTTTTTGGTTCGGAATTAGCGTATGTATGCCCAAAACATTATTTATACCATTTTACACATTCCATATATTGTTATGGCACGCCACACATTGATCGACGCTATAGATATTGCTACTTTGCGTATTTGATAATCGTTTTTAAGAAGAATTTTCAAGCATGTAAGAATATACGTATGATCAATTATATTTAACACTTACTTTCATGTGGTATATTCTTAATCATCATCAAAACTAAGGAGTGCATTATAAATGTTATAAATGTTTTAAACCATGTATGCACCAACATATACTATATTATAAAGCAAATTCACTTTTAATTTTCAACATTGAACATAAAATTTCAATATTGATTTTAACAACAATGTACACAATCTAGTGCATGATGTACCATACATCATAGCCACATTACATAAATAACTTTCACTACTCACCGGCGCCACCACCACCGCCACCGCCACCGCTACCGCCTGCGCCGCCACCACCACCCGTCACCGCCACCACTGCCGCCGCCATTACATCACCCACCGCCGCCACCTCCATCACCGCCAACGCGAAGTACCGTTCTCATACTATATAAAACAAGATATCTTCCTTCTTTTCAACTTTCTATTTTTAAAATATTCATGTTCACTTTTTTTAAAAGCTATTTTTTATAATAACCCATATACATTTTTTCAAAATATTAAACAAAAAATAAAGGGTCCCTATATATATATATAGGTTAAGGGTAAAATAAAATAACTATTAACATAAAACAAGTAAGACATATTGTGAGATTGACATGTGTCCCTTATAAATTTTTATTAATAAATAATTAAATTATTATAATAATAAGGATATATAGTATTTTTGATTCAAACTCTTCTACTAAATTACCTTATCACAAATCTTGCCATCCCCTTTAACGACCCATCTGCCTTATCACAAACATATACGACGTATTTTCAAATCCATCCATTTCTTCGATCATGGCTTTACATCTCCAAGTTCTTTTTTTTCTCAATTAATAAACTCTTATCATTGATAATATTGTATGAATGTGGAAGATGATTGATTGCAGAAACGAGTGGCAATTACCGCTGCCCCACCACCGTGACAGCCTTCCGCCAGCGAACCACCACCACAGCAACCATCTCCTGCCGAGGCACCACCAATAGCCGCTACTCTTATTGTCTATATTTCTCTCTCTAAAAAGCCTGAAAGCACACTCTTAATATCTCTCTCTCCTGTTCGTGGCACCACCACCCTCAGCCGTTGCCACCACCTAAAGTTAATCAAGATGGAGGTTGAAGAAGGTTGAAGACGGGTCATCAATGTTAATCAAAGTGTATCACTGTGGATCAATGGTTGTGCATCAATGGCCGTGAATCAACGATTTTGTTGTCTCACAGTTGTGCATCACTAATTTCGTTAATACATAAATGTTTTTTGGTTATTCACTTCATGTAATTTTCTGTTTTTGTAGCAGAGAAATTGTTAAAGAAGAAAGAGAGAATTTGTCAACACTAAGTAGAAGAGAAAATGCCAAAGTTTAGAGGGGGAAACGGACATTAGAATAAAATAACACATATGTCCTTATTTATTACTCCCTCCGTCCCATTAAAAGTGTCCATATTCCCTTTTTTATTTGTCCCACTCATAGTGTCCACTTTTAAAATTTACTAGCCAAATTCCAAATTTACCCTTACCATTTGACATATACAACTTGCATAAATAAACAATATAGGTGGACCATATCACAGAAGAAAACAAGACATAAAGAGTTTCATCTTTCAATAACGAGTACATGCATTTTGTAATATGAGGAATTCATACACTAACTTGACAACAAGACAACAAATTTTCCATTTTCATTTTTTTACATGCATATTATGTTCTGTACATGACAAAAGACTTTCCATCCTTCCCTTTGCTTCATCAAGACTACTTCATCGATCAAATTTCTATCACACTCGATTTGCAATGGTAACTTTCCTTGACGTTCCAATTTACCTTTACCAATATGTGGTGTTTGATAATGGTTGCTACCATGCACCTTCATTATTTCTTTCATGCATGTTTGTAGAGTAAAAAAGACATTGTTAAGCTCATGAGACGACATTCTTTCAAAAGAGGTTTGGACTGCATGAACCAATTCATCTATTGAACCCAAAACCTCTTGTTCTTGAAGTGATTGAATTGCACGAAAAAACCCGAGATCTAACACATTTAAATCCGGGCTATTTGGAGGTTGAAAATGAAGTCGAATATCAAACCCATCTCGAGATGCTTCTTGAATAAATTGTTCATCGTCAATGCTAATATGTGGCTTCGCATTGTCTTGTTGAATGAAAATTGGACCCGAATGACCTTGTGGCCATTTATCCCTACTAGCCGGTAGTACTTTATCAATTAACCATGACCTCGTTACTTCTTTAGTCACCGATAAGATAGGCTTAGTCTCTAAAGTTCCCGCAACACGATTCTTACTTGAACGTTTTGCGGGTTCAAGTTTTGTGAAAGGAAAGATACCTATCTTTCCGAAAAAAGTTCATTACCCGACATATCAAATCTTGGTCGTGCAACAGCGGCTAAAAACATGACCTTTGTGATAAAAAATTTTGATTTACACGTTCTTAACGGCTCATCCTCGCCAGGTACAAGGTAGTAACGTTTTGATGGTTTTGACATGTAAAACCATTTTTCATCAATGTGAACGACGTTAAACATATCATAAAATGAAGGAGTAGACAAAGATGAAGGAATCATTGATAAACAAAATTCTAACCTTGCCTTCTTATTCTCTTCTGTCAAAGTCGGCTTGATAGCATTTGTGTGAGGTCGAAGTGCACCTTCTTTTATTCGTCTATGCACCGTTGATTTTGGAACGTTGATTGCTTTCGCAATTGATCGGATATTGGTTCGACGACGTAATGGTATTTGTGAAACTTGGTCGAAATTGATTTGTACCCTTTTTTGTCTAACTACATATGGCTTCCTTGAAGACACATCGACTACATATCAATGACTGAATTGAAACCTAGCTCGATGCCAAATACGACTTACGGTGCGAGTAGATACGGAGAAATGTGATGCCACATCGCTTATAGATCCATATTTTAGTTTCCCGTCGATACTTTGTTGCAACAAGGCTTCATATATGGTTCGACGTTGGGAATCAGTCAAGTTTGGTTTAGTGTTTGAGTTAGTAAGGCTATCCATTTACTAAAAGGAAATTGAGTATAAGTGCTAGCTTATTGAAGGAGAAGGAAAGAATGTGACATTAAGCAAATGGTTTTGACCACAATTGAAATGAGTACTTTATCTTTACAAAAAAAAAGGGCGGTAATATGGAGTATCAACTTGGCGGCATAATACACAATTGAAATGAAATGGTAATGTTATGTGTAAACATAGAAGTATTTGGCGGTAAATATGCAGTAATTTTGACTCCAAAAATTGAATAGCTAAAATCTATCGTAACAAAATTGCTTTGGCGGTAAATAGTGGCTCCAAAAACTACTTTTATGATGACTCTTTGGAAACAAATTTGTCAGTATTCTAGTACAACTTGAGTGGGTCACAAACATTAGTTTATTTCTTTTTGCAAAATTGATATTTTGGCTATGTAATGGACTAATGGGTAATATAGTCATTTGGTAAGTAAAGAAGACAATAATTCCATCAACCTTAAATCTTGTGTTTTTCAAAGTAGGACACTTTGACCGGGACGGAAGGAGTAATATTTTAATTGTAAAAGAATTAATTAAGTAAAATCTTGATCTATTTGATCTAAGGGCTGGAAAGTTGTCTTACTTGTTTTACCATAATATTTATTTTACAATACTCATCCTCTATATATATATGTATTACTAGTTTTAATACCCGTACGATGTACGAATTACCTATTCTATATATATTTCTATATAAAAACTGGAAATTTGAGCTGAATAAATATTTTTATTATAAAAAAGTAATAATAAACAATGATCAAAACATATTTTAATAGTAAAAAGATGATAAATAAACTAAAGATTTAGATATATGTGCAATTAAATTTAAGTGGTTAAAAGAAAACAAAATTTAAGAGCATAAATGTAATACTTACATTAGATACGAATCGATCAACGTGAAGATTTGATTAATGATTTAAGTATACGAACATTAAGGAATTAAATATATAAATTTAAAAGGGTTTAGCTAGGTAGATAAAAATAAATATAGATATATGAGTTGGGTAAGGAGAATAATTGGTAAGACTCTCGAATTGAAATAAGGTAATAGATAAATATAAAATAACTAAAATTAAGGAATTAATAATTAACAAATTAAAAAGACACATGTCGCGTAAGGCTCGTGCCAAGTGTCGTTTAAATAATGATTCAATCCTGTTTTAGTTTATTGGTAGATTTTTGGAGTTTACATTTTACACTAATATATCTAATTTAAAATCGGTTTAATATACAATTTATTTATTTTATTGCTTATCTTTACTGTACCCGTATTCTGAAATTTTGAGTTTTGCTGTTCCATGTACCCTTATATATTGTCCTCGTACCCAGATGGCCAGATACCGTATCCCTTCGATTCGAATGTAACCTAGTTGCCAATTAATGAATTATACAGTTTATGGTTAAATCAATAGATTGTACACCGATTACGTCAGCTGGCCCAATGGGCTTTTCCACTAGCTAGGCCCCTTCCACTCTCCCAGTCTTCAAATGTCCTGAAAAATTACTCAAAAACATGAGGCAATCCGTATTCAAAGGGGAACCATATATATTGACCAAATTTTGTGTAATCTATTTATATCCTTTAACTTTTCTAACTAAAACAAATTAACACATATTGATAAAAGAAGAAAAGAAAAAGAAAGTAAACAACACACAAAGTCATATCGAGAACAACAATATTATCATCACATAATAATCATGATGGAAGATGATACATTACAAGAACGTGAGTTCATTTTCAAACGATTTGATGACAATGGAGACGGAAAGATCTCTACTACCGAGCTCGAGAAAAACTTGAAGAAAGTTGCATCTGTTTCGGCTGAGGACGTCCAACGTCTCATGGCAAAAGTTGATACCGATGCAGATGGGTATATTTCGTTTCAAGAGTTTACTAATTTTTATCATGCCAATAGGGAAATGATGAAGAACGTTGCAAAGATGTTATAAATGTGTATTTTCTTTACATTCAAGTAGAGTGAATTGATCATCAATTCATATATTCATTCGTTTTTGATGAATAATCATTTGCAAAAGAATATATCCTGCATAAATATGTTTTCTTATGGTTTGTGAATCTAATTCTCTATATCAAAAATTTTAATTCAAATTTTCAATTTCTCTACTCTAAATGCCTCATATCCTAAAGCAGGTTAGCAGGACGAGTAAGATAACTTATGAAAGTTATTCAATGCACCAAAGTCCAAATAATATTCAAACACTTGTGTGGGCTTAAGTTAATTAAATCAGGATAAGCCCAATACGTTAGGCCTTTCAGAAAATGTGTTACGGGTGTGGTGAGTGGTGTCGTGGTGCACCAGAAACCGAAGGTGATTTTGATTGCATGCATTATCCAAACATTTTGGCGTATTAATTTTAAGAAAATGTTAAATACTTATACGTGTATACAAATATTGTATTTTATATTAAATTTCACTTTTGAATTTTATAGTCAACTATTTAATATACTTTAAGAAAACCTTTAGGACTTCATTTAACAAAACTCTAATTTTAATTATCACACATCCAGTAAAACTCAGTACATCATTCGCGTTGAACCATGATATTTAAAAGATTTATTTATCAAGACATTTATTATCTCATCAATCATCATCAAAATTCATAATTAAATCATACCTTTACATAATATCAACCATATAAATAACCATTTATCAAAAGCAATATATTAAATATCGCAGGTATATGTCGAGGTCACAAACTGATCGACTCATGTATTTAATACATTGTATTAGCATAATGTATAACACAACTTGTATACATTTTTTTTATATATATATATAAATAAGATCAAAACGACAGGTAATACTTAATCTTGACAATAATGATGAAATTTGAGAATGAATGGAGAACTATGTTCAAAATGTCATCATGCATTTATGCCACATGTAATATAATTAGTCATGATCTATAACTATATTGGAAATATTACGGATATATTCAACTAGATTAAACCCATGCGTTGCATGGTGAATAGTTGTTGTCGTAAAAATTTGTTAAAGATAAACAATACATCTTTCAAATTTAAAATATAATAATGTAACAACAATGTGTTCAAATAAAAATTTACTTATTAAAAGCAGATACATTATAAATGAATATATTATTAATACTAATCAATGGACTTGTTTTTTTAATAATGTCTACATCATGCAAACATGTAACAACAAATGAAATCAAGGAATAAAGTATATAAAATATATTTAATAAATAAACCATCAACATAAATTCAATTTCAATGCATAAAGCATAAACTAAAAAGGTTAATTTTCAAGAAGAGAAAAAATTATTTTATTTTGCAACATTATTTGATAAAAAAAAGACTAAGTTATAATATATCATGATCTTGAAAAGGAAGAAAGAAAATATTAATATATATCTTGTATCTTGTATTGTATACGTATATGTAGGATATATTGAAAAATTGAATTACATTAAAGATGAAGATACTATCCACAAATATAGGAAAACAATGACAACCGTATAAATTAAAAAATTTATTTAATTAAATCATTAAAAATAAATCAATAATTTTATTTAAAAATCATTAAAAAATCTTGTAAAATAAGGAAATGACAAATCAATAATTTAAATCATTAAAAATAAATCAATAATTTAAATCATTAAAAATAAATCAATAATTTAAATCATTAAAAATAAATCAATAATTTAAATCATTAAAAATAAATCAATAATTTAAATCATTAAAAATAAATCAATAATTTAAATCATTAAAAATAAATCAATAATTTAAATCATTAAAAATAAATCAATAATTTAAATCATTAAAAATAAATCAATAATTTAAATCATTAAAAATAAATCAATAATTTAAATCATTAAAAATAAATCAATAATTTAAATCATTAAAAATAAATCAATAATTTAAATCATTAAAAATAAATCAATAATTTAAATCATTAAAGATGAAGATACTATCCACAAATATAGGAAAACAATGACAACCGTATCAATCAAAAAATTTATTTATTTAAATCATTAAAAATAAATCAATAATTTTATTTAATTAAATCATTAAAAAATCTTGTAAAATAAGGAGAATACATACAAATAACACTTAAATAAAAATTATATATTTAACATTGACAAATAAGCAAAATTTTTACATATTTTCTCTTAGTTATATAGAAAGATGTACATCTATATATTGGTTGTATTTCGCGAAAAATGCGTCCTAAGAAAAGAAAAAAAATGTTACATAAAATAATCAATTTATCTTTTAATATTTTGTATTCATTAATTAATTACTTTGTTGTTATCACCGGTAAACTTAAAGGAAAAAATGTTAATTTCAATCTTTTACATTATGGATTAATAGAAGAAACTGAAAAATAAAAATCAAACATTTAGTTTCTTTTAATAAATGATGATAGCCCTATGATGATTATGCAAATTTAAGGATTAAGTTTTACTATAAAAAAACACCAAAAAAAATGTGTTTATTATGGAGTAATAAGGAGTTTTAAAAAGAGACTATTCTAATTGTAGAATAAAATATTGATAAATGTCGTTAATGAAAAGAAAAAATATATTGAAAAATTGAATTACATTAAAGATGAAGATACTATCCACAAATATAGGGGAAAAAATGACAACCGTATCAATCAATAATTTTATTTAATTAAATCATTAAAAAATCTTGTAAAATAAGGAGAATATGACAAATAAGAAAAAGTATGATGTGGCAATCAAAAACTAATGTCAAATAAGCCTAAAACTATCCTCTCTTAGTTACATAGGGATATGTATCGATCTATATTCTAAATTAAATTTTAAAAAATCATATATATATTAATAAATTCGTACATCGTACGGGTATTAGACTATAATATAACTAAAAGAGGAGGTTGGGGGTACACTTGGCACCCCTAAAATCTTTTTTAGGTCTAATACTCTCTCCTAATTACTCTAGAATTTATATTAATATTTATAGAAAAAGTCTCATTAATTTACACTTTTTTGTTTTCCATCAATAATTTACATTAAATTATAATTTAAATCATTAAAAATAAATCAATAATTTTATTTAATTAAATCATTAAAAAATCTTGTAAAATAAGGAGAATATGACAAATAAGAAAAAGTATGATGTGGCAATCAAAAACTAATGTCAAATAAGCCTAAAACTATCCTCTCTTAGTTACATAGGGATATGTCATTATATATATTAGATTATATTTTTAAATAATATAAATATTAATAAATTTAATATTTAATATAAACACAATATGAACTCTAGATACCTATCCCAAACACAATAACAGATGACGATATACAACATCCTTATCCTAAACACAATAGGTTTCACAGAACATGGGACGATCACTAAACAAAACACGATTTACAACAGATGGTTACTTGAATACTAAATCCAAATCAATATGAACTCCATTCAAGAATCATTCTATCTCTCAATCAAAAAGGTATAACATTTTCTCCTTTTTTATATATTAGTTTTGCGTATTAATGTTTAAAGTTACAATTATCACTCAAATCAAGAGTTTTAATTGTTATCAAAGAATATGAAAACAATCATATTTGTTATCTATTTATCATAGGACAAGTGATTGAAAATAAACCTATTCGTGTTATGGGCCCATATCATGAACAAAGACATATACTTGAATGTCAAGTACAAGATCACAAGTATGTTTATATTTTAATTCTTAATTATCTTTCATAATAATATCACATTGTAAATATATATACTATAACTAAAAGAGGAGGTTGGGGTACACTTGGCACCTCTTAAAGCTCTTTTTAAGCTTAAAGATCTTTCCTAATTACTCTAGAGCTCTCTCTTTTTTCTAGATTTTTTTATTTTTTATTTGCTAATTAAATAGATAATTATATTTAAAACTCTATCATAAATCTTTTTTCTATCAAAACAAATCTTTTTAGATTTTAAAGATATATAATATTCTTAAAGTTCTCCCAATAAATTATTATATATACAAGCTAAATTTTTATTAATTATCCTCATTCATATTATTCTTCTCCTTCCTATCTTTAATAAACAAATCAAGTTAAGTAAATTTCTCAACAAAAGAAACATACGGTTTTTTTATATCACTTTAATTTTATTTTTGTATTTTGTTCGTGTTTGTTTATTATTTGATATTTGTTATGTTATTGTTATTTTTCATTTATTTTAATTTAGTTTGTTGTCAATTATAGTTTGATTATGACTTCTTCTTCTACTACAAAGGGTTTATTATTTTAAATTTGTTTTGTTCATGTTTTGTTATTTTTTACCTGTTTTGTTATTTATTATTTTGATATTTACCTTTGATATATATATTTTGAGACTATCCGTCCATCGGACGGGCTTGAAAACTAGTATATGTATATTATCTATAAGAACAATTCTGCATGAATCAATGATCATTAAGTCGCTTGTGATCCTTCTAATTAAGGAAAACAATAAAGGGGGAAAAGGATCCCGAATATCATGGGGAGCACGCAAAGGTTAAAAAGGGTGTGGGCAGGTACATATCACAACGAAACACATGTCCTAACTTTACCAAACCTACTTTCCACTCCACCAAACTTTGAAACTTAACAATTACACAGGATATCTTTTTATCTATAATCCCTAGAGATTGAGTTTAAGAAATTCATCATAATTTTTATTCCCAAAATACCCCTAATTAAAAATAAACTCTCATATGCTTATTTCCCCTGGCTGCCTAATCATAACACGCACATAAACAAATATACACGCCCTCCATCTCCACGCCGCTATGAACACCATCAGCGCCATTCATCACCGTCGCCTTATGATGAGACTCATTTTAGATATATTCACCACATCAATTATGAACCTTTTATGCTTATTTTATTATTATTTTTAAGGACTTGTGGTACTTAATTGTACTAAATTGTGGTTTCAGGTCATTTGGATAGTTCATGATGAAAACCGATAAAAATGATCTAAAAGGTTTGAGATAAATTGATAAAATATGGCTTAAAATGGTGATAAGCGGATCAAAAGTCGATAGATGATGGAGCTGCAAGATTACAAATCAGTTGAACCATCAATGTACAAGTGGATGAAGATGGCGTACAAGTCTTGCAGGAATAAACCATTAGTGCTATTTGTTATATTTGAAAGCATGGAATTTAATTCCACCTGCATGTTCACGAGAGCAATAATAAACAAGCCATATTTGTTTTGGGCCTTTCATGCAAACGGACTACATCAAGAAAAAAAGAAAAGAAAAAGGCCCATTTGATTTTGGGCTGATTTGTTTTTGCGGCTGGACTTCACATGGCCGAGGTCAACAGTCAACAACCCTTTTAATTGTTATTCCCATATCATTATTCGATACACACATTCTGGGGGTTTTTAGTTGTCGAGAGATTGGAGGTGGGAGCGTGTCTTTCTTCTGCCGTTCCAGACTTTGATGCAACACAGCCTCAATTCGTAATCCTCTGTTCGATCACTCTACTTTATTCGCTTTTTATTATTAGTTACAATAATCCAAAGACTTTATAACATGAATTCTTTTATCTTATTAATTGTTTTCATGTTTATTAGTATTATTATGTGTAGCTAAGTGCTTCATCATCTACTGAGATGAAGTGACACAATGAATATTGGTTGCATATTATTTTGAATTCAAGTTGATAATTAAATGTTTCATCGAGATCTTAATATATTGAATTCTTATTATTTATTCTATTGTTTGTTGATGATGTATGAATGGTTTTAGTGGTAGCTAAGTCCAGGAGTTCATTGTTCTAGTTGATTTGGTAGAATCAATAGGTGTTAATTCGTGGTAGCGAGTTGATAAACAACAATAGGTAAGAGAATTCAACGTGTTAACGGTTTGGTAGAATCGATAGATGGAATTGTTTAATAATAACAAAACAAATTGGTCAGTTAGGTAGATCTTAATAGATAGGGTGGTAGCCGGATCTTTAGGATTGAATTAATTGGTTAATGGGTTCGGATAGGGTAATAAGCTAGGTGGCCAACTAGTGAGTTCCTTGTCTAAACTTGGTTATTAAAATCAACATATTTGAATTGGTATTAACTTAATGCAACCAAAATAAAATGTGTCATGGAGTCGAGGTAGATGATCCTTTAAATTATTGTTTTAAATCAATTTTTACTATCGTTTTAGGACGATCCTTGCCCCGGTAACACCGGATTTAATTATTTACTTGTGCAAAGTGACAATTCGGTCACAAAACCCCAATTTCTACTTGAATTACTTTATTTGAACAATTGCTTACTTAGTCCCTGTGATCGATCCTGACTTACCATTTATCTATACTATACACGAACGGGCCCACTGTCCGAGAGTGTGCATTAGGTAGTAAAATCGGTATTTCTTGTTTATAAATTTAAAACTCGATTTTGCACATCACCTTCCATCTCCACTGCCGCCGTCCATCATCACGCCCTCCATCACCGTCGGCAGATTTAAGGAATCAAATCATCACCGCCCTTCATCACCATCAACATTCAATCTTTTTGGATCTTATGCATTTGAAAAAGTAGGTGAATTCGTTATGATTTTATTTTCTTTGATCGATTATATATCATATAATGGTTAAACTGTGATTTTTTTATATATATGTTTAAATCTGATTGTTTTCGGTTGATAATTATTGCAGGCTAATCTTCGAATCCTTGGGAATCAAGGATCTTTACGGGTAATTTTTCATTTTTGTTCAAATTGAGTTGGGTTAATTTTTCATTTTTGTTTTAGTTTCTATTATTATTTACAATAATCCAAAGACTTTATAACATGAATTCTTTTATCTTATTAATTGTTTTCATGTTTATTAGTATTATTATGTGTAGCTAAGTGCTTCATCATCTACTGAGATGAAGTGACCCAATGAATATTGGTTGCATATTATTTTGAATTCAAGTTGATAATTAAATGTTTCATCGAGATCTTAATATATTGAATTCTTATTATTTATTCTATTGTTTGTTGATGATGTATGAATGGTTTTAGTGGTAGCTAAGTCCAGGAGTTCATTGTTCTAGTTGATCTGGTAGAATCAATAGGTGTTAATTCGTGGTAGCGAGTTGATAAACAACAATAGGTAAGAGAATTCAACGTGTTAACGGTTTGGTAGAATCGATAGATGGAATTGTTTAATAATAACAAAACAAATTGGTCAGTTAGGTAGATCTTAATAGATAGGGTGGTAGCCGGATCTTTAGGATTGAATTAATTGGTTAATGGGTTCGGATAGGGTAATAAGCTAGGTGGCCAACTAGTGAGTTCCTTGTCTAAACTTGGTTATTAAAATCAACATATTTGAATTGGTATTAACTTAATGCAACCAAAATAAAATGTGTCATGGAGTCGAGGTAGATGATCCTTTAAATTATTGTTTTAAATCAATTTTTACTATCGTTTTAGGACGATCCTTGCCCCGGTAACACCGGATTTAATTATTTACTTGTGCAAAGTGACAATTCGGTCACAAAACCCCAATTTCTACTTGAATTACTTTATTTGAACAATTGCTTACTTAGTCCCTGTGATCGATCCTGACTTACCATTTATCTATACTATACACGAACGGGCCCACTGTCCGAGAGTGTGCATTAGGTAGTAAAATCGGTATTTCTTGTTTATAAATTTAAAACTCGATTTTGCACATCACCTTCCATCTCCACTGCCGCCGTCCATCATCACGCCCTCCATCACCGTCGGCAGATTTAAGGAATCAAATCATCACCGCCCTTCATCACCATCAACATTCAATCTTTTTGGATCTTATGCATTTGAAAAAGTAGGTGAATTCGTTATGATTTTATTTTCTTTGATCGATTATATATCATATAATGGTTAAACTGTGATTTTTTTATATATATGTTTAAATCTGATTGTTTTCGGTTGATAATTATTGCAGGCTAATCTTCGAATCCTTGGGAATCAAGGATCTTTACGGGTAATTTTTCATTTTTGTTCAAATTGAGTTGGGTTAATTTTTCATTTTTGTATTTATGTTTCTATTTGTTTTTTCTGTATATATGTTTTCTATAAATTTTAGGGTTTTTTTTCGTTTGAATACAGAATTCATTGAATAATTAGGAGTTTTTCCAGCATATCTTTTATATATAAATTTTAGTGTTTTTTTGAAAGATTTTTAAATCTTTTCTTTTCGCCTTAATGTTAGAATTCCTTTTGAAGTTTGCTAGATTAATAAAGAAGCTAAAGCATGTAGTGGCTGACAAGATGTGCCATCTCACTTTGTAAGAGTTCTTGCTTTAGGTTACACGATGTGTACTTTAGATAAAAATTAGGCAGCAATGCAGCATATAATGTGTGTGGATTTTTATGTTCATAGTTTGCTAATAGTCATTCATTCTTGCCAAAAAGTAAGCATGATCCTAAATATATTGTTTTCTTCATGGATTTTAAATAAGAGAACCACTACCCGACCCACTTATGTTGCAAAATAACTTCGAGGTAAAATATAAGGCTCCAACTAATTGGGTATGTTGCCAACTGTTACAAAGGAGGAGCTTTTGCTTGTGAGCTTCTTTGTACTTTACGCTTTAGATGGTTGATCGTTTTCTTGAGTCTAAAGTTACATTTGCAAATTCACTTATACATTTGCTCTTCGCAGATCTTTCCCACGGAAAGTGAGCAATGTGGCTCCGTGGATCCTAACAGTTGGTGCTAGCACGATCAATCGTAAGTTCAATCTTATATACTTCTCGAAAATGTGAAAGGGTTGAAGGGTTTTGTTGTAAACATTATGCCAGATCATGGGAAACAATACGGTTTGATATCTGGTGAACTAGCAAGGATTGCCGGTATGGGAAACACGTTACAGACTTGATATAACCTGAGCTAACTTTCCTGATAGAATGGGAAAACGTTACAAAGCTAATATACCTTTCATCTCACTCCCAAATATCTTTCTGGATTTACCGGCCTTGGATCTTGAAACTGTTTGGTGAATGTACTCCCACTTGCTTATGTAAAATCCTATAAGGTTTTACAATGGGTGGTTTGATAATAAAAATATGTGAGGTTTTTATGCATTTTTTATACACGCTGCAATGACTTTCTACCTATTTGACCATTAAGAAGATAGATGAAACATTACATGAAAAGTTGAAAACTACAGTGACACGAATGATTTTTGGTTTAACGAAGTTTGGGATTACAATAGACTGAGCTTTGACAACAATCCGAGTTCAATAGCATAGCTTGGACTGCGTTATACACTTATACCATCAAAGGTAGAGGCTTTAACTTTAGATGAATGTTTGCAAAACTGTTTGTTTGCCAACACTTCCGTTTTTAATTTATGTTTTTCTGATGTAAAAGTTTCCGTTTTTCTTAGACAATAAAAGATTGATTCTTTAGCTTCACTCAAATCACATGTTCATGACATTTTATCTATTTTTAGTCACATGATTTAGGTGGTGGCTCGGTACCGGCTCCCACGAGTTACCAGCGAGCTCTTACTTCTTCGTTGATCTGGTATATGATTTCTATCTACATTTTAAATTCTTCCTTGATAAGTTTAACCCAAACGCGAATACATTCTGTAATATCATTATTTTGGTTTTCCTCTAATACGACTTATTATGTATCATGTGAAACAGGTTCGTTGGCAGGCAAGATTCTTTGGAGTACCTGGGAATCATCTTGGACAACACAGTTATATTTTTGTTAGCCTTATGGACCTGTAAGATTTCTTTCACTTGCCAATAGCCCAATATAGTCATGTAATTTGGCACCTCATTTTATTGGGTTTTGAAGATTAAAAAATCATCACTTCTCTTACCAGCCAGAAGCTAGCATCCATTATTGGGCAACAAAAGTTTCATCATCTTCAAATGTCATTACTATGGTGTAGAAAGTTTATTGCTTTAGGAAACATCAAAATCCCTTTTTGAGCATAGGTACAAAATGTATTTGTTCATGACTGATATTATTATGAGAGGATTCTTAATATTATTATGACAGGCTTCTTTGCAAATATTAATTCTATGAAATCGTAGTAACAATTGTCTATCGTTACCATTTAAGTGTAGGATCATGCCTTGCATTGCAAATGGAGGGATCTAATAAACACATATTTATCTAAATTTTATGTAATTATTTACCACATCATCATCATGTTAATTTTGACACATCTCTATTATGGCACCTCGCACCCGCTGCAACGTGCGGGCATCCATCTAGTAAGAGTAAGAAATTTTTGCTAGATGTAATCTTCAGGATTATACTTCACATAAAATAAAAACTTGTATATAAACATACATGTATTTTAAAACTAATTTTCGGCCGCCATATATAAGACTTCCATATGCACCTAATTCATAACCCTATAAATAACAAACTTCAAATAAAAATACCCCGTATATATACCTAGTTATTGAATTAGAAGATATGATTATTTTTGAGATCTCAACTAAATTGAATGATTACACTCTTATATATTACCACAATACCACATGTGGTTATGGTCATCTTAATTCTAATCTTATTGGTATGACAAGAAAATAAATTAAGCAAATCAGATCAATTTTAATCTCAAACTGAAGATATAATCTCATTATACTAACAAGTAGTGGGCGCAATTCGACAAAACGATTATAGCTGCGGCGGCTAGGCGATGGTGGCCGCCGGTGTTAGTGGAGGCGACGATGAGATGTGGGTATATCTTGTGGTTTAAGTATAATAGTTTGTTTATTTAAAGGGTATTTTAAAGAATTTAAGAAATGAGAGATAGTATATTGTCAGAGAGATATTTTAGATATTTCAAAGTTTGAATGACTTAAAAGAGAGTTTTGTTTATTTTTAGTGAAAAAGCTTAAATGTTACTCGTAGTAATTAGTTTTTCTCGCATTTAAACATTAATATTTGAATTTGAACCCCAAGCTTTTAGGAAAAATAAAGTCTTTCATCTCTCCTATAAATTAAATCACTCGACTTTTAAAAGCAACTAGATTTTAAACCCGTGTCCAATACTAGACACGGAGTTACAAATATAAGTTGGGTCGTCCATGTCAATGTATTCTGTTACAGAAAAACATTACGATAATGTATTTTTATTTAATAGTGAAATAATTTAGATGTGTATCTCTTGATATTCCGTTTTTTATCATATAATTGATTGGGACTTCATATAATGATGAATCATTATCTGGATTACCTTCTGTTATATCTGTTATATGCTAATTAATTTTTCGTTTTTGGGTTTCTGTTTCCCATTAAGATTTCTTGAATTGTTGTTCATATTGTTAATGAGTTTGTGTAAGTGTGGATGTTGAATTTTAAGTTTGACAAATTGAAAAAAAATATGAATCGTAATATAGAAGAAGATTGTTTGGTGGTAGCTTTTTTTAAGAAGTTGATAAATGTAAGCTTATAGTATTACAATTGTAGACAATCTAAAGTTTCTTTACCAGAATATACATCGTACGTATAATCAATTAAAGATTGTTAATATTAATATAATTATAATTTTTCCCTTAAGATAATAATAGAATTATTATATTTTAATATTAAGTAAATCACAATTGTAGATATGTTACTGGTTGTATACACACATTCACATAAAACTATATAATTTGCTTTAAAAATAGCTCATCAGCTGCGTAAAAGATCTACTCATATGGGCTTGTATTTATGTTTTTTCTAATTTTTTTAATATCTATATTATTGTAATTTGTTAAAAAATTGTTTGATATAAAATAAAATTAAAAATTAGAAAGAAGAAAGAAAAGGAAAAGGAAAATGTAGCATTATCCTAATCAACTGACACAGATTGTTTATAACATTTTAAAGATAAGATAAATTATTAAATATATAAATTTAAATGTAAAAAATGTAAGTAAAAACAAATTTAAAAGAATATACTTCTATAACATTGAACACATATATTGTATTTCATCTTTTGAAATACTTTTTTGTAGACAATATTTTATGTGTTAAAATATTTTAATTACTTAAATGATGAAAAGTTTATAAAAATCTTCTCAAGTTGATGTCTAAAAATTGTAATAAATTTAAATTAAGTATTTAGGGCTAAAAAGTGTAAATTATTGATGGAAAACAAAAAAGTGTAAATTAGTGAGACTTTTTCTACGAATATTAATATAAATACTAATATAATAATATATTTGGATAATGATTATTAGAAATTTTAATTTATAATTAAACTAAATGATGACATAAGCGAAAGTCAATTTAATGAAATCGAGTGATGTGATTGGTTAATAAGTTATTAATTCAATTGTCTTATAGTAAATATTAAGATTAAGATATTAAGATTAAGATTAAAATTAAGATTAAGATATTAAGATTAAGATAAAATTAAGATTAAGATACCCGGATTTTGTATTTGTTAGAATTTTCAAGTCAATACCCACAAGGCCACAAGTTAAAATAAGTTAAAACTCACATGGGACAATTAGCTCACATGGGACAATTTATATACGATGAAGTCGTTATCTCCACATGGAGATGCAGAGCTGGTTCTTCCACGACGTGCCTCAAGCCCTCAACTAGCTAGATTGGGTGTCACTTTTCAATAATTCAAACCATACAAGTTGGTTATCATATCCTCCCACTTTCTCTGTAATTTAACTAGCTAGCTACTGTATTTATTTTAAATTATAATATATATATATATAGGGACTGGTTATTGTAAAACAAGTTTTAAAATAAAACAAATAATACAAGATCTTAATCCTTAGATCATGATAAAGTTGATGCACGAACACGAAGAACAAGTCTATATATTGATGCACGATGATTTTCAGTAAAGAGAAACCTATTGTTTTATTTGTTTTACTTTAATACTTGTTTTATTTTATCTAAAACCTATATATCTATATATATATATCTATATATATTATATCTATATATATATATATATATATATATATGGGGGAAGGGAATATGAGGCTGTTAGGCATCTAAGTTGGGTGAAAAACCCCTCACATACCATTTTTTTAAAACATAAAAAACATGGGGGCCCAAACATTTATTCAAAATATTAAAAAATTAGTATGTGAGAGGTTTTTCACCCAAGTTGGGTGCATAACAACCTCATACTCACTTTTCCCTATATATATATATATAAATAAAACAAGTATTAAAGTAAAACAAATAAAACAATAGGTTTCTCTTCACTGAAAATTACCGTGCATCATGAAAATCATCGTGCATCAATTGCTTCGTGAATCTTCGTGCATCAATTTAACCATGATCTAAGGGTCAAGATCTTGTCCTATTTGTTTTACTTTAATACTTGTTTTACAATACCCAACCCCTATATATATATATATATATATTTTATATAGATATATATTTATATAATATATATATATATATATATACTAGTCCTAATACCCGTACGATGTACGGTAGCTATATAGACTGTATCATAAAGAAATTCGAATATGCCTCATACATGATTCGTGAGTATGAAATAAATTGTGGTTAAAGTAAACCGATGATCGAAGCTAAATTATAATAAACAGTAATGATAAATATAATATATGTTTAGTTAGAGTTTTGGATTTACCTTAAATTTTTACAATCACATCAAATCGGAACTTGTAAGCATAGTGGATGACGGCAAATAGCCTTGTGATTTCGGATCGTAAACTCAAATTTTTGAAATTTTCATGTTAATAACTTATTATAAGTAATAGGAGTTGAAGAATTGAGAAAGAAAAAAGAGACAATTTTATTAATGAGAAAACGATCAATCAAATAAGGTTGTAATGTATTTTGTATCTATAAACCAAGAGTTAGAGTTTAATTCTAAGTCAAATAAAGAAATTGAATCAATATACAATTAAAAAAGCTAAATATATTTAAAATAATAGTTTTAATTATGAATATGAATCAAATGTATTTAAACAACGGTATGATAACTAACAAATAATATTATTTTGATAAATATATTGAAAAGTTTAATTTCAAGGGATTGATTTATATAGTGATAGATATGGTGAGTTGGTGACAATATAATAATGAGAGTAATTACATTATGTATTTTGTCTACTAATTAAATAATAGTTCTAATTTTAAAAAATAATATCTAAACTCAGGAATTATTAATGTAAACCAGAATTGACATGTGTCGTTTAAATACTTTGACACGTGTAGACCAAATGATGTTTCAGTTATGTATTAATATAGTTATGTATTAATATATATATATTGGTAAACTAGTTTAATAGTCGTATGATATAGGAATTTACTATATGTATTGTTTGAATAATTTTTTGATATAGAAAACTTAAACATTTCACATCATATGCATTAAGTCTATCCAATGGTAGTAAGTAAGTAAGTAACTCTCAATGCCGTTTTCCACGGGTTTTAGGTCTCAATACCGTCTTCGACGGTGTATGGGGAGGTTGAGATGTAGACAACCTTACCCCTACCAAAGGTAGAGATGCTGTTTCATAAATGTATTATCAAGATCTAATAGGTATTATTTTTGATATTGTTAATAGTGTCACCTAATTAAAAGTCATGAAGGACAAACATGTTCATATTGTTTAATTTAATCTTATTTTTATATAAACTATCTAAAATGAATATATTAAGATTTTTAAATAAGAGTTTTAATTATACTCGTATTAGGTATTTATATCTATATTATTATGAATATTTTATTAATATATGGATATTCATATTCTAGAATGTTCTTTATTGTAGCATATAAATACCAGGCCTTATTGTAACATTATTTACTCTCTCATCACTCTAATTATGAATATTTTATTATTGTATGGATATTCACTTCCATATTTATGTCTTGACATATTCTTTAGAACATTATATTGGAGCCTATAAATACAAGGCTATATTGTAACCTTAATTAATAATTAATAGAAAATCCTCTCATTCTCTCCCAACTCTTCTCTTTGCTTTTCTTCTATCTTATAACACGTTATCAGCACGAAGTCTCTTATAACCCTAAATAAAACTTTTGGCGGGATATGAATATCGCTATGGCAAATGGTGAAGATGAATGTCTCGTTGAGAGCGCAACAACAAATACCATCTTGAAAAATAAAAAATATTTTTATGAGTTGCATCTTGCAAAAGCTAATGTTAGCACAATTTCTGGTACTAGTAACATGATTGAAGGCTCTGGCAAAGCTTGTATTGTGTTGCCAAATGGAACACAGTTACTAGTCAATAATGGATTATATTCTAGTAAATCTAGAAGAAATTTATTGAGTTTCAATGATATAAGGTGTAATGATTATCACCTTGAAACTATGGCTGAAAATGGCATTGAATATCTTTTGATTACATCCACTGAAAATGGCCATAAATCAATAGTGGAAAAATTGAAAGGCTTATCTTCTGGCTTATATTTTACATGTATAAGTGTAACATCCGTGAGTTTTGACCCGTTGACTTTACGTGTAATTTGACTAACAATCTAAGTTAATGAAATATTTGGTTCATTTCGTGATTAAATGACAATGTGGTATGTTTGTCGGGTCGATAGTATAACTTAACCGATGATTAAATGTATAACGGTATGTAATTTGGCTTGAAGGGAGAAACGGGTCGACCCGTGGGTTACCCATGACCCACCAGCCATGTTGACCCAACCCTATCCCTCCTTAACCCCTTTCCCATCCATTCATTCTTTTCATCCTCTCTATCACTCTCTAAATACTTGCAAAGAAGCTCTCACACACACACACTCTCTATCTCATTTACTTCTTGCATTTATTTTGTTCTTGGGTTGATATTGTGTAAGAAACATCATCTTTAATATCATTACTACATCATATTCCAATTTGGGCTCTTCAAATTGCAAGAATTATCCAAGTGGGTTGATTTTCGGGTTTGAGCTTTGTGGTAACCTTTGGTAAGTAAAACTTCATTCAAATTACTCATTTCATGTTTATTATCTTGTTTCTAAGCTAAGTTATCGAGTTTCAAGTCAAAAATCAAGTCTTTGGCTCATTAGGGTTTTACTTTGACTTTTTAGGTCAAAACCGAATTTAATGCAAATTTCATGTTACGAACAAGATTTTGGTGTGGGTTTTGTTACTACTAGTTAGAATATGTTAAAATGAGTGTGCAAGATCATTTAGGTCGGGTCAAACCCAACGGGTCGGATTTTAGGGTTTCTTGGGTAAAATTAGGGTTATTGGGCAAGATTGGGTCAAGAATCGACCTTGATGATTTCTGGATGTGTTGGAATGGAAAATATAATCGAGTTAAGTGTATTTATGCATTAGAACATCTAATCTCACTTCAAAAACTGGTCCATAAACCTTTTGGTTCGACTAGGGTTTTGGTTTACAAAAATAGGGTTTTGGGTTTGGTTTCCTGCACTTTTGCTCCTGCTGCTGCTCGTGCCCTGCACCTACCATTTGAGACGCTCCAGCCACCGTCTGAGACGGTGGCCTGCATCTTCCAAATGGACCAGACGGTGGCCAGACGGTAAATTCCTCTGCTGCACGGTGGAACGAGACGGTGGAACTTCAAAATCCAAGCCACCGTCTGAGACGGTGGCACAGACCATGCAAGACGGTGGTTCTGGTCAAGCTAACCATCTGGGACGGTGAGGGCCACCGTGTGAGACGCTGCTTCCTCCTGGCTGACCGTATGGGACGGTGACAGCCACCGTGCGAGACGGTGGCTGCACATTTTTCTGTTTCCTGCTTTGTCCAGCCTTTTTGCTTTGTTCTTGGGTCCATGTGGGCTATTTGTAACATCCGTGAGTTTTGACCCGTTGACTTTTCGTGTAATATGATTAACAATCTTGTTTAATGAAATATTTGGGTTCATTTGTGGTTAAATGACTATGTGGTATGTTAGTAGGGTCGATTGTATGACTTAATTGGTGAATAAATGTAAAACGATGTGTAAACTAACTTGTAAATGGAAACGGGTCGACCCATGGGTTACCCATGACCCATGAGCCTTCTAAGACCCAACCCTTTCCCTTATCTCTTTCATTTCACCACACAAACCCAATCTCTTTCTTTTCTCTCTAACAAAAGCAAGAACTCTCTTTTCCCATCTTTCTCTCTTGAACTCTTGAATTAATCGGTGTTGTGAAAGTTGTTTAATATAAGAATCATCATCATCTCCTTCTCATCTTCATCATATCAAAAGATTGAAGTTCATAGTGCAAGGTTTTTACCCATTTTGACCTAATTTCGGGTTTGAGCTCAAGAAGAAGCTTTGGTAAGTCAAATTCATCCCATCTTCACCTATTTATGCTTATTTATATGTTGTTGGTCGATTTAAAGTATTTACAAGTCTTAAATCGGGTCAAAATGGAATTTGGGTCAAATTAGGGTTTTGATTAGGGTTAATCGATTTGGAAGATTTGGTGATGTTATGGATGGAAATCTTGGTTTGGGTTATGTGTATTTAGGCTTAGAAGTGTCTAATCTTGTTTCAAAACGAGTCCCGCAACTTCTTACATCGATTTGGGGTCTTAGGTTTTGAGTATATGGGTTTTGGTTCATTTTCTGCACTTAAACTGCTGCTGTTGGTGCAGCTCTGGGCCTCACTGCGGCGCAGTGGCAAGGCATAGCCTTGACTGCGGCGCAGTGGATAACCTCTGGATCGAGGCCTTGCTTTTGACTGCGGCGCAGTGGCAAGGCATGGCCTTGACTGCGGCGCAGTGGTTAATCTCTGGCCCTGATGATTCGTTTTCACTTCCTAACTTCAAACACTTATAACTTTTGATCCGTAAGTCCAAATAAGTCATGTGACCTATCGTTGGAATCATGGGAGAGCCTAGTTTCTTGTAGTAACATTCATTTTGTATGAATCTTCATACATTTCTAAAAATGTCTAGTCAAAGTGTTATGTTTCACACTCGGTAATGTTAAGAAAGTAATTGTGGGTTCGTGACTCAACTTAAACCTAAGGAACCAACTTATTTATGATTATAAAGTTGACATTATGATATATGACATGCTTTGATAGGTTGTGAACGCGTGGGGCCCAATACTCGCTATTAATCTTTTATTAACTCGACTTAAGCTTCTTTGCCGATCAAGGTGAGTTCCGTAGCTCCCTACTCATTTGAGATTTGGGCTGAAAAGTGTAAACCTTGCGTGTTTACTTACGTTGTTGATTTATTGATTGATTTGGATTAAATGTTGGTTTGATGAGACGGTTTATCACGTTTGATTGACTTGGTTTATGTTTGTTAAGTAATTCATTAATATTAGGATAGACGTACCTACATGGAAGTCGGTTATGCCTTCATTGGGTTTTAGATGTGGTGGGAAGGCTGCGGGTGACCCTATATATAAGCATCTGAGACTCGAAGATTGGATAATCCTCTTAAGTGTATGTACGTATAGGTGGTTTAAATTGTGATTATTGGTTTATGATTGACGAATATTGATTGTTGGTTCATGACAGACTATTTTGTGATTGATGCATATACGATTGATTGTAAGCATGCATACGTAGTACATAATCCCTCGGTTGAGGACTCAAACATCCTAGTGTATAGATGTATACACTTATCCTGTGAGATGTTGGTGACATGACATCCGAGTATATAGACATATATATCTCGATGATTTTGAGATACAGCCTTGTTCATTGTGATGAGAGGCGGGTATCGTTGCATAGGTGACTTGAGTTCACGCATAAGATAGGCATGTTGGCTTATTTATGCATTTGGCACTTGCATTGATACTTTTATAATTTGTACATTCCTGTTACACGCTTACTCACTTTGCGTAATCTTGATTGTTGGACGTTATTGTGTTACTTAGAGGCTCACTGTAAGTCATGTCGAGCCTCTACTCGTACATTGTGATTATTGACGCTGGTTCTTTATGGACCATTACTACGAACTCACCAACCTTGTGTTGACTATGCTTAGTACACTTTTCAGGTAATCAGGTTATCCCCGGACGTGGAGTTTGATTGTTTCTTGCTGTAAAAACCCGGGCTTTGGACTTTATGGATCATGGATTCATTGGCCCTCCTTTTGCATTATAATTAGGATCGATTTGCCATCTTCTGGATGTTATTTTGTTATCTTGATGGTTATTTGCTCCTTATGTATTTTGGTACTGTTTCGTATTGTAATGGATTCACTGAATCTTTATTTGCATTTAGTTCTTGTTCTACTGTAATTCCACCTTGTGCTATATGATTTCCGTGATATTTCGAGCCTCGGCTTGGGGTGTTACATAATGGTAGCCCATGCGTGGTCGTAGAGAATTAGGCGGTTTGACCTAGACTACGGCTTAAGTTAAAACTCTTCATATAGCATGAATGGTTAGGAAATTCGTGTGCAATGTGAATTATGTGAATCCCCGTGTGAGTTCGTAGTTAAGACCACTTGTGTGATAGCTTGAATTCAATGTGATGAATGTGGTTAATATGGTTTGTTGTTGTTATTGGTTGGAGCTAATTTGATGATTTAGGGCAAAATGAAGTTATGCCATTAACTTAGTATAATATTGTGGCAACCCTAAAAGAACCCGATCAACTCTTTTATGGTTACCCAACATTATAACAAGTTAATGACATCGTGGATTGCGCACGTGTGACTTAAAGTATAATAAGGAACCGATATGCTTAATGGAAGTTGATTAGGTGGAGGGTTAGCCATTGGTACACCCTGTATGTACCCGGTCAATAACTAGAGAGCATATCGAATTCGGATTATATTTGAGTCATTCGTGTTAGTTGTTGAAATGCATGATGTATTGAGCATGATTACTTGAGTTAATAATGAACGATTGTAATGAAATTGACATGATGATATGCTAAGTAACAATCCCATAGGATTCTAGCGCTCTTGCTTTAGCTTAATGATATGAAATGAGTATGTGGTATCGGTATGAGAGCATTGACTACTTGTGTGACTAACATGTGAGCATTTGAGACTAACTCTCGGGTCAACGTGTCACTTGTTTTATAGAAATGGTGAGACCAAGGAGAGCCGGAATGAACTATAGGGCTGAATCGGAAGAACCTCAACAGGAAGCTCAACCGGAGGTACAAGGAGGTAGAGGTAGGGGCCGTGGTAGAGGTCGTGGTAGAGGCCAAGGAAGGGGTCATGGTGAAGCTCTTGAGCCAAACATGGCTGAGGTGATCGCTCAAACGATCACCAATATCATGCCGACCATTATTGCTCAAGTCACGACAAGTCTTGGGCAGAACAATGCGGCTCAAAACAATGAAGCCCCAGAAAATGTGAATAATGAAAATGCTCAACCTCAGGACGTAGAAAACGAAGAAGAGGAACCAGTGAGAGTTGATAACCGCATGCCCATGTATAATCAATATGGGGGATACCGACAGGGGTGTATATTTAAGGACTTCAAAAGCTGTGGAGCACCGGAGTTTAATGGAAGAGGCGGTCCCACTGAGTGCATAAGGTGGTTTGAAGAGATTGAGGCAGTGATTGAAAGAAGTCATTGCACATACGACGACCGGATTTCTTATGCATCCGGCATGTTTAGACATGACGCCTTGAGTTGGTGGAATCAAGAGATAACTCTAGGGCGGACTTATAACTTGGAATGGATCGATTTCAAGAACAAAGTGAAGGCAAAGTTTTGTCCTCCCTATGAACTACAAAACTTGACCATTGAGTTTGCTAATCTCAATATGGAGGGAGCCGATTACAAAAGCTATGTTAGACGATTTCAAGAGTTGTCTACCCTCATTCCTCACTTGGTGGATTCCGAGTCTCGGGCCATCGAGAAGTTTGTATTGGGCTTGAATCCTCAAGTCCGATCTTATGTGAATTCTAACATGCCTACTTCTTTGGCCGATGCGGTTAACCGAGCCGGGAGTGTGACTGAAGATTTGTTGAGAAGCGGTGTTTTAAGCAAATCCTCAACAAACAAGAGGAAAGAAGTGGCAGAGTCTAGTGGGGTAAAGAAAGTGGGAAGGTTTGACCCTAAGAATGAAAATAGGGGTAGAGTAATGGCGGCGGTGGAACCAACTAGGAAACCTTATGCTGGGCCTCATCCTTTCTGTGGGAGATGCAACAGGCATCATTCCGCCAATGCTCCATGTGAGGCATGCTTTAACTGCAACCAAGTTGGGCACGAATCCAAGAATTGTAGAGCTACAAGAATGGGCCCAATGAATGTGGCTCCTGTTCGGGCCGTCCCTCCTCAAGGTAACCAACGAAGAGGTGAATGTTTTGAATGTGGTAGTCGTGACCACTATCGTAATAATTGTCCTCGATGGGTGGGACAACAAGTTCAAGTAGCCGTCCACCCCAATCAACTACAAATGGTCGGGCCTAACCAAAACCGGGGACAACAAGGCCATCAAGTGCAACCACGCGGCCGAGCCTTTGCGGCCAATGCAAATGAAGCCCGCAACAATCCCAACGTAGTAGCAGGTACCTTTCTCCTTAATGGTCACTATGCAACCGTTCTATTTGATTCCGGGGCCGATTATAGCCTCGTGTCCTCTAACTTTGTTCCTTTGATTGATGTGCATCCTTGTGCTCTAAACTATGTGCTTGACATTGAAATGGTAAACGGGTCACTAACTAGACTTAGTCAAATACTTCGCGATTGTGTCTTGACTTTAGAAGACGTCGACTTCTTCATTGACCTCATGCCTCTTGACATTGGTAGTTTTGACATTATAGTGGGTATGGACTGGTTAATGGACGGTAAATGCGACTATTGATTGTGGCGAGAGAGTTGTTAAGATACCTTTGACTAACGGTAGAATTCTTAGGGTTCAAGGCGAAATCTCCGATTCCTCTAATTCTAAAGCCTTTAGTGCTACCGTCACAAAGGTAGAATTGAAGACCGTTCCTATTGTTTGTGAATTTCCCGATGTTTTTCCGGATGACTTACCGGGATTACCTCCAACTCGTGAACTTGACTTTCGTATTAATCTTATCCCCGCAGCCGCGCCCATAGCAAAAGCTCCGTATAGACTAGCCTTAACCGAAATGCAAGAATTACAAACTCAACTCAAGGAACTCCAAGAGAAGGGTTTCATTCGCCCTAGTCAATCTCCTTGGGGTGCTCCTGTTCTCTTCGTCAAAAAAGAAAGACGGGTCTTTCAGAATGTGTATTGATTACCGGGAATTAAACAAGCTCACTGTGAAGAACCGGTATCCCCTCCCTAGAATCGATGACTTATTTGATCAACTTCAAGGTGCTAAGCACTTCTCAAAAATCGATCTTCGCTCGGGTTATCATCAACTCCGAGTACATGAAGATGATATCCCCAAGACGGCCTTTCGCACAAGGTATGGTCACTTTGAATTCACCGTGATGCCTTTTGGGTTGACTAATGCACCGGCGGTGTTCATGGACTTGATGAACCGGGTGTGCCAACCATACTTAGACAAGTCTGTCATTGTGTTCATTGATGACATACTTGTATACTCGAAGACAAAGGAAGAGCATGTTGAGCACTTGCGCGAGGTGCTCGAACTACTAAGGAAGGAGAAATTGTATGCTAAATTCTCCAAGTGTGAGTTTTGGTTGGAAGAGGTTCACTTTCTTGGTCACGTAGTGAGCAAGGATGGTATTCACGTGGACCCAAGCAAGATTGAAGCGGTCAAGAATTGGAGAAGACCCGAAACGCCATCCGAGATCCGTCAATTCCTTGGATTGGCGGGTTACTATAGAAGATTTATTGAAAATTTCTCCCGTATTGCACAACCACTCACTCTCTTCACTCAAAAGGAGAGAAACTTTGAATGGGGCGAAAGACAAGAAAACGCCTTCCAAACTCTTAAAGATATGCTATGTGACGCTCCTATATTGACGCTACCGGATGGAATTGAAGATTTTGTTGTGTATTGTGATGCCTCGGGACAAGGTTTGGGTGGTGTTCTTATGCAAAGGGGTAAAGTCATTGCTTATGCCTCTCGTCAATTGAAGGTGCATGAGAAGAACTACCCGACCCATGATTTGGAATTGGGAGCGGTTGTGTTTGCTTTGAAGTGTTGGAGACATTATCTCTATGGAACCAAATGTGTGATTTATACCGACCACAAAAGTCTTCAACACATCTTTAACCAAAGTGAATTGAATATGAGGCAAAGGCGTTGGCTTGAACTATTTAGTGATTATGATTGTGACATCCGTTATCATCCGGGCAAGGCAAATGTTGTAGCCGATGCCTTGAGTAGAAAGGAGAGAGTAAAGCCGAGACGGGCTAGAGCTATGAGCCTCACGATGGGGCCAAATATTCGTGACCGGATTATTGAAGCCCAAATTCAAGCCACCCTACCGGAAAACTTTGGAAACGAGAACCTAGATGGCATGGAACAACAATTTGACAGAAAGAATGATAATGGGCTATACTTGGTTGAAAGACTTTGGGTTCCTATTTTCGGTGACTTAAGAACACTTATTATGAATGAAGCTCATCAATCGCCTTATTCGGTCCATCCCGGGTCGGATAAGATGTACTTTGATTTGAAAAACTTGTATTGGTGGCCGGGCATGAAGCGTGATGTGGCTAAGTATGTGAGTGAGTGTCTTACTTGCTTACAAGTCAAAGCCGATCACAAGAAACCACCCGGATTGTTGGTACAACCGGTGATGCCCGAATGGAAGTGGGAACATATTTCAATGGACTTCATTACTAAACTACCGAAGACGAGAAGCGGTCGTGACACGATTTGGGTGATAGTAGATCGGTTAACGAAGTCGGCTCACTTTTTAACCATTCGTGAAACCGATAAATTTGACACTTTGGCTCGTTTGTACATCAAGGAAGTAATATCAAAGCATGGAGTGCCGATTTCTATCATTTCTGATAGAGATGCCCGTTTCAAATCAAACTTTTGGGTAGCCTTTCAAAAAGCAATGGGTACTCGACTCGACATGAGCACGGCGTTTCATCCTCAAACGGATGGACAAACTGAGAGAACCATTCAAACACTTGAAGATATGTTGAGGGCTTGTGCAATTGATTTTGGTGGAAGTTGGGAAGATCATTTGCCGCTAGTTGAGTTCTCGTACAACAATAGTTATCATGCCACCATTCAAATGGCGCCCTTTAGAGCATTGTATGGTAGGATATGTCATTCTCCTCTAGCTTGGGCGGAAATTGGAGAGAGTCAACTTATCGGGCCGGAAATTGTGGTTGAAACGACTAAGGTAATATCTCAAATTAAGGAGAAGTTGCAATTGGCCCGTGAACATCAAAAGAAGTATGCCGATGTGAGGCGGAGACCGTTGGAGTTTGAAATTGGTGATTATGTACTTTTGAAAGTGTCACCTTGGAAAGGTGTTGTACGTTTTGTGAAGCGGGGAAAACTTGCGCCAAGGTATATTGGTCCTTTCAAGATTCTTGAACGGGTTGGAAAGGTTGCCTACCGAT